>BSBK01001179.1:1754166-2450000 GCA_027943335.1 Chamaecyparis obtusa | reverse complement strand
GTTTAGATCCTTCTAGAAATCTCAATCAAATAGAGCAATGATCCATATTTATTTTCTTTTCCAAGAAATATCTGCATTGATATCATTGGTTCAATATTTTCATTAGGATCATATATAATCATATTTTTATTCCCAATAAATCTTACCTAACATTTACCTTGATCTTCATAAACTATTTTCTTTGCTCAGTGGATTCTGATCAAACTGTTATATCCATTATGTATCACTCAGTTATTCTTTCTTGTTCTATTTGGTTAACATATTATTCCTTCTTGGTACTTCCTTTACTGAGTTACAATACTTGATTATTAATCTTTCTATTTAGTAACCATAGTGCTCATTTAAGTCTATTTGTTTGGTCTTCATTCTGCTCGGTATACACTGTATAGCTTTGTGCTCGGTACTTATCTACCTTGTCTTACCGAATGTCATAATCTTTATTGACTAACTTCTTCACTCATACCAACATGATCATTTATTAACTAATGACAACACTAAATACATTTAGGAGTAACAAGAAACACCACAACCAAGACCAAAAATAGAATATAATACAAATCATATTTTCACATCTTCAACTCTTATTTTTAGAAAAAAATCCTTTTGGAAAATACAACTGAACAATTGTCAATTGTATATTATTGTATACATGTGTTACTGAATCACTAACTTCCAAACTTCATAACCATCATTCTCACAATATCTAGAATGTATACCTATCTTCCACTATTTTGTAGGTTCATACATAACCTTACTTCTTTTAGACCAACATCCAACTTTCATACATATCTAAACCACCTGATATACCTAAACCACCTAATATACCTAAACATGCATTTAACAAATACCTCCACACCATAGTGTTTGATAAAACAGAGAAAACACCTTTGAACCACAATGTTTGACATTGATGAAAAATAGAAAATAATACCCAAACATACATATGTTTCCAAAAATATCCCCCTTGTCATTGATGGCAAGCAACCACCAAAAATATTTAATAAAGATATTAATCATTGTCAAGTCCCACTTACTAAAATAACCAAAACATCAAAATTTTGTAAAACACATTGTCAAAACATTTTTCTTATCTTTATTCCCCTTTTCCATCAAGGACAATGGCAAAAAACATGTACTTACCATTATGCCACTCTGATAACAACCATTAGCATTAGTCTAGAAAAGAAAATAAGAAAGAAAGCTATCCCTAGACAGATACACCACTCTGATGTAGTTAGTTAGAAGAAGGAGGGGCAACAACCCCAAGCTTATCCCTGAGAAACACAAAAGTATCATGTTCATTTAGTGAAACTTCATAGAAAATATCTTCAATGGTCTTTAGTTCTCTAGACTGTCTATGCATAGAAAGCATTAGATCATCTTCATCAGATGAGATAGGAAAAGCAATGTTCTCCTCACCATTAGTAGTAGTTAGTACAATAGTTTCCTTTTTTCCACTAGCACCTTACTATTCTTCTTCTTCACTGTTACTTGAAATAATCATTGGAGCATAGCAGCTCTTTAGATGCATCTTTTTGAGTTTGTTTTCTTTTTTACTAGAGGAAAAAGCCTCGGTAAACATTTTTCTCATTCTCTTTCCCTTATCTTTGTCTTTCCCTTCACTGGTAGCAATAGATAGTTTTTCCACAACTTCAATTCTTCTAGCACCAGTATCTTTTAGGATTTTGATCAATTTTTCAATAATCCTCTCGCATTATTCCGTAGTAATCCCATAGGAAAACTTAGTTTCCTAGATATTTCTAGACTCTAAAACTTCTATGCAACATAAATTCTTATCAACATAATATACAATATCATTATTATACTAAGCAATAACCTTAGTAGAAACCATGTTCCTTAGACACAACCTATTCTTCAAATCATCAAAGAATCTTCTACAATCATCAAAACTGTTATCCAAGCTATCTAGATGCATCTTAATTTGTAAACTAATAATAATTTCTCCAATCCACATTTGGACATAACTTAGCATGAACAATATCTGACAAAACAAAATAACTAATTCACTATTTATTGAACCAAAAAGTCACTTTTTTGGACCACAAAACATAAATATTACCTCCAAAAAACCCTTCAAACCTTATTGCTATGCTAAGAAGATACTCAAAAATCATCCTAGAGGGGGGAAATAAATTTGAATGAAAAATCCCCCTCAGACCTTGCAATCTGAGTCATTTAACAAAAGAGGAAACAACATCTAGAATGCATGTCAGAACACCTTTAGATGCATATTTGTTCTTTCCATCAAATATGTCTTGTTCTTTCCTTCTAACTCTTTTGAAACTATCAAATGATCATCATTTTGATCCATACTTATGGAAAACCTTTCAATATGTCCT
Source organism: Chamaecyparis obtusa (assembly GCA_027943335.1). Classification (NCBI taxonomy): domain Eukaryota; kingdom Viridiplantae; phylum Streptophyta; class Pinopsida; order Cupressales; family Cupressaceae; genus Chamaecyparis; species Chamaecyparis obtusa. The sequence goes on along the minus strand of BSBK01001179.1, from coordinate 2,447,640 downwards.
GTCATATTATAGTTAGAGAAAACCAATATATTCTTTTTTCATTATTGCAATTTCATTATTCCTAACATTGATGTTTATTCTACATTCAACCTTTTTGTGTTCATATCCATTGTAACTATAGAAATATCCATTGAAGCTCTTAATATTTCTATTCATATGCATTCTACTTTTGCACAGAACCTCCTTATATCAAAACCTATTACAATGATAACATCTTCCATAAAAAACATAACTCATTTTTTGAATTCTACATTCATTAGCTATGTGCTCTACTTTATTGCAAGAAAAAATAGTTATATTAACAAATGAGTACCTAAAATAAAAAGGAGGAAGTCTCCAAATCATCATTCCCTTCATGTCTTTGTCTTTTTCCTGCATCTAATATACCAAAACTTTTTTGTATTCCACCTAATTCTATTCTACCAAATTGTTTTTGTCTTCCACATGCTTCCAATCTACCAAGTCCTTTCTATCTTCCTCTAGTTTTTTAAATTCATTCTTCATTTAATTAATATTCTTTAGTAATGCATAATTCATTTTATCTTGTTTGAGTTCCATCTCAACTTCATTTCCCCAACTTCCATTGCACTGAGTTATAAAACACACATTCTTACATTTATTTTCAATATAATAGATATTCCCAATGGTCCTCAAACCTTCTGCAATGCCCTTTTACCAGTCTTTTTCTTTTTAATAACATAATGATATTTTTTTAACATAACTTCATAACCTTTCTTACACATTTGACTAACACTTAACAAATTATGTTTCAAACCTTCAACATAACAAACATCATTAGTTCTATGTATACCATTTATTGAAATTGTTCCAATGCCTTTGATTTGTGCACTTCCCTCTCCTACAAATTTTTATTGCTCTTCCATCATATTCTTCCAGCTTAATAAATATTTTCTTTTCACCTATCATATGGTTTAAACATCCATAATCTATAATTCATGCATCTACAACAACTCTAGCATGTAATGAAATCTCCTCTTTCTTTACCTCTTTCTTTTGTGAAATGGCTACAAACAGAGATTCCTCAATATTTTTACCAACATCTTCAACTTTGAGAATTATTCCTCCATGGAACATAAACTCTTTTTCCTCTTTCCTTTGAAATTTGTCCTTTTCCTAAAATCACATTTCTTTTGATTTTCTTTTCTATCATCATCTTTTGATTCACTATAATATTCCTTACACTTGCAATCATTAGCAAAATATCCCATTCTTCCACAATTAAATCAGTTAAGATGTAACTTACCTTTGTATTTAACAATTCCTTGCTTGAATCTTCTTGAAATAAATTCTTTAGCTTCCTCCAACATCATGCTTGCCTCTAGTTCAGCATCTTCAATAGATTTAAATGCAGACTCTTTCTTGTCCCTTTCAACTTTTTCAATCTCAAATGCAAAAAATGAACCAATAAGTTGATCAATTGAATACTAACTTAGATAATTGATTTCCCTTATTGAACATGTCATTGGTATGAAATCATTTGTTAGGGTTAATAAGATATTAAGTATAACATCTTTGTCTTCTAGATTTCTGTCACTAGCTCTACTTCTGTCAACAACATCTATGACTCTATATATTTAGTTTTGAACACTCTCATCTTCTATCTTTCTTAATAACTCATACTTCTTTTTTAAGTTCAACAACCTTGCTTGTTTTGTCTTTGAATCTCCTTCATATACCAAAACCAAATTATCCCAAATCTCTTTAGCTCCTTTTATACCTTTCACTTTTCCAAAAGATGTGTCACATAAACTGCTAAAATGTATTGCTCTTGATTTCATATTAGCTTCCTTGTGCTTTTGTTCATAGGTAGTTGTATAAACCTACAACTGGTCATTAGAAAACATTAATTAAATTCAAGCTATTTGGATTAATTAAAATGAAGAATCAATTAACTGTGTAATTGAATTAATCATTTGATTATGTAGTTCATTAATTAATTAAATCCAACCCATTCAATAAATCATACATGGCTAATTAATTAATTCTTGGAATTAAATTCCTCCTAAAATTGCTCTCCTACCACTACATGACAAAATTGAATCAACCAATGGGAGAAGAGGAAAAATAACACATGGATCACTCCAAGGCTTTTCTATCTTGACCATTCAATCTTGTCCATCCAAAGGAGACACATCATTAACCCATAATCCTAATCATACCTTGATCATGGTTACCTAAACTCACCCCCTATAACTTGAGAAATCATATAAATAGGATGCATAATTATAGTGAAATCATCCATTCTCATAGTAATTGCATTATAGTCAAATTGTGCATTAGTTTCATTATCATTTGAGTAGTGTTATAATGGAAAATTATGCATTCAAATATTTAGCTTAAGCATGTTAGAGAAAAATATCTCATTCATTTCATCATCATAATGGAGGATTTGCATCATAATTTAGTGGTTCTTGATCATTTAGAGTAGGATTTGCATCATTGACCTTATCTTCATTCATCATTTCATATTCTCATTTTCTAGGTTGTCACTTGAGGATCATAATTGCAATTGAGAGAATAAATCAAGTCCTTAGAATTAGAGATCCATAGAATGCTCATGATTTGTTTAATTCAATTTTTCTTAACTAGTTGTATATCTTTGATATTGAATTGAATTGATCATATTAATGTTATGTGAAGGTTTTTACTTAAAATACATACATGCAATAATCAAAGGTCTTCCAAGAGGTGGATTGAAACCAGTTTGAATAACCTCCCAAATACCATCGTGTAAAGTCTCCAAATATGTTTCCATCTTGTCCTTCTAATAAGGAAAACTTGTGCCATCAAATACTATAGCCTAAAAGTGTAAGTTATGTACTATCCTACACCTACCTCAAGCGGTTAAACTTCTTCAAGAGGAACTAGATCTAATACCAATTTTTGAACATACACCAGATGTTGTGGGGGATTAGAATAAACCAAAAACCTTACTTAGAAAATCAAGAATCAATGTTCTCCACCACACAACTTATTAAGAAAATAATGAATTGAAAAAATAACACATAAACACCAAGATTTTTATATATGGATAACACAAATTGCAAAAATCACACTCAAAACTTGTCCATAAAGATAAATTATTGATATATATTCTGATTACAAAGAAATTTGGATCTCACTACTCTAGATATGCAATGAGAGGCTCACTTCCCTTATAATGTTGAATATATATAGGAGATCGCTAATCTGGACTTGTAAATAGAGGCTCACTACAAAAGTAGCAAGATATAGAAAATATCTTATGCACCCAAGACTCATTGTCCTAGGGACAAGGTACATACAACTCTTCTCAATAGATAAAGCATAATTTTCCCGATAATGTAGTTGTCTGACACACATTGTCTCTACCTTTACTTATTTTCCATAGTCACAAAATAAAAATCACATGAACAATACTATGCTCTTCTAAAACTCTGCTTAGAGATATTTACTTGATCTCTAACTAATCTATTGCCTTTTCCAAACCACACATTGTACTTATATATAAGATAGGTCATTGGAATTACAACAAGGTTGGTCATGCCAAAATTAAATTAAACAAACATCACAATTCGACCATGTCAACAACAAATTACAATAAGTTTCATGCCAAGACCATCTGAAACAAAACATATAGCATGAACTTATATGCATTAGAGATACACTTTAAACACAATATAGGTCACACATAATATAAACCCATCTAGATAAGAGATCATCATTAAATATAATTTGTAGACCAAAAACATGAAGCATGATCCACTCCATGAGAACAAGGGATCGTGAACATGTTACACATATCCCAATACTAGATCTACAATAATTGGAACAACTTCCACAATTATCTCAAATATGTAGCATCACACTATTCGATACCATGTCACTTGTCATATGTTTACATTAGAAGCCATCACAACATATTTTCAAACTAGGAACAAAATTGATTGTAATAGAAACACTTGGTAACACTATTTTAGGATCATTATGAACTATTTATGGATCACCATGAAACACCACAACCAAGAACAAAACTAGAATGTAATGAAAATCATATCCACACATTGTTAACTCTTATTTCCAGATCATAAACCATTCAAAAAACACAACTAAACAACTATCAACTATATATCATTTTATATCCCTATTACTGAACTAATAACTTCCATACCTAACAACCATCATTCTCACACTCTATAGAATACATACTTGTCTTCCACTATTTTGAAGGTTCATACAAAATGTTACTTCTTTCAAACCAATATCCAACTTATGGACATATCTAAACCATCTGATATACCTAAACATTCCTTTAGCAAATACCTCTGGACCATAGTGTTTGACAAAGTAGAGCAAATAGCTCCAGACCACAATGTTTAACATAAATGAAAACTAGATAATAAAACCCAAAAATACATATGTTTCCAATAGGTGAATCAATTATGACTTAAAACTTTTATCTATTTCAAAAATCTAAAACCAATAAATCAAATCTTTAACCACTTAGCTAAAACATATGTAAACATGAATACACACACACATGAAACATACACAATCAACACTAGATTTTTACGTGCAAACCCAAGGTGGGAAAAACCATAAATAATTTAGATCCTAAAATATAAAACACCAATTAAGGTGATTCCTATTAAGGTAATTTTTACAAAAGCTGGCTCACTAGAAGAATGCTCACTACAAGTGGGCTCACTACCTTGAAAGAATCACTATTGGTATTATAACAAAAGATTTATAGATGGATAGCTCACTACCTAGAGAAAAAAAAATGAACTTAGAAGATTGCATCTACATATGCATGAATTTAGTTCTTATTAGGCTCAGATCTCAACACAACTTGTTTGAAGTCTAGATCTGGTAGGGAATCTCCACAACTTGCACATAACCTACTTGTACTAATCAACCTGTACCAAAACTTCTTGTACTTATGTATGCCTTTATATTTTCTCATACACTTTCTTTGTCATATGTTTTTTTATACCTTCACACACACATATCACTATTATATACACCAAGTTAGCCTCAAAATATCATGTCCAATCATTTTTTTCAATACGTTTCCTTCCAACGGTCAGCACGTCAGCCTCAAAATATTTTTTCCAAGAAAAAGTTTGTGAATATGTTTCCTTCCAATGATCATGATCACATGCAACAATCACTGGAGAACATAAAACAACCAATATCAACTAGAAATAAAATGAACATAGCTACCAAGGCCAACAACTCAATCCCATAAATAAATTTAGAACATGGATGAAAAGGGATCATTACAAAAATATGTGGAACACAAATTCATCATTGTTGTACCCACAAAAATCATTCCATCTGTATATATATTTGGAACATTAAACATTCCTCAAATTTTTAATCATCATTATCACTACTACACAAGCATCCAGAGTATTTAGAATACAACATTATTTGTTACATCGACAAAACTAACTTCTCACACCCATCATCATTACTTTTATGAGAAAGTATCTTCCAGAAAGAATGCCTGTATATACTGTCACATTACAAAACTTAGTTTTCATTTTCTTGTCTGAACTTTTCATTCATACTAATATGATTTATCTTTATCCAGACTTATCTATACCATCATGACTGACAACAACAACTTTGTACACTGTGATCTAACTAGATCATCGAGTTTGACATCAATGAAGACCAAACACATAAGTTCAATAGTGTTAACAAATACATATACACTGACATGGAGGTCATTTACATAGTCCTCTCACCTCTTCAATAGTCTCCCATACCTGGAAAACAATCATAGTAATCGATGGTAGTAACTATCCTGCAAGAAAATATCCTTAAAATTTTGCATGCACAACATTTGAAGAAAATCTAATATTGACCATTTTTTTTGACCGATTTAAAAAATAGACAACATACATATAGAAAGAGCATACATGCATACATAAACACATACATACATACATACATCAACATGCATACATACAAACATAAATATGTACATAGATACTGTTGTGGTTCCACAACCACGCTCCCCTTCTTGGCCTTTTGGCCTTAGGGCCCCCCTTCTACTTTCTGCTGGTTTCGCTTTTTGTCCTTGGTCATCTTTTTGTCAGTTTTCAACCTTTTTGGCCTTGTCACCCTTTCACATTTTCGGACGTCCAAAAGTGCGAAAAGGCCGAAGCAACGAAATATGAGTGCCTTCCAATTTTTTTGGCCTTCTCGGCACTAACACCCTTTTCGAACTTGTTAGGGGTCTGAAGTTTCAGAGGTTTGACCCCAAGTGAGAATTGAACTTTTGGAGTTTCGGCCTTTTCGGTGGTTTGAAACCCCCAAAAGGCCGAAAGGCCAATCACCCAGGATGATGATGTCAGCCACCAGGGTGGCATATATAAGGGAAAAGGGGTTCTTTAAACCTCACTTTCGTGCTCTCTCTTTCACCTCCAGCTAGTTTTTTTGTCGCTCACCATTTTTTCACCCTCTTGGTCTCCTATTTTCACTAGTCTAGGTTGTTTGGCATCGACCTTTTTGGCCTTTGGGATCTCCAAGGGAGTCACCTTGCATCCTCTTAATGAGTTTGTGGTCAAACTCATCGTCAGACTCATTTTCAAGTCTGACTAAGAAACCCTAGTTTCAGACCTTTGGGGTCTGAAACTTTCAAGCAACTTGCAACAAGATGAATTCTCCCAAGTGCTAAGAGCACCTTTCAATGTTTTGGTTTTGTCGCACACTGAAACATGTATACCTCTGAAATGCCAAAAATAGACCGTGCTCCTCCAAAGTGCCAAGTGCGTCTTCAGCCTATTTGACCATTTTAACCTTTTCGGCTTGTCACACGCCAATGTTCTCGAATTCCCTAAAGTCCCTGAGGTGTTTCAATTCCTCCTGCTCTAACGTTTCGGCGTTATCGGCCTTTTCAGCCTGTGAGAGGTTTCTCACCTCTGTCTCACCGAAATGACTAAAAAAGAGTATTGTCAAGTGTAGCCTCTTTCAGCCTTTTCAACCTTGTCGGCCTTTCAGATGTTCCACACCCCGAAAAGTCTAAAAGGCTGAAAATACCTCTTGTGCCCCCTTTTGAGCTTAATTTTGGTAATATTCTTTTCTTTCTAAGTTGTTTCTCCTACCATGTTACTGATTTATGTCTTGTCCTCTCTAAAGATATGGCCGAGAAGGTAGTAGCATCACCAATGATGAAATATCAATTCAAAGGCTACCATCCACCTTCCAAGGTGACCAACTTGCATGTAGGCATAATGGATATAGATATTGGGAACATAAGATGGAATGAGTATTTGAAAAAATGAGCCAAGCTAGTACAATGATCAGAGACTTCACTTCATTAGGACACTGCTCTCTGGTGAATGTGACAGCTCACCCAATTTCCATCCAATCGGAAGACTTGATCAATACATTTTCCAACAACTATGTAGCCAATGAGCGCATGGTGAAGAACAACATGGGTGAGGTGGTCTTGGACTTGAGGCTCGACAACATTGAGGATGTCTTCCATCTACAGAAAGGGGTTGATAAGTTCTTCAATTTCAATATCAACAAGGAAATGGAGTTTTATAACAAGGACATACAAAGAGCTCATAACATAGTTAATAATGAATATCTGATGCAGCCTTTGCCCAAAAATAGACTAGATAGGATTGACATGAGAAGGGGGTATATGTAGGAAGACATCCAAGTGGCCATAAAAATGATCAGTAGAGTGTATGGGCTACCAAAGTCTTCTCAATTGGAGCCATGGATGATTTTTTTGATCCAAAAGATAAGAGAAAGGCAAGCAAGGTTTGATTGGGCTGCCATCCTAAGTGACCAACTTGATGAACAATTGATTCGGGTTAAGACAGACCCCCATTTCTACATGACATCTTATGTCATGTACCTACTAGCCGCTAGGGCAGTTTACCTAGGTTTAATCAAAGTTGGAGCAATTAGAGAATAGAACACCTAGCCGTTCACTCTATATCCTCAGCTGGTGAGGAAAGATTTCTACACACATAATAGCCCAAATTTTAGAATAGTCAATGATGCTTTCATTTTTTGCCATCATACACTCCATTGAGGGAGACTATGCCAAAAGGCTATCCATAGAAGTAGTAGCTAAAGTAAAGGTCATTGGGGTGTTTTATATACAATTCCAGACCTTCACTTACATTTGGGTGGCAAGAAGCACCCTAGCACCAAAGAAGTTACAAAGATACCCTCCTGACATGGTAGTTCTCTTAGAGATAGCAAGGCATCTATCTGATGCTCATGAACATATCAAGCACAAGAAGAAGCATTGTTTGGATTTTCCTATTTCCATCAGCCCCCACTATGTACCAGACATGACAGTTTGTAAGTCTCTGACTAGAGAATGGGATGAATTCCCATTGTCAACCTACAATCTGGTAAGGCCTTAGTTTGATCCCATTAGTACATATAGCCACATAATGGGGAGACACTATGTTTATGAGCTACATGTGGAAGACCATTGGGCAAACTATGTTGATGATTATGAAGTAAGGGTCCGTGATTATTGCCGGATGAGTCTAGAGCTGGCACAAGGTGCCCTTTTGTTGAAGATTCTGCAAAAGGTGGTAGATGTTGATTTAGACAAAATTTTGGATTCTATATATAATACAGACAAGGTGTTCACAAGGGCCATCTTGAATGTAGAAGTAGATCAAGATGAGAATGATAGTATGGAATTCAGAGCCCGATATGTAATTAAATTGACTAGGTCATGGATCGCTCATCCTTTCCAAATGCAGCTAGTTTTAATGAAACAACTCCCAGAGAAGCCCTCTCAAGAAAAGAAGAAGAGAGAAAAGGTATTGAAACCACAGTTCAAAGAGGCTACTCCTCTAAAGCCAGAAATTGTATATCGACATGAGAGCCCCACTGCATATGGTCCAACCATGCACTCAAAAAAGGTCAAAACCAAAATGACAAGGAGCATCATATCATTAGATATACCTTCATCTAGTTGCCATGACTCTCCCAAAATGGACAAGAAGACAAAGTTCAAGATCATAGGACCCAAGCCATCCAGAGTAATCAAGGGTCATGTATACAAGAGAAAGAGGGGCTCAATGCCCACACAAATGGATACCCTAATAGAGGATGATGAAGATGAATCAGATGAAGTCCCTCTCTGTAAGAGAACTTGGTCTACAAGATTCATGAAGAAGAGGAGAGTAATGGACAATGATCCTGAGAACATGGGAGGGGCTACTCAGGATGAGCCAGTAAATCTAGATGCTCTCGATGATGATGAGTTTGAACTCACAAATTTTGTAGTGCTACATGGTTTTAAAGAGTTCGAGAAGTAAGTTCCTATGTAGTTTACAAGTCTTTTTAGTGGTGTAGGAGAGGACACCCAATGGGAATCTCAAGAGAAAGTTGATGTTGAGATGGCCAAGGCCCAAAAGGAGACTGCAGAGCCAGAAAAGGACTCTTCTGTTGGGGTCACTCTTGAAGAAGATTTAGTTGCAAAGGTCCCATTGCATTCATCTATTCCACCTCCACCTCCACCTCGACATCCAACTCCACCTACAGTTCCACTTCAAAAACCTTCCACTACCCCAGTTTCCACTCCAGTATGAACCACTCTATTGCCTCAACAAACTTCTTCATCCGATGTTCCCCTTTCAACTCCACCTCCACCAGCCCATTCAACCACTCCCCTTATATCTCCTATGCCTCCCTCACTTAATATTCCTCCCCAAGTTCATGTGCCCTTACCACAGGTCCATAGGGAATCAGTGCCTCATAGCTTGCAGGAGCTAGAGAAAGAAGAAGAAGTCACTGGCGAAGAGAAGATGGAAGAAGCTCATACAGGATCTAAGGAGCCAGATGACAAGGGAGAATCATAGGTAGAAGAAGAGCCACATAGTAATGAAGAAAAGCAACAAATAGATACATAGGAATGAATGGTTGATGAGCAACAGATGGCTAACGATGAAGAATGCACATAGGAGGAAGATGAACATAATATAGGAAATGAATAAGAAATTAGAGGAGAAGAAGAGAGTCAAGAGGAAGTAGAAACAAGGTGCCTGAGAACTTCTACTACATTGGCTGCTCTGTATGAGCCAATAACTTCTTTTTCCAAGCCCACTTGGTTCACTAAAGAGGTACAACCAAGAGTCAGAGTGTACATAGATGATGAGGCTGATATAACCACATTAGGGTGTGCCTTCCACCAAACAACATCAGTTCCCTGAGCAAGAACCATGTCTTATGTGATGCAAGACCAAGCGGGGAGGTGGAAAGCACAAGTGTTTGTTCCCACAATGGATGTCAGTGCAAATGAGATCACTCTGGATGACTATGTGTTGGAGGAGGTAGACTTGGGGGAGCCCACCAGAGAAGGTAGAAAAACCTTGGCCACATTGGGATTGAAGCATGCTCTGGGCTTCATGGATAAGGATGAAGAGAGGATAAAGGCTCTGGTAGAGCAGAACAAAGATATGAAGAGATTCATTATGAAAATAGTGGGTCCAATTGACCGAGATAACCCTGAGGCCTCATTATAGGCAATTTTGGAGAAGAAGGGGGAAATAAATATAGATGTTCCACATTCTTTTGTACACGTTTGTGCTAAGTGGAAGCTTGATTTTGAATAGTTTTCTAGCCTTTCTCTCAGGAGGATTCTAAGGCCCTTTTGAAACATTTTGGTGGGAATAACTTCCTTAATAGAAATTATGAGTGAGGAAAATGGTGTAGAAGAAACGATCTTGAATTGGAAAAAGGTGTTGGATGAGTTGACAATAATAAGGAAGTAGCACTTCTAGGTTTTGATGAAGATATATGAAGGATCAAAATTGGATAATTTTGAAGAGTGGATCCAAGGGATAGTTGCGGCATTGGCCATATTTGAAAAGGTTCTCAAGAAGTTAAACAAGAGAAGGGATGATAACACGCTTTTTGCAAAGAAGTTGCAAGAGTTCTTTGAAGGCCTAGACCTAGATTTGTTTGATGAAGATGATGAGAAGACCATGTATTTGGTAAATGACATCATCAATCAATACTTAGGGATATTTTGAGGGGTGAAGACTAAAGAAGACCTCTAGCAAATGGTTTATCAGAAGGAGGAAATTCAAAAAGTACTATCTTGTGAAGAAGAAATAAAAGCTTTTGCAAAGGAGTTGATTGACTTTCAAGATAGGTAGTAAAATATCATTCAAGGGATTAAGATGCTAGATTTTGATGAGGTTTTGGAGATAGTGGATAGGTTCAAGAAAGCACATCCAAAAGTGCCTCCCAGCCAGTAAGCCTCTAGATCAAGATCTGCCAGATTTTGTGTACAAAAAATCTAATTTTGACACAGCCATTTTTGCAGAGCCTGATTTTTGGCATTTCGGCCATGTGGATTTTTTAGCCTCTGACAAGGCTGCAAGTCCAAAATTTTGGAGATGAAGTACTTGGTACTTAGTCAATTTTGGGTCTTGAGTTTTTTAGACCAACTGTCGGGATTTGGGCATTTTTGGTACATCCGAAAGTTAACTCCAGTTGTCTCAGAGATCATTTTACAGTCATCTGGGCTTCCTTCTTTGGGTTGTTTGTGCATGATTGTGGGATCTCTTCTAGTTGGGTCCACATAGAGAAGTTGGAGCCAAGGATCAAGGGTAGAAACATGGAGATTATCAAGTGCATGCATGAGTTCCAGCTCCATTTTTGTGTTATATAATGCATAATTTATTCAAATCTTTGTAATGCAGGAGGTTTAATTTCATGCTAGGATAGTTTAGCTAAGCTTTAGAAGTAGTTTCTTTAATGCAAGCTTTAGTTTAGATTTACTTTCAAGTTTTAGTTGCAGGAAAACCCTAGCTACGAAAATAAGAGCCCAACTCTATAAATTGTAATAAAATGATGTAATGAGAGTCAACTTGATGATTAATACAATAGATACAATTGGTGCTTCATTCACGGTGTGATTTATCTGCTACCTATGTGAAATTTGTGAATGTGTGAATTTCTCATTCTTCATTTCAAAGAGCCAATTGGTTGTTTAATGATTTTAAGTTTGCGATCTATTAGTTTGGTGTTTACCAGTATTGCATTGTTGTGTTGTGACAAATCTCTGAGAAGATTATTCTTTGGTGCTTGAAGATTAACTTGTCTCACGTGTGCGCACATCCGGGGTGGCTTCATGATTTGATGAGTTTTGGCTTATCATATGTCTGCATTTGTTCAATTCTATTGATGATTGCATCCATTTAGCTAAAGATTGGGACATGATTTGATCTCTATTTTGTGGGTTTCTTCATTTTCTTGGTTATTTAATTCGCATGGTGGTGTGATGCTAGCATATGTCCAATAGGTTTCTTTTCAACAATTTCATTCAAATCTCTAGTTACCCTACATCTCCTAACCCTCTTGCAATTTATTATCAGTAGATTAATTAAACTAGCATTACTTTTATTCTTAAATCTGAAAATCATATAAAAAAAGAGAGAGAACTTTTGGTTTCCTAAAGTTTATTTTGCAGTTTCCCTAGAGATAAGAACCCGCAAAGGCCTCCTTGTTAATAAATTCAAATTTGTCTTTCGTTAAGCTATCCAAGTGGGTGAGACCTAGCCAGAAGGAACCTTGAGATTTATTCCATCAGTGTTCCAAGAGGGGAAGTTGCTCACACAATTTCCTAGCCGTTGTCTTCGTGTAAAAATGATGCTCAACAAAAGTGGTGCTAGAAGGAGGGCCCTCAAAGGGGACACCCTAAAATATTGGATCATTCTCTACCGAGATATTTTAGTGAGTCCTTAGATCTTCACCCAACAAAGGGGAGTTCCTTGAACTTACAGAGTTTCATAGACCTCACAACAACAAAACAAAGCACGGGGAGGATACTTCAGATCATTCGAATCTTCCTCCAATTCCAACCATTGTTGCTCCACCTGGTGCTCCTCCACCACCAGCCCCAATGGAATTTTTTGAAAATGCTCAAAGTTCACCACTGAACTTGCAAGGATAGCTCCATCAGCTGCCCAAAAATCTAGAAAAGTTTTGTCCACATTTCATCTATGGAGAATCTAGGATAGTAGAAGAACATGTTTGCGCATTCAAGGAATTATGCAATTGGAAGGAGATTGCCCATCAAGACATCGTGTGCTACATCTTCCCCTACACATTGGGGGAGTTTGCATATAATTGGTATCTAAATCTTCCATGAGGATCTATTGCTACTTGGGGATAATTTGAAACAAAGTTCCTAAATCAATTCAAATTGTATGTGGATTCGGAAACTCTTCATCACTAGTTCATCTCGGTGAGAAAAGACCTCAACAAATTGATCGCTATGTTCAATCATCATTTTCACAAGATGTACCTAAAGCTTGAAGCTCCATACATTGTACCAGCTGGCATTGCGATACAAGTGTACTTGCACACCTTAGATCCATTAACATCTATATTCTTAAAAAATTGCCTCTGGGAGATATTGACACTTTGGAGAAAGTTTGCAATGAAGCTATCTTGTTTACCCAAAAAATGGACCCACAAGCAAGTGGGAATTATGGCATTCCACCAGCATTGGGGAACACTGTTGCAACTGGTCCATTCACAGCAAACAATCAACTTCCAATACAACAAGCCCCAAGGATCAATCTGGTATCAGCTCCATATGTTTCTGCCCCATCATTAATGGCCATCCCATGCCCAGGATATGATACACATAAGGCCACCTTGTGTGAACAAAAGGTCACTATCCCAAATGAACCAGATCAAGCTCTAGTAAATGAGTTAGATGCCATGAAGAATATGATGTCCTAGTTGACTAGAGAGATCAGCCGGATGAAGCTCAACCCAACTCTGAATCAAGGAAACTACCCATGCCCAGCTGTTGTCCCAAATACCTACTCTCAAAATCACAATCACAATTATGGAAATTATAGCAACAACAACAATAAAAATGGAGGAGGTTATGGGAACGGCTCTCAAGACAAATAGTTTGGACAACAATAGACAAATAGGATATGGAACACTCGTTAGAATAATGGTAGTATCCCTGCGGACAATGCCAATTTCTTTAGTTCGTTAGAAGTCAGCTATACCCAAGGTCCCAGCATGCATCAAACAAATTATGAATATAGGGGGGAATTTGACAATCAGAAAACCCTGGATCCTAAGAGTTCCCAGGCCCATTTTAGTGCCATGGTTTTTGATTTATATGATCCAAGTTTGGATGGAACTCTAGTCAATAACACTTCAGAGGAAGAGTTCATCTTCCCATTCAATCAAGAAAACCAACCAGAATATTCCGAAGTCCATGCTTTCCAGAACAACAATAGAAATACATATAACCTAAGAAGTAGAAAAGAGCCTTTAACAGATGACATTCCTCCAAGTATGTAGCCCACCCCACTTGAGCCAAAGGCCAGCAACAACTCTATGCCCCCGAGGGGGCCCATTGCCACTATTGTTCAGACAACACAACATCAACCTACTATGTTAAAAAATATAGTCTGGGCCAATGAAAAATATAGTGCAGTAGAGGAGCTGAAGAAAGTTAGAACAAATATGTCAATGTATGATATGTTGCAGAGTTGTCCCACTCAAAGAGAGGCTCTCCTAAAGTCCTTGGATCATTCCAAATCAACCTCATCCAACAATAATACCAGGAATGTATCTAACGTGAATGTCGCAGAGGCAATGCTGACTATGTTCAAAGATAGGGTAGAAGTGCCCCCATTCCTACTTAGCCTCAAAATATTTGGAAGGAACTTGCACAATTGTTTAATCAATTTAAAAGCTTTGTGTAATGTGATGCCATTGTCCATATGCCAAAAGCTAGGGATGAACCCCCAACCGACCAACAGGGTAGTAATCCAACTCGATAAAACTGAGGTCAAAGTTATTGGGGTCCTGAAAGATACACACATACAACTAATAGTTGACCCTAGGATCCAAGATTGCATTGACATACATGTGGTGGACATCCCAGAAATGTATGGCATGCTGTTTAGCCAAGAATGGACCCGATCTTTGAGAGGGTGGTTCTCCACGGACTTTACCCAACTTTGGTTGCCATGGAAAGGCCTCAATAACTAGATTAAGATAGATATGAAACCCAAGATCAAACAAATGATAACTAAGTACAACAACCCAAATGAGGTTTTATTCTCACAAGCTAACCTAGGAGTGTACCATTTTGACAAGGCATTCACATTCCAGCTCAAGGAAGAAGAAGAATCGAGCAGTATCCCTGTTCAGGGGTTAATAAATGTCCAGGCCCCTGAAGACATTCTCACAGAATTCATAAATGCTATGATGAAGAATATGAGACATCTAGGCCAAGATGTTGATACCAACATACTAATGCTACCAGGGTACTGTCGTCTCCATCAGATGAATCACTTAGAGTTTACATGCCAAGACTGCCAAGAGGCGGTGGTCCAAGTTATGAACCAGATATCAGACATATCCAAATCTCTTGAGAATATGATGGCACATTTGAGTGAGGATGAATTTCCCCTTAGTGAAGAACCTCAGGGTCCCACAGCTGAATGCTTTACACAAGAGGAGTGGAGCTCTTCCAATGATGGCTTCTTGCCTCCATGCCAAGAGGTTTGGTGCGATGTCCAAAAAAAAAAAGATGAAGTGGGTTCCACTTTCAAAAAGAGAAGTTTTAGATGAGGGAAAATTGGAAACTCCAAGTAAAGAAAGCTTGTCATCACTCGCAGCCCCCGCAAACCCTAGACCAAGACGGCTTTGCTGGAAGTAATTCCAGAACCTCAAGTCAAAACATCTTCCAACAAGAATCATTTAGTATGGAAACTTCAGTTCGATGGCTCCAAGTGCAAGCTGGGAGTAGGAGCTGGGATCAAATTAGTTAACCCTCATGGGGGTTCATACTATGCCACCTACTAGTTTCAATTCTACTGCACTAACAATGTTGTCGAGTATGAGGCTCTAGTTTGGGGTCTCCTTTTGGCACATGAGAAGAAAGTGAAAGAAATAGTAGTAGAAGGTGATTCACAATTTATAGTTTGGTAGATTAAGAGCCAGTATTCATGCACCAAAAAATGATTGGTCTCATACCGCAATCACATTTGGGACCTAATCAAAGATTTTGAAGCCTTAAACATTTAGAGCATCCCAAGAAGAAAGAATAATGTTGCTAACACTTTAGTAGTATCTGCGAGTTCCCTACAACTGCTAGAGAAGTCCAAATTGAAGAAATTCTCCGTGGAACTAGTGGTTGTACTGGCTGTCCTTGACAACATCAAAAACTTCTAGGTATTTCAAGATGATCAACAAATATTGGAATTCATTATGAATGCAGGGATCTTTGACAAGAAGAGCATTGATGAAGAAGAGGATGAAATAGAAGAGTTAGATGACTTGGGGATTTTGAACTTGAAAAAAAATTCCATTTCAAAAGGTATGGTAGCTCTAGAGAGGATTTTTGATAGAGATGAACATGCTAGAGAAAGAGGGAAAACACTAGTAGTGGGCGGAGATGATTGTGAGCTCTACGACTTGGGTACGCAACTTGAACCCAGGGAGGTCAGTATAGGAAAATTCTGCACACCAGAGGAAAAGAAATAGATGGTTGAGTTACTCATTGAATACAAATACGTCGTAGCATGGTTCTATGAAGATTTGAAAACCTATGACCCCAACATTATTGTCCACAATATTCCACTGAACCCAGATGCTAAACCTTTCTACCAGAGACAAAGACCAGTGAACCCCATGATTGAGCTAATGATTCAAAAAGAGGTGCAGAAGTTGCTTGACACCAAGATAATTTTTCCCATCCAGCATTCAACTTGGGTCACCAATCTTGTCCCTGTGAGGAAGAAAAGCGGAGAGGTTCGGCTCTGTGTGGACTTTAGAAATTTGAACAGGTCCTCTCAAAAGGACAACTATCCTTTTCCTTCTCTTGACAAAGTGTTACAGGTGGTCAAAGGTTCCCAAATGATGTCCTTTATGGATAGCTACTCAAGGTACAACAAAGTCATGGTGAAGGAAGAAGACCATCTTAAGACAACTTTTACCACAAAATGGGGAACATTTGCACATCATCGCATGTCGTTTGGTTTAATCAATGCAGGAGCCACTTTCCAACCGGCTATGGATGAGGCATTCAAGGGTTTGGTTAACAAATGCATTGTTATATATATGGATGATCTCATAGTTTTCCCCAGGAGCCAGGCAGACCACATTGAAGATTTACAAAAGGTCTTGAAGAGGTGTCGATGCTATGGGAATTCTTTAAATCCTAAGAAGTGTCTTTGGGGTGACTCAAGGCAAGCTTCTGGGGCACATCATATCCAAGACATGCATCTCAATTGACCTTGAAAGGGTAGAAGCTATCCTCAAATTGGTTTTGCCAAATAGTAGGAAGGAATTGAAGTCCTTTTTTTGGGAAAATCAACTTCGTCAGGAAGTTCATCAGTGGGTTTGCAGAAATAGTGCGTCCTTTAAATGATATGTTGAAGAAAGATGCTAAAATTGAATGGAGCACCCTAGCTAAGGAGGCATTTGAAGAAATCAAGACATCCATTGCCACTGCTCCAGTCTTGGTTAGTCCTAATTATCTTCTACCATTTAAAGTCTACTCATTTTCTTCAAAACATTCATGTGCAGGAATCCTCATGCAGAAGAAAGAGGGTGAATACGAATGACCGATTGCTTTCATGAGTTGTCCACTAAAGAATGCAAAACTCAAATATCCTAATTTGGATAAACAATCTTTCGCCTTGGTCAAGGCTATCAAAAAATTCAGACACTACATACTTCGGAGTAAGGTCATTGCTATTGTTCCAGATCTAGCAGTCAAATCCTTACTAATGCAAAATGAACTCAGAGAATGAAGAGGCAAATGGATGGCAATATTGCATGAATTCGACATTGAGATCCAACCGATGAAATTGGTGAGAGGTTAAGGCCTCACTAAGATGATGGCTGAAATAGAACAAGGTTTGGTGTGCCAAGTGTACACCAATGAAGACATTATTTACTACTTGCTACAAAATTGTTGCCCAGATGGTTGGAATGGTTCCTAGCGGAGAGCACTTAAGAATAAGAGCAGTTCATACATGTTGAAAAATAGGAAGCTCTAAAAATGCTATTATGATGGATTGTACCTATGATGTTTAGATCGAACAAAAGCTGGACAGGTTCTCACAAAATTTCATGATAAGTATGGTATTGTGCATGGATCAGTAGAAGCTACAACTCATCAAATACTAAGATCTGGCTATTACTAACCAACTTTGTTCAAAGATATTCATGATCATGTGTGCTCTTGCCATGTTTTCCAAACTAGTGCCATTTGAGAAAAAAATCTAGCGATGCCCTTACAACCAGTATACGAAGTGCATTCGTTCACT
Organism: Chamaecyparis obtusa; assembly: GCA_027943335.1. Lineage (NCBI taxonomy): Eukaryota > Viridiplantae > Streptophyta > Pinopsida > Cupressales > Cupressaceae > Chamaecyparis > Chamaecyparis obtusa. The sequence goes on along the minus strand of BSBK01001179.1, from coordinate 2,429,314 downwards.
GAATGAGGGCTAGATTTTCTGGGAATGATCAATCCTCCATCCTCAGTAGGCCACTGATACATCTTGACTGCAACTGATTACTGCAGGTGTTGGACAGATGCACAGGTTATGAAAAATTGTACCACTGAGGTGATCACCAAATTCCTAGAAGAGTTCACCATCATGAGGTTTGGCATGCCTTTTTTCCTGGTATGTGATAATGCCCCCTACTTTTCATCTACAAGTCTCATTCAATGGGCCTTTGAGAACTAGGTAATTCTAAAATTCTCATCCAATTACTACCCGCAAGGGAATGGAGTTGCTGAGTCAACCAACAAGAACCTAACAATGGTAATCAAGCATCTTTTGGATGACAATCCCAGAGACTGGCACACTCAATTGAAATATGCTTTATGGATAGATCATGTGAGAGTCAAGAATACCTTAGGGACCTCCCCTTACCAATTGGTTTATGGTCTGCAGCCCATCTTTTCGATGAACCTAAAAATACCAATCTTGAGATTCATGGATCAATACATCGAGGGTGAGGATCAAGTGCAGATTTGCCTCATGAATTTTTTGAACCTTGAAGAGAAAAGAACTATGGCCTTGGAACACGTAGCCAAACACCAAGCTATTGTCAAGCGATGGTTTGACAATTCCAAATTTTTGATTTGGTCTTAATGTGGGACAAAGCAAAAGAAAAACTAGGTAGCCACACTAAGTTTCAACATTTGTGGATAGGCCCATTCCAGATTGTAGAGATCCTGGGAGAGAATACCTTTTAGATTAGTTCTCTTGATGGAGAATTGGTCCTATTTCCAGTCAATGGCTTGTTTATGAAGCATTATTTTGGGTCTTGACTAGTCCCTTATATATTACTGTATATTCTTGTACTTTTTTCATCTTTTCTTTATTTTCTGTCAGTCTTGTTGTCTGTGTCTTTTCTTTGGGTCTTTATTTGTAGAAGGTGGGTATTTTCAGCTTTAGCAGTCCATTTCAGGTAGCCTAGGCAATAAATAAAGCTTCCCATGGTCAAAACCTTTGAGATAGTTCCATTTTGTAGTAAGCCGGGGATGATAATCATAGGAAAAACATGTTTCTTTTTAGACTTCTCGGAGGAGTCTATCAGAATCAACCATCCTCAACACCAACACATATTTAAAAGGAGATTGCAAGCCATGAGCTTCTCAAGGTAGAATTTCAATCATCGTCAGGAAATGTCCATGGTCGCAAAGGAAGCAGGAAAGTCAGAACCCTTTCCTAGCTGAATGGTAGACTAAAATAAAAGAGCAAGAGAATAAAGGAGGAACGTATAAAGATGAGATAAGAAAAAAGCTAGGGTAGCACAGTCTAAGCATTGCCCTGATTTTTTTTTTAAAAAAGGGGAAGAAAAGGAAAAGAGGAAAATAATAGAGAAAAAAAGCGATATCTAAAGAAGCTACAAAGAGTACCGAAGTAGCTGACATTGAACAAAATTTGATGATAACAAGATGCTTTCAAAGAATCAGTTTAAAGCTAAAGCAAATCAAGTCTAAGACCCCTCCTATGGAGTCTAAGAACTTCTATCAAAGCTCATCTGTAGTTGGGAAAAGGTAATTTTAGAAACCTTTATTGGGACTATAAATGCTTGCCTAATAGTAGAGCAAGGTTAAATTGACTTATGGCTGACTTCAGATTAGTGGGCAGTGATCTGGCAATGACAGGATGATCATCAATGAGAGCTTATGGTAAAGGGTTTCAGAGGAAATTTGGACACATGTGCTCACACACTCGATCCATGACATTATGATTTTTTCCATCTTGATGATGATAACAGATATGTTCAATTTGAAGATTTTTGTACTTGGTTCACTATAGGGTGGGATTGTCTCCTCATGAACTAGCTCTGGGAAGCTTGCGGTGTTTCATTTTCTTTGTCTTGGCTATTTGATGTGGTTCCACAACCTCTCTCCCCTTTCTGGCCTTTTTTCCTTAGTCCCCCCCTTCTACTTTCTGCTCATTTCTCCTTTTGTCCTTGATCATATTTTTGTCAGTTTTCAGCCTTTTCGACCTTGTCACCCTTTCACATTTTCAGATGTTCGAAAGTGCAAAAAGGCCAGAGGAACAAAAGATGAGTAATGTCTAGTTTTTTCGGCCTTCATGGCACCAACACCCTTTTCAAACTTATCGGGGGTCCAAAGTTTCGGAGGTCCGACCCCGTGTGGGAATTGACCTTTTGGAGTTTTGGCCTTTTCGGTGGTTTGACACCCCCGAAAGGCTGATCGCTCATGGTGATGATGTCAGCCACCGGGGTGGCCTATATAAGGGAAAAGGAGTTCTTTAAACCTCACTTTCATGCTTGCTCTTTCACCTCCAGCCAATTTTTTCATCGCTTGCCATTTTTCCACCGTCTTGGTCTCCTATTTTTGCTAGTCATCCTCGAGTTCATCATCTTCTTAGTTGGTGGTTCTCCCCTTTTCCTTCATTTGTTTGTTTTTTGGGTCTTAGATTAGTGTCCTTGCCTTTGAGCCTTTTCGACATGTCTTAGTTTTAGGGTTCATGTCTTTTTGGCCTTCTCTTTAGGTCTAGGTTATTTGGCGTTGACCTTTTTGGCCTTGGGGATTGCAACGGGAGTCACCTTGCATCCTCTTGACAAGTTTGTGGTCAAACTCATTGTTGGAATCATTTTTGAGTCTGACTCAAAAATCCTAGTTTTGAACCTTCAGGGTCTAAAACTTTCAAGCAACTTGTAGTAGGATGATTTCTCCCAAGTGCTGAGGGCACCTTTTGGTGTTTTGGTGTTGTCGCACACAAAAACATGTATACCTCCAAAATGTCAAAAATAGATCATGCCCCTCCAAAGTGCCAAGTGTGTCTTTAGCCTTTTTGGTCATTTCATCCTTTTTATCCTGTCACACACTGATGTTCTCAAGTTCCCCAAAGTCCCTGAGGCATTTCAATTCCTCCTGCTTGGACATTTCAGCGTTATCAGCCTTTTCAACCTGTAAGAGGTTTCTAGCCTCCATCTCGTCGAAATGACCAAAAAAGAGTATTGTCAAGTGTAGCCTCTTTCGGCCTTTTCGGCCTTGTCGGCCTTTCAGATTTTCCACACTCCTGAAAGTTTGAAAGGCTGAAAATACCTCTTGTGCCCCCTTTTGAGCTTAATTTTGGTAATATGCTTTTCTTTTTGAGTTGTTTCTCCTACCATGTTACTGATTTATGTCTTGCCTCTCTATAGATATGACTGAGAAGGTAGTAGCATCACCAGCAATGAAATATCAATTCAAAGCCTACCATCCTCCTTCCAAGGTGACCAACTTGCACATAGGCATAATGGATATGAATATGGGGAACGTAAGAAGGAATGACTATTTGAACAAATGAGCCCAGCCAGTAGGATGATCAGAGGACTTCACTTCATTAGTACACTACTCTTTGGTGAATGTGGTATCTCACCCAGTTTCCATTCAATCGGAAGACCTGATCAATACATTGGCTAGCAACTATGTGCCCGATGAGTGCATGGTGAAGAACAACATGGGTGAGGTGGTCTTGGACTTGAGGCCTTACAACATTAAGGATGTCTTCCATGTGCCCAAAGGGGTTGATAAGTTCTTCAATTTCAATATCAATACGGGAATGGAGTTTTATAACAAGGACATATAAAGAGCCCATAACATAGTCAATAATGAATATTTGATGTAGCCTTTGCCCAAAAATTGACTGGATAGGATTGACATGAGAAGGGGGTATATGTAGGAAGACATCCAAGTGGCCATAAAAATGATCAGTAGAGTGTATAGGCTGCCAAAGTCTTCTCAATTGGAGCCATGGATGATTTTTTTGATCCAAAAAATAAGAGAAAGGAAAGCAAGGTTTGATTGGGCTTCCATCCTAAGTGACCAACTTGATGAACAATTGATTCGGGTTAAGACAGACCCCCATTTCTACATGACATCTTCTGTCATGTACCTACTAGCCGTTAGGGCAGTTTACCCAGGTTTAATCAAAGTTGGAGCAATCAGAGAACAAAACACCTGGTCATTCACTCTATATCCTTAGCTAGTGAGGAAATATTTCTACACACATAATAGCTTGGATTTCAGAATAGTCAATGATGCTTTCATTTTCACCATCATACGCTCCATTGAGGGAGACTATGCCAAAAGGCCATCCATGGAAGCAACAACTAAAGTAAAGGCCATTGGGGCATTTATATACAATTCCAGACCTTCAATTACATTCAGGTGGTAGAAAGCACCCTAGCACCAAAGAAGTTACCAAGATACCCTCCTGATAGGGTAGTTCTCTTACAGATAGAAAGGAAGCTATCTGATGCTCATGAACATATCAAGCACAAGAAGAAGCATTGTTGGGATTTTCCTATTTCCATCAGCCCCCACTATGTACAAGACATGAAAGTTTGTAAGTCTCTAACTAGAGAATGGGATGAATTCCCATTGTCAACCTACAATTTGGTAAGGCCTCAGTTTGATCCCATTGGTACATACAACCACATGATAGGGAGACACTATGTTCATGAGCTACACGTGGAAGACCATTGGGCAAACTGTGTTGATGATTATGAAGTAAGGGTCCATGATTATTGCCGGATGAGTCTAGAGTTGGCACAGGGCACCCTTTCGTTGAAGATTCTGCAAAAGGTGATAGATGTTGACTCAATTTTTTTTTTGAATTCTATATATAATACAGATAAGGTGTTCACAAGGGCCATCTTGAATGCAGAAGTAGATCAAGATGAGAATGATAGTATGGATTTTAGAGCTCGACATGTGATTAAATTGACTAGGTCATGGATTGCTCATCCTTTCCAAATGCAGCCAGTTCTGATGAAACAACTCCTAGAGAAGCCCTCTTGAGAAAAGAAGAAGAAGGGAGAAAAGGTATTGAAACCACAATTCAAAGAGGCTGCTCCTCTAAAGCTAGAAATTATATATCGACATGAGCACCCCACTACATATGGTCCAACCACAAACTCCAAAAAGGTCAAAATGAAAATGATAGGGAGCATCATGCTACCAGATATACCTTCATCCAACAACCATGACTCTCCCAACACAGCCAAGAAGACAAAGTTCAAGATCATAGGACCTAAGCTGTCCGGAGTAATCAAGGGTCATATATACAAGAGAAAGAGGGGCTCAATGCCCACACAAATGGATACCCTAATAGAGGATGATGAAGATGAATCAAATGAAGTCCCTCTTAGTAAGAGAACCCAGTCTGTAGGATTCATGAAGAAGAGGAGAGTAATGGACAATGATCATGAGAACATGGGAGGGGCTACTCAGGATGAGCTAGTAAATATAGATGCTCTTGGTGATGATGAGTTTGACCTCACAAATTTTGTAGGGCTACATGGTTTTAAAGAGTCCAAGTAGAAAGTTCCTATGCATTTTACAAGTCTTTTTAGTAGCGTAGGAGAGGACACCCAATGGGAATCTCAAGAGAAATTTTATGTTGAGATGGATGAGGCCCAAAAGGAGACTGCAGAGCCAAAAAATGACTCTTCTATTGGGGTCACTCCTGAAGAAGATTTAGTTACAAAGGTCCTATTTGATTCATCCATTCCACCTTCACCTCCACCTCAGCATCCAACTCCACCTACAGTTCCACTTCAAGAGCCTCCCACTACCCCAGTTTCCACTCTAATATGAAACACTTTGTTGCCTCAGCAACCTTCTTCATCCCATGTTAACCTTTCAAGTCCACCTCCACCAGGCCATTCAACCACTCCCCTTGTCTCTCCTATGCCTCCCTCGCTCAATAGTCCTCCCCAAGTTCACGTGCCCTTACCATAGGTCCACAGTGAATCAATGCCTCAGAGCTTGCAGGAACTAGAGAAAGAAGCATAACTCATTGGCAAAGAGAAGATAGAAGAAGCTCATATAGGATCTAAGGAGCCAGATGACAAGGGAGAATCATAGGAAGAAGAAGAGCTGCATACTGAGGAAGAAAAGCAGCAAACAGATACAGAGGAATAAAAGGTTGATGAGTAGCAGATGACTGACGAGGAAGAACACACATGAGAGGAAGATGAATAGAATACAGGAAATGAATAGGAAACTAGAGGAGAAGAAGAGATTCAAGAGGTGTATCATCTTAAAATGGAAGTACTTCCATGATAAGAGCATTTAGCCCTCTGAGTAAGTGGTCTAGGGTCATTTTAAGCACCTTGATCGGGTCTTTGCATGTATTTGGCTTACTTCCCACTTTCCACTTCTTTCCTGCACTTGATTTCTTCATCTTAGGTGAAATTAGGGATAGGATCTCAAGGATTCTCCTAAATTTCCCTCTTTCATGGCTCTATTTTCTAGGTAGGACATAGAAATAGGTCCTCCTAGCCTTCATCACAATTATCATCAGATTTTATGCTTATCCCTGGCATTATGTCCCTGTCTGATATCATTTCTAGGTCTCTGGGCATCCCCGGGACCTCCTATCCTAGTTCTGACTGAATCTGGGCCCAGGCTCAAATTTGAGGTTGATCTTGACTAGTTCAAGATTGAGGTTGTACCTGACTAGGTCAGTCCCAACCTCAATTTTTCCCACTTCCTTCAAATTTCCAGAATCCTTGATTTTCGGGCATCGGGCATTCGAGATATTTATTTTCCCACCTTCGGGTTGGCCATTTTGGGTTTCAAGATGGTAAATCCTCTAATTTAATTTAATCTAGGTATATTTTCTAAAGGTTAGGACCTAATTGGGATTTAATTCTCCAAGGTGGCCCCTCTAGAGGATTGTGCCCTAGTTCACTATAAAAGGAGGCCTTCCTCTCTCATTTTCATCATCAAGTTTCCAAGACATCACATCTCAAGCAATTTCATGAGCGAGCTCTCAAGTGCAAGCAAGTGAATTCAAGCATTCAAGTGTTCAAGAATCCATCCATCAAGGAGATCCATTGTTAGCTATTGAAGGATTCAATCTCTTTGGAGCCCCCTTTGATGATCCATCCTTCTACATTCATTCAAGCCTTCTCATATGCAAAGATCAAGTTAAGATTGGTGTTGAAGATCAAATGCCATTGATTGGAGACATCCTACATTCATTCTACATCCATTGAAGCATTCCTACTTGTGGATTTGAGGATTCAAATCCTCTACAAGGACTTCAACATAAGTGAGGTGATTTGTTTCAATTACTTTGTTTATGCAAACTATATTTCAATTCAATTTCAAGGTTAATTCCTAAACTAGGGTTTGACCAAGGCAAACCCCCCATACAACAAAACCCCCCATTTTCTTGCAGATATAGGTGCAAGATTTTGGATTTGAGAGCGAATTTGGATACCCTTTTCGGTGAACTTCTGAGATCTGTGAACAGAATCAGAATCAGACTTCAAATAAAGAATGTAGTATTAGACTTTTTATAAGGGTTAAAGTCGACCTGAGCTCATCTTGGAGAAAGATTTCTAGGTTTTCTCTATCTTAGCATTTCCAATCTAGAACAAGTTGCAGAATTTCTCGAAAGTACACACAAACATCAGAAATTGACATTTTCCAGATCTGCGCTAATTTAAGGTTAGTATTTGTATTTCAAATATTTTAGATTTCAAGCATAATTCCTTTGTAGGGAAACATTGGACTCTCTCTCTCTCTTTCATATTCTTCATAGATTGATTCAATTATGCATTAACCTTTTGGTTGATCAAATTGGATCTCTCCTTTGGGAATTTGGATTTAGGAGTGAATCTCATATTTCCCCACACATCTATCTATCCACTCACTTACACATCTAGAGGTGATTCCAAATTACCTCTATTCATTTTGGTGAACCTGACATGCTTACTCCTTTTCTTTTTGGTGTTAGATTTCCCTTTATCTTATTGTGTGTGTTCACCTTCTCTATTCATTTTGGTGAACCCGACATACTTACTCTCTTTTCTTTTGTGGAATTGGATGCCTTATTGTGCTTTCCTTTTATCTTGTTAGTATTAGATTTTTCCTTTGTGTTAGATCTTGCATGTTAATTAGATTTCATATTCATGGTTTATGTGTTCTTACTTTAGTTCATTTACATTACATTGGTTTATGAGCTTTACTACCACTAGTCCTACTTATAACTGTTATACACTATGTTTGCAACCTTGTTTCAAGCTCTCTTGGTCTTGATAACCTAGTATAACATGGGATTCATCTCCAGGTGTGGGACCTATGCTAACTAAGATGAGACCTCTAGGTTCTAGGTTGGTTCCTCTTGGATAATCACCTTAATTTGCTTCTTGACATGAAAAGTAAATTCCTGAGGGAAAGGGATAGAAGGAATACTGAAAGGGAAATGACTGAAAGAAAACTACCTACTAGGTGATACACCAAAAATGTGGTATGAACTTTTGCATATAGGATGAAATCAATTAAGAACTTAGGTCTAAGAGATCACAACTTACTAAATAGGCTTGCATAAGTATTTCATAGAGAGGTCTGAACATAAGACACAGACTATGACCTGCAAGCAAACATTCACTTCTGCAATTGGGTATAAGAATGAGATAGATTGCTAGGGGTTGAAGTATACCCAAAAAATCATTCAAATCAAATCATTCACAGGAATACACATAAATTGCAGAAAGAAAGAGGGATCAAGAACCCTAAAATATCACTAAAAACATACATACACTTCAATTCGGTAAGAGATAGTTCAAACAAGAAAGGATAGGGACATAAATAATGTCACAAATACCTCAGAAATGTCTAAACAACCAATGAAAGGTTACAAAATGTAGAAAGCTAGAGGGTAGAAAGAATGCCATGGATAACTTTCTGAGAAAGAAGAACTCTCCTTTTACAAGTGTAAAACTTTGAGCTCTAAAAGCTCCAAAAATTAATTATATACATTGATCTGCATAAAATAATCCAACCCTAAACCTGTCATCTCTGATCATAAATGTGTCTTGAAATATCTTTTCCAATCAGATATCTTGCATGTCCATCTCTGTACTACATCTACCTACGGGCAAGCCACCTTGATCCATCTACCACCCTGCAACTCAGCCTTTCCATGAATGATTATTATTGAAGTAAAGAAGTCCATAGGTGGCACCACCTTTTAATGTTTCTTTAGCATAAGAACATCGACTTGGTACCCTAAGAAATCAGACGCGACAGCCATCAGATATTCTAAACATTTCCCCAACTGCAACTATTCTGAAGAATTCAATTTGAGCTACCCACTTTGTCGCAATCGACCGCTGGATCAAAACCCTAGCAAAAACCTCACAGAGATATATTTGAATTTAAATAATAACAGCTAGCAGGTCAAATTTTAAAACGTGGCTATCAATATCTATCTTTTCTTGGTAGATGAATGGCTCAGATTGACTTTGAAAATAGTTGCAAACCCTTTGAAAATTCTAACGCCACCTGGCTAACAAAAACCAATGAAAAGTGAATAACTCAGTGTGATTGATAGCACAGAAGGTAGAAGAATCCTCACTTTGCATCAGATGATTGTCGCATGATCTGATGGGCCAAGAATATTCCATCAGATCATGCGATGACCATAGATCTTCGTCGACTCTACAAATCCTCTGACAACTGGACCCACTAATAAAATGGCAACTATTCACTTGACAACCAATAAGAATTAAGCATGTCAGCACCAGGTAACACATCAGACCCATGACATTCTAAATCCTCCAAGATTCTCATCGGGCGGTGGTCACATGATCTCATGGGGTCAAAAGATTCCATGAGATCATGCACCCATCGTAGATCTTACTTTTACTAATATCCCTATAGATCTCTAACATTGCCCCACTGACAGGTCCCAATCATTGCTTCATCGACCAATCAAATGCAAGCACATCACAATGAAGACCCACCTAATAGAGGCCTGGCAACAAAGCAAGATCAATGGTTGTCGCTTAACAAGGCATCATCTTTACCCAACGGTATAATGATAATCATCAATCTTGCTAAGATCTTAACACGCCAGCTGAGAATAAGAAACGGGCCCGCCCAGACAGGTGTCACTCTATCGCTATATTGCAAGTCAGAAAGTCTGACAACCCGGAGTCTTGAGATTTAATGATAGCCACAAGTTTTACAGGGTTATCCTTTTGGAAATATTACTGGGAAAACTCAAGCTTTGAAGAAAATAATTAAAAGGGACCCCACCTAATGACCTAATGGTATAACACATAAAGGGGGCACTTTAAAAGGCACATGCATTTAAAGGGACTTGAGCGGCCCAAAAAGGTAATGGTGAATTAGAACATGGCCAAGGGTTCTCTAGGGTTTTTGGGGCCAACGACTATTTTTATGAATTTTGACCTAAGTTTTTTGGTGCCAGAGACAGAACAAAACGCTGCAGGGACCAGGGAAAAGATGTTAAACCCATGAAACTTTTTGGAGGTGCTCAATAGGGCTTAAAGCATGAGGATCTAGGATTAAAATAGCCTATGATCAAAATGAATGGATATGAACTTTTAGGCAACATTTTGGTGATTTCTATTGGATGTCAGCTTGCTAGACATTGAAACCAGTGGCCTTGACATATTCATTGGGCATGGAGTCATTTATTGAACACATAACCTTGATAGAGAGATAGACCTAGAACCAGAGAGACAAAATTGTGCACAGACACTTCTTGAAAAGCAGGAAAACTAAGCTAGGAAGCAGGGGCAAAACAAGAAACATTTACAAGGATTTACAAGGAGAGATTGACCTCAAAACATGGCTTCAAGTGGAAACCATTCACTGATATAGGCAGGGCATCTCCTTCAAGAGTTGATAGCTGGAAAGCATTAGGCCCTTTGCATTCTGTAATAACAAATGGTCCACCCCAAAAGGAATCAAACTTTGTATGTCTACCAGGTCTTGATCTGAATTCATCCCACTTGAGGACTACATCCCCAACTTTGAAATTTCTATCCCTGGCTCTTTTATCAAAAATACTCTTTGTCTGATCCTAATGGAACTCCATATCTTTCATGGATTTGTCTCTGATATCTTCTAACTCCATCAGCTGAGCATATCTAATTTGTAAGGAGGGCATATTGAGTAGCTAAGTCCAGAGCTAGTAATTTAGTTGAAATGGACAGCTTAGCCTCTCTGCCATACACTAACACATAAGGAGAATTCCCAATGATCTTCTTTGGAGTAATCCTGTCTAACCATAAGATAGAATTCAACTTAGTATGCCAATCTCTTTGGTTATCCTGTAGAGTTTTCTTGATTATCCTGATAAAGTTCTTGTTTGTTGATTCAGCAAGACCATTGCCTTGAGGGTAGTAATTTGAACTAGTATTCAGATAGATGCCATTTCTGATTGCCCATTCTGAGACTTTAAGGCCTATGAATGCCAATGCATTATATGATATTATGGAATCTAGAGTGCCAAATCTATGAATAATATTATCATAAAAACCTAAGACAACACTCTCATTTGATTCTTTTAAGGCAACCACCTTTGTCCATCTAGTGAAATAATCAGTAGTAGTGATTATCCACTTGTGTCCTACACTAGATGGAGGATTGATCATACCAATAAAGTCTATGCCCCATCTCATGAATGGTTTTTCTGTTTTGATTGGCTGAAGGGGCAGAGCTGCAAGCCTTTCTTTTCCTGCAAACATAGCACATTTGATGCATTTCCTCACATAACCATGACTATCCTTAAAGATAGACGGTCAATAGTATCTAGCCCTCATGATTTTAAAAGCAGTAGTCCTAGGAGAAAAGTGACCTCCAGAAGGTCCATCATGAAATTCAAATAGGACATCAGCTATCTTTTCTGAATCAATACATCTTAAAAGGACACCATTGTGATCCTTTCTGAAAAGAACTTCATCTATCAGCACAAAAGGAATAGATTGTAACCTATAGTATCTTCTTTTTGCTGAATCTAGGTCTATAGGACATTGTCCTATTTTTAAGTAATGAATCATGTCAGGCAACCAACCTAATGCCTTGGCATGTTCTTCTATAAAATGCACAACCAGAGATGCATCTATTTGCTCTATTTTCTTTGAACTTTCACCCCTTGCCAAATGCTCACAAAGACCTCTTCCTCTAACCAGCTTGGTGGTTTGAACATCAATGTCATATTCCATTACCTTGGTAATCCAACCAACTCTTTTCTCATTTAGTTCCTTGGAAAGAAAAAATTCTTTGACACTTGGATGAGTAATCTTCAAGTGTACCTTGTTATGGGTCAATAGATATCTGAACTTTTTAAGGATTTTCTCCACAAAAAGTATATGTTTCTCTACAAAAGAGTACCTTTGTTCATACTCTTCTAAACCTTTGCTGAAGAAGGCAATAGGCTGCTCCAACCCCTCTAAATTTTCTTGAGTCAACATAGCATATATAGCGTCATGACCCCCATAAGCATACAGGATAAAATCCTTACTGAAATTTGGGTTTAAGAGAGCAGGAGCTTCAGTCAAGGCTTCTTTGATGGCCTGGAAATTGGCTTTTCCTTCTTTAGTCCAGCTAAAAGTTGAACTCTTCTTTAACATGGCTGTTAAAGGCTTTAAAAAGTCTGCAATGTTAGGCAAGAAACACCTAACAAAATTAATCTTTCCTATGAAAGATTGGAGGCTTTTCTTATGATGTGGCAATGGTAGCTCTAGGATGGCTGCAATCCTCTCAGGGTCTACTATAATTCCTTTCTTGGATACTATATATCCCAATAATTTTCCTTCATGTACTACAAACACACATTTCTTGGGATTAAGAGATATCCCAAATTCTCTATATCTTTCAAAGATCTTCCTCAGATGCTTGATATGGTCTGCTACATGTTTAGAATAGACAGTTATGTCATCTAAGTAGACTAGTACAAACTTGTACATGAGGCTTTTAAAGGCCATATCCATTGCCTTTTGAAATGTAGCACCTGCATTAGACAAACCAAAGGGCATCTTTTGATAAGCCATGGTTCCCCACTTGGTTGTAAATGCAGTCTTATATTGATCCTCCTCATTAAATAAGATCTGATTGTATCCTGAATAGCCATCCAATAATGAAAATCTCTTGGATCCAGAGACACATTGTAAGATTTGTTCCATAGAGGGTAATGGATGGTGGTCTTTTAAAGAGGCCTTGTTAATATCCCTGAAGTCAACACACAACCTCAACTCCCCATTCTTCTTCTTAATAGGAACAAGGTTGGAAACCCAACTAGTATGCTTGATGGGGTAGATGATACCACTTTCTATCAATTTGAGCACCTCTCTATGCATAAGTGGCTCAAGCTTGGGATTAATAGGCCTTTGCTTTTGTCTCACTGGCTTGGCATTAGGCTCTAATTCAATAGTGTGTTGGGAAAGGGTTGGGTTAAAACCTTTGAGGTCTTCATATTTCCATGCAAAAACATCACTAAATTCTTTGAATAATTAGGTGTAAGCCTATTTTTCTTAATCAGTGTTTACCTTTCCAAATTGTAAACTTTTACCTGGTTCCAACTCTAGTTCAACACAATGTTCTTGTTGAACTACCAGGCTAGCTTTACTCTTCTTAACTTGATCATCCTTGTTGAAGATAGTCTCTAAGGTGACAAGACCTCTAGGCATCTTATTAGACATAAGTTGTATCACTTGGTCACCATAGTTTTGTGATAGCCTATCTTGGTTATGTTTTGAGAAGACATCTTCTTCAAACAAGAATTGCAGAATTTGCTCATCATTGTCAAACACTTGCCAATTAGTATCATTGTCAGGGATAGAAGGTCTGACAATCACTTTGATATGCTATTAGTCTATTTCTCTTGAAATGCTATTGGGGATGTCATATTGAGATCCAATAGAAGCTAATCTATCTGCATTTTGATTTAGCCTTCTAGGGATAGCAACAATGTTGAAAGCACACAAGTCTTCAATTGCATCCCAAAATCTATGTTTGTATGCTCTCAAGGTGTCATTTTTGGTTGCACTTATCCCTCTCACTTGGCTGACTACTAACTTACTGTCACCATAAAATTTTAGGGCTTTAAGCCCTCTCTTTCTAGCCCACTTCAGTCCATTCACTAGACTTTCATATTCTGCAGTGTTGCTAGTGCAGGAGAAATTGAATCTGAAGGCTGTATAGTATCTTTTCCTTTTGATGACACTAGCATAGCACCACCATCAGAGCCATGTCTACTTCTAGCTCCATTAAAAAACATTTCCCAAACTTGATTGCTCTGATCCTCTGAATGAATGTCTTCCTTGAAAAGGTTTGGCTCTATGGATCCACTTTCTTGTATCAAATAACTTCCCAAACTAGCATCCCAAATAACATTTTCTTGGGCTTCAAAAGCCTTTTCTGATTCTAGCTCATCTAGGAAAATATCAGGGATACTTTCTATTTTAGTGCTTGCTTCTCTGATAGTTGGGAAATCACTGTCATCAAATATAGGGCATCTTGCATTGATGGTATTAGATACATAATGTTCTATATGGTGTGTTGCTAATTATTCTGATTTAATGGTAACCTTGGTGCCATATCTTGTGTGAAAAAGCATGTGAGACCAATCAGAAGAAAGGTAGCCTCCTATTTTGGCTATGAACTCCCTTGATAGACATATGGAAAATAAAGTAGGGAGATCTATGATATAAATATCAAGTAGGATAGAGAAATTAGGACTAGCATGAAGGATTAGATTGGTATCCTTAGCCACACCTATAGTGTTAACTGAGGATCCATCAAGTTGTGTAACCTTCTTTTGGAGGGGTTCATATTTAAGTCCTAATTGGTCAGCTACCTTTTTGGGCATTATAGTACTAGTAGCTCCACTATCTACCATACAATTATGTACTAAAGATTTTCCAATAATTAAGGATACATAAAAGGGAGGTGGTTTTGATTTCCTACCTTGAGTGGTATTGCTTTTGGAGTTGCAACTTGGAGCCTCCTTTTCTTGATCAGTGTTAACCAACACTGGCTTTGCAGCTTCTTTTGTAGGCTAAGGAGTTGTCATTTCAGTCATAGCCCTTTTCAAAATCTCAGGTTGTCTTGGAATAGCTAAAGAGTCCCACATAGACATGGTAATGTTCACCTTCTTCATGTTGTCTACAATGTTGAAAGGTGTCACAGTGTGTACTCTTTATTGTGCTTTTACCATGATGACCTCCACCTCTTTGAGAGTCTGGCCCTCTTTGCTTGTAATGGCAGGAGCCTCCTTGAATGTGATGGGTGTAGCTGGCTATATTGGCTTTGCAGATGTAGTAGCTTTAGTACCAAAGTCTGCCTACTCCATATCTTGAGCTCTTCTCTTTGACCTTGTGTTGGCAGCAATGGAAGGTTCACCAATGACTCCATTGAAGTCTTGCTACTCCTAATTGAAAAGAGCAGTCTCATTATCTTGTGGTTCTTGTTGAGGAACTGATCCACTGGAAGAAGCCTCTGATTGAGCTTGTGAGGCATTTTGAACCATCAGTGCTTGGTTCATCCATCCATTTGAACATGTAGCCTGATTGTGAGGCTAATTACAAGGGAAACACCATTCATTGTCCATAGCCATATTATTTTTACTAGGGACCATATCCCTAACTGGATTTGCAGAATTGAGAGGTGCAGGGTTATATGGTTGGAATGATCTTTGATTAAAATTTTGTCTTTTCCCTTGATACCCTCCTTGGTATGGTGGCCTATTTTGTTGATAAGGCTATCCCTGATTCTGATATTGTTGATTAGAACTTTGGCCTTGTGGCTGAAAGGGTGGTCTGATTCCTTGACCTTGCCTCTTTAAGTTTGTGACCTCTTTAGTCAAAGTCTACAACAAGTTTTCCATTTCTTGCTGACTAGTTTGTTGGCTATTCTTTATCTCTTGCAGCTCTTGAGAGAAACTTGCTTTTAGCTCTTGACCACTAGTACTGGCTTGAGGTGCTAATATGGTGGGAATAGGGGTGAATGGGGGTACTTGTGGAGGTGCAATAGGTTGAAGGCTAGGAAAGATGGGCATGGGTGGCCTTCTAGCTATCATACCTGCTTGGATTAAACAATTTTTAGCTCTAACAGCTATGTCAAAAGCTTGGGGTAAAGAGGTACTGCCCATGGATTGGATCATGATAGAAATTTGGCTATTTAAACTTTACAAGAAATATAGGAAAGCATGATTAGCTGATGGCCTCACAAAGATTGGGATTCTATTCCATGTTTTGAGGAATCTATTGTTATAATCTATCATTTGTTCTTGAGGGTCTCTTTTAATGGTTGTCAGCTACTCAACCAAAGACAAGTTGTCTGATTTATCCTCAAAATGTTTACTCAATGCATCTCCTAATTCATCCCATGAAGTAATGGAACCAACAGTTAAGGTTCTAAACCATTCAAGAGCCTTACCTTTGAGAGAGGCTACTAATAATTTGGTGGCCATATCTTCTTGAGTTATATTGTGTATGCTGCAGATAGTAGTCACATCTCTTATATGCTCAAAAGATGTAGTTTGTCCTTGACCTATGAAATCAGGTAGACTCTTTAGTGCCACCAAGGGAACATCATGATGTTAAGCAAAGGCTGATGGACTCCCTTGGTTGAAAGGTGCAAAAGTGAATTGTGTAGCCATTGTAGGGACTAAAACTTGATATGTAGCAACTGTGTGAGTTGTATTTGGAGCTATATTTGAATCTTCTTCTAGATCTCTGGTTAGAGATCTTCCTCTTCCTCTGAGATGAAAGGGCAAAGGTCTTCTTTCTAAAGTATCATGTGGTGTAGACTGTACTCTCCTTACAGGAGATGTTCTTTGAGTTGATCTACCTTTGTAGCCTCTTTTTAAGGGAAACTCTAAAAATTCAGTAGGCTTTGAGCTTCTAGTCTCAATCCTTCTCATAAAATTTGAACAAATTTAGCCTAGATCTATGAAATCAGTGGAGTCACCAGATATACTTGATAAAAAAAAACTTTTGAAAGTCTGTATTATGCAATCAATATATTAGAGATAACATAATCTTTTCAAAATGAACTTCTTTTACAGTCAAAAATGTTATGCCCAAGGTGGGGTGTCCTCTAAATTTGGATATGATCCTAGTAACACCTTCAAACATAAATTTGAACCTTGTCCCACCAAGCATGCTAGAATTGTTATACACTAAGTTTGCACCCTTGTTTCAAGCTCTCTTGGTCTTGATAACCTAGTATAACATGGGAATCATCTCCAGGTGTGGGACCTATGCTAACTAAGATGAGACCTCTAGGTTCTAGGCTGGTTCCTCTTGGATAATCACCTTAATTTTCTTCTTGACATGAAAAGTAAATTCCTAAGGGAAAGAGATAGAAGGAATGCTGAAAGGGAAATGCCTGAAAGAAAACTACCTACTAGGTGATACACTAAAAATATGGTATGAACTTCTACATATAGGATGAAATCAGTAAAGAAATTAGGTTTATGAGATCACAACTTACTAAATAGGCTTGCATAAGTATTTCATAGAGAGGTCTAAACATAAGACACAGACTATGACCTGCAAGCAAACATTCACTTCTGCAATTCGGTATAAGAATGAGACAGATTGCTAGGGGTTGAAGTATACCCACAAAAGAATTCAAATCAAATCATTCATAGGTATACACATAAATTGTAGAAAGAAAGAGGGATCAAGAACCCTAAAATATCATTGAAAACATACATACACTTCAATTCAGTAAGAGATAGTTCAAACAAGAAAGGATAGGCATAGAAAGAATGTCACAAATACCTCAGCAATGTCTAAACAACCAATGAAAGGTTACAAAATGTAGAAAGCCAGAGGGTAGAAAGAATGCAACAGATAACTTTATGAGAAAGAAGAACTCTCCTTTTACAAGTGTAAAACTCTGAGCTCTAAAAGCTCCAAAAATTAATTATATACATCTCCCTTTGGCACACAGGCCGGAGTAAAACCTAACTAGGGTTACATTGATCTACATAAAATAATCCAACCCTAAACCTATCATCTTTGATCATAAATGTGTCTTGAAATATCTTTGCTGATCAAATATCTTGCGTGTCCATCTCTGTACTACATCTACCCATGGAAAAGCCGCCTTGATCCATCTACCACCCCGCAACTCGGCCTTGCCATGAATGATTGTTATTGAAGTATAGAATTCCACAAGTGGCACCACCTTTTAATGTTTCTTCAGCGTAAGAACATTGACTTGGTACCCTGAGAAATTAGACGTGATGACCATTAGATATTCTAAACATTTCCCCAACTGCAACTATCCTAAAGAATTCAATTTGAGCTACCCACTTTGTCGCAATCGACTACTGGATCAAAACCCTAGCAAAAACCTCATAGAGATATATTTGAATTTAAATAATAATGGCTAGTAAGTCAAATTTTAAAATGTCACTGTCGATATCTATCTTTTCTTGGCAGATGAACGACTTAGATCAACTTTGAAAATAGTCACAAACCCTTTGAAAAGTCTAACACCACCTGGCTAGTGAAAACCAATGAAAAGTGAACAACTCAGTGCGATTGACAGCATAGAAGGTAGAAGAATCCTCACTTTGCATTAGATGGTTGTCACATGATTTGATGGGCCAAGAATATACCATCAGATCATGCGACAACCATAGATCTTTGTCGACTCTGCAAATCCTCTGACAACTAGACCCACTAAAAAAATGCTAACTGTTCACCTGACAACCAATAAGAATCAAGCATGTCAGTGCTAAGTAACACATCAGACCCATGGCATTCTAAATCCTCCAAGATTCTCATCAGATGGTGGTCGCATGATCTCATGGGGTCAGAAGATTCCATGAGATCACGTGCCCATCGTAGATCTTACTTTTACTGATGTCCCTGCAGATCTCTGACACAGTCCCACTGACAGGTCCCAGTCATCACTTTGGTGACCAATCAAATGCAAGCACATCACAGTGAGGACCCACTTGACAAAGCCCTGGTAATAAAGAAAGATCAACGGTCATCGCTATACCACGTCGCTTAACAAGGCATCATCTTTACCCAATGGTATAATGATAATCGTCGATCTTGCTCAGATCTTAACCCACCAGCTAAGAATAAGGAATGGGCCCACCCAAATAGGTGTCACTCTATCACTATATTGCATGTCAGAAAGTTTGACAACCTATAGTCTTGAGATTTAATGAAAGCCACAAGTTTTATAGGGTTAGCCTTTTGGAAATATTATTGGGAAAACTTAGGCTTTGAAGAAAATAATTAAAAGGGACCCCGCCCGATGACCTAATGGTATAACACATAAAGGGGGCACTTTAAAAGGCACATGCATTTAAAGGGACTTGAGTGGCCTAAAAAGGTAACGGTGAATTAGAATGTGGCCAAGGGTTCTCTAGCATTTTTGGGGCCAACGGCTATTTTTATGAATTTTGACCTAGGTTTTTTGGTGCCAGAGATAGAACAAAACACTGTAGGGACTAGGGAAATGATGTTAAACCCATGAAACTTTTTGGAGGTACTCAACAGGGCTTAAAGCATGAGGATCTAGGATTAAAATAGCCTATGACCAAAATGAATGGATATGAACTTTTAGGCAACAATATCATTCTAGTTAGAAGAAGTTGTAGACTCATGGGTGCCTTTGATCCTGAATCTTCCTCTCCTTTCCTTAGGATCCCAGATGATAACTTGATTTTTCATGATTCCAATCCCACTATGGAGAAAAACTCTTCTCACTCATCTCATGATGAGGATGACACTTGAAGAGTTCCTCTTGAAGAAGTCCAAAAACTTTCCACTAAACTTGATAAAATGGGTAATTGGCTTATTCAAGAGAACTATAATCAAGATTCCATTCAAGCTATAGAGGCTCTTAAGAAATTTCTCCATGATAAAGATCAAGGTGTTAACATCTTGCATGGTATTACTCACCTTGTGCATTCAAATGTTAAACCTTTAGTTCAAGAAGCTCAAGATTTAGGCTTGATTCCTCCTATCACTAGTGTTGAACCTCCTTCTAATCCTTTACGTAGTATTCCTACCTATACTCCTTCTTTGGTGACTATGATGGTTCCCTCTATCCTTATGAGTGTTCCTCCTATGTCCCTTCCTACATCACAACCTTCATATCATAATGTTCCTTTTACTTATTCCAATCCGCTTCCAACTGTAGTTCCTAGTGTTTCTCCATTTGTGTCTTCTATTCCTATAGCTTCTTACACTTTACCTAGTGTGTCTAATGTTGCTACTCCTCCCATTTCCTCTAATGATTCAACAATCATCAGTTTGGCTCAAACTGTGTCATCATTACAATAACAACTTGCTTCCTTAACTCAAAACAAGTTTAGTATTCCTACATGTGACATGGGAAGTCCCTTGTCCCAGGATATTATTCGTACTCCTATTCCTTAGCAAGGTGAGATGCCTCATCTTGAGAATTATAATGGAAATGGAGATCCTGTTCATCATGTTAAAACATTTCAAATCCTTTGTAGTGATTATGCTCATGACCATAGGATTTTAGCCAAACTGTTTGCTAGAACCTTTTGTGGCAAGGCCTTACAATGGTATTGTTCCTTGCCTCCTTATTCTATTGATTCCTTTTCACAACTTGCTAATGCCTTTATTCAACAATTTCAAAACAACATTGGCCCACAAGTGTCTTTGAATGATTTGATGCATTGTAAACAAAGTGCTAAAGAAAAATTGATTGAATTTATTGGTAGATTTAAGCATTTGTATGCTTAGATTTCCTATCCTATTCTTAGATTTCCTATCCTATTCCTGATATGGATATTCAATGTATGTTTATTTCAAATTTGCAAAAGGATATTAGAGATAAGATTCTGCTTACTAAATTTACCTCTTTTCAACAACTTTGTGCAGTGCTTCATCAATATCAATTACAAGTGAGTCAATTTGAGAGCAACACTCCAATGGCTCCTATTCCAGTTGATAAGAGTGATGCTGCTCCTAAACCAAGAAAATTTCAAAAATTCAACAACTATGTCAATATAAACAAACAAATGAATGCAGTTGCATCTCACAATGCCACTTCTGCATCCACTACTTTCGATTAAATCATACGTTTACTCCTCTTTCTGAATCTGTACATGCTATTATGAATAGGTTGTTAACTGCTAATATGATTACTTTACCTCCTATTTGACCTCTTTTACCTGTCACGATTGCCTCTAAATCTTTTGATCAAAATGATTTTTGTCAATATCATCATCAGAATGGTCATGATACTGAGAAATGTTATTCTTTAAAACATAAGGTTCAAGACTTAATTGATTCTAAGGCTTTATCTATTGATAATCTTGATGGTAGTGGGAACAAATATGTCTCTCCTCCTAATCAAAACCTTGAAATCTATATGAACCCTTTACCTATGCATGATACTAATACTATTGCTCAACCATCTGCTATGGAAATTATGTATGATTCAAAGATGGATGATCTCAATCATGTTGTTAATCAAGTGGAGCATGTTGTTCAATCTGTATCTCCACCTCAACCTCAACTTCAATCTCAACCTCAGATTCAACCTCAAGTTCAATCTCAAACTCTGATTACCTTGGGAACTTTTGATTACCTTTGATGACTCTAAGATTATTAAAGCTCCTGATAGTCCCCTCACTACTACATTTGGGGTCAAATTTTGATGGCCATTTGTCGAATTTGCAATGCTAATTTGTTGACATTTTGATAGATGGGTCCATCACCATTTTTGCGTAGGAAATTATGATAGAAGGCATATCCATCAGTTTATCGACACCATATCACGT
Source organism: Chamaecyparis obtusa (assembly GCA_027943335.1). Taxonomy (NCBI): domain Eukaryota; kingdom Viridiplantae; phylum Streptophyta; class Pinopsida; order Cupressales; family Cupressaceae; genus Chamaecyparis; species Chamaecyparis obtusa. Next base: position 2,407,708 of record BSBK01001179.1, on the reverse strand, counting down.
CGGAAACTTGCATTTCAGAAACAACTTCGTTATGACATTTTCTAAGGTTTATCCATCAGAATTCTGACACAATACCTATTAACTGGCGAAAAGATATCTTTTTCGACATTATAACTATCAGAATAGCGACAGTTTCCACTTAATTCTGATAGATATACCTGTCGGTGATAAGGCATTAATGTCAAATTGTCTATCAAAAAATTTCTATTTGTGACACTTGAAATGCGGAAGAGCGACAGTCCTTCATTATTTCTCCGACAGATTCCCTGTCGAACGTATAGCATTACTGTTGGAACTATTATCATAAATTAGTTTTCTCTGACATTTTATCTATCGAATGCATAACACTTCTATCAGAATTAATGATTAAGTGTCAAAAAACTGACGGATATGCACATTAAAGATAAAACATCTCAAGAGACCATCATAGGTTCTCTCTTTCTTCGGTCTATATTATTGACAAAATATTTTACCTTTCATTAGCTCATCAAATCTAGGGATTTGAAAGAATTTAATAGAATATTTTCATGACAATATATATTATTTATGTTGACATTGCATGAATTTATCTACTTTGCGCACTTGTAGACTATGAGGACGGCGATAAGGAAGCATGGCCATGAAAGGACATGAAACTTATAAGGAGATTTACCAATCCAAAAATATAAGCGAATAGGAAACATGATTGGTACCTTATGAATTGGTTTTTGAGGTGCACAATCTTCATCAATCTCCTGAGAACAAGACCCCTCCTCATGAAAAATGCATTTAACGAATTAAACAAATCTACAAAACTGAACCAATGGCATGTTTAGAACAAAGAAATAGATTGATAATAATATGCTAAAAATTCTATTATGTTTAATACATGCAAAAGAACCAGTCCCAACAATTCTTAAACATACTTTATCTGATATGATAATAACATGCTAATTAAACTGATAAAGGTGTTATATGCATTTAATTTTCCAATTACTAATTACACAAAAAACTAATTACAAAACTGAACCAATGGCATGTTCTTCACGTGGTAGAAGGAAGATTTAATGGCTATGAAAAAAAAAGTGAAACGGCCTCATCATTTTTATTTCGATTGGATAGAGGAGAAAAATTTGAGCGTGAGAGAAGGTATGTGATTTCTTCATCTTTCAAGCATCTGGCATCATATTCAACTGCAAATTTCAAATGCATTGCATTTTATTTGATCACGAATGCTCTCTAAAATGACCACATTCTACTGGTGTCGTGCCCTAGCCCATGCTTTATCTCCATTATTTGATATTATTGGTGCTTGTGCTCAAAGATATTGATTCACTATTTTCAAATGTTTGGATCATTTAGATAGTTACATTTCTTGACTGTTCCTCTAGTACACAGTCAAGAAATGTAATTGTCTAATGATTATATGTAATGTTGAATGGATTAAATGCTTTATTCTTGGTAGAAGTGAATGGAAGGAATAGTGTGTATCAAATACAATCCAGTCACTTATTGAATGCTTTGGAGACTACTAGTTTGACTATCCATGCACTACCAGTGACTGAGATTCATTAAAGGATACACAACCCTTCATTTTGGGGTTATTGTGTGTGGATTCAAATGTAGGTTTGATTTGGTTAATGTTTAGAAGAGATCAATAAAGTATTTAAAGACAATCTTACATGTTTGGAGAGGTTTGAGAGGCACTTATCATGACTGTACCCTCACAAGCATTGGCATAGACTAGTTTTACTAAGTTTTCTTTCTCTATTTTGAGGTTTCCTTTCTCTGCCGCAGGGGTACAGTCAGAGGGTTCATTGACAAAATGATCCTTCAAATGGTTACTATGAATATGAATGATTTGATATAGCATATTTCTCATTTTACTTGAAGTTTGGAATAGCTTGTGCAAGGGTGAAAGTAGTTTTGATCGTTTTGGTCATGACTGTTCCTCTACACAGTTAGAAAATGTAATTGTCTAATGATTATATGTAATGTTGAATGGATTAAATGCTTTATTCTTGGTAGAAGTGAATGGAAGGAATAGTGTTGGTGTTAGGTTTCATTTATTATTGAATTCAATGGTTTCCAAGATGTGTTGAGGAGTTTGCTCCTTGTTTAATGTTAATTATTCTTGCACAATCCACTAATACAATAGTGAAGTTACAAAACTGAACCGATGGCATGTTTACAACAAAGAAATAGAATGATAATAATATGCTAAAAATTCTATTATGTTTAAAACATGCCAAAGGACCGCATTCTAAATTGTTGTCATTGAAATGACCGCATTCTACTGGTGTCGTGCCCTAGCCTGTGCTTTAACTCCATTATTTGATGTTATTGGTGCTTGTGCTCAAGGATATCCATTTTTTTGAAATGTTGACTGTGGTTATCAAATGGACAGCTCATGAGCTTCTAGCTAGGCACCATTTGTATTGATAGCTTAGGGCGTCAAATGTATTGTATCATTGATAGTTGATACTTTTTTAAAAGGAAATAGGACAAAGAACAATTTTTATTTAGTTTCTCTATTTTGATCCCTAAGTGGCTTACAACCCTACAGAAGTATACGTAGATTTATGGATGCAGTTGCAGGATACATAGCAGCTGATAATTCACAATAAATCCATGCATCCAATTTGAATAGCAATTAATACAAAGAACTAGGGTCCTCCAATGGCCCAATCATCTGGACCTTAACTGTCCCCTTGACTAGTGACCCTTCAAAACCAGGTTATCATGCAATCAATGAGTGATCCTTCATTCTCCTGGTGAGCTTCTAGGTAGGCACCATTTGTATATTTGATAGCTTAGGGCATCAAATGTATATTGTATCATTGATAGTTGAGACTTTGCTAGTATCAGTTTCTAGGTTCGATTGTGTATAATTTTTTCCATCAACATTTTGGATCATACTACATGATCCATCATTAGGATGCTAGAGAGAAAAGAACATGATATGATGGATCATGTAGTATGATCCGAAATGTTGATGGAGAAAATTATACACAATCGAACCTAGAAACTGATACTAGCATTAATATGGATTGTGGAAATCTAATAGATCTAGTTGAGACTTTGTTAAAAGGAAATAGGACAAAGAACGATTTTGATTTAGTTTCTCTATTTTGATCTCTAAGTGGCTTACAACTGTAGAGAAGTATATGCAGATTTATAGATGTAGTTGCAGGATTAATAGTAGTGGATAATTCACAAGAAATCCACGCATCCAATTTGAATAACAATTACTACAAAGAAATAGGGTCCTTCAATGGCCCAATCATGGGGACCTTGACTGTCCCCTCAACCAGTGACCCTTCAAAACTAGGTTATCATGCAATTGGTGAGTGATCCTTCATTCTCCTGGTCTTCCCTACAACCAAACATATTGGAAATACACAATACAATGATAACAAGTCTTTCACAATCCCCCTTCCCTCAAGGAAAACTATCAACCAACCCTTCCACATAGCAATTCACTATTTTATGAGTGGATTGTGTAGGAATAGTTAACACTAAACAAGGAGAAAACTCCTCAACACATCTTGGAAACCATTGAATTCAATAATAAATGAAACCTAACACCAACACTATTCCTTCCATAGTTGCAGGATACATAGCAGTCGATAATTCACAAGAAATCCATGCATCAAATTTTTATAAGGATATCCTACTAATCAATAGGAATTTTCTTGAGATGACCAATGATTATGCATTTTGATGGCAGTGTGCTAGTTCAAAAGGATAATATAAATCTGAAACAATTTTTTCTGATTGTATCAAACTATAAATGTGGTTAAAGGGAAAATATTAGGGCCCCTACACTATGGTTGTTAGCCTAATTAAGACAGGCCTACCTTTGCATATAATAAGAGGCCAACATGAAACAAACATCCAGAGGTTAGGGGGTTGTTCCCTATCCATAATTTAATATTTAAGTACTAAGTGATGATGGGTATATCATGTAATTCATACCTAGTGTGTCTCTTTCTTTCTCTCCACATTTCACATTAGGAGTATATGTTATAAAATACTAATGAAATCAACTATAGGTCAAATCTAATCAAAATTGCAATATAAAGATTAAGATAGATCTTGAAGAAATATGGGAACCATTTTTTACAGATATTGTACAAATGAAGAGAATACTCCAATAAGGAAATGCTTCAATGTGGAACAATTGAAGGACAATATTTTACTTTTATATGCACATCTGCAATGTTTGTGATATATTTCTGAGATAACAAAATCATAGAAAGAATAGCATATAGAAGAAATTAAAGAATAATGATCATACTTTGAGATATTGTGGAAAATTAAAGGAAATAATGCTTGGTGGGGTTATCATGCAATCAGTGAGTGATCCTTCATTCCCCTCTTCCAGTGACCCTTCAAAACTAGGTTATCATGCAATCGGTGAGTGATGCTTCATTCTTTCAGTCTGCCCTGCATCCAAACATATTGGAAATACACAATACAATGATAACAAGTCTTTCAAAATCCCCCTTCCCTCAAGGAACACTATCAACCATCCCTTCCACATAGCATTTAACTATTGTATGAGTGGATTGTGCAGGAACAGTTAACATTAAATAAGGAGCAAACTCCTCAACACATCTTTGTTGTAAACATGCCATTGGTTTAGTTTTGTAAATTTGTTTTTTGTGTTAAATGAATTTAAATGGAACATTAAGCATAGTAATAATATGCTTTGTCTATTAGTAATTGCAGATTAAATGCCCATAACACCTTTATTAGTTTAGCATGTTATTATAAGATACTAAAGAAGACTTGTTATTTGTTAGAGAAATCTTCACTGTCCCCCACAATGAAGACAATGAATATTGAACTCCTTCCCCACAACAAAGAACATTGTAATAAGAATAAGATAGTGCCAAGAAACATTTTCACAAATATGAAACATGAGGAAAAAGTAATAACATTAACAATTCCAAGATTCACAGCATTAAATTTCACTTGCGGATGAATTTCTGCAGTGGGTTGCCTAGCATCAAAAATATGTTGAGTTGCATTTGAGCTATAACTAAGAGTATCATGTAGAACAGACCCTAAACATTGAAAGCGTTCTCTAGCCTGGCAATTCAAAATTCAATCTAGGCAAGCATCAGTAAGTGAAATAAATTATAGACATCAACATCAACATCATCATAATTATTAGACATAAATTATAGACATCAACATCAACATAATCATAATCATTTGGAGGGTATTCATTTTGGTCCTTGGATAGTACTATGTTTCTTGAAAGTTCTTGTGATATGCTTCTAAACTTTAAAAACATATTTTATGGCTTAATGATAATATAGATTAGTGTTTTGTTTTCTAATGGAATGTTGTTGATCATTCATGGTCTTGAAGAAACTTTTGATTGTTTTAATTTTTGAGTCTTGACATTGTTTCTCAATGTGATATAGACTGACCACAAGATGGTTCAGTTGGTCCTCTCTTTCTATTTAATCATTTGTCTTCTTCATGGTGTAAGTGTCAATATGTTATAATCCAACATGAAGTGTGGTTCAAATGAAGTTGAACCAAATGCTGACCGTGATGGCTATGATCATGATGAAGATAAATATGAATATTAAATCTAAAATATGGCTTGTAATTTGAATTTTCATTGTGAATGAAGAAACTATAGATTCAAGTTGACTCATTCTATGTTGTAGTATATTTGTTCCCTAGATCTACCATATTATATATGTGTAGCTTGTAAGGGACATCTTCCGCTCATCCATGTATCATAGCTCAGTGAGAGTTCTTAGGAGAAAGACAACATGTTAGTGGGAGATGGAGAAACCAATATCAAAACACCACTTGAAGCCTTGCAATGTTGAGATTGGGATTAAATCTACACTTGAGACCCTATATAAGGAACAAACTTATTGAGCTTCACTTTGTTTCAAGAATAGTTTTATATTATGTACTAAATAGGGCCAACCACGTGAAGGTAGAAGCTGATTTGGCACCACCCCCCCCCCCTAACATCACTTTAAATTCCCTGTTAACATCTAACATTCATTCATTATTTCATCCATTAATAAAATGTAACATTCATTAATTATCACACAATAACATTCATTCACACATTAATAAAATGTGACATTCATTAATTATCACACGATAACATTCATTAACACATTATAAAATTTATGAACATTCACTACCACATAATTAAATTCATTGGCATATAAAAATCAGTCATTATCAATTAAGGTGCATAGATGACAATCATTTCTTTTTTTTCTTTTGATTTCTAGTTTTTAAGATATAATTGTAAGATGAGTATCGATATTGTATGCAAATTAGATGTCTAATAAATAGAGATGATAAATTAACTATTTAAAGGCAATAAATCAATCTAATGCAACACAATGAAGAATACAAAGTAACTATAAAATGATGAAACTAAATTAATTACCTTCACCTACCATGTAGCTTGTCTCCATTGTCCTCCTAGCCTTGATTTCTTGAAGAGGTTGAGCTCTCAGATTTCCAAATGAAGCCTTCTCCCAAGATGCTACCAAAGTGTGGAGATTTTATGAAATGAGTGCACAATAGCTTATGCAATCTAATGGATGGAATGCAAATGAAAATGATGATAATATGGATTGATTGCTTTTAGAATGCTTGGATGCTTGGATGCTTGATTGCTTGAATGCTTGAATGCCTATTACAAAATACCTATTAGCTCACAAAGGGGAAATGTGGCTCCTTTTATAGAGTTTTGGAGGATCTAGGCCTAGGTGGTGCAATCCTACGGTTGAGAATGAAAGGTGGAAGATCCTAGGGCTAGGATTGACTTGGTTGAAGGAGTTGAGAGAAAGGGGGATGTAGTTGGAATGTGAGAGGAAGAATAGGGATGATGTTCCTCTCACATTGACATGGAGGAGAAGAAGGTGGAAGGGAAAGACACATGTCAAGTGTCTCACAAAGACCAAAGAGAGAACGAGGGAGAGACCTTTTCCTCATGAGGACTCTTTACACAAGTGTCCTATGAGTCACATTTGACCCTTAGAGGTGGCTTGAGAAGCCCCTTAGGAATAGGGAATGTCTCTTGACTTGGTTGTTGAGAGGACATGTGGTCATGAGACTAAGTCCTATGAGGCCACATAGCCCTTAAGAATAGGACATGTGTGGGTGAGGATAATTACTAATAAATAATTAATAATAATTATTTATTTTAGCCAAAGTGATGTGTCAGGTGACTACGTAGGTGAGGTGGACTAGGAAACTTAGTCATATTTAGGTGATTGTGTATTTAATTAAATCACTTTAATAAGACTAATTAGAAGACTTAGGATAGAGGAATAGACTATAGTGAATTCACTAAATAAATTGAATAATTTATTTAATAAATAGAGGAATAATTATTAATTAAATAATAAATATTTAATTAATTTATCAAGTCAATATTAATTAAATAATAAATATTTAATTAATTAATGAAGCCATTTTTAAGTGTATACATTTTGCCCCTCTTTGAAATAATGTGTGTGACACATTGTTTCAAAGAAATTTCAAGTATTTTGCCCCTGCCCTAGGCAATGTCTGATTTGACCTAAGCATGCCCCCTCGAGAGATTGATTAACAAAAAAGATGATTGGAATTTTTTTTTTTAAAATTATTTATTTTTATTTGTTTATTGGATAATCAATCTCACGAAAGAAACAGGAGAAGAGATGGGTGAAAATGGGGTGAAATGGAATAAAAATGAGAAGTAGGGTCCACACACCAAGTACATAGGGTCCACAGGCTATAAATAGGGCTAAGGGGTCCACAATAAGCTCATTGTGCACACTTGTCTTTTGGAGATCAGAGTGAGAGAGAGAGAAGAGAAAAGCCGCTAGGATGCTATTTTCACTGTCAGATCATCACTTTGAGAGGGTTAGACACTTCCAGCGACCACCCGATTCGGGTGAACCGGTAGGTGACTCAATCCTGCTTTGTGATTTCATGATTTGATGCATGTTAGAGTAGAATTGTAGCATGTTTAGGATAGATTGAATGATAGATTAGGTTAGAATTTTTTTTTTTTTTTGAGTGAAGTATGAATGCGCAATTGCAGCGCATCAATGCACAACAACTAGCAACGTTTGCGCAAAAAATCAAAGTTTCTGCGCATGCATTTAGGGTAGCTGTGCATTCATACTAGAAGAAAGTTTCTATTGTGCAAGTATGTAGTAAAAGCGCGCATATGTAAACTCTGTGCATTTGTGCAGAATTATTGTGCAAATGTCAAGGAAAACTATGCAAATGTGAAAATCTGCGCAAATGTTAAAGAATGCTGCGCATGTGGTTTAGGTGGTAGAAGTTGGTCAAATTAGAAAGTCAAATAGGTCAAACTAGATGTTGATAGGCCGATTTGATCCGTCGGTGGTTAAATTTGATCGAGGAGGTCAAGATAGGCAACATTGTAGCATGGTTGCTAGTTAACCAGTCTTAAATAGATAATTGATAGAATCATATGTTGAAACACGTGATAAAACATGTTTGAAATTGATATGATAGGATAGATAGATTGATAGATCAGTTTATCAAAATCTAATAGGTTGAGTGTTGTTGACTTGAATAGGAGGATATTAAAGATATTTTGATGTCACGGGAGAGATATCCTGTCACACAGAATCTGAGACTAGCACTGTCGGAGACAGACAGACTGTTGATTGGAGTGTTTGGGTTATACTATGTGATTTACATGCCTGAGATTCAGGTGAATCTAAGTATGATGACTCCCTTGGCAGAGAGATGGCACTCGGAGACAAGTACCTTTCATCTTTCGACAGGGGAGATGACAGTGACACTAGAGGATTTATATCACATCCTCAAGCTTCCTATCATAGGGGAGTTAGTAAATTATGATCGGCACGGTGGAGTCACAGAGTGCAGAGCCATTTTTGGGGATGATGATATAGAGGATGGAGAGATTAGGTGGGAGGACATGGTTGATTTATATGACCCTCTTCCAGTGGTTCTAGTAGGGGCGATTGGGGGATTTGTATGCCCTGATTGTAGGTCACACGGATTTGCAGTTGGATGGGGCCACCCATTACAGTGGATGATGGAGGGGACCCAATTTTCTTGGGGGGTGTGCTTATTAGCGCATCTTTATCATGATTTGCATCAGGTAGTTTACCATGGGGGTGCATCTCTATCAGCAAGTGTGACACTGCTCCATGTTTGGGCATGGGAGCACATTGCAGTGATGCAACCAGTGGCCATTAGATTTTGGGGCGCAGGGCAACCCTACATTCATTTATATTCCTCAGTTTTGTCACAGGAAAAATTGGTCCATTTAGAGTTCTGGCAGTATACATTTGATACTTTAGATACAGTGACATGGAGACCGTACTTAGGTTGTGAGCCTTGGAATGATGAGCGGCAGCTAGGTTTTTGCTTTGAGTCACAGTGGCTGATAGGGCAGACACCCTTTATTTTGGAGAGACAGTTGGTCAGCTGGGTTCTGTGCCAGTTTGGCAGAGTCCAGGGCATGCCCCAGGGTGTGACAGAGTTCACCAGGACTCATCAGGAGAGACGGGAATGGGGACCTATGGCATCCTTTGATACAACCTGACAGGAGTTTGTGGACATGCCATTTCAAGCATGGACCATGAGGTAGACAGTGGTAGACCCTGGGATGACTGTAGATCTTGAGTAGTTCTTGAGAGACTTTCCTATACCATGGATTATAGATCCAGCAGCTAGGCCTCCAGAGAGAGATCCTATAGAGAGATGATGGGGGAGACTTTGAGGGAGAGATAGACATGGGTGAGGGAGACAAGGTGGTAGTGATGGTGGAGGAGATGGAGGAGGAGATGGTGGAGATGGTGGTGGAGATGGAGGGAGAGGGGATAGGGCAGGACCACGAATGAGGGGAGGTGGAGTGAGGTAGAGGGGATTGATGCCTCCCCTGGCTAGACAAGGATGGAGATAGCCTCTAGCACAGCCAGCACAACCAGCTGCAGGAGCTCCATTATAGGTACCAGTCACTCAAGTATAGATACCAGCTACCCTAGGACATGGATCGGCTGCACAGGTACAAGTGCAAGGACAAGATGAGGTAGATGTCTTATTGGCATAGGGTAGTGTTGTACAGGGTGGCCAGGTTCATGATGACATGCAGGATGAGCCAGATGCTGAGATGACAGATGTACAGGCACAAGATGAGCAGGCATACATGGATATTGGGGGATAGGATCCCTATTTTCAGAGAGATGCTGTTGAGGAGGAGCTAGATATTGATGCACTGCTAGTCTGACTAGTAGTACACAGGTGTAGGTAGACTGGGTTCTAGGTCTAGAGAGATAGATTGAGAGGATGGATAGACAGATGAGAGTATTGAGAGCTGAGCGGGATGCAGTTATTGAGAGACTCGAGGAGTCAGAGATGCTACTAGATGAGCTACAGTGCATAGAGGAGTTGGGTCCTCATGGAGATAGCATCAGAGCCATGATACATGCCAGGAAGGAGATATCCTACTGGTGAGAGGCATACAGATAGGCGGTCCCAAGGGATCAGTGGATCAGGAGTTATAGGGAGAGCTCAATGGCTATCAGGATGGGAGTTCATGACAGAGGGGCACCAGCTGGTGGAGAGGGTGTATCATCACACCCTCCTAGAGCACTGATAGGTTTGAGAAATTAGGGTGGATCCTCAGCATCAGGGAGGTCAGTAGCACAGGGCCACATTGCATCCTGTAGACAGTGGCAGATAGAGTCTAGAGGCAGTGGCTCATAGATTTTGAGAGATCATTGTATACACTGTTGTACCATTATGTTTCATTGTATCATTATATTTTGACTTGATGGACACTGACTATGGACACATTGTTATTGATTTATATCATTGGACATTTGGACATTTTTGTTATTTTATGGACATTATATGATGGATGCTATATGATTGATTCTATATTTACAGTGATGCAGTTCTATCATGATTTGCTTTGATGATTTATATACATGTGCGTACTAACATATGCAGGATGTGATGATTTGCTTTTATGTGCATAGAATGGATTTCTTAGAATGCAAGATAATTTACTTTCTATGTGATGCATAATGGTTAAAAATCTAACATATGATGTTAATGTATAAATGCATGTCTTAAATGATGCTTACTAATGCTATGTTATGTGATTACTAATACAACGATGTAAAACAATGCAGATAGTGGATAATGAATGGATACTTAATGAACAATGTAATAAACAATAAATGCATGATGATAAAATACATGTAATGGATAATAAATGATGGTGTAATGCAAATGATGGCTAATGTAATAAATGATAATATACCTAAGATGTTTGAATATAACAACTGATAACATGATAATGTACCTAATGAAAAAATGATTATGTGCAAAATGTTAAATGCAAAAAGTTGTAATATTTTTGGTTGTCCAAATGTCCACAACTTAAATAACAATGTATCTGACACAAGAAGAATAGACTAAAAGAAAAGATAACCTAATAAGAAGGTAACCTATAAACCTCTATAAAAGGAGCACTAATATGTAAGTCATGAACTGTTTAAATGAAATGCAATATGAAATGAATGTATCTCCACAACTTTAGGTAACATCTTAGAACTTCATAATAAATGGAACTTGATTTTCATCATTGAGCTCGTTATGTTGCAAGAAAATGCAAGCATCATGGTATAATTAAACCAGGATGACTTGAGCACTTCTTGCATGGAGTTTAATATTGCAAACTTGACAAGCATCTAGGTATAATTGAACTGAGATGACCTAAGTTTCATTTGCATAACAGAAAAGGAATATTCCCTCCTCCATCAGGGAACAAATATTTGGAGTTGAGGTATGTGCTGGCGTATCACCATAAATAGCATATGTAGAACAACATGATTTGGATGTTGTCAATACTATTAAATGAATGAAGGCACTTATGCGTAGACACCCCAATTATTTGTTCCTTCAATTTCATGGGGAAATATCCCACAAACAGCAACCAAATAAAATACCATGCTCCATCATGGCTATCCTAATCAATGACATTTTAGAGTTTCAAACTCATGTCAAAGATATCATGAAATAGAATAGGAAACATGATAACAATGAAATCCAGATATGAATGCATAATTTACAACAAATCATTCTAACATGCCTATCATGAATATACATTTCTATTGCCAAAAAGATAGTGTAAGATATAGTGATCAGTTCAAGTGATGATGTATAGTCAAGATTTGATAGATAAACAGTCACGTTTCGAAGGATAGATTACAGGTTCTGATTCATCATAAAGATATCATTGTGAAAGAACATTTGATTGTGTTTGCTTTGTCTGGTGAAAATCACTCCATTGTGTCCTCTAAGAGTCATGACTATCATAGATCCACTTCCTGAACAAGGTCGAGGACATGCCCCCGGCTAGGTGATGGACTGACTTATTATGGATGAAGAAAGATGCAACAAGACTAGGATGAAGACCATGACAAATGATCAAGCTATGATGGAATTTTATTATGGGTAGATACAATGGATGGTGTATGAACTAGCCATTTTATTATGATATGTACATGGCAGGTATGGGGACTGACTAGCTATTTTATTGTGGATATATTCAATGAACGTACACACTAGAAGAATCCTAATAGATAGAGGAGCTAACTCGATACACATGGTGCCTGTTTCCAGGTTTTCACCACATGCTTTTATTGTAGTTTTCTTTTGATTTTTTTATTTTGATTTTTTTGATTTTTATGATTTTGTTTACTTTTTTTTTGTATTTTTTTTAAATTTTTGATCTATATACATACTATATACAAGCCCCTTGCATTGGGATTTCAAGGATAGAACTTCTTGAGATGGATACTATTAAGAGGTTCATCCAAAGGATCTCCCTCAGGTGTGGACAATTGATAAGTCCCCGAACCATAAACTGTTGTAACTACAAAAGGGCCTAACCAATTGGGTTTGAACTTGCCCTTCTTTTCACGATGCAATTGATTCTTTGGATTTTCACAAAGGACTAAGTCATCCAGCTAAAAGTCTCATATCTTTACCTTGCTATTATACTGACAAGACATACACTATTGATAGACTTTCAAATGATCATAAGCTCTTTGACGATGTTCATCCAACAGTTCTAGTTTAGTCAACAGTGCAACTCTATAGTCTTCATCAGGAATCAAATCTTTGAGAGTGACATGAAGTGAAGGCAACTCGACCTCGAGGGGCAGGACTGCTTCAGATCCATAGACAAGGGAGTATGGGGTGGCTCTAGTAGGAGTATGGATGGAGGTACAATAAGCCCATAAGGCTGGATTTAGTTGGATATACCAGTCATAGCCAGTGTCATTGACAGTTTGTTGTAGGATTTTAACAATAGTTTTATTTGACGCCTCAGCTTGGCCGTTTCCTTGGGGATAGTATATGGTAGAATAGTTATGGGTAATATGGAATTTTGTGCACAGTTCATCCATGTCTTAATTTTGAAACTATTTCCCATGATCAGTAATGAGATACATAGGTATACCATATCTACAAATGATATAGTTTAAGATAAACATGGATATTTGTTTCCCTGTGGTGGTAATTAATGGAATGGCCTCAATCTATTTAGTAAAGTATTCCATCGCAGTGAGAATCCATTTGTGACCATTGGAAGATGGAGGGTTGATAGTGCCCACGAGGTCGAGCCCCCACCAACTAAATGGCAAGGTAGTTGTAAAAGGATGTAACTCTTGTGCTGGAGCATGAATAAGGTTTCCATGTATCTGACATTTCTTGCATGCTCGAGCAAAATGAAAGGAATATATTTCCATGGTAGGCCAATAATAACCCATATGCATGAGTTTCTTAGCCAAAGAGGGACCACTCGAATGTGTCCCACAGATACCCTCATGTACGTCTCGCAAGGTAGTTTGAGCTTCATCATGCTTGAGACATCATAGGAGAGTACCATCAAGACCTTGCTGATAAAGGGTATCAAAGATTAGGACATAGCAGGAGGCTTGGTGGAGAAAAGTTTGTTTTTGATTGCAGGATAGGTTAGGGGGTAGGATGTCATTTTTTAGATAGGAATAAATTTTTCCATAGATGGGGGAATCGTGTCCAATTAGATGACATATAATACTCATATCAGGATCATCATATGCAGGACAAGTTAGGGATTCCACCAAGAACTCAAAATGGACCTTGGTATCTTCTATATCAAACAAAGAAGCAATTGTTGCCATTGCATCGGTAGCCTTGTTATCATGCTGAGGAATTTGCTCAAAAGTGATGACTGAGAAATATTGTTTGAAGTCATCAACCATACGTTTATATGGTAATAACTTATCATCTTTAGTCTGATAATCATCATTAACCTAGTTTATAATCAACTGAGAATCCCCATAGACATTTATTTCGGTTACTTTCCATTGTAAAGCCATCTTTAACCTAATCAGCAAGGCTTCATACTCTGCTACATTATTGGTGCAAGGAAAGAGCAGCTTGTAAGATTTTGGAATGGTGTATCCTTGTGGTGTGACAAAAAGAATACCAACTCCTAAACCTTGTTGAGTATACAATCCATCAAAATATAGTTGCCAAGTTTGTGTAGATAAAGCCAAAATGTGTGCATCAGGAAACTCTGTATGTATAGATTGGTCATCCATTAATGGAGCATCTGCTAGCTGATCTACTATCACTTGACCTTTGATAGCCTTCCTATCTACATATTCAATATCAAATTCACTAAGTAGCATGACCCACTTAGCCAATCTGCCTGTCAATGTTGTTTTGCTTAATAGATATTTTAAAGGATCAATCTTTGCGATGAGCTGGATTGAATGTGACAACATGTAATGTCACCATTTTTGTGTTGCAAAAATAATGGCCAGACATGCTCTTTCTATAGGAGAATAATTTAGCTCATAGCCCACTAGGGTGCGACTAATATAATAGATGGCTTTTTCTTTTCCTTCATGATCTTGCTAAGCCAGTAGAGCACCTAGTGAAACTGTCGTAGCTAAAATATAGAGCAAGAGTGGCTTGCCTAGAATTGGTGACATCAGAGTTGGAGGATTCACCAGATATTTCTTGATTTTATTGAAAGCTACTTCACACTGATCATCCCATTGGAATAAGATATTTTTATGCAACAAATGTTGAAAGGGATGACTTCGATCTACTAATTGAGAAACAAATCTTCGGATGGATTGGATACATCCCTGCAAGGATCTTAACTAACTGACGTTAGTGGGGGAAGCCATCTCCAATATTTCTTTAACTTTTTATAGATCCACTTCGATTCCTTTGGCTAAGAAAATGTACCCTAACAGTTTACTGGATGTAACTCCGAATGCACATTTCTTCGGATTGAGTCGAATCTGATACTTTTCCATCCAGGTGAATATTCTATCCAACACTCTCAAACGACTAGCTCTATCTTTGGATTTTGCTAAAATGTCATCAACATAATCTTCCATAATGGTGTGCATCATATCATGAAAGATTGTGGTCATTTCTCTTTGGTAAGTTGCTCCAGCATTTTTGAGGCCAAAAGGCATCACATTCTAGTAGTATGTACCCCAT
The DNA here is from genome assembly GCA_027943335.1 of Chamaecyparis obtusa. Lineage (NCBI taxonomy): Eukaryota > Viridiplantae > Streptophyta > Pinopsida > Cupressales > Cupressaceae > Chamaecyparis > Chamaecyparis obtusa. The sequence continues at coordinate 2,392,159 of BSBK01001179.1, read as the reverse complement.
GGACAAGTAAAAGCCATCTTTTCTTGGTCTTCTAGTGCAATCTTGATTTGGTTATAGCCAAAAAATCCATCCATTAATGATAACATCTCATGCCCAGCTATCAGGTCAACAATAATGTCAATATTTGGCAGAGGAAAATCATCTTTCAGACAAGCCTTATTAAGATCTCAAAAATCAATACAAATCCTTATATATTTGTCTGGTTTTGAGATGGGGACAATATTTGAAATCCACTCAGCATAATCAATAGCTCGAATGAATCCAACATCTAGGAGCTTCTTCAATTCCGCTTTAACCATAGTGCAATATGGGGATGCATCTTGTGGAGTTTCTGCTTAACTAGTTTTACACCTGGTCTGATAGATAAATGATGCATAATAAGATTTGGATCTAGGCCAGGAATATTAGCATAGGACCAAGAAAAGTTGATTTGTCTCTCTCTAAATTTTTTTGCAAAAGCTTCTTTCTTTGATTCTGTCAAGGATGCTGCTACTTTGAGGATGCGTGGAGACTCTTCTATGCCAATGTTAAGAGGTACTATTGGTTCTATAAGAATAGTAGATTGCTCTCGATACAAATAGTTGGGAAGAGTGTCAATCCTTCCATTGTCAGCCACCTCAAAGAGGTTTTCACCATCAGATGCATCATTTCTTTTTACTATTTTTGGATCTAATACTACCACTGAGTGGTTTTGACCATTAGATCTCTTGATTATTTTTATATTTTTATGACTGAAAGGATTGGCACTCTCACCAAAGTAGGCCATGTCATTGAGTTCTATCAGAAATATTGACTTGTGATCCCCTGGTGGTAAATGATCTCTGATTCCAAGATAGTCAATGATTGCATCATCATTATGGAATACATCAAGTTCTAGATGATTGGGAGAATCCCAATCGATAAGTTTGGGATATACAAGGGGCATTGGATCATTCGGGTCAGTTTCAAAGGAAGAGATGGTATTGATGGAAAATTTGTCAAGGTTTATGATGGTATTAGCGAGGTCTATTTCCATACTCTCATCTGATTCATCTATTGCAAAATAATGCTCACTTCCCTCACAATCAATAAGAGTAGTATTACGTGGGACCAATCCTAGTGAGTCACTTCTTGAACTCTCTCCCTCATGGTAATCATTACTATAGTGATGGACAACATCAACTCCTATTTCTATAGTACAATCAGATAATGAATCCCATTCATAATCATTTGAGTCAGAATCATCATTATCCCGAAGTCTATCAATGATTCCCTGTGCTATCCTTTATTTCTCTGGATCCACATACATACCATTCTTTTTGAATTGCAAAGTAGGAGCTTTAGATATCTCATGAAAAGGTGTGATCTTTTCTTTTCCTTTTGGTTTTTTTGGTCCTTCTCCTTTGTCTCCTAATCCTATAGTGTCTCTTTGATAGTTTGGATTTTGCAAGATTGGTTTGATAACACCTTTTCTTTGTAACCCTATAGGTCCAGCACCTTGGTATCCCATCTTTTGTAACAAAGTATACCATTTACCATAGACATTAGGTGATATATATTCATGTTTGATATCCTCTTCATTCTTCTATGACTTAAGAAAATGATCAGCATTATGCTCATCTGCCTCTTTGGATATTGTGCCCCCACTTATAAATGTGTCATAAACAAGTGTGGAAGGGGGTTCTGATTGTTGTTTAGTGATCAAAGATCTACCATATGATCTAGGAGATAAAGGTAACTCTGTGATGCAAAGAGCTTAACCTAAAGTGTATTCTCCCATACTTCTTTCTTCTATGTCTATCTTGATCTCATTTGATTTTGATGTTGATGCTATATTACTAGGATCAATGGGTGTAGTTGCAGAAGATCCAATATGATTATAAGGAACCAAAGAATTAGAGATCTTCACATTGCTACAATATTGAAAAGGATTAGTGTCTCCTTTTATAGTGACCTCCTAACCATTATGAGGGAATTTCAAGCATTGATGATAGGTTGATCGTACAGCTTGCATGGAATGAATCCATGGTCATCCCAAGAGAATGTTATAAGCAAGATCCATGTCTAGGACTTGGCAAGGTACATCTTTGATTATAGGACCAACTCTAATTGGTAAAACAACAGACCCCTTGGATGACCACTCTTCCTCATCATAAGATTTTACCATGATTTTCTTCTTGGGATCAACAACATTTTTAGAAAATCCCAATGCAAGGACTAGTTTCAATGTACAGATATTTAAGCCAGCTCCTCCATCTATTAGTACTCATTTGATTTTATGACTCTAGACAAGGACTTCAATATGTAGGGGAGCATTATGAGGTTGGGTAATAGCTAAGTCATCATTCTCAGTGAAGGATAGGTAATGCAGGGTTGTTAAATGGCCCACCATAGCTTGAAATTGATCATGATCTAGATTTGTGGGTACTTGGGTTTCTAAAAGAGCTTTTTCAAGGATATCTTTGTGAGATGGGGATAGATGCAAAAGCTCTAAGATGGATATTTGGGCAGATGTTTTCTTAAGTTGTTCCAAAAGGTTGTATTGGTTGGAAATATTCATTGTAGACTTTGGGACATAAACAGACTTGTTGTGAGGTGCATTTGGTTTAGACTGGACTCCTTGGAGAGTAACTTTGGATTGAGCACGAGTAGTAACATGGACTGGGTGACTTTTTGATTTTCCTTTGATGGTAATGACATTGGCATAATACATAGAAGGATGACATTCAAAAATGTTACCAACATATCGATAAGGAGTGGAATTATAATTGGCTTGATTGTCACTCTTAGTATTGGAAGAACCTCCTTTTTCATGCTCAGGAAGTGGATCTTTGAAAGCCATATGTGATTCATTTGAGGTATGTCCGTCAACACTAATTTCACCACTTTCAATTAGATCTTGAATTAGATTTTTGAGCCTTTTGCAATCATTGGTTTTATGTCCTTTGCCTTTGTGAAATTCATAATAATCATGCTCATCCCACCAAGAAGACTTCACTCTAGGTTTGAAATCTTTTGTGTCAGGAAGTGTAATGAGCTTCTTTGTGATTAACTTCCATAAGGCTGATTCGAGAGATTCCCCTAAAGGAGTAAAGTTTCTTTGAGGTGACATGAAAGGAAATCTTGGTTTAAATGAATCTTTGTTGGTATTTTGATTTGATGATTGATTTTTGTAAGTACCTTGAGTAGCATTGGCCTAACTTGTGAGATTGAGAAGGGCTTGTGTTGGTTTGACATTACGATTATCAACAATCCCGTCATTGACAATGTTTTTGTTTTTATTCCAGAATTTTGATTTGTCATTGTTATAGTTGTTGGGATTGGAATTGGAGGATCTAGCATTGTCCTTGGAATAAAGTTTTATCTCACCTTTTCTGACCATGGCTTCCTCAATCTTGATACCATTTTCTATGAGCTTATTGAAATTTGGTGGACATTGCAATTGTAACCTATAACTCATTTCTGGTGTAAGGTTATGCACAAAGATATCCATCTTTTCTTGTTCATGAATCATTCATGGATATTTGGCAAACAATTGACACCATCTTTGCAAAAAAGTAAGGAAGGGTTCTCCATTCTTTTGATGTGCATTACAAAGATCAAGCATAGTGACTTCATGTTTGATGTTATATGAATAATGAGTCACAAATTTGTCAAGAAGCTCATTGAAAGATTTGATGCCTGGTGGTAGTTTGGAGAACCATTCCATGGCTTGTCCTCCTAAACTCTATGGAAATAGTCACATAAGATAAGTGTCATTGTGAGTGACTTCAATACAAGTAGCACAAAACTCATGAATGTGGTCTTGTGGATCCGAATTCCCTTTGTATTTGTCAAATTTTGGTACCTCAAAATGAGGAGGGAATGGAATCATTGCTAAGTTCTTATCAAAAGGATAAGGACATATATCATCCAAGGAATACTTCTTTGTTGATGATACAATTTGGATGTCATGGATTTGTTGTTGAAGCATCTAGATTTTTTGTAGAACAGGATCCAAAGATAACGTGTTTCCTTGAGAGTTTTGGGAAACATTGTTGTGGGAAGCATTTTTTTGTGAAGCATGATTTTGGGAAGCATGGTTTTACTGATCATTTTGAGAAATAGTGTGTTGTTCATGACTATGAGAAGCATTGAATTTTTGATTAGTTTCCTTTGCTTCATGAGTATCTTGAGAACCCTTAGGGATTTCTTGATTGTTTGTGTGAGCTAGTTCTCTAAGATAGGAAACATCAAAATCACTTGGTAACTTAGCTCCTTGTTGAGCAAGCATGAGGAAATACATCTCTCTATCCAAGCCTAAGAGTCTTTCCATGACATGATAAAATTGAGGATCTTGTGAAGCTTCCCTAAGTTCATCATTGGTGGGTTTTTCATTAGATGTAAAAAGTGAAGTTTTCTTAGGAGCTTCTTTTGGCCAAGGGTTTTCTTCATTGCTGGTATTTCCTTCCATCTTGTCTAGGGATTCTAGATTAATGGCTTGTTTGAGTTTCTGAGATCGAGTTTGAACCATAAAATTGAGAGAATTGATTGTGAGATGAAAGATTCTTGATGAGACGATATGGAAAGTGATTGATTAAAAAAAAATATTGAAACATGTTGAAAATTAATAAGACAACTTGATAAACTCTAAGTCAATAGGAGGTATAGATCTCACTATGATATGACAAAGGAAAATCAAGAGATAATAACCTAAGTAAGTTTGGTGGTTAAGGATGATATATCCTGATATGATAAACTCACAAAGATTAGAATCTGATAGATAAGGTAATGTTTCAACAATAAATTGAGAATTTCAAAGATTGGAAGAAAATGATTTGATGAGTTCTTAATGAAGGAATGGTGAAAAGTGATGAAAATGGTCAAACTAAAGATTAGAGGTCTGTGTAACTTGACTGTTTTTCTAGAATCTTACTAAGGATGAAAATGGGTATCTGAAGAAGTGATTTTGAAAATTGCAAAGTTTGTGGAAATGCTCACTGTTGTAAATGCGCAGCAACAAATGTGCAGAACAGATTGATCAATGTGCAACAAAATGAAATAGATGCGCAGCAAGATGTGACAGATGTGAACTGGTAAAATCAAAAGCATAGACAGTCTGAACAAATGCACAACAAATTGGATCAAATGTGTAGCACGATTTGATATATGCGCAGGTTCTGAAGTTTTGATCTGAATTAAAAATTTTGGATGTTTCTGATGTTTTCTGGTTTTTTTTTTGGCAAAGTGAAAAATGCATAAACACACGCACGCAAGACATAAATGATTTTAATCTAACTATGCTAATATGAATGCACAAACATGCTTACAATCCTATGGTAGGCAAAGATGATATCTGTTGAATCTCTGTTAGGATAATAAAATCCAGCCATGCAAATCCATAGCGGACAGCCTAGGAACTTGGAGGCATGGGCTCCTCCTTACAGTGCACTCACTTCTCAGGCACACCAAGTTCTGAATTCAATGGGTCATTACTTCCCAAAGAACTGTTATCTCTACTATGAACCATGAGTAATGTGGGGTGTCTTCACGAGCTTGGTGACTCCTTGAGCTAGCAGATAGAAGGTTTTTGGCCACTAAACAAAAGCTTTTAATAAGGACATCTATTCAGGTGGTTGTGATCAAGGCATTTTCCCAATTAAGGGGGCTCTCCCAATCCTTTCAAAGCAAGGCTTTCACCTCTACTAAGTAGGACTTTAACACACCACTAGGGTACTGGAGGAGATTTTGGTTGCCACAACGAATTCACACCTGTCTAATGTGAGACTAATCACACTAGCATTTTTTATATACCCATTTGGAAGGGCTTGGCTTTAGCCTATTACCGGTTGGGTCGTTCCTTGGGGTGAGTACCTCTTTTCCCACCAAAGACCGCCCTCTAAAAATTATAACAGTTTCTCTTACACCCAAGGTCCATGAATGGCGAGGGGAGAGGATACGTTGTTATAATTTTAGGATTACAAATATGCTATTAAGAAAGACACAACAAACACTTGAGCTATTCTAAAGAAAACACACAAAGAAAAGACGTGTCTTTTTTTAAGCCCAAATGAGATTATGGTTTATTTTGCAAAACCCCTTGACAATCTGCAATCAAACTATTAGAAAATTTGTTTAGCAATGGGGTCTTCAAAAACAACGTCCTGCAAATCAACCTAAAAGCTACCAGAGCAAACAAAAACTTGTCAAAGGTTAGCTAAAATCAAAATAAATCAAAAATTTAAACCTAACTACTGTAAATAATAGATGTGCAATAACAGTGAATAAATGCACAGACTAATTAAACATATGCACAGAACATAATGATTGATGCATAGAAAAATGAAATGGATGCACAAAAAATATTAATGTATGCACAGGAAAATGTAACGGATGTGCAGATGTTAATTAAAAACCAAAAATGAAAAAGATAGGAAAATGATAGATTTGATCAGAAATGCATGCGTAGAACAGATGGATGAATGTGTGGGATTCATGAATGAATGCGCGGTAAAAACTTGGAAATGTCTGCACACGGAAAACTAAAAAAAAAGAATGTTAAAAATGGAGGCTGGCCCTCCTTCTAGCGCCAAAAAAATATGCAAATTAGATGTCTAATAACTAGAGATGATAAATTAACTATTTAAAGGCAATAAATCAATCTAATGCAACACAATGAAGAATACAAAGTAACTATAAAATGATGAAACTAAATTAATTACCTTCACCTACCATGTAGCTTGTCTCCATTGTCCTCCTAGCCTTGATTTCTTGAAGAGGTTGAGCTGTCATATTTCCAAATGAAGCCTTCTCCCAAGATTCTACCAAAGTGTGGAGATTTTATGAAATGAGTGCACAATAGCTTATGCAATCTAATGGATGTAATGCAAATGAAAATGATGATAATATGGATTGATTGATCTTAGAATGCTTGGATGCTTGGATGCTTGATTTCTTGAATTCTTGAATGCCTATTACAAAATACCTATTAGCTCACAAAGGGGAAATGTGGCTCCTTTTATAGAGTTTTGGAGGATCTAGGCCTAGGTGATGCAATCCTACGGTTGAGAATGAAAGATGGAAGATCCTAGGGCTAGGATTGACTTGGTTGAAGGAGTTGAGAGAAAGGGGGATGTAGTTGGAATGTGAGAGGAAGAATAGGGATGATGTTCCTCTCACATTGACATGGAGGAGAAGAAGGTGGAAGGGAAAGACACATGTCAAGTGTCTCACAAAGACCAAAGAGAGAAAAAGGGAGAGACCTTTTCCTCATGAGGACTCTTTACACAAGTGTCCTATGAGTCACCTTTGACCCTTAGAGGTGGCTTGAGAAGCCCCTTAGGAATAGGGAATGTCTCTTGACTTGGTTGTTGAGAGGACATGTGGTCATGAGCCTAAGTCCTATGAGGCCACATAGCCCTTAAGAATAGGACATGTGTGGGTGAGGATAATTACTAATAAATAATTAATAATAATTATTTATTTTAGCCAAAGTGATGTGTCAGGTGACTAGGTAGGTGAGGTGGACTAGGAAACTTAGTCATATTTAGGTGATTGTGTATTTAATTAAATCACTTTAATAAGACTAATTAGAAGACTTAGGATAGAGGAATAGACTATAGTGAATTCACTAAATAAATTGAATAATTTATTTAATAAATAGAGGAATAATTATTAATTAAATAATAAATATTTAATCAATTTATCAAGTCAATATCAATTAAATAATAAATATTTAATTAATTAATGAAGCCATTTTAAAATGTATACAGATATCATCATCATGATCATCTACCCTCTCATTAGATCTCAATGCACGCCTAGTTCTTTGTTGATGCAAAGGGGGCTCATCTACAATAACATATAAAAGGGTTAAATTAAAAACATTTTAAAAATTTTAAAGTATTTCAGTACTTTACAGGCCATAATCGTATAGCTCTTTACTTGATCTAGTCACATCATCAACATTGAGGTCTGTTTGTCAATCCATGAGACTGTGTGGGATGCTCATGAAAGGAGTCTGGGTACCTACATATGTAATTCAATTATCTAATGTTAGCTTAAAAACTCATGATACATATACTCAAAACCACATAGTAAGTACATTAAAAACCATAAGCATCCCATAGTAAGTACATCATGAATTAATTAGATTAAGCATTGATTACATAACTGCACATTTCTATCAAGAAATCAATATTAAATAGATTAAGCAGTGATCATGTAACTGTACATTTCATTCATGTCATTCATCTTCTTCTTCATCCAACTAATCTCCATGATCATCATTGACGTTGACATCATCACCACCACTGTCATTGTCTTCATCTTCGTCGTTGTCATCATCATTGTCATCAGCATCAGCATCATCATCATCATCATCATCATCATCATCATCATCATCATCATCATCATCATCATCATCATCATCATCATCATCATCAACAACATCATCATCAGTAACATCATCATCATCATCATCATCATCATCAGTAGCATCATTAGTAGCATCATCAATAGCATCATCATCATCATCATCTTCTTCTTCTTCAAGAAAAGTTGCATTAGGAACATCATTGACTAACTGTTGTTCATGATCATCATCTACATCATCTTCTAGTTGTTCATAATCTTCTTCCATCACATTATACCTCATCGGCCTTTCTCTTGGATCATGTCTAACAACAAATGACCAACCTGATTTATGTGAAACCTCTGAGTAAAATACCTGCTCACATTAGCTTCGAAGAACATAGGGTTCATCCCCAACTGGCTCAAACCACCTTGTATTAATCATTGGAAATCCATTGTCATGTTCAATAATAGTTCTATCAGGATCATTTTGATTAAGTCATAGCCTATACCATCTGATGATGAAGAGAACTAATCTGAAGGAATTAAAGTCACACTCAAGTATATCATCCAAAATTCCATAGTATCGATTTTTGGACTCTCAAGGATGTAAGTCATTTCTAGATGAAATATTAGTCACCTGAAAGACTGCACTTATCCTAGAATCACAAGTTTTCTTTGTGTCATCCAACTTTTTGATGCAAAATTTATGACCATTGCAAAACATAGCCTTGTGTTGTTTGACCTGCAAAAATATGTTAAAAATGTATAAATTAATGCATCGAGAGTTCATAAATGTACGAGTGATTAACAAATTTATATGTACCTAGAAGTTACAATGAGCTTCATTAACCAATGAAGACACAGCTTCCCATGTTAATGTGCGACCTAAATGATAACATAATTCAATCTATTTCATCATCCAATCTTGATTGTTTGCAATATAAAAATGTATTGCATACCACTCTCGAGTAGCTGTACAAAAAATAAATAGACAACTTACAACCGATTAATTTTGAAGATTAAGAATTAATTAACAACTACAATAACATCTTATAATTTATTACCTCTCACTTTCCTCATTCTTCCTTCCCCCACCAAGTACTGCCCTTCAAATTTTCTAATGGTGTCGAGATCCCAAATGCAATCTATATGGATCTTTGCTGCAAGCTTAGGAAGATATTCAGTAACATACACCATAGTCTGGTATACCATATATCCCTCCACCATAGAACCCTTAGGACATGCTCTTTGCCAAACCAAAGCCTTTAAAAATTTCAAGTGCCTCTCAACCATCCACATTGACCAAGTGTGTATGGGTCCACACATTTCAATCTCCTCAACTTGGTGTATGAGGTAGTGTTCTTGTGCATTGAAAAAGGTTGAAGGTAGACACTTTTGCATTTCACACATTAGAAAAGGAATTCTTCTCTTCTAGTATTTTATATCTGCTCTATGGATTTATTTAGATGACAACCACCTACAAGACATTCAAGACACAAAAATATATAAACACGAGACTTTACAATATATATATACAACAAATTGAACAGATATCATTGCTTACCTCATGTATTTTCCAAGATCATATATCACTTTTTTGATGTTATTGTCAAAGTTCTCTGGGAGAGATAGGAGTAGCACGTACTGCAACAATTATAAAAATAATCATGTCATTCTTTTCTCATGTAATACAATGAGAAGTACATGCAGTTTATAAATATATTGTAAATACAAAAGAACATGACTTATCTTGATGAAGGTATGCCAATCATGCATTTTCAACCCTGGCCCAAATTCACCTTTCTTTGATATGGTACTGCTTATGTTTGCAGCAAATCCTGTGGGAAATCGAATTTTTCGTATGACTTCTTTTATGGCATCACCTTGTTATTCTGTTAATAACCAAGGAAGGGAACTTGTATTAATCCATTCTCCATTTCTATTTGATTCAATGAAATTTTTCATTGCATGATTGGATTCATGAATGTCGCTACAAATTTTGACAATTTTTTCTTTGTCACGCCTTCCATCCAATATCTTCCACAATGTCTTCATTACATTCTTTCTAATATGCATAGTATCAAACAAATGCACATCAAGCAGCTACTCGTAGTAGGGCAACCTACTAAATTGTCTGGGATAACTCTTTAGTCCCTTTGGAAGGTGCTCAGTAGTGTTTCCTTGATGACATTCATGATCATCAATCACATAATCAACAAACAAAACACAATAAAAATATACAAATTCCAAACATAAATCGTTAGGTAGAATTGGAGTACCTTGACGATTAATTCTATTATATTCCAACTTCCATAAGTGAGGTGTCATTCTCCGTGGCTTAGATGTAGTCTCTTCTTTCCCATTGAAAAGATGTTTTTCGGTAATTTGATAGTTATGATTTTTGTGGAGAAAGTACCTATACTCATCAAACACCTGCTTTCCTAAACTTTTTGAATAATGAGATTTCATCTTTGGACCACAAACTCGACATGCAAATTTTCTCTTTGTTTGAAGACCTACAAGGTAATGATACAATTGGATTAAATATGTTAATTTTTATTTTTAAAATTATCATGTGCAACTTGAATTCACCATAACATACTAGAAAAATGTGTTAGCCCTGGGGCATCATGTATTGTCCATACAAGCATTGCATGGAATTGAAATTGTCTGTCTCCTATTGGTCTAGAGATGTCATACATAGTGACACCTTTCCATAACTCCACCAACTCATCGATAAGAGGCTCAATATAAACATTCATATCTTTAACTTGGTATTTACCTGGTTGAATGAACAAAATTACATAATTATTGTGACCATTTTACTACAAGATTTATAATTACATGCATATAACTATTAAATGATCAAATACCTAGAACAATCATTGCCAACATAATGTGCTCCCTCTTTATTGACATCCATGGAGGAATGTTATTGTTGATGACAAAAATAGGCCAAACAGTGCAAATAGATCTTAGCTCTCCAAATGGATTGACACCATCCACTACCATTAAAAGCTTGAGATTTCGAGGTTCTTCAATAAAGTGTGGCCACTTTTCCTCTATGTCCTTAAATATAGAACCAAATGTCATCTTGAATCCTATTGCGTGCATGGTAATCCATAAATTGTGCCAAGCTATTACACCTAAATAATCTTTGCAAACGTGGTATAATGGGGATGTAATGAAGAACCTTGTGAGGCACCTTTTTTGTTATTTGATCTATTTGATATCTACTCGTATGACATTCAGGGCATTCTATTGCAAATTCATGTTCTTTATGATAAATAATATGATCATTGGGACAAGCATATATTGCTTGATACTCTATTCCAATATCTTTCATAGTGGCACATAATTCTCGGTATGAGCGAGGGAGAATATTTGATGGTGGTAACAAGAACTCACCTATCAATCTGTAGAAAAAAATATATGTTGTTAATATTAACAATATTTATGGTACATTTTTCACCATTTAATTACTATAATGACATATATGACATACCGTAGCATACATGACATTGTTGTGTTGGATAAACCATTCACAACCTTCAAGTTCAACAACAACAATACAACAGAGAGAAGAGTTGTTTGGGAGCCTTCGTAAAGGGGCGTGGTTGCCTTCTCAAGTAGAGGTATATCATGGATGACATCATCATCATCCTGATCATCATCATCAGTTGTGCCAATACCAAATGTGTCATGGATCAATGTATTAGTACCATCATCTGGCGCATCATTGTCATCTTCCATGGGATCATAATCTTCAGCTTCAATATTTGCACCTCCATGATCCTCCACTTCCAAAGCCATATTCTCAATATTCGCACCTCCATGGTCCATATCATGTACTCCCCTAGGGAGGTCAACCTATATTAAAATGAACACAAATAAACCATGATAATGATCTCATCATCAGGTGTATTTTATATATATATATATATATATATATATATATATATATATATATATATATATATATATATATATATATAAATTGTTAAATAAATATAATGAAAAACTTACCAATTCATGATAATCAAAGCCTCCTTCAATGTGACCATTATCCCTACAATGTCTCTTAGCTATTTTGATTAGCAATCTTCTAATGTTTAAGCCCTTACAATTATTGTAGGGACAATAACATTTTCCATCACCTTTTCTTTTCAAGTTCGACCACAATCTATTGATTGCATCCCCATTACCTTCTTCACTTGGATTGTTTGACATGATGCTTCTTCACTTAGATTATCTATAACCTAATTATATATAGAAATTGAAAACTTAGTTATGAAATGATGTTGTAGTATAGTATACCAAATTGAACACTTCTATTATTGTAGTCTTCCACCTCAAATTCTTTCCTATTGTGGCAAGAAAGAAAGATATTCAAATAATATAGTAGTTTGTAAATCAAAATAAAATGGAGGCAAGTTTTTGATTGAGGGTGCAAGGAACAACACCCGTTAGTACTTTTATCGAATTGTAAATTTCAATTTTGAACCATTCTGTGAATATAGAACATGGATGTAATCTCAGAAAATAACAAAATGTAGACACGACAAATTACTTATTTTGTTATTCTACATTACTTACTATTTGAGTGCATGTTCCACCTGCAACTTGATCAAGTCTTGTTTGATGCTTCAATTTTGTGTGAACTGTCCTGTAGAAGTACACAATTTTGTATTTGCCCAATATGTTATTAAAAAAAAAACAATAGAATAAAATACTTGTTGAGAAAGATCATCATAGGAGTATCAAAAACTCAAGATTTAAGGTAACACAATATTATAAGACTCTTACATTCAACCTTCAACTCATGCACCCAATAAATAGGAGAAAAAATACATAAAATTGAAAAATTTAACTAATGAATTATGTTTTTCTTCTCATCTTAATTGGCCAAATTTATATGAGATTCTAAAGAAGGCCTCACTCTTAATCAGCCAAATCTTCTAATTGTCTTCCGATTGTCTAAATGCTTCTTTATTTGTCAACCAATTAATACATGCTACTATATAAAGAAGACAATCAGAAGACAATGAAGATTTGTCTGACAAAAATGAATACACTAAACTGAACCAATGACATGTTTGCAAAAATTATCATAACTTGCAAGAAAAACTGAAACAATGGCATGTTTATAACTCATTAAGAGTGAGGAATAGCTTGTGCAAGGGTGAAAGTAGTTTTGATCATTTTGGTCGTGATTGTTCCTCTACACAGTCAGGAAATGTAACTGTCTAATGATTATATGTAATGTTGAATGGATTAAATGCTTTATTCTTGGTAGAAGTGAATGGAAGGAATAGTGTTGGTGTTAGGTTTCATTTATTATTGAATTCAATGGTTTCCAAGATGTTTTGAGGAGTTTTCTCCTTGTTTAATGTTAACTGTTCCTACACAATCCACTCATACAATAGTGAAATGCTATGTGGAAGGGATGGTTGATAGTGTTCCTTGAGGGAAGGGGGATTTTGAAAGACTTGTTATCATTGTATTATGTATTTCCAATATGTTTGGATGCAGGGCAGACTGGGAGAATGAAGGATCACTCACTGATTGCATGATAACCTGGTTTTGAAGGGTCACTGGTTGAGGGGATAGTCAAGGTCCTAATGATTGGGCCATTGGAGGACCCTATTTCTTTGTATTAATTGCTATTCAAATTGGATGCATGGATTTCTTATGAATTATCAACTGCTATGTATCCTGCAACTGCATCCATAAATCTACATATACTTCTCTATGGTTGTAAGCCACTTAGAGATCAAAATAGAGAAACTAAATCAAAATCATTCTTTGTCCTATTTCCTTTTAACAAAGTCTCAACTATCAATGATACAATATATATTTGATGCCCTAAGCTATCAAATATACAAATGGTGCCTACCTAGAAGCTCACCAGGAGAATGAAGGCTCACTCACTGATTGCATGATAACCCAATTTTGAAGGGTCACTGGTTGAGGGGACAGTCAAGGTCCGAATGATTGGGCCATTGGAGGACCCTAGTTCTTTGTATTAATTGCTATTCAAATTGGATGCATGGATTTATTGTGAATTATCAGCTGCTATGTATCCTGCAATTGCATCCGTAAATCTGCATATACTTCTCTAGGGTTGTAAGCCACTTAGGGATCAAAATAGAGAAACTAAATAAAAACCCAGTTTTGAAGGGTCACTGGAAGAGGGGCATGAAGGATCACTCACTGATTGCATGATAACCCCACCAAGCATTCTTTCCTTTAATTTTCCACAATATCTCAAAGTATGATCATTATTATTTACTTTCTTCTATATGCTATTCTTTCTATGGTTTTTTTATCTCAGAAATATATCAAAAACATTACAGATGTGCCTATAAAAGTAAAATATTATCCTTCAATTGTTCCACATTGAAGCATTTCCTCTTTGGAGTATTCTCTTCATTTGTACAATATCTGTCAAAAATGGTTCCCATATTTCTTCAAGATCTATTTTAATCTTTATATTGCAATTTTGATTAGATTTGACCTATAGTTGATTTCATTAGTATTTTATAACATATGCTCCTAATGTGAAATGTGGAGAGAAAGAAAGAGACACACTGGGTATGAATTACACAATATACCCATCATCACTTAGCACTTAAATAATAAATTATGGATAGGGAACAACCCCCTAACCTCTGGATGTTTGTTTCATGTTGGCCTCTTATTATATGCAAAGGTAGGCCTGTCTTAATTAGGCTAACAACCACAGTGTAGGGGCCATAAATTATGGAACCCAAAATAGTGCACAATTGTATTAAATTAGGTTCAATATACTACAAGGGAATGGAAACCATGCAATAGTGCCTCATGGGGATGGAAGAAACCCTTCACCAAGAAGATTTTTGTGTCTGCAATATTTACTAGAGGCAAAGAACATAATTTGGTTCCAACAATTACTCCTAGAAGATAATGGCACCCACAAAACACTTGGAAAAGATAGCACTCACTATATCTTTTATCACTCTTTTAAAGCTGGGACAATAAATCTCAAAGATTGATCAATGAATTCTTGAACACAAAGAACCATTGATAGATATGATTCATGTGTACAATAGCCAACAACCAGTTGTTCCAATCATGATGTCCAATAATTATGTTAGAAAAAGCATCTACAAATCCCTTACACAACCATGATAGATTCAAACCATGAACTATAAGAACCTAACAATGGGACTAACAAAGATACAACCTAAACAAATCTTGATCATATTCCACCCTATTGTAAGGCCCAAGAAGTAACTCTATCTTAAAGCTACACATTCCTCTAGATGAAGCTCAAAGGTCAGGTAGCTGAAGCATAGCAATACTTGAATGAATATAGGAATAATTTGATGTACAATCATTTGCTAGCTTGGTTTGTGGGTTTTCCACATAATATTTTCCCTTTAACCACATTTATAGTTTGAGAAAATCAGAAAAAATTGTTTCAAATTTATATTATCCTTTTGAACTAGCACACTACCATCAAAATGCATAATCATTGGTCATCTCAAGAAAATTCCTATTGATTAGTAGGATATCCTTATAAAAATTTGATGCATGGATTTCTTATGAATTATCGACTGCTATGTATCCTGCAACTATGGAAGGAATAGTGTTGGTGTTAGGTTTCATTTATTATTGAATTCAATGGTTTCCAAGATGTGTTGAGGATTTTTCTCCTTGTTTAATGTTAACTGTTCCTACACAATCCACTCATAAAATAGTGAAATTCTATGTGGAAGGGATGGTTGATAGTGTTCCTTGAGGGAAGGGGGATTGTGAAAGACTTTTTATCATTGTATTGTGTATTTCCAATATGTTTGGATGCAGGGCAGACCAGGAGAATGAAGGATCACTCACTGATTGCATGATAACCCAGTTTTGAAGGGTTACTGGTTGAGGGGACAGTCAAGGTCCGAATGATTGCACAATTGGAGGACCCTATTTCTTTGTAGTAATTTCTATTCAAATTGGATGCATGGATTTCTTGTCAATTATCAGTTGCTATGTATCCTGCAACTACATCTGTAAATATCCATATACTTCTTTAGGGTTGTAAGCCACTTAGGGATCAAAATACAGAGACTAAATCAAAATCATTCTTTGTCCTATTTTCTTTTAAAAAAGTCTCAACTATCAATGATACAATATACATTTGATGTCCTAAGCTATCAAATATAAAAATGGCACCTACCTAGAAGCTCACTAGGAGAATGCAGGATCACTCACTGATTGCATGATAACCTAGTTTTGAAGGGTCACTGGTTGAGGGGACAGTCAAGGTCTGGATGATTAGGCCATTGGAGGACCCTAGTTCTTTGTATTAATTGCTATTCAAATTGGATGCATGGATTTATTGTGAATTATCGACTGCTATGTATCCTACAACTGCATCTGTAAATCTACATATACTTCTCTAGGGTTGTAAGCCACTTAGGGATCAAAATAGAGAAACTAAATAAAAATCATTATTTGTCCTATTTCCTTTTAACAAAGTATCAACTATCAATGATACAATACATTTGATGCCCTAAGCTATCAATACAAATGGCACCTAGCTAGAAGCTCACGGGCTATCCATTTGATAACCACAGTCAACATTTCAAAAAAATGGATATCCTTGAGCACAAGCACCAATAACATCAAATAATGGAGTTAAAGCACAGGCTAGGGCACGACACCAGTAGAATGCGGTCATTTCAGTGACAGCAATTTACAATGGCATCATTAAAAATATATGCCAGTAATATCAACAAATGTGAATCCAAACATTTGAATATAGTGAATTGATATCCTTGAGCACAAGCACCAATAACATCAAATAATAGAGATAAAGCACTGGCTACGGCACAACACCAGTAGAATGCGGTCATTTTAGAGAGCATTCATGATCAAATAAAATGAAATGCATTCAAATATGATGCTAGAGGCTTGAAAGATGAAGAAATCGCATACCTTCTCCCATGCTTAGCTTTCGCTCCTTTTCTCCCGCTTCCTCTATCCAATCGAAATAAAAATGATGAGGCCGTTTCACTTTTTTTTTTATTTTATCTATACTCTAAATCTGTCGGAATTCTGATGGTCAATTAAACACCGATCAGAATACCGACATCATTGGGGCCTATTACCAAAAAAAAACACCAAATTCATAATAAAAAGTTACCCATCGAAAACTTCTGTCGAAATTTGGCCCCAAATGTAGTAGTGCCTTTATATTGCTACTAGGATTTCTCAGAAACCTACTCATCGTCGTCTTATTGATCCTACATCCTTAGTCAATGTTATCACTGAAGAAAATATTTTTATGAAAATATTACAACATGACTCTTATGATGCATCGAATGTGTGGATTCAAACTTGCAATGGTTTTCTTTATCCATCCTTTGGTTCTATTACTTTACCAGTTGAACTTTGTGGAAAAATTGTGAACACTACCTTTGTTGTTGTTCCTACTTCTGATCAATTTCAAGTTAAGCTAGGTTTTCCTTGGTTGAATTCCATGCATGCTATTGCTTCACCTATCCATAAGTGTCTTAAGTTCATTCATGATGAAGAAGTGAAGATGATTAATCATAGTTTATATCAACCTTCTAGGCCTAGAGATTGTGTTGCTCTAGATTTATTTTGGCCTTCATTACCTAATTCATGTCCCCCTCGACCTGATAATATTTTTCAATTATATCAAGCTTATGAACATCATAAGATTCTTGAATTAAGCATGCCTCCTATGGATCTTAATTGTGGTCTTTTACCTACACCTTCTAGACCTCCTTTAACTGTGACTTCTAGCTCTGTTAATCAAGTTCCTTCTACCAAACCTATCAAAGATCCTGTGATTGTTTATCCTATGGTTAATAATCTTATTGATCTTCCTAAAGAACCTATGAAGGATCCTATGATTGTTCCTCCTAGTTCTCAACCTATTTCAAATAAATCAAAATGTAAGCAATCTGCTAATGAACGTCATAAAAAGAGTTGTGCTCATGCTAAAGCTCAAAGATCTTTACTTTCCTCAAAAAAACCTATGCATAATGTGGTAGAATAGATTGTTACTAATAATGATGTTCACATGCATGATTATGATGATTCTATTCATATCTTAGATCCTATTTTTATTAATTTGGATGAAGAAGATACTCTTGATGATACTGATGATGTGAATGATGAATATGAAACTATTAACATTGACATTGATTTACCTAATATGCTTTCATCATAATTGACTCTTACACCTAGTGTTGACCATAATGATTCTCAAGAGGATCCTTTTTTGGAATTGGCTATCATTCCTATTATGTTGGATATAGTCCCTCTTGTGAGTTACCCACCTTCCCTACATGATATACAATGAGATGGGGAGAGTAGGCAACATGCTTGATCAGTTTGTCCTTCATGGTAGCTTTGTTGTGTGTTTGCCTGCTGTACTATGCTTCTCCCATAATGTGTTTGCTAAATGTTAGATTCTTTTATATGATCCTTGTTACTCAGTTGGTGCAAGGTGATGCAGGAATCGAAACTGTTGTTCAAATTCTTCTATATGTATCTCTATTCTTCTATGTGTTGTTCAATGTTATGTCATAATTGTGCTATTGTTCATGAATCTTTCCTTGTGTAATCTACTTGGATTCAAGATATGGTAGCACTAATTCTTTTTGGTCTCCATGTCATGGTCCGAAAAGATTTTCCTTCGTATATCTTATGTGATCTTTCCTCCTTTGTGATTGTAGTTCTACTTTATTTGGGGAATGATGTCAATTCATTTTCAATAATATCATATATATATTATCTTATGATCATACTAACCCCATAGTATCTAGATCCATTCTATGTTCCCTATATGTTTCTATGATATTTCCCTTGATTTGTCTTCATCTGGGGGCATCTCGACGTGGAAATGTAATCAGTGGAGTTGTTTATGTTTTCGTTAAAGCCATTGCTCCTGTTAAAGTGTCAGCAATGACTTTAACATGGGGGCATACGCTCTGCTCACCTGTTGCACACATGCACTTTTCGATACACACATATTATTTTTCAAGATACTTTTTCCCTTTTTGGATTAGTAACTAATCGTTAAAGCATGGATTTATATTTTAGGGTCTCTTGATCCCTCCAGTTTCAAATACACACATATTTTGATCCCTTATGGTCGGAGGTGTCCTTAAGACTGGATCTCTTTTCTTTTTATGTTTATCCTTATGGAATAGAATATTCCTAATAATGAATCCTTGATGGGTTGACTAGTGAGTAGCCACATTCACTAGGCGGTTCAATTCCATCTTTCCAGTTGTGTCATTTTCCTGTGTGGTTCACAATGGGACATAAGTTCTCATTGGGCGAGGTAATCACACCTTCTTTCTCTAGAGATGTCTCTCTTATTATGATCTAGGAGTTGATGAAGACTTGATTCCCTGGGGGCTTAAGGTTTCCCTTTGTCCCTTGGATTATGATAAGATTATCTTTTCATTCTGATCTCCGTTACCAAGAGTTTGCATCAAGTCCATACTCTTGCTAAAGTGGGGGCTTAATTTCTCATCTTAAAATGGAAGCACTTCCATGATAAGAGCATTTATCCCTCTGAGTAAGTGGTCTGAGGTCATGTTAAGTGCCTTGATTAGGTCTTTACATGTATTTGGCTTTCTCCCCGCTTTCCACTTCTTTCCTGCACTTGATTTCTTCATTCTGGGTGAAATTAGGGATAGGATCCCAAGGATTCTCCTGAATTTCCCTCTTTTGTGGCTCTATTTTCTAGGTAGGACTTAGAAATAGGTCCTCTTGGCCATCATCATAGTTATCATAGGATTTTATGCTTATCCCTGACATTCTGTCCCTATCTGATATCATTTCTAGGTCTCTGGGCATCCCCGGGACCTCTTGTCCTGGTTCTGACTGAATTTGGGCCCAGGGTCAAATTCAAGGTTGATCCTGACTAGGTCAGGATCAAGGTCATACCTGAATAGGTCACTCCCAACCTCAATTTTTCCCCCTTCCTTCAAATTTCCAGAATCCTTGATTTTTGGGCATCGGGCTTTTGGGATATTTATTTTCCCACCTCCGGGTTGGCCATTTTGGGTTTCAGGATGGTAAATCCTCTAATTGTATTTAATCTAGGTATATTTTCTAAAGGTTAGGACCTAATTGGAATTTAATTCTCCAAGCTGGCCCCTCTAGAGGATTGTGCCCTAGTTCACTATAAAAGGAGGCCTTCCTCTCTCGTTTTCATCATCAAGTTTGCAAGACATCACATCTCAAGCAATTTCATGAGCAAGTTCTCAAGTGAAAGCAAGTGAATTCAAGCATTCAAGAAAGTCTTCAAGAATTCAAGTGTTCAAGCATCCATCCATCAAGGAGATCCATTGTTAGCTATTGAAGGATTCAATCTCTTTGGAGCCCCCTTTGATGATCCATCCTTCTACATTCATTCAACCCTTCTCATATGCAAAGATCAAGTTAAGATTGGAGTTGAAGATCAAATGCCATTGATTGGAGACATCCTGCATTCATTCTACATCCATTGAAGCATTCCTACTTGTGGATTTGAGGATTTGAATCCTCTACAAGGACTTCAACATAAGCGAGGTGATTTATTTCAATTACTTTGTTTATGCACACTATATTTCAATTTAATTTCAAGGTTAATTCCTAAACTGGGGTTTGACCAAGGCAAACCCCCCATACAACAAAAACCCCCATTTTCTTGCAGATACAGGTGCGGGATTTAGGATTTGAGAGTGAATTTGGATACCCTTTTCGGCAAACTTCTGAGATCTGCGAATAGAATCAGAATCGACCTTCAAATAAAAAATGTAGTATTTGACCTTTTATGAGGGTCAAAGTCGACCTGAGCTCATCTTGGAGAAAGGTTTCTGGGTTTTCTCTATCTCGACATTTCCAGTCCAAAACAAGTTGTAGAATTTCTTGAAAGTACACACAAACATCATAAATTGACATTTTCCAGATCTGCCCTAATTTGAGGTTAGTATTTATATTTCAATTATTTCAGATTTCAAGCATAATTCCTTTATAGGGAAACATTGGACTCTCTCTCTCTCTTTCATATTCTTCATAGATTGATTCAATTGTGCATTAACCTTTTGGTTGATCAAATTGGATCTCTCCTTTGGGAATTTGGATTTAGGAGTGAATCTCATATTTCCCCACACATCTATCTATCCACACACTTACACATATAGAGGTGATTCCAAATTACCTCTATTCAAGAGGAAGTAGAAACAAGGCACCCAACATCCTCTTCTACATTGGTTGCTCCGTATGAGCCAATAACTACTTTCTCCAAGCCCACTTGGTTCACTAAAGAGGTATAGCCAAGAGTCAGAGTATACACAGATGATGAGGCTGATATGACCACATTAGGGCATGCCTTCCACCAAACAACATAAGCTCCCCAAGAAATAACCATATCTTATGTGACACAAGACCAAGCGGGGAGGTGGAAAGCACAAGTGGTTGTTCCCATAATGGATGTTAGTGCAAATGAGATCACTCTGGATGACTATGTGTTGGAGGAGGTAGACTTGGGGGAGCCCACCAGAGAAGGGAGCAAAACTTTGGCCACATTGGGATTAAACCATGCTCTAGGCTTCATGGATAATGATGAAGAGAGGATAAAGGCTCTGGTAGAGTAGAATGAAGCTATGAAGAGATTCATTATGAAAATAGCAGGTCCAATTGACCTAGATAACCCTGAGGCCTCATTACAGGTAATTTTGGAGAAGAAGGGGGAAATAAATACGGATGTTCCACATTCTTTTGTACATGCTTGTGCTGAGTGGAAGCTTGATTTTGAGTAGTTTGCTAGCCTTTCTCTTAGGAGGATTCTGAGGCCCTTTCAAAACATTTTGGCAGGAATAACTTCCTTAATAGAAATTATGAGTGAGGAAAATGGTGCAGAGGAAATGATCCTGAATTGGCAAAAGGTTTTGGATGAGTTGACAATGATAAGGAAGTAGTGCTTCCAGGTTTTGATGAAGATATATGAAGGATCAAAATTGGATAATTTTGAAGAGTGGATCCAAGAGATAGCTACAACATTGGCCATATTTGAAAAGGTTCTCAAGAAGTTAAACAAGAGAAGGGATGACAACACACATTTTGCAAAGGAGTTGTAGGAGTTCTTCGAAGGCTTAGAACTGGATCTGTTTGATGAAGATGATGAGAAGACCATGTATTCAGTAAATGACATCATCAATCAGTACTTAGGGATATTTCGAGGGGTGAAGACTAAAAAAGACCTCCAGCAAATGTCTTATCAGAAGGAGGAAATTCAGAAAGTACTATCTCATGAAGAAGAAATAAAAGCTTTTGCAAAGGAGTTGATTGACTTCTGAGATAGGCAGTAAGAGATCCTTCAAGGGATTAAGATGCCTAATTTTGATGAGGTGCTGGAGATAGTGGATAGGTTCAGGAAAGCACATCCAGAAGTGCCTCCCAGCTAGTAAGCCTCCAGATCAAGATCTGCCAAATTTTGTGTATAGAAAATCTAGTTTTGACACTTAGCCATTTTTGCAGAGCCTGATTTTCAGCATTTCGGCCATGTGGATTTTTTAGTGTCTGAAAATTTTGCAAGTCCAAAATTTTGGAGATGAAGGACTGGGTACTTAGTCAATTTTGGGTCTTGAGTTTTTCGGACCAACTATCAAGATTTGGGCATTTTTTGGCACGCTTGAAAGTTAACTCTAGTTGTCTCAGAGATCATTTTCCAGTCATCTGGGCTTCCTTCTTTGGGTCATTTGAGCATGATTGTGGGATCTCTTCCAGTTGGGTCCACATGGAGAAGCCAGAGCCAAGGACCAAGGGTAGAAACATGGAGATTATCAAGTGCATGCATGAGTTCTAGCTCCATTTTTGAGTTATCTAATGCATAATTTATTCAAATCTTTGTAATGCATGAGGTTTAATTCTATGCTAGGATAGTTTAACTAAGCTTTAGAAGTAGTTTCTTTAATGCAAGCTTTAGTTTATATTTACTTTCAAGTTTTAGTTGCAACAAAACCCTAGCTGTGAAAATAAGAGCCCAACTCTATAAATTATAATAAAATGATGTAATGAGGGTCGACTTGATGATTAATACAATAGATACAATTGGTGCTTCATTCATGGTGTGATTTATTTGCTGTCTATACAAAAATTGTGAATGTGTGAATTGCTCATTCTTCATTTCAAAGAGCCAATTGGTTGTCTCACATGTGCACACATCCAAGATGGCTTCATGATCTGATGAGTTTTGGCTTATCATATGTCTGCATTTGTTCAATTCCGTTGATGATTGCATCCATTCAGCTGAAGATTGGGACATGATCTAATCTCTATTTTGTGGGTTTCTTCATCTTCTTGGTTATTTAATTCGCATGGTGGTGTGATGATAGCATATGTCCAATAGGTTTCTTTTCAGAAATTTCCTTCAAATCTCTAGTTACCCTACATCTCCTAACCTCTTTGCAAGTTATTTTTAGTAGATTAATTAAACTAGCATTGCTTTTATTCTTAAATCTGAAAATCGTATCAAAAAAGAGAGAGAACTTTTGGTTTCCTAAAGTTTGTTTCATAGTTTCCCTTGAGATAAGAACCAACAAAGGCCTCCTTGTTAACAAATTCACATTTGTCTTCCATTGAGCTATCCAAGCGGTTGAGACCTAGCCAGAAGGAACCTTGAGATTGATTCCATCAGTCTTCCAAGAGGGGAAGTTGCTCATGCAAATTCCTAGCCGTTATCTTCATGTAAAAATGATGCTCAACAGATACATATGCATAGTGGTTTGATTTATTAAAAATGAATTAAATAGTATGCACGAATATTACATCCAAGAAATGACAATGTTGTTGTTTCTAAATTTGGATTGTTGTGATTATTAACGATGACTAAAAATAGTATAATTTGTATGCCTCAAAATAATGCATACATCAAAACCATAGGTATTAATAGTAATTTCATTTATGAAAACATGAATTAAAAAGTATCCTAAGGTACCAACTTGAACAAGTTCACTAATATTAAGATTGTGCAAAGGATAATCAAATACAAACATAGAGAATTTGCAAAGAAAAAGATGATGTAAATTCTCTCTTATAAAATAATTAGAATTTGGAAATGAATGCATTGATTCCATTTAAGTTCTACATACATACATATATATAAGTAATATGAATATGAATATGTATCTGTAAATGTATATATGCATTAGAGGAGATAAAGATGTAATGATGATATGATTAAAGAAATAGTAATGATGTTGTTTCTAAAAGTGGACTGTTGTGATGATTACTAACATGCACATTGAAACACTATAACTTGTGTGTCTATTAGTAATGCATACACATAATATAAACATATGAATAATAGTTTGATTTACAAAAACAAAAATCCCTTTTGTGACATTAACCATTCATGAAATAACCAATAAAACAAACATAATCCCTTAAATACCATAGAACCAACATTATAATCATTTTTTAATTGTATTGCAGTTAGACCAAAAAAAGTAAATTATTAAATGAATTTTTTATGAGCTTGCTATCATTTACCAATGGGGCTTTCATAAAATTTTTCAACACTTTTAAAAAATCATTCAATATAGTAGCGGCTTAATGAATACAACCTTTGATGCCATAGTTTCCTTTTATATTCATAACTGAAAGTAAGAGAGAATTATGGTACTAAAGGTTATATTTGTAAACCTACCAATTATTTATCATAAATTCACCGGCTTCATGATGAATACAACCTTTCATGCCTTAGTTCCATATTACAATGACTAATCCTCCAAAACATACCCGACAACATTTTTGTGTGCTCTTTCAATTGGTAATTGAAAGTAATAAGAAAATATGGTATAATAGGTTATATTCGTCAATGTGTTGATTATTAATTAGAAATTCACCAACTACTTGATGAATAGAACCATTCATGCCTTAGTTCCATGTTATAATAACTCCCAAATTTTTAGATTATAAGTAATTTGCATTTGAAAATTATTGGTGTAATAGTTTGTATTTCACATTAGTATATATCATCTTTTAATGCATTGTGATGGTATCAATTTTTTTTTAATATCCATTACATGTTGGTGTATCAGGAATATGCAAAGGATATTCAATACAAACATAGAGAATTTTCAATGAAAATGATGCTGTAAATTTCCTCTTATAAAATCATTTGAATGTAGAAATGAATGCAATGATTATGTTTAGGTTGTACATACATACTTACATATTTGTGTTTGTGTGTGTGAATATGAATATGCATGTGTAAATGTGTATATGCATTGCAAGAGATAAAGATATAACTGTGATATGATTATAGAATTGTTAATAATTTAGTTGTTTGTAAAAGTGGATGGTATGATTATTATTAACATATGATTGAAACCACTATAACTTATGTGCCTATAACTAATGCATTCAGATCACCATACGTATATATAAAATTAATAATAATAAGAATAATAAAAACCTATAGATACCCAATAATGCACATCGATTACATTTCATGACTCTAATAATAGAGACTCCCAATTATAATGTATACCCTGTACATTTCATGATAAAAAGATCAAAGATTTAGAATACCAAATTATAATGCATACTCATTACAATCCACTAAATTTCATGAATAAAAAACTACACATACCCAATTATAACGCATACCCATTACATTTAATGTTTGAAAATAAAAAGATAACAATTAATAATACAAACCTTTTACATTTTATCAGTAAAAAAATTGAAACTCACAATCAAATGACTAAATTCCTCGAGGACATACAAAGAAATGATGAAAAATGAATCAAACTGCAGCTAGGATTGAGTAGAAGAAATGTTAACAACAAAATGAAAGGTTTAAACTTGAGTGGAGACACTACATGAAAACTATGGAGTCAAACCCCGAATGACATACAAAGAAATGATGAAAAAATACATCAATATTAAAGCCTAGATGATATATAGATAAATGATGGACAAATAAATCAAATAATAATGCAAACACACTACATTTCATATGATATAGGAAAATAAATTAAATGATTCAAACCCTCGACAACATATAGATAAATGACGAAAGAATACATCATAATCAAACCCTTGATGACATACGCATAAATGATGAAAATGCATCAAATAATAATGCAAACACATTACATTATATATTATAAAGAGAAATAAATCAAATGACTCAACCCTCAATGTCATATAGATAAATGATGAAAAGATACATCAAATTCAAACCATGAACCACATACATATAAATGATGAAATAATACATCAAATAATAATGCAAACAAACTAAATTTCATGTGATATAAAGAAAGAAATCAAATGACTCAAACCCTCAATGACATACAAAACAATGATGAAAAAATACATAAAACTAAAATCCTCAATGACATACACATAAATGATGAAAAAAAATATCAAATTGTGACTAGGAATGAGTAGAAGAGGTGTTTACAACAACATTGAAAGGTTAAATTGGAGAGGAGGTTTTACTTGAAGATGCAGGGAAATCCTCAATGACTTACAGATAAATAATGATGGCAACAACCAATCACAGGGAGCATACAAGAATGTTGTGGGCAAAAAATGCCAAAAAAATGAAAAAATCAAATATTTTAGGGCTTTGGGGTTAGCAGGTGTTGGCCCCAAAAATGTTTGTAATGTGTCATTCCCCACACAACTATAAGTATTGAGTAATGGGGACTCAAATGATTTTAATAGGATATTGAATGATTTTTGGAAGATGAATAATTTTAATGAGATGTTGAACAATTTAGGGAAGGTGTTGAATGATTATATGAAAACCCCATCGTAACTCTAAATTGGTCAATGATAGCAAACCCACACTCATTTTATTTTATAATTAAATTATTTTGTGTTTTAATTAAGTGTTTAGTGTTTTACAATTAGGGGATTTATTTTATTTTTGGTTATTTGGTGAATGATTATTGGTGCAAAAGGTGGCATGGTTTGGGCAACACGTTGAAAAGGCCACTTTCGGCCCTTTCATGTTCGATGATCTTTAGAGGGATTTTCATTAATATCCAGAAGCCAAGAAATATGTTTTAAGGTCTCAACTTGCAAATGAATACAACAAAAAATATTCAAAATATGACATATAGTTTAGGATTTACAAGTGCCTAAAGTTAGGGTGTGTAGGTATTAGTGCTCTTTTCTTACTCCAGAAGTGAAAAGAACACACACCCTTTCTTCCCAAGTTCCTTTTGATTGTTTCCACTGCCTAGTTTTTCATTGAAGTTGATGAGAGTTAGTTCTTAATCGAGTAATAATATTTTTGGCTCTCCATAGGGTACACACCTTTATGTACACTTTTTAAAAAGGATCACAAGTGGAATAAAACTCCTCAATATAGTATTCTTTTTTCTCCCAAGCACTTTTCCCCAAGTGTGCTTGATAAATTTATCTAAAATAATTTTTTTTTATCTCTTTGTTGCCTATGTAATGAGCATTTAATATATATTCCATTTATCCATTTATTGTGTTGTCTCATCCAAGTCCTCTTTCTTTTGCACAAGCTATCATTTAAAACAATTTTTGGTCATTGACTCGTTTCTATATTTTAGATTCTTTTCAAATAACCTATGAGACGCATCATAGAAATTTATTCAATAGGTTCGGCCTCCACTTCACTTAACAAAATATCATAGTTAACCAAACTTTTAATATTAAACTTGCTTGTGATGAAGTGATTTTGAATTCTCTCAATTTGTTTCCACTTTGAGATAGAAGTGCTACTAGCCCACAATTCACATCCATAAAGCACAAATGGGAGCACTAGAAGCCCAAAAAGAGCCTGGATATTTTTCCAATTCTAAATTTTTTCCTTGTTGCACCTATTTTAAAGAGCATGCAACACTTTGCATCCTCCCAAAGTTCTCTTTATTTTGCAACCCTCCCAAATTAACTTGTTGAAGTCAAAACCAAGTTTTTAATATTCATTAATGTGTTCAAGAGTTTTGACTTCAAAATGAAACTTATATTTACTTTTCTTTCTTTTGTTAGAGAAAATCATTATTTTATTCTTGCTAATATTGACTTGCATCCCCACTACACTACCAAAATGCTAAAGGGAAAAACATTTCTCTCGTAACCCATGAGTACAATTTTCAATCAAGAGAAGATCATCAACATAAAGAAGAAGCCTTATCACAAAATCCCCCAAATGAAACCCTTCAACACCTTGAGAATTTGACCATTCCTCAAGCTTGTCAATATAAAGGCCAAAAAGAGTGGGGGATAAGGAGCACCCTTTTTGTCCCTCCTAAAATTTTCCAAGATGCTTGTTGAAAATCTAATTTTAAGTTTAAACTCTTTATAAAGCCTATGGACAACTACTTTAAGATGCAAAGGAATCCCAAGATCTTCTAGTCTATGCCATAATTTAGCCCTACGAACCATGTCAAATGCCTTTTGAAATTGATAAAACAACAAAAGGTTGCTTCACCTTTCTCCCAAACTTTTTTTATTAAGTGCCTCAAAGTGATGCCATGATCAATCATAGAATGTTTACGTCTGAAACTATCTTGTCCTTTTGCATGCTTATCTTTATTTTTTTTACCCATGTGTTGATTTTTCTTTCTATTGTAATACCCCAAAAATGGGCTATAAGTTCATTAATCTCTTATATCGACATATCGAACGAAATCGACATCAAAGTCCTAACCAAAGGTACATCGGCACATCATCGAATCCTAATTGATTATCTTAAATTCTGCATCGAGGAATATTCTTAGTAATATTCCTAATCATCATAATTATCTTTGATTTAATGATTATTTGGCGATAAATCCTATTTATCCTAAAGTTTAATTAATTGAATATTCTCAATATTTAATTAATTAAGTTTAATTCTGCCACTTAATTATTTAATTAAATTTAATTATATTTATTCCTAATTATTATTATTTAAATTTGACAATAAATCAAAATTCCTATCATTAATTGATTAAATTCTTATTTAATTAATTAAAGTAAGTTGTCATATTTAATGATATTATTTTTGAATAAAAGTTTGATTTTAATAATTGATTAACCCATAAATCAATTATTTTATTTTTAAAAATAGTTAAGTTGGAAATAAATCACTTTATTATTAAATTAATTCATAAATAAAACATGCACAATCACAAAAGCAAACAACTATCAATTATCAATTAAAGCTAAACTCTATTTTGAGTTAAGCCTTGCTTTTGCATGATTTTATAAATTAAATATCCTTTATTTAAAAATAACTCAAAAATCAATCTGAGTTATTTGAGTGATTTATGGCTTTTTCCATGCACCTCCAAAGCCCTGGATTTCTATAAAATCAAGGCTCAGCTCTTCATAATTCATCTCTCAAATCCACAGAATCTCATAATTTTGCAAGCTTACTTTGCCAAAGTCGTCTACGAATTGCACAACTATTTTGGAGAATTGAAATTTGGAGAATCAAAGCTTATTGCGAATCAAGGCTATTGTGAGATCAATTTGTTTTTTTTTACATTCATTTAGATTCTTTTTCATATCATTGTTAGATCATTTTAGCATATCAATTTCCATATTAGCATAGATTCCATATCAAGTTTTCATATCATTGCATAGAAAATATCTAAAAAAAAATATAGATTAATTGCATTCATATTTCATATCAGTTTTGCATTCAAACCCTTCATTTAGGTGTCGTCTAGGTCACTGATCTTGATTACAATCTGAGAACATCAATCTCGCACCTATTAGAAGGCAGTAGATCGCTTGGTTAGATTAGATTTCAATTTTGCATGATTTTGATTATAGCTACCCTCTAATGTTTTACTAAAGTGTTGTGTCTACAGATTAGGTACAAAATTCACACACACATTTCTGGCGCCCACCATGGGGCAACCCACTTTTACATGGTAGTTTTGATTTTTTGGGGGAGCTAAAACCCTAAAGTTTCAAAGATTTAATTTTATCTCCCAAACAGCTTAGATTTTTACTCTAATTTTTTTTTTGCAAGTTGGAAACATATTAGGGAAGATACAGTAAAAAATTTAGAATTTTTTGAGATGTTTTGAATTTTTAATAATTTTTTCTTGAAATTACAGAAAAACTTAATATCTGACGCAAATCAGCATATTTTTTGAAAAATTTTATATTTTCGAAAAAATATTTAAATTCTACAGGGGGTCCATTCTTTGTGTTTTAAATTTGGACGTAATATAATAGCTCAAATAGTCAATTTACAAAAATTGGTCTGTTTTGATAAAATGGGTCTCTAGGGCACAAATGAAGAGATTTTTCTAAATTTTTTACATTTTTGGAAAGCTCTCTATTTTTTAGTAGGGGTCTCTATTTTGAATTTCTATTTTTGTGGCCAAAATCATTAAAAAAAAAAAAAAGATCTTGTTGACTAGGTCAAATGCAGCAGAAAAAATAAAGTTTTGTGATGGGTATGCACTTATTTTTTTTACATGGTTCAATGAATGATATGAGTTGTCATTTGGGTTAATTTCTGATTATTATTGCTGATATAATTGATTTTTAGAGCTAACCCTATGGTTTTCATAAGTTGAATATATATTGCATATCTTGTTTGTCTATTTGCTTATTGGAGAGTTCGTCACTTGCTTGCATGAAAAAGCTCAACAAGAATTGCTAAAAATCAGGTAAAATCTACTAAGTGCATTGCAAGGATCCCAGGTATTCTCCTTCATCTAATAACATTTTGATTTGGAGTTAAAATAAATCTCTTATGTGTTTGGCTTGTGTGCATCTTTTCATGCTTTTGTCTATTTCTACATACTTGCATAATTGATACTAGGTTGTGACCCCTTAAGGATTCATTAAGTAGTCTTAGATACTTGTGATTGATCTTGATTTCTATCTTGGGTTATTAGACTTGCTAATCCGCTGACCCCTCATTCCACCTCATGGTTGCAATATCAGTGCCACATTAAAGGGGAGGGGTCTACAGGAAAGAAGCGTTAATTGTTCCACTAGGCAACCCTTTTGTTCTTTTTGGAACTCACTTGTTTTCTAAGTTGTGGACTAATTTTTAGCTTGTGTGAGGGGTTAATTGTTCCACCTTGTGGACTCACCTCATATTCACTTTAAGCGTTAAGTGTTCCTCTTTCTTCTTTTGAGTACTTTCGGTAGATTTGCTTTCAGAAATATATCTGTGAAAACATAGTAATTAGGCCCTATGAACACTATTTGTGGTTCTTGAGAGATTGGATTCCCAGTGAAATCCTTCTTGATGATGGAATCCTTGTAGGTAGGGAGGATACTTAGTGTGTCTCACATTCTACTTGGTCCATGCACCTTCCCTTATTGATTGATACATTCTCTCTCCAGAGAGGTTGATAGATCACGTGGAGTTGATATCATAGACCTTGGTGAGATAATCTTCATCTTAGCATGTCGGATTTATCTACCTTCTTTGTTTGGGTTAAAAGTGAAAAGGTGTCAAACCCTTAGATCTGGAGCCAAGTCCCCTTGTGGTATACTATTGTTAGTCACCTTTAGAGAGGGTTAACCATAGCGGACAATCCCTTCACAGGGCAAACTGCGTTGATGAAACCTCAAGCGGTAATAGCCATTTTCATCGTGGTAGTGACAATCGCTATATAAATGTCCTTGTGGAAGAAATCTCCATGGGTATGGTTCATTGTTGGGTTGTCAGATCTCTCTAACAGCTCCTGAAGATTAAGTTCTCAGACTGTGTCAAAACCCTGGTGCGTCAGGATTGGAGTTCACCCCTTTGGATCATAAAAGTTGCAGAGTCAAACCATTACTAAAAACCCTAGCGAGGCCAAATTTTCATTTTCTAGGGTATATGTGCATTATTGCAAAATATTTTTGGAACATACACAATTAGCACTTCTGAGGATTAGAATGAATAATTCACTTGATTGTTCATGCACAAGGTTGCTTTTGCCCTTGTTCATTGTTTTTAGACATGCTTGAAATCACTTACTTGTTGTTTTGCGTGCTTGTTTATCTATCTGGTTACTGAAAATGAACAAATCTATTACAATCCTCAAATCTAGACATTGAAATTTGCAA
This sequence comes from Chamaecyparis obtusa, assembly GCA_027943335.1. Lineage (NCBI taxonomy): Eukaryota > Viridiplantae > Streptophyta > Pinopsida > Cupressales > Cupressaceae > Chamaecyparis > Chamaecyparis obtusa. The sequence goes on along the minus strand of BSBK01001179.1, from coordinate 2,359,774 downwards.
ACAATCTGAATCTAAAAACTCAAAATTTGCAAAATCTGAAGTAAAATCTTTTTTTGGAGTCAAAAGTCATCTCAGGAGGTCAGAAAGTCATACGAGTTTTCTCAAAGTGTCATTTCATTATAGCTCATCTGTCGTATGATTGAGTACCTAGTGTCGTACAAGTTTTCATGCCAAAAAATTTCAAGAGTCAAAATCCTACTTGCAACTATCGTACGAGTTTTTCAACTATCGTTTCATTACATACCCATTGTCATATGAGTCTACAGAAAGTCATTTGGGAAAATTTTAAAAAGTTGTCAAAAAAATTGTCAGAATTGCCAAATACTTCAGCTTTTACAACCTATTTCCAGAATCTATCATACAAATCACTGTGTCAAGAACAGAGCAGTAGCTATTGAGAATTAGTACACATGTCTCAAAGAATCAGTACAGCTGAGGAAGAAACTCTGATGAGGGCCATGATGAAACAGATGCACGCTATGCAAGTCAAGATTAACAAACTTGAGAAAGAAAAGGAACCTAAAGAGTTCTCCATGGAAGCTCTATGCCCTTTTGCATTTGATAAAGACTTGTACATGTCACCATGCCTCCGGATAGAATTTGAGCAATGTGATAACCCTTATGATACCTCTTCCATGGAGAGTGACACATCCAGCTTTGGAGACTATGATGATTATGATGACAGACAATGTAATGATACCTATGACACCTCTATTCCTAAGAGTCCTCCTCATCATGTGTTCCTACTTACTACAAATGGGCCGTCACATTGGATAGATCGTGATGGTGATCCATATGATTCTAATTTTGAAAGAGACTTTGATGGCTTTTGTGGACAATATCTAGATGATACATCTACTTCTATTGAGGAATATAAAATGTATCGTGCTGATTTGAAACGTCAATACTATAAGGATCTCTCCTCTAAGAACTCTCAGGTTGAAAATAAAGATTGCACTCTCAAGAAAAATCATGTTAATGTTGAACCTTTGTCTAGAAATGGTTCCCTTCCATCCCCTACTTCCTCCAATACCCATACATTTCCTAAAGCTTCTGAGTCTTTCAAATCTTTCACAGAACCTTCATCTGACACAAGCCCTAATACTTTTCATGCGGTTCGCTATAGTTATCCTCCAAGGCTACCTCTTAAAGAAACTCAAGCTAACCTTCACTTGGCTGAAAATACTTTCAATAATGATAAACCTAAAGAGCCTAAGCCTTCATATGCTATAATCCCTACTTTAGCTAGTCCTCCACCATCTCTTCCAAAGTCATCCATACAATCCCAACATGCTTCCTTGTCCTTAGAAGTGGCTCCATGTCAAGAGGACTCTGAAAATGATGAAGAAAAGAACATAAAGAAAGATCAAGATCAAGAACCCTCCATGTCATCCAATCCTTTTCATGATGTCTCTTATCCGCTTCAGGGTTCTTTTGATCCTGCACATCCTTTTTCATGCATTCCACCATGTCTTAAGTCTTCTCCTAAGCAAGATCAAGTTACTACTTACACCATTGAGCTTATTGACAATCAAAATAACCTTACTACACTTGCACTTTCCAAAGATGATACTTCCATTAAGGTTGTTAAAAATGGTGTTGTTACTTCCAATGTTAAACCTATTGAAAATCAAGAGAAAAATTATGCGCTTATGCTATCCAAAGATCCTTGTCAAGATCAAAGTCTTCCATCTTCTTGTTCTACCATTCCATGTTCACTTCTACTTTCTTCTCTTCCTAAGTCTTTGCAAGCTTTGAACAATCCTATCAAAAAAGGTGCTCCTATTCAAGATGTTCATGATTCTATTGAAAATTCTAATGCTCACTCTAAAGATGCTGATGTCCTTGGTTGTCATATAGATGCTGATGAACTTATTGATTATCCTTTTGCGTCTTCCACTTCCATCCTTGGACCTCTTCCACCACTACTAAAGGCTTCACGTTTTCCTTCCATCTTGGGTCCTTATGTCCCTTCACTTTCCCCTCCTAACTCTCTTAATTTTCCATCCATCTTGGGTCCTTACATCCCTCCATCTCCTATCTTTCTTCAAGATCAACATAGATTCATCCCCTTGAATCCTTTTTATCCACCCACCCATCTAAACCAGTCATATCCTCCTCATTCTTCCACAAGTCCCAAGTCTTTTGGAAGTAACTTGAATGTTCAATACAAGAAAAAGAAACAATACAACAATCCATCAAAAAAAGAAGATCACCATGTCTCCTCTAATCGACATGGAAGTATAAAGTCAAAAGAGATATCTAAGAAGAAAAATACAAGACAAGTATGGGTTCCAAAATCCATCATTGAAGATATTCTCTCTAAATCATCAAAAGGAAATAAAAAGCCTAAGGCTATATGGATTCCAAAGTCTCTCTTGAAAGAGTCTAATATTGAACAAAAGGTGAAGTTGACATTCAAGCTTCCAAAGACTTCCACTTTATCTTCTTCCAAAAATATTCTTTCATTCCATGCACCTAAACCACAACCTCTACTATCCATTCATCATATTCCTTCACATATTCCTTCATTCACATTTCCTCCATCCTCTCACCACCCTTCAAGGTGTGTGTTGATGTTGATCTTGCCTTCCTTTCCACCTACCCTTTCACAGTCCTTCCATTCATTATCCTTCTACCTCCTATCCTTTTTCCTCACTTGCCTATTCTTCCTATCTTCCAACCTCACTCACTTTACATAAAACTTTATCCTTCATTTTCCTCTTCCATCTTCATTTTCCTATCAGCATCTTTGACCATATCATTTTGAATCCTTGGCATATCATGGTTTATCCTTTCAAGGAGCATTATCTAAAAAGCTTGCCTTCTTCCAAAAAAAATAAAAAATTGAAAATGTGCCTTGGTGAAAACCTAGAAACAGGCACCTTGGTAGCAAAAGTAAAGAGAAATAAATTCATCCTATGGTGAAAACCACTCCCTTGTGGTGCCTTGGATAAGTACCATGATGAAAACCTGGCAATCAGGCATCATGCGTAGTTCTTCTACATATTTCATCCATTTCATCTTCTCTCTTTGATCTTGACAATGTTGATCTATACATGAACATTTGGCTATCTTGTGAGCTATCTTCCATTGATCTTGCTTTCATTCCCTTCCTGTTTAGCCTTCATATTTATTTTCCTCCATTCATTCTATCCTTTCGCTATCATTTTCCCCTTTGGTCTTGATCTAATAAAAAAAAAAAAAAGAGTAAAACACAATGCTATGAAGCCTCTTGACATGTCTACTCTTTTGGACTACATCCTTTCCTTCTTTGGCATTACGCTTTTGTGACTTATCCTATGCTGGCCTTTCATTGCTTATCCAAATGTGCTTTACATGACAATTTTTCCTTAGCTTGGGTATTTTTGAGGGGTTTTTCCCTTGAGGATTTCTTCCCTTCATTCTCTTTCATTTTCTTGTCTTCCATCTCTTCCACTAGCTTGCCAATCCCTCTTGTTCTCCACCTTGCTAGACATTGGGACTGCACGATATGATCTTTCTTGGGAGTTTGCAATGGAAAAAGATGCTATCAAGTATACCAAGTATTAGAATAAGTATCAAAACCAGTATCAGAAAAAGTATCAGAACTAGTATTAGTACCAGTATCAGAACAAGTATCAGAACAAGTATCAGAACCAGTATCAGAACTAGTGTCAGATCCAGTATCAGAACAAGTATCAGAATGCCTACTAAGGCTACACCTTTTTCTTTAGTTTATGGGTCTGAAGTAGTACTACCTATTGAGGTCGAAATCCCATCACTCAGAATTAGAATGCATGGTCTAGTAACTGATGATGACTACAGAGTGTCTAGGTTGCAAGAACTTGAACTACTAGATGAGCGCAGACAAGTAGCGTATGATCATCTCAGAGTATATCAGAAGAGAATGTCTAGAGGTTACAACAAGAAAGTCAGACACAAAGAATTTCAGGTTGGTGATCTAGTCTTGAGAGAAAATCCTAAAAATCAATCCCATCGAGAACGCAAGGGGAAGTTTGAACCCATTGGCTGGGTCTTTTTGTGATCACTGCTACTTTTGGCTCTAGTGCCTATCAACTCTCAATGACTGAAGGAGAACAGCTCCGAGAACCAATCAACGTTCTCCATCTGAAGAAATTCTACGCCTAAGGCATTCAGTCTATGGTAAAATGTCTTGAAAAAATCTTAAAAATCAGAAAAAGTCTTGAAAAAATGAACATCTTGGTGCAAACCTAGCAATAGGTGCCTTGATGATTCACAAAAAAAGTAAAAAATATAAAAAATATCAAAAAATTTGAAAAAAATGAAAAATACAAAAAAAAAAGAAAAAGAAAAAATGCCTTGGTGAAAACTTGGAAACAGGCGCCTTGGTAGCAAAAATAGAATCTCTACCACGGTGGTGAAAACCTGGCAAACAAGCACCACTTGTTTCAAAACACTCCATCTATTAGCGCAATCTTGGTCTTTCCCAGCTTTCAGTCTTGCTTTCATTTGTACATATCTCCCAGTTTATTTTCAATAAGTTGGTTTGTACACCAATCAGCTCAAGCATCTGTATCCTATCAATGCTTAACACTTGGGGGTAATCTATGTTATATCCTATGGCCTCCAGTATATCTTAGATGTATCATATCCAGTCAAAGTCCTTTGAAGCTTCATTTGAGTCAGTCAAGTCTATCTCATCTCCAGAAAGGATTTTGCATGTACAACAACAATCAAACACTAACTGAAAATAATCTGTGCTTTTCATGCTTTTATCTCCTTGTATGCTTACTGATTCGCATTGAGATTTTTGCATATTGTGTCCCTTCGAGCTCTTCGATGATGTCCTTTATAGGATTTAGAGAGTGATGACTGGGGGCATAATCTTTTCTTTGTTTTCTTCTTGTATTTGAAAATCTAACAACTTTGGAAATTATGGATTGAAATCGTGTTCGACTGTAAGAGCCTCTATCTTGAATTGGATGGCCATGCGTACCTTGACCATTGATACCTAAAAAATTTAAGGAAGTTTGATCTAACTATTGTCTTTTTGAGTGAGTTCTTTCTCCTAATATGAAACATGATCTTGCCTAAGGATGTGAACGATAAAGGGTCACTACGGGTAATTCACATTGGATTTAGAATGATCTCTTGACTGTTTGATGTGTTTGTCATGCAAGGCGTATTTAGGTCATCATGACGTTTATGTTTTGATGCTTGTACAAATTGCTATATCAAAATGGACATGATATTTAGGTCATCCTGGCGTTTGTGCCTTAGTGCTTATATCTAATCTGACATTTCAAAAATAAAATCAATATTCATATATCCATGGTTGTTGACCAGTGGGTTTTGTATTGATTCTTGCGCATACAAATCGATATTCATATGTCTATGGTTTCATAGCTAGTGGGCATTGTATTGATTTATCCGGTTACCTAAAAGTTCAATGATGATAACAAATCGACACATGATCAGTGACTAGGTCCTAGGTCTTAGGTTGCATTTCATTTTGCATGTCTCTTTGCATTTTGCATGTCTGCATGATCTCACAACTGTTTGGAAACACTTCAAAGCTTAAACAAATCTTCATATCAATTCTTCACATCTACCAAGAGCTGAATCATACATGAAGGTTCCTCCAATGAAATAGCAAGTAGAATCCTTTTTCGGGATCAAAATCAAAATTTGAGATTGTTTATATTATTAACTACTTGCATTATCAACCTTCAATCATAGTAGAAATCCATTTTTCAACTTAACTAATTATCTTACATCAAACTATCAAAATTTCAACTTGATCCACTCATGGTCAAACCTAGTCAAACTTGGTTGCTTGGACCTCTCAACGATGTAGGATGCATTCTTGAACATGTATAACCACTTCTCAAATCAATTAACATGCTTCTGAACTATCAACGCTGACTTTTCTTGTCAGATTTCAATTTTAATCCCGAAGGGGGCATGGTATTGCACATCATTCAAAGTCTGTAATCAAATTTGAAATCATATCTTTTTGGAAATCATATCTTCCTCAGTAATCAAGACAACAACCACGTCTAGTTACTGATTCATCAAAAATCCTCATCGTTTGGGGAAAATCAAATCTATCATCACTTGGGGCATATCAGATTCATCAAGATCCATATCAATCTGGTATTCTCTTAATCTTGTAAACTATATCATCTTTTCACAACCATTGGTTCATTAGTGTTATTTCCTTGATTTTTCAGTAACTGAAGGGTTCAGATGTGATACCTATGTCCTGGTTCTGCTAAAACAATCGAGTCTAGAATTGGTCACTCACTTCTTCGCAATCCTAAGGTTCAAAATCAGGCATTTTGACACTTTTTCACAATCATCAGTTCATCGCTGCTATAGTGAACATTATCTTTAGTCATTTAGGACCTAATATCTCCATATCTTTCAATCGGTTTCTATCTTAGAATCAATTTATCTTTCGAATCGGTTCCATATCTTTATCAATCACAGACTATCTTTGAATCACTGCACTTCGCACAGTAATTCAAAGAGGGGCAAAATGTAATACCCCAAAAATGGGCTATAAGTTCATTAATATCTTATATCGACATATCAAATGAAATCGACATCAAAGTCCTAACCAAAGGTACATCGGCACATCATCGAATCCTAATTGATTATCTTAAATTTTGCATCGGGGAATATTCCTAGTAATATTCCTAATCATCATAATTATCTTTGATTTAATGATTATTTGGTGATAAATCTTATTTATCCTAAAGTTTAATTAATTGAATATTCTCAATATTTAATTAATTAAGTTTAATTCTGCCACTTAATTATTTAATTGAATTTAATTATATTTATTCCTAATTATTATTATTTAAATTTGACAATAAATCAAAATTCCTATCATTAATTGATTAAATTCTTATTTAATTAATTAAAGCAAGTTGTCATATTTAATGATATTATTTTTGAATAAAAGTTTGATTTTAATAATTGATTAACCCATAAATCAATTGTTTTATTTTTAAAAGCAGTTAAGTTGGAAATAAATCACTTTATTATTAAATTAATTCATAAATAAAACATGCACAATCACAAAAGCAAACAACTATCAATTATCAATTAAAGCTAAACTCTATTTTGAGTTAAGCCTTGCTTTTGCATGATTTTATAAATTAAATATCCTTTATTTAAAAATAACTCAAAAATCAACCTGAGTTATTTGAGTGATTTATGGCTTTTTCCATGCACCTCCAAAGCCCTGGATTTCTATAAAATCAAGGCTCAACTCTTCATAATTCATCTCTCAAATCCACAGAATCTCATAATTTTGCAAGCTTACTTTGCCAAAGTCGTCTACGAATTGCACAACTATTTTGGAGAATTAGAATTTGGAGAATCAAAGCTTATTGCAAATCAAGGCTATTGTGAGATCAATTTGTTTTTTTTACATTCATTTAGATTCTTTTTCATATCATTGTTAGATCATTTTAGCATATCAATTTCCATATTAGCATAGATTCCATATCAAGTTTTCATATCATTGCATAGAAAATATCTTAAAAAAAAATATAGATTAATTGCATTCATATTTCATATCAGTTTTGCATTCAAATCCTTCATTTAGGTGTCGTCTAGGTCACTGATCTCGATTACAATCTGAGAACATCAATCTTACACCTATTAGAAGGCAGTAGATCGCTTGGTTAGATTATATTTCAATTTTGCACGATTTTGATTATAGCTAACCTCTAATATTTTACTGAAGTGTTGTGTCTACAGATCAGGTACAAAATTCACATACACATCTATCATACTACCAAATAACTTTGCAAACACTAGATTTATCATAATGATTTAATAATTATGTTACTTAATTTAAGTAAATGCAATGAGAAATAATTTAAAAAATGTTGGCGCAGATGACATATGTTATTAAATTCATTTAAAATAAGGTTTTATTATATATGGGTCCTTAAGTTTATTTAGAATATTTTTGAGTGTGTTGTTTTAGTCTCAAGTTATGAGATGAAGAATATGTTGTCCTCTTTCTTATATTGGTCTATTAAGAATTTATCATCCTAATCTCTTTTATTGCATCCATATTATATAATTGTAATTTTTTAGAATAGAATTATCTTTCATTTTAGGTTTCTTGTCATGTTTATATTGAAGTTCTTAGATTTTGGGTGGCTATCTTGATAATCAAATCATGTATGATATAAAACATTCTATATCAACTCTTCTAAAATAAAATAAAAAAATACATATTTTATCTCACTCTAGAGTTAATTTATTAATTTTAAAGTTAGAGTCATTAAACTTGAAAATAAAGGTGAATTTTATATGGCTTTTCTTTCAATTGATATTGCACTATCATGATATCATGGTCTTCTTCCTCTAGTGTAGGTTGTGTCTTTCAATGTAATAATTTCATTTATATATTTATTAATAAGCATTAATATTAATGTATAGTTTTAAATTTTCAAATAAAATATTATTTGACAGTTGTGTTGGATATAGTGTTTTCATTTATGTTAGGTAGATTATTGGCGAGTTATTGTTATTCGTGTCAAATAATTTGAGAAAAACGTAAGAAATAATATCATTATGTACTAGGATATATTGTTCCTAATTGTCTAGTTCACTCACATAAGTCTAGAAGTGTTTATATTGGACTATTGTGGTTTGTTACTTAAAGATTGTATTTGTATCAAGTTACCCTATCATGATTTTTGTATTGCATTCTTTCACATTAAAGAATTTTGGATTTCTATTTGAACTATAAGAAAGGCTACACATGAAGACAAATCTATTCAAGTTTCAGAAGATTTTTTCTAGAAGATAGATGGATACAAGTTACAAAGTGCACATTATGCTAGTGTGATAATTGTGCTAAACATTTTGTTGACTAGGTCAAGGAAAGGAAGCATGTGCCAGTTGGAGGAAGCATAAAAATATAATTTGGGACTAGTTAAACTTGTTGTAGAAAAATAATAACATTTTCTTACTCTCAATATAACACATTAATGTTAGGATCAATCCAACTAAATGTTCCATAGTGTTTAAATTAAGGAAAATAATCTTGGCTAACTTGCAAACATTGTAAATGAGTTTTAAGATAAAATAAATATTTAAATAATGTAATGGAATGTATATGTATTTTATTATTTGCATTCCAATGAAGTGGTGTGTATCTAAAATATATATGAAAAGAAGGAGGAAAATCAAACCACTACGAAGGGTAATCAAACCTCTCAAGGACTCAGGTTCTAACTCTCAACTCATAACAAACATTTGGATTTCTATGACCACTGAGTTTTTTCACTATTAAGAGGAAAGTATTTTTAACCAACTAAACTAATTGGTTCATAGAAGATGAAAGTGCAGGTTATAAGGAGCTTCTCGATAATTTCATGAGCTTTTTTTCTAGGATGTACACATAGGTTAAGGATGATGGTATGGCACACAAAAATCTTATATAAAAAAAAACATAAGCTTGTATTGGAAAGTATAGAGTGAGATACACTCTATTCTAGAAATTGAATATGATAAAATAATAAAAGGAAGAAACACAAAGCAGGAAATACATTGACAAAATGATGAGGAAAAAAGGAATGTTTCACCTAGGTCCACAATATGAAGCTCCAACGAACACTACATGATCTTGATAACTAGAACATGCACACAAAAAGATAACACAAATTTTAGGGTGGTTGTATTTAGATGGTTACCTCATTAAAATCCTCACTTTAGTGTTTTCACTTCCACATACAAGCTATAAGCACAATAGTAGATAATACAAATGAAAATAAATAAAAACGATTTAAGATTATTATGCTAGAACAAAGGCAATAGATCAAATAATGTGATAACAAATAATTACCCTCCTTCAAAGTCCATAATAGTATAAAATTGATAGAATGGGGAGAGTAATCAATCTCCAAGCCGGTAGAGCTTTGCTAGACAATAATGGTGGAAATTAGTGGATTGACATACTCAAGAAAATGCTGAGAACGATGAATAAAAATCCTCAAAGAATAAGAGAAGTGATTAGATAGTAGAGAAGCAAATAGAGATGGAAAATGAGGTAGAAAGAGAAATTTTAAGGGACTATAAGTTATCCCAAAATTGGTGTGATCCAAGAGAGGAATTACACTACCAAAATAAAAAAAGTTCAATGTCCTAATGACTAGATTCAGTCATAGATATTTGTGGGACATTAGTGTAGTGTAAAAATGTCTCGATATTGTGCACATGTATGAGAACAATCTAGACCTAACAATTGAGAAAGTAGGCATGATGAGTGGCAATGAAATTTTGTGGTCTAAGGTTTCATTATTGTTGAGTTCATTTAGCTAAAGAGGAAACTATTAGATAACTGAGAGGGGGGGGTGAGTCAGTTAATTCCAATTATCCTACAATCGCAAATCTCCCAAATGTATATATTCAAACTTTTCAATAAAATAATCAATTCGGTAAGCTATCAACTGTGTCTTATGTTAGGAATGGGAACACTAAGAGGGGGGGGTGAATCAGTGTTCTATACTTATTAATTTTCTTGATACTTTGAAACTTAACTTAATTGCTTAGTTACTGAAATGAACATCAAAGAAATTAAGATAAAAAATCATAACACATGACACAAAATATGATTATGGGGAAACCCAAATAGGTAAAAACCCTGGTGGGAATTGACACCTACTAAGAACCGCACTAGTGTTTTGTGATCCTTGTTAGAAGATCTTGCAACCCTGTTAGGAGTTGATCTTTATAATTCAATAAGTACAGTGACATGTTCAAGGGTCAGAACCTATTAGGATTCTTTTAAAATTAACCCTATTAGGGGTGGGGACACACTATCCTAGAGCTCACTTCTCAAGTGGTGAAGGCTACAACCTTTTGGATATCAGATACACACTATATCTGCAAGGTGAACTAGTGTAGTGCCACTACCTATCTAATCAGTTCCTTTGGTGCAGTGATGATTTAGCCTCTTGTAAAGCTCTGCCACATTCTATCTGATCTTTGCATACTTATGCTCTACTTCTCTGATATCTCTTTTTCATACCCTCCCAATTACAAAGGTGCATGTCTTATTTATATGCACATACAAAATTATTTACTAGGTCAACCCTTCAACCTATTACATATAGTGCTTCCAAATGAATTGGCTCAAGCGTGTTTACATAAAATTAAATTAACATGTCTATGAACTAAATTTAATAGGTGCATAGCCTTTACAAAATAAAATTATAAGCACTAACCAAAATACAAATAGTTGACTCCATGCTCTATCCTGTTCTGTCGCTTATTGTCTGTGTCACTTCATCTGACTATAGCTTCCTCATACTGAATCATATCATCATGCACTCTTGGATTTAGCATGAATACATACTTAGAATATTATCTTCAAGGGAACATGTCATAACTCTGTCATACACATATGCGCTGATGCTCTGATCACCTGGTGCTCTGCTGTCTGTACAGTCTTCCATACTTAGCCATTTTTTTTTATCTTCTTCAATATGCGCTGACTCCAAAACTTCATATGACTTTTTTTCCATAATGACAACACTAGATATAGTCATATACTTTAGTATAGTCAACTTTCCAACAATCTTCCCTTTTTTCATTAATGGCAACAAAGGAATATGGAAAAATTACTAACTGTATCCTTATACAAAATTTTGTAATGCATACTCTAACTTATATCTCCCCTTATGTACTATACTTTTCTTTACATTATTTACAAGGCTCCATATTCTTTGTTCTACATACTATACTCTCCCTTTGACATTAATGACAAAGGTTCTCAAAAAATGTATTCACAAGTACTTACAAAGTGAAGACATCCGGATATGCTAACTTTCAATTAGCAATCTCATTCTACCAAAATTTCTTCAGTGTGTCTAATATAGTCAAAAGATGGGCGCAAAAAGCATATGTTAAATTTTCCATCTTCTCCAATTCTATACATGAACCTTGATCATATGTCACCATAGTGGAATTGATCTCATTGATGTTCTAATTCAAGACATCTAGTGAAGGCGCAAGAGCATTTCTCAGCTGTGTTTTCCTTACCCTTATTTTGGACATTTATTTTTCTATCTTTTCTATTTTGTCCACTTGTCCCTGGTAGACTTTGTTACACATGTTTACATATGAAGTGGGATCTTTTACTAATTTCCTCACTTGATCTATAATAGCCTCCACCTCCTGAATTTTCTTATAGAGATCTGTAGTTAGCTTGTCTTGATTCATGCAGACTGCTATGATTTTCCTTCCTTTGGCTGCAAATTATTTTAGTGAATCTTGACCAATCTTTAAAGAGTTGAGGTCAAGTGCAAAGTTTTTAGTTAGCTCATCCAATCTCTTCTTAAGATACTTCTCTTCTGCTACCTTAGCTTCTGATTCTTCAAGGTGGGAAAAGTTTTCCTTGAAGCTTGTTAGGATTTTGTTGACATCCTCCACTGATTGCACTTTTTGTACCTTGTTCTCTGCTGGCAGTAGATTGTTCAAGATGTCTATTGACTCAACAAATAGAGGATTTCTCATTACTTATTTTTCCTTGGCTTTCTCCATAGCAAGGACACTGATCTTGATCAGGTCTTCTTCTCCCCAAGAGTCCAAGCTTGTAGTGTCAGGGGTCAAACTTCACAACAATGATCCTGAAGGCATGGGAGTGATAGGTGTGTTGTACATCATTTCTATCATAATCTCCATAGGAATTTCAACAGAGGGTTCATTTTTTGTTTCCTTTTCTACCTCCTCTTCTCCTCCTTTCTCCTTTTCATTTTCTTTCCCTTCTTCTTCTTCTTCTTTTTCCTTTTCTTCTTCATGTCCTGTTAATTCCTCAATCAACACATCTCCTTGCTACATAGATGAATTGTCACCACATAGTGTTTCTACTTCTTGTGTGCTCACAAAGGCTTACTCAAATTTGTCTAAGTCTTTGTCAGTGGCTGTCATTGATAGCTCCACACTATCAATCATTATTGTGTTAACTTATTGAATTGCGGTCATGGGCACATAATTTATTTCAATTGTAGGAACTATTACCAAGGGCGCTAAGTCTTGTGGACCTGTCATAGTCATTTTTGTGACCTCATCTTCTTTATCTTTCTCAACAGGTGCTTGAGTGATTGGTGCAGATGAAGGTTGCATGTGTTGTTTAAGGAATACTTTCTCAAAAGCTTGTTTTGTCTCCTTGGTTATTTTCTTATAATCCTTGTTCATTATGTGTAATGTCCTCATCTTAGTTCTAAGGTATAGCTTCACCAAACCTAGCAGCAGTGTTTTCTCATCAATTGAACATACTAGCAGATTATCATCCAATATTTTCTCTCTGATTCTAAAGTCTTGCTTTGTTTCTTGTCTTTTCAAGGAATCCAAAATTTCCCAAACTTTATCCAAAATCGCTGACTTCAGTTCTAGAACTGTCTTCTTGAACTTGATCATATGTTTTATCAGCATCACATGGATCTCAGACTTGTCAATTTCATGATATCTATCATAGAACTTAGATATCTGGTCTAACCTTCCTTCCTCTATGACTCTAGTCCTTAATACTTGAAGACTTGGTAGGAATCCTACCTCAGGAGGTGGTTGTACATTTCTACCTCGACTTCTTGTGGCTCTAGCTGAAGGGTGGCTTGTGGTAGTTTGGTTCTTCCTCTTAAGCATCTTGGGAGATGCTTCAGTGGACTCCACATCAACTTTATCTGTGGGCGCAAGACTGATATTTTTACTTTTTTCTTCCTTTTTGTCATCAGTTTTCTCAATTTTTACCTTCTTCATTTTGGGATCATCTGTCTTCTTTGTCTTAGCTTCCACAAAGGATGCACTCTCAATCTGCATAGCTATTTTTGCTTCTCTAGCTTTATCTAGGTCTTCTTGGGTCACACCATGGATCTTCAATATTTTAGATGTGATTTTAGTGGCTTTTCTCTTGGTTGCAACACTGTTTAAGACTGCATCTACCTCCCTGGTCTTTTCCTCATAAGTTCCCCATCTAGGCTCATTAGGATCCTTGGGTGCCAATAGTAAAACTTGTGCATAAGCTTCCAAGACTTGCTACTCCACTTCATAGCCAAGTGGATGAATCCACTTACTTCTAGGCTCAACAACCTCCATACAAGTAATGTCAGTTTCTACCATAAAATAGATATTGTCCTTGTATTTTTCAACAATGCTTTCAGGTATCCTATACCTCATTTTCATCTTTATCCTGAAGGTTTTCAACTCTAACTCCATGTAGTCTCTTAGTGTTCCCTCAACTAACACCTTAAGGTATATTTGAGGCATTGTAGGGAAACTTTCATCTAGGTATAAGTTTGATACCTTCCCAACTATATGAAAGTACATATATATTATCAAAGACCCAAACCTGAATATTTTGGTCTTATCATGCTTGATTGCCCTTATGTTATCCATCAGTTGTGCATGGAAGATTTCACACAAGTTGAATTCTCCATTTTCCTTAACTATCCTGATGGCTGTAAGAATAGTGGCTACGAATAGACTATTGACCCTATTAGCATGTTGAAATCTATAACCAAGAATCATAGACATCAATTTGATGTCCTTCTCCTCAATTGGCTCAATTGTCATCCCACGCTTATCACTCCAGGATTTGCAGGCTTGTTCAACCAATTTTATGACATCCTTTCCAACATGAAGAATGACACTTGTCTTAGATAAACCTGTCATCTCATGAATGAGATCAGATGTGATTCTTACTGGTACTTCACCTATCCAAAATAGGTCATCATGGATCCTACTCAATAGCATCTTAATCTAGTCAGACTCATAGAATTCATGCGATGTAGCATACTTAATAATAGGGTGGTCTTCTAGGTGTGCAAAATCATCTATGAATGTTTTATCAGGTTTCATCATGGAATCTAGGTGCGGCCTAATTCTGTCTAAGCCAACTGGTTCTTTCTTACACTAGATGTAAGCGCGTATGTCCTCTACATGCATGACACCCATTGGGGTTCTTGAAAATGCTCCTTCTAGGTCATCTAAAGTGGACTTAAATGGATGCTTCTTGAAAACATATCTCTTTCTTTTAGCAACATCAAATATAACTGGTGTAGCCATGAATTACTTGATTAAATGATTTTGAATGGTTTTTGAGATGATGTGTCAAGCTAGGGCTTCGTAACAAACTGTTTGCACTCTTCGCTGATTGATTCAACTGCAACACTTCTCAAATCAACTGCTTGATCTTCTGTGCTCTCCAATCGCTCAACTTAGAATGAAATATGAGAATAATGAATCTCTGATGGCTATAAAGAAACTTTTCCACCATTAATTCTTGTCGCGTAAGTATAGAATGTAACTACAAATTTTGTTCTTTATTTCTTCTAACAACCAGGTAGTGCGCTCTAGCATACTACATCAAATAGTCTCCAAATAGTTGTAGTCTAAGGTGCATACTCAGAGAGTGAGTATACCAGCTGCATAGGGGTCTAGAGATAATCTAGTTCCCCCTATGACCATGAAGGTCATTTAACCATAAATAGGAGGTGCATCCATTGCAGATGCATCCTCTATTGTTTCATCAACATTATCCTTCTTTTCTTCCTTCTAAATCAAGCTTGCATCATTTGAAGCTTGTACAAACTTGACTTCTCCTTCTTCTTCTACTATTGAGGTTTCTAACTTTTTAGGGCTTTCCTATCTTTGCACTCTTGTTTTGCAAAACCTAGAGATGTGTCCAACCTTGTTACATGAGTGACAAATGACTAGAGGCCTGATATTCCTCGGCACATTCATGTGGGTTACCATACTGCACTATCTGGCTGTGTGACCAACATAACTGCACATCTGACATGTAATGTTCTGAGAGTTTCTTACATTTTGCTGAGGATGACTTCTCTGACTTTTCTTATTTTGATTTATTTGATTTGATCTACAATTCATAGCTCTATGACCAAGCTTATTGTATGAATAATAGTAACCATTAAAAGGTCTTACCTCTTTACAATTTCTTGCTATGTGACCATTCTTGTTACAGGCATAACAAGTCTTTTTTATCGGCTTGCGTTCTTCCTTGGGTGGTTCAATTTTAGCTTCTATATGATTTTCTATCTTCTTAGCTTCTCTAGATTCTTTTGATGTTTTCTTTCTTGCTTGCATGTCATTGATATGATTTTGTGCTTCATTGAACCCAATACCATTGGTGTCTCCTTTAATTTTTTGTGCATACAATTGTGACTCTATAAGATCCTTTCTTGTGTGCAATTTTTCAATGTGGTTCTTTGCCTTAGTTAATTCAGATTCCATCTATTTCTTGATGTTCTCTAACTCCAAGATTTTCATGTTTTCTTGTCTTAGTTCTTCATCTAATTGCTTGTTCTCTTTGACTTGTTCTTCATAGGCTTCTTGATTGTTGAGTAGTTTTTCATCCAACTCTTCAATCTTATCTTTCAGAGATGTGTTTTCCTCTTTTATATTTTTAACTATTTTTCCCAAATCACTTGTGGAATAGTCTTTCAAATCTTTTCTTAGTTTTTTAATGACTACATGAGAATCACTAACCTTTTCTTTTAGTTCTTCAATTTCTTTTTCAGATCTGTCAGGGTCTTCAAGAGCTGCTTCAAGATTCTTTTTCGGATGTTTCATTTCTCCCTTATCCATGATCTCCTCAAGTGGTTAAAATTATCTTCAAAGGATTAGATCTCTAATACTAATTTTTAGGAATGGGAACACTAAGAGGGGGGGGGGGGGGGTGAATCAGTATTCTATACTTATTACTTTTATTCATACTTTGAAACTTAATTTCTTAGTTACTGAAATGAACATCAAAGAAAGTAAGATAAAAAATCATAATACATGACACCAAATATGATTATGGGGAAACCCAAATAGGTAAAAACCTCGATCGGAATTGACACCCACTAAGAACTACACTAGTGTTTTGTGATCCTTTTTAGAAGATCTTGCAACCCTGTTAGGAGTTGATCTTTACAATGTAATAAGTACAGTGACCCGGTCAAGGGTCAGAACCTGTTAGGAGTTTTTTATAATTAACCCTGTTAGGGGTGGGGATGCACTGTCCTAGACCTCACTGCTCAAGTGGTGAAGGCTACAACCTTTTGGATATCAGATACACACTATATCTACAAGGTGAACTAGTGTAGTGACACTGCTTGTTTGATCAGTTTCTTTGGTGCGTTGATGCTTTAGCCTCTTGTAAAGATCTACCAAATTCTATCTGATCTTTGCATACTTCTTCTCTACTTCTCTGATCTCTCTCTTTCATACCCTCTAAATTACAAAGGTGCATGTCTTATTTATACGTGCATACAAAATTATTTACTAGGTCAACCCTTTAACCTATTACATACAATGCTTCCAAATGAATTGGCTCAAGTGGTTTACATACAATTAAATTAACATGTCTATGACCTAAATACAATAGGTGCATAGTCTTCACAAAAAAAAATTATAAGCGCTAACCAAAATACAAACAATTGGCTCCATGCTCTGTCCCATTCTGTCGCTTACTATATGTGCCACTTCATCTGACTGTAGCTTCCTCGTACTGACTCATATCATCATGTGCTCTTAGACTTAGCATGAATACATACTTAGAAGCTTATCTTCAAGGGTGCATGTCATAAATTTTTCATACGCACATGCACTGATGCTTTGATCACCTGGTGCTCTGTTGTCTATCTAGTCTTCCATACTTAGCCATTTTTATGATCTTCTTCAATATGCGCTGACTCCAAAACTTCATATGACTTTGTTTCCATAATGACAACACTAGATATAGTCATATACTTTAGTATAGTCAACTTTCCAACATCTTACTCTTTATCTATCAATTGACAGTTAATTCAGTATTGTATTTACCAATCTAACTAGTTATGAAATGTGTAAGGTAAAATAAAAATTCAACACATAAAATACACATAACACATAGATTTTAACGTGGAAACCCTGTTAAGGGAAAAACCACCTAGGACCAATAACCCAAAATAATTCACTCTTTTGAAGTGAGCTTTGTTAGGAGCCAACCCTATTAAAGGTTACAAAGAATACTGTAAGGTGTGACCTAGTTAGAGGATTTATCAGTAACAGTCTTCCCTTGACCAACATTCACTATGTGGTCAACAAGAAAACAATTAACATTCATTGAATGCCATATTGAAATATAAAATAGATTGTTAAGTCCCATTCGGTTAAGAGATTTTGTTGTAACAATGGTTACACTAATATAGTAATGATTTGATTCAAGTACAACTAAGATTTGTAGATTTTTAGATCTATGCTAAGTTCAAAATACCTCCTCTAATCAATAAAAAATTCAATCCTTCATATCCTCCAACTTCATTCCACTCAGTGAATATTTATCTGACGCTGGGTAATGTCTCCAGTTCAACTCGATTTTGTCTTCAGCCAGTTTGATAAGTGATGCATGAAATAATCCTTTTCATGTGATTTCTCCTGCTTTTTCAATAATCCCCAACTCAATAATGAATCTCATGTATCTTTAAATAGACAACATAAACCATTTTATTTTCATCTATTGATTTTGCCTCTTAATCTTCATCATTTGTTTTGCTGCTTTAACCTTCCTCGACAGTTGTGTCTATAACACATTTCATTCTCCTTCATCCGATCAATATTGAATTTTGTCATCTATTAGATCATTATAAAAAACTCTATCTTCTACCTCAGAATCATAAGAAATCATCCAACTCATCAATTTAGTCGACTGTTATAAACTTTATTTATTTATTTTACTCGGTCAATACCATAATTTGTTGGTGAATACCTGCTCGGTTAATACTATACTTGGTATACACTACACTAGCTCGGTGTATATAGAAATCTTCAATTACCAACCACATAAACTTGTTCAATTTTGATCTTTAATGCATAAAATAATATGTAATACAATCAAGTCAACAACATGATGCCATAGACTTGTCAATAAGTTACCCAATGTATACCATATCCATATCTTTCATATCCATCTTATCTTCATGTAGATATCTCATTCCTTTTCCATTTTCCTTCTTCAGATGTTTGTAACCATCATGATAAGTACATTCAAAACTAGTTGACATCAATAACAATACATTGACTGATTTAATTGCCTTACATATCACTTTAGTAGCTTGGTGACTTTCAATTAGTGTCTTTCACTTGTCCATTCATTTCATCAAGATATTCAATCAATTGTAGGTTATCAATATCTCCCTTTGGCATTGATGGAAACACAATATGAAATATGCCATAGAATACCAAACATTTATTGTAAAACTCTAGAAGTAAATGTTGTAGCTCAGTAAGCTTTCCCTAGATTGTTCATTTTATATGTTTAATCACTATACAACATTCCATGTAGACTCTCCCTACAGATCTGATCTTCTTCTTCCTTTCTCTCCCTTTATGTCTTCTCACCCTATCGATAAATATTTCATTGATTCTTCTCTCCCTTTGACAAAAATGCCAAAAAGAATAAACAACTCTTTAGTAGCCAAAATGTTATTCCTGGTGTTTGGTTTAGATTAAGTACCTTCATGTACCGATATGCAATGTCATTTGTTCTAGCTTTCACAAGCTTAGGAAACCTAAAGTGTGAACAATATGCATCAACATCATTTAATATTCTAATAAAGTATAGGTTGATGCAACCTCCCGATCACCTTAGTGACTGATAGATAGGGGATGGATCCCTAGTCTAGTCCTCAAGTACTCAAATGTATCCTTAGGTAAGGGTTTAGTAAATATATCTACAATTTATTCTTTTGATTGCACAAACTCTAGTTTCACTTGCTTTTCTTCTACTTGTTCCCTCAAGTAGTGATACTTTATGGATATATGCTTTGTCTTTAAATGCATCACTGGATTCTTAGAAATGTTTATAGCACTTGTGTTGTCACAATATATTATCACTGGATCAGTGATCTCTTCATTCATCCCTTTCAATAGTTGTTTTATCCATGCAATGCTTTAAAAATTAGTAGCAATAACAACATATTTTTCTTCGGCAGTGGACTGAGAAATGCATCCTTGTTTCTTGCTTATCCAAGTAACTAATCTTTCACCCAAAAAGAATGCTCCACTGGTAATTCTCTTTTGGTCATCAATGTTTCCAGCCCAATCTGCATCTATATAAACATTTAGTTCAAAATTACCCTCTTTCTTGTACCATAAACCATAATTTTCAATTTTTTTCAAGTATCTCATAATTATCTTAACAAGAGTCATATGTGATTCTTTAGGATTAGAAAACAATCTTGCTACAATCCCAACTTCATGTACAATATCCGGTCTACTATGCACACCATACATTAGTTTTCCAATCATTGATTTGTATAGTGTCTAATTTACCTCGGTTGACTATTCATCCTTTGTTAATTTTCATCTTGTGACCATCGGTGTACCAACTAGTTTTGAATCTTCTATTCCAAAGGTCTTCAACACTTCTTTGATGTACTTTGATTGTGTAATGAATATACCTTCACTTTGTTGTATAATTTTCAAACCAAGAAATAATTTAATCTCTCCAAAAATTGACATTTCAAATTCTTTTCTCATTTCATCAGTAAATGATTTGCATAGATTATCATGTCCTCCAAATATGATATCATCAACAAAAATTTGAGAAATAAGAATCTTATCATTAGTTTCATCTTTCAAATATAAATTGTTGTTGTCGCTTGTTCTAACAAATCCAATACTAATAAGATATGAATGGAGTCTTTCATACCATGCTCTCGATGCTTGTTTTAGTCCATATAGTGCTTTGTGCAACTTACATATCACGTTTTTATGATTTAGATAAAAAAAAACCTTCAGGTTGCTCATTGTATACCTCTTCCTCAAGTATTCCATTCAAAAATGTAGATTTGACATCCATTTGATATACTTTGAATCCTTTGTAGGCAGCATATGCAAGCAATATTCTTACTCCTTCGATTCTTGCAACTGGTGCAAAAGTCTCACCATAATCAATAACTTCTTCTTGTGCATACCCTTTGATTACACGTCTTTCCTTATTCCTAGTGACTTCACCATTTTCATTCAACTTGTTTCTGAATATCCATTTGGTTCCAATTACATTCTTATCATTCAGTCTCTGTACCAATGTCCATGTTTTGTTCTTCAGTATTTTCTCAATTTTCTCATTCATGGCTTTAATCCATTCATCATTTTCAAGTGCATCCCTAATAGTTTTAGGTTCAAATTCACAAACTAAACATGCGGTGTTTCTCAACTTACTTCATGTCATCATGCCAGGTTTATCACTAATAATTTGATTTTGTGGATTGTGTCTCCTCACAAATTTTGCTAACACTTTCTCTCTTCTTTGTTCATCATTCGGTGTAGGATCAAGATCATCCTTGACAACTATTTCCTGATTCTCAGTCTCTATAGGCTGATTCTCGGTATCATTATCCTATTGCTCAGTAACTTTAGCCCATTTCTCAGGTAGAATGTCAAGTTTCTCAATGTATGTGAATCTACTGTAGTCTTCTGGTTCCTTTTTGCTTTCCTCATCATTTTTCTCAGCAAACTCATCAACCCTCACATTTTCACTTTCAATCATTTTGTTAGAAACCTTATTCAAACATTTGTAAGCTTTTCTTTTAGTAGAATATCCTAAGAATATTCCTTCATCATTTTTAGAATCAAATTTCCCATTTCTATTTCGTAATGTAACATCTACTTCCAAATATTCTGAAATAACTTACATTCGGTGTGTACCCATACCATAACTCATAGGGTGTCTTCTTTGAATCTTTCTTCATTTGTACTCGGTTCAATGTGTATACAATAGTACTAACAACCTCTCTCTAGTACATTTGTGCAACATATTTTTCAACCATCAACATTCTAGCACAATCAACTATAGATCTATTCCTCCTTTTAGCAATTCCATTCTTTTATGGTGTTCTCAGTGCATAAACTTGTCTTTTAATTCCATGATCATTAAAAAATTTAGTGAACTCATCAGAGATAAAATCACCACCTATGTCTGATCTCAAGCATTTTAACTCTTTTCCACTTTCTTTTTCCACTTTAGCTTTATACTATTTAAACATCTTGAAAGCTTCAGATTTTTCTTTCAAAAACATAACAGTCATCATCCTTGAGTACTCATCAACAAACAAGATAAAATATCTATCACCATAATATCTTGAAACTAGATTTTGACATTTTTCCCATTTGACATTGTTTACACATGACATGGTCAGGTTTAGATAAGCTCGGTAAACCTCTAACTTTTCTTACTGATTTTAACCATGTTGTCAAAATTCACATGATATTGCCTTTTGTGCCATAACCACACATCTTCAGTTCTAGCCAATAAACAAGAAATTTCAACATTGTCAAGATAGAATAGATTACCTTTTGATTGTTCACCAGTACTAACCAAATTTTTGGTCTCATCATAGATTTTCACCTTTCTACTTTCAAATGCAACTCGGTGACCTAAGTTATTTAGCTATGCTACACTCAAAAAATTATAGTTAAGTCCCTTCACCCAATATGAATTTTCACATCTGATCTTATTGTTCAACAAGATAGATCCTTTTCCTTTTACTAGACAAGGTGTATCATTCCCATTTTAATGGTTTCACCATTATAATGTTCAAGGTATTCAAATTTGTCTTCATCACTAGTCATATGATGCATAAAACCACTATCAATGATCCATGTAACATTCTTGCTAACTTTAGGAATAAGTATTGTTTCAACATACCTTTCTTCTTCTTCTAAATATTCTTTCAAAGCTACAAATACCACCTCAATATCTTCATCAATGTTGGTGTCGGTGTCATCATCATCTTCAACAAGGTAACATGCTTTCTTACCTTTATCTTTGTAATCTCGGTTGCTTCTTTTGTCAAACTGGTGATTGCTTTTGTGATCTCGGTTATCTCTTCTATCAAACTTTCTTTCATCGGATCATTCATTGTCTTTGTCATCTTCTTTCTAGTTAGGACATCTAGCTGCAATGAGATCAATCTCTTTATAGTTAAAACATACCAGAGGTCATTTCTCTTTGTATCTTCCTTTACCTTTTTGTAGTCTTCTAGCCATTGATGCTTCAAGTTCATCAAGTCCATCCTCATCACTATCACTATCACTCTCATTTCTTATCATGTGCTTACTACTTGATTTACCAATTTTAAGGATGACATAAATGCAAATTCAACATTTGGAGCAATACTGTTATCATAGTTATTCAACTCAAAAGTAGTTAGTTTACCAATCAGGCTATCAAGTGTGAGTTGATTACCCAGAGCTGATCTCATTTCATGGATTGTAGAGATTCTAATAGCATAAATAGGCAACAAGGTTCTAAGGATTTTACTCACAACAATGTCTTCATCAATAACACCTCCTGCTCCTTGGATAGCATTGACAATCTCCTTAATTTGGTTATTGTATTGTGAAATTTTTTCTCCTTCTTTCATCTTAATGTCATCAAAATTTCCTCTAAGACTCTCAGCTCTTTCCCTCAACACATTTACATCTCCTCCGTGAACTAGTGAAAGTTTGTCCCACATCTGTTTAGCAGTAGTGCATGTCTTGACATCTTCAAATTCAGCATCTGATAAGGAAGCAACAATCTCTATCATTGAGACATTGTGTTCATGGACCTATTTTTCATTTGATCAATAGTCAAAGGTCTGGTAAGCTAGATGTAATCATTAGTTAGGTAGTATATAGAAGATTCTCCAATTCCAGATATATGTAGTTTCATTCTTCTTTACCATGTTGATAAGTTATCTTTATTTAGCTTGGACACCTCTCTCTTATACATCTTATGATCTTTAGCTCAAGTCCTTCAAACTTTCCTTTCCAAGCACTCTATGCTTTGATATCAATGGTTAGATAACTGAGAGGGGGGGGGGGGGTTGAATCAATTAATTCTAGTTATCCTATAGTCCCAAATCTCCCAGATGTATATATTCAAACTTTTCAATCAAATAATCAACTCGATAAGCTATCAAATGTGTCTTACTTTTTATCTATCGATTGACAATTAATTCAGTACTATATTTACCAATCTATCTACTTATGAAATGTGTAAGGTAAAATAACAATTCAACACATCAAATACACATAATACATAGATTTTAATGTGGAAACCTTGTTAAGGGAAAAACCACCTAGGACCGTTAACCCAAAATAATTCACTCTTCTGAAGTGAGCTCAGTTAGGAACCAACCATGTTAAAGGTTACAAAGAACACTGTAATGTGTGACCTAGTTAGAGGATTTATCAATAACAATTCTCCCTTGACCAACATTCACTATGGGGTCAAAAAGAAAATAATAAACATTCATTGAATGTCATATTGAAATACAAAAAAGACTGTTAAGTTCCACTCGGTTAAGAGATTTTGCTATAATAATGGTTAAATGGATACAGTAATGATCTGATTCAAATACAACTAAGATTTGCAGATTTTTAGATCTATGCTAAGCTCAAAATACCTCCTCTAATCAATAAACAATTTAATCCTTCATATCCTCCAACTTCATTCCACTTGGTGAATATTTATCTAACGCTTGGTAATGTCTCTAGTTCAACTCGATTATGTCTTCAACTAGTTTGATCAACGGTGCATGAAACAATCCTTTTCACGTGAATTCTCCTATAGTATCAATAATCCCTGACTCAATAATGAATCTCATGTCTCTTTAAATAGAAAACATAAACTATTTTCTTTTCATCTATTGATTTTGTCTCTTAATCTTCATCATTCATTTTTTCGCTTTAACCTTCCTTGACAATTGTGTCTATAACACGTTTCATTCTCCTTCATCCAATCAATCTTGAATTTTGTTAGTCGTTAGATCATCATAACAAACTCTATCTTCTACCTTAGAATCATAAGCAATTGTCCAGCTCATCAATTCAATTGGCTATTATAAACTTTATTTCTTTCTTTCACTCGGTCAATACTAGAATGTGTCGGTGAATACCTACTCGGTTAATACTATACTCGGTATGCACTACACTAGCTCGGTGTATACAGAAATCTTCAATTACCGACCACATAAACTTGTTCAGTTCTGATCTTCAATACATAACAAAATCATGTAATACAATCAAGTCAACTACATGATTCCATAGACTCATCAATAAGTTACCCAATGTATACCATATCCATATCTTTCATATCCATCTTATCTTCATGTAGATATCTCATTCCTTTTCCATTTTCCTTCTTCAGATATTTGTAACCATCATAATAAGTACAGTCAAAACTAGTTGACATCAATGAAAATAAATTGATTGATTTAATTTCCTTACATATCACTTTAGTAGCTCTATGACCTTCAATCATTGTCTTTCACGTGTCCATTCATTTCATCAAGATATTCAAATAGTTGTAGATTATCAATCTCTTCCTTTCGAATTGATGGAAACACAATATGAAATATACCATAGAATACCAAACATTTGTTCTACAACTCTAGAAGTAAATGTTGTATCTCGATAAGCTTTCCCTAGATTGTTCATTTTATATGTTTAATCACTACACAACATTCCATACAGACTCTCCTTGGGGATTTGATCTTCTTCTTCCTTTCTCTCCCTTTATGTCTTCTCTCCCTTCGGATAAATATTTCATTGATTCTTCTCTCCCTTTGACAATAATTCCAAAAATAATAAACAACTCTTTAGTAGCCAAAATATTATTCCTAATGTTCAGTTCAGATTAAGTACCTTCATGTACTGATATGTAGTGTCATTTTTTCTAGCTTTCACAACCTTAGAAAACCTAAAGTGTGAACAATATGCATCAACATCATTTGATATTCTAATAAATTATAGGTTGACATAACCTCCTGATCACCTTAGTGACCAATAGACAAGGGATGGACCCCTAGTCTAGTCCTCAAGTACTCAAATGTATCCTTAGGTAAGGGTTTAGTAAATATATCTACAAGTTATTCTTTTGATTGCACAAACTCCAGTTTCACTTTCTTTTCTTGTACTTGTTCCCTCAAGTAGTGATACTTTATGGATATATGCTTTGTCGTTAAACACATCATTGGATTCTTAGAAATGTTTATAGCACTTGTATTGTCACGATATATTATCACTAGATCAGTGATCTCTTCATTCATCCCTTTCAATAGTTATTTTATCCATGCAATGTTTGAACAATTAGAAGCACCATCAACATATTCTTCTTTGGTAGTGGACTGAGAAATGCATCCTTGTTTCTTGCTTATCCAAGTAACTAATCTTTCACCCAAAAAGAATACTCCACCGGTAGTGCTCTTTCACTCATCAATGTTTCCAGCCCAATCTACATCTGTATAAACATTTAGTTAAAAATTTCCCTCTTTCTTGTACCATAAACCATATTTTTTAGTGTTTTTCAAGTATCTCATAATTCTCTTAACAAAAGTCATATGTGTTTCTTTAGGATTAGCAGAAAATATTGCTACAATCCCAACTGCATAGACAATATCTGGTCTACTATACACAACATACATTAGTTTTCCAATCATTGATCTTTATAGTGTCTGATTTACCTCAGTTGACTGATCATCCTTTATTAATTTGCATCCTGTGACCATTAGTGTACCAACTGGTTTTGAATCTTCCACTCCAAAGGTCTTCAACACTTCTTTGATGTACTTTGATTGTGTAATGAATATACCTTCACTTTGTTGTAGAATTTACAAACCAAGAAATAATTTAATCTCTCCAAATATTGACATTTTAAATTCTTTTCTCATTTCATCAGCAAATGATTTGCATAGATTATCATGTCCTCCAAATATGATATCATCAACAAAAATTTCAGCAATAAGAATCTTATCATCAGTTTCATCTTTCAAATATAAATTGATGTTGTCACTTGTTCTAACAAATCCAATACTAATAAGATATGAATGCAGTCTTTCATACCATGGTCTTGGTGCTTGTTTCAATCCATATAGTTCTTTGTGCAACTTACATACCATGTTTTTCTAATTTGGAACAACAAAACCTTCAGGTTGTTTAGGGTGTTTATATTAATCTTAGTAATTCCATTAGCCCCTTCAATAAACTACTCTCTTGGAATAAAAACAACTTTGGCAATATTTGTGAAACAAAAATAAGACTAGAAGAATAATTAGAGAGTCTCAATAAGGTAGTCATTGAAAACAGTATGGATGAAGGTTTGTAGCTAAAGGAGAAATAATTGAAATCTAATTATGAGGACATATTAGCAAAGGAGGAAATCTTCTAGCATCAAAAGTTAAGAGAAACTTGGCCTACTATAGGAGATAAGAACACAAAGTTTATTTTATTGTATAAAATTATTCATATATATTAAATTTTTTGTTCACATTTTTAATAAAGACTTGATACACATTTACCACTCTCATTGTTGATTTTACCTACTTCTCCAAAATCATCCTAGAAAAGAAAAATTAGGGGTTTCATGTTTAGTTTTGCATATGCAAAAGATTTGTGTTTGGATGCATAATTTTATACGCCATCAACAATCTTCTGTGTTGAAACAATTAATTCATCAACACCATTTGTATTATTAACTCTCCATGAGTTATCATAACTACCTCTTATATCATCTTCGATTTCCATTATAAGTCAAAATGAAATTTTTGGTGATTTTGAAAAATGAATTTATAGTATATATTACATAAGGGTTTCCCACACACCTTTCCTCTCACAATTCCCTCATCATGCGACATGGAGTTTTAGTGTAAGCATCATAGTATTATTTATTTTTTATATATAATTATTACCTTAAATAGCTTTAAGGATCAATAATGCCCAATTTCATTGAGCTCTTCTTGTTATTAGTGAACAAAATTTTGTTAGTGGAAGTGTTTTCTGAGGAAAATGAAATTATGCAAGGAGTAATAGAACTTCTCAACAATTTTATAGGGGAAAAACAAATCTCCTATCAGCTCACAGTTGCATGCACAAAAATGTGTGACTGCTAGTTATTTACAATGCGGCCAACATTGAATAGACAGTTAAGAAGTATGCTTGGTTCTTCTTCTTTAGCTACATGTCATTTGTGTACTTTACCTTTCATGAGATAATGACAATCTCAATGAGACCAAACCAACAAGTAGCCTTAGTTATTACTATAATTTTTTACTAATTTTTTTCCTTATTTAATATATTCTAAAGATTCTTCATTCCTAAACTAGTTTACAAGCAGTTATGTTCATTAATTCTTTTCATTAAAGATTAGTATCAACTTCCACCAACAATAGTAAAAATTCGAGAAGAATAATATTTATAATGTAAATATAATGTTTGAACTTTTATTTGTAGTGGATATTGTGTTTAATATAGAAAATAATAAATTATGGAATTGGTTCTATTAGATATGCATTATTTCATAGACTATGCTAATAATTAATTATATCTTTGACACGTGTGATGTATGGCTACATGGTTAATAACTAAGGTGAAATTTATCAAATATATTTGTTTTTAATATTTATCTACATAGGGGAAGAGCATCAGTAACCAAACATGTTTCAATAACTACACTCCATGCACACTTGACCCTCCAATAACTAATTTTGAAGGAGCCCCAAAAATGATAACACATATACCAATAGTTGATAATTTTTTAATCTTTTTTGGTTCATAATTGGCTCATTTTTTCACTGCTATTGGGACATTTGTGTACAACTAATTGGACATTTGTCCATTTGTACTAGCATTTTTGAGTGCACGATTATTGGTACATCTTTAAGTGGGTATCAAGGGACACTTTGAAATGGATACTTTTTGACCCTTCGACACTCGATGATCTCTATAGGGAGTTTTGTTAATGCCCAAAAGCCAAGAAATATTGTTTAAGATGTTAACTCGCATTTGAAGACAACCAATTCTTTTTTGTCAAAATCAGATGCATAGTTTAGACTCTACAGGTGCACAAAGTTAGGGTGTATGAGTATTAATACACTTCCCCTAGTTATTTTTATTCTAGAATGTACCAATTTTATATTTCACATTTTAAGAAAGTTTAATTCTAATCACTAGTGAACCCAATCTTAGTTCAGGTGTAATACTATATATTGATATGATTTTCAACAAGCCATACATAATCCCAATGTTTACACTCTTTTAAAGAAAATTTGATTTCCCTATATTTTAAAATCACATAGTATTGTGATACTTTACATTGGAATCTTGTGTAATTGATCCCATTACAATACATGTGATGCAGGAGCATCTTGGGTTCTTGGAAATAATGTATCACCAAAAATAAGTTAGAGTTGTTAGTTGTGCTTGGTAGTTGCTTTTTGGCTCTCGGTGATGTATTCCTATTTTCACCCACGGGGCTCAGTTGCTGCTTGGTTCCTTCTTTAACCGGGTTAGTTTTCTGTCACTCGGTAATCTTGATCACTGAGTGGTTTATTTTGGATTTCTATTGAGGCCGACTCGTGCATTTAGTTTTGGTCATAGATTTAATGGTTACATCGATCATTGGGAGGAGTGTGGCCCTAGATCTAGTCGTCCCCTTCTCCAATGTTGGATCTGAAGGCCGACTTGTTTCGATAGCCTCTTGTATAAATAAAGTAGTATGTTATAGTTTTAGGGGCAATTTTTAGAGACAGAAGATAGGATCTAGAAGTTGAATCCTCGATGTTGGAGGAATGTTCGTATTTGAATTCTGATTGTATTTGGCTGTAACCAGGAAGGCTTTACAACTTGACATGTATAAATCTTTCTACAGTGATTAACATATTTGTTTGATCTACATGCTCTCTCTCTCTCTCTCTCTCTCTCTCTCTCTGTTGTTGTGTTATTACTTCCACGTGGTTGTTTCGCAGGGGGTTGGATATTTGGATGTGTCTATGACCTGTATCCAGTCCTCCTTGCATCAACATGTTCTTTTCTATTTATATATCTGCATGTACTAAGACTAGCATTTGCACCAATAAGGTGCAAAGGTTATGCCAATAGCAAGATATACTTTGTGTAATGTATTAGAGGGCAAGACAAAGTTAGAAGGGAAGTCAGAAGAAGTGAACACTACCTTTTTTGTGAATAATTATTTTGAAAATTGTCAATTTGGTGTGGAAATGTGAGGAAAAATTGAACATTAATGGATGTAACTTATAATGGATGCAACTTATAATTCAAATTGACAAGCTCTAAAAAAAACTTTTGCACTAATACACATATTTTACAAGTTATAAAAAATGTGCTAAAAAATTGTAAAATAAGTTTAGAAAAAATATTTGAAGCCTAGATTAGGTGTCAAATTTTGTGTTTACAAACTGCATTACAATTTAATGTAAATTCAAAACAAATAAAATTAAGTATACTATAAGAAATAGGCTTAACATATTTTAATATTATTTTTTATTAAGATAACAACAGGTTTTGAAGGGACCCCAAAACCCTTTACATAATTGGGACAAAAGATAAAGCTATTGAGGCACCATTAATACAACAATCCAGCCTAAACATAGGACCGGACACCACAAGAGCACCCAAAAGATATTACAAAACAAGCACCTAAGATGGTACAGTCCAACCAAAAGAGGGAGGACACACAAACACAACACACTGAGAAGCCTAAGAACAAAGACTAATCAAATATCCCTTTTTTTATAAGATCGGAGGGTCACGTCGAACAATGAGGAGGATTTCTTTGAGTTTTTCCTTTTAACAGTTATCCAACCATCTTCGACTTTTGCTGCCTTCTTTTGCCAGCTGACTGAATCTAGAGGAACAACCTCAAGAAAAGGAACCAAAAAGAACCTAGCAAGAGGAGCTGAGACACCATTATTGACATTACTTATCTTACCAGCAGAGCTAGTAGGAGAAGCTAACTCAGGAACAGGGCATGTTGGGCTTCCAACAAGAGAAACATCCACACCAGAATCCACACCAGCAGGGCTAGCATGAACAACTTCCACAAAACCACCAGCAGAGTTGGCAGGAACAACATCTAATGAACCATCAACATAAGTAGAGATAGGGCCAGCAACAACCTGCTCAACCACTTGCAAGAAGCTCTGAAGGGAAGACACCTTATCCACCGTATAGTGTTGGGAGGAGGCACCCTTCCACCATGAGGCATTCTTTTTAAATTTCTGAAGATCACATTGAGAAGCAACATGACTAGTCTTAAAGCATCTTCTACACCTAAAGAGGAGGCCTTCATAGTCCAATTGTTGAACCCAGCTTCTACCCTAAGGAGAAAAAAGTTTAATCTCAGATGACAGACCTTTTAAAGTGTCAATATCCACTAGGATACGAGCATAATTAGAATGGAAAAGATCTTAAGATTTCTCGTCCACCATTAGCATTTCCCCAATCGCATCCCTCAAAGTCTCTAGAATGGAGTCAATCCAAAGATGGAGGGGAAGATTGGGAAGCCTAACCCAGATAGGTTGCAAATCAAATGATTCAGAAGAAGGAGACAAATTAGATTGCCATGGCTTCAATAATAGCATAAAATGATCCTCCCAGTAAAGAAATTTTTGCACAAAATAGTTTGTCTATCCTCAGCATTATCAAATTTAGCCACGAAGAAGCCTTTAGCCATAGGGAAGATATAGATTGATCCAGAGGTTAAAGGTTCCCAAAATTTTGAAATCTAAGAATGGAGATCAGGCAGAGAGGGCCAGAAACCCTTGAATCAACAAATCAACCCATGCTCAATAAAAATAGAGGTTGCCGCATCGATCTCAGAGAGAATATCCTCATTCAACTTAACGAAAATATGATTACTGACAGGAAAGGCACTATGAGGAATGTCTTTCAGAGCAGGATGAGTAGGATAAATAGTAGCCTTCTGAGTAGCAATAGGCAACCGTTCCGTGACTATCACAGAAGCCCTAGCGGGTGTCACATCGGAAAATAGGGGAGCAAAAGCATGAGCTTCCTTACACTCATTTGAAAACTTCCATGCAAGGACCTCCATAGCCTCAACAACAGGTGTCAAACCAGGCCCAGGAGGAGACGAAGAAGCCCTAACAAGTGACATAACATCTACGGCCATTCCGAGTACAATAGAAACAGAGGAGGCAACCAAACTGAGCAAAAAGGATGCAGAGGCAGCATCAAGGCCCAAAATAGACACTGCTGTGAATGCCACAAGATCCCTCGAAGACACGTCCAAAGTCGAAGATGCTTCAAGAGCGGTTGCAGGAGCGGGAGACCCCATTCAAACAAGAGCTTCAAAGTTACCAAAATGTTGTTAAATAATATTACATATTTTAATATTGTTAAAGAAGTTAGCTTTAAGAAATTAATTATAAAAAAATAATTTTTTATATTAACATTTGAAAAACAAATTGTTTGCTTATACTTTGTTTTCCCAGTCTCTCTCTAAGAAGTCCCAAAGCTGAGTGGGTTTAACCATGGAGGAAAATCTATAGTTTTAAAGCACGCTCGAGCTAGACTACTACTGAGATGGGTGACCTCTTAGGAAGTCCCAATGCTTCACCTATGTGAGAATCACCTAGATCCAATGAGTGCTAAGTGTTCCATTCATTCTCATGAGAGATGGGTTTGTGTGTACTACTACTCATGAAACATCGGTCAATGAGTTTGACTCAAAAATTACACAGTTGAATCCTGACAGTAATATCACAATTTGATTTACTGTAGAAAATGTATCCTACTTATCAATTGATGAGATTAAGGGGATTTATAATGAATGGTTCATAAGGCACAACACTTGTTGAAGGATTTGCAAATGGGGTTACAAGCTGAGTGGGTTTAACCATGGAGGAAACTTCATAGTTAAGTGTGCTCGAGCTGGAGTAGTAATAGGAGGGTTGACCTCCCAGGAAGTCCCAATGCTTCACCTAGATCCAATGAGTGCTAAGTGTTCCATTCATTCTCATGAGAGATGGGTTTGTGTGAACCACTACTCATGATACATGGGTCAATGAGTTTGACTAAAAAAACTACACTATTGAATCCTGATAGCAATATCACAAATTGATTTGTTGTGGATAATATCTCCTACTTATAAATTGATGAGCTTAAGATGCTTTCTAATGAATGGTTCATAAGACACAACACTTGGGGAAGATTTTTCAAATAGGGTTGCAAGTTGAGTGAATTTAACCATGGAGGAAGCTTCGTAGTTAAGCACGCTCGAGTTGTAATAGTACTGGGATGGGTGACCTCCTGGGAATTCCCAATGGTTCACCTCTGTGAGGGTCACCTAGATCCAATGAGTGCTAAGTGTTCCATTCATTATCATGAGAGATGGGTTCGTGCGAACCACTACTCATGAAACATGGGTTAATGAGTTTGACTCAAAAAACTACATACTTGAATCCTGATAGCAATATCATAATTTGACTTTCTATTGAAAATATATCCTGCTTATCAATTGATGAGCTTAAGGGTATTTCTAATGAATGGTTCATAAGGCACAACACTTGATGAAGGTTTTACAAATGAGGTTTCACCCTGAGTGGGTTTAACCATGGAGGAAACTTCATAGTTAAGTGCGCTCGAGATGGAGTAGTAATGGGATGGGTGACCTCCCAGGAAGTCCTAGTGCTTCACCTCAGTGAGAATCACCTAGATCCAATGAGTGATAAGTGTTCCATTCATTCTCATGAGATATGGGTTCATGTGAACCACTACTCATGAAACATGGTTCAATGAGTTTGACTCAAAAAACTACACCGTTGAGTCCTGATAGAAATATCACAATTTGACTTGTTGTGGAAAATATCTCCTACTTATTAATTGATGCGCTTAAGGGTATTTCTAATGAATGGATCATAAGACACAACACTTGGTGAAGGTTTTAAAAATGGGGTTTCAAGTTGAGTGGGTTTAACCATGTAGGAAACTTCATAGTTAAGCACACTCAAGCTGGAGTAGTATTGGGATGGGTGACCTCCTAGGAAGTCCCAGTGCTCCACCTTTGTGAGAATCACCTAGATCCAATGAGTTCTAAGTATTCCATTCATTCTCATGAGAGATGGGTTCATGTGAACCACTACTCATGAAACATGGGTCAATGAGTTTGATTCAGAAAACTACATAGTTGAATCTTGATAGCAATATCATAATTTGACTTATTGTCAAAAATATATCCTTCTTATCAATTGATGAGCTTAAGGGGATTTCTAATGAATGGTTCATAAGGCACCACATTGGAAAAGGTTTTGCAAATGGGGTTGCAAGATGAGTGGGTTTAACCATGGAAGAAACTCTGTAGTTAAGCACACTCGAGTTGGAGTAGTACTGTGATGGGTGACCTCCCAAGAATTCTCAGTGCTTCACCTCTATGCGCATCACATAGATCCAATGAGTGCTAAGTGTTCCAGTAATTATCATGAGATATGGGTTCATGTGAACCACTACTCATGAAACATGGGTCAATAAGTTTGACTCAAAAAACTACATAGTTAAATCATGATAGCAATATCACAATTTAAATTATTGTGGAGAATATCTCCTACTTATCAATTGATGAGCTTAAGGGGATTTGTATTGAATGGTTCATAAGGAACAACACTTGGTGAAGGTTTTTCAAATGGGGTTAAAAGCTAAATGGTTTAACCATGGATGAAACTCTGTAGTTAAGCATGCTCGAGCTGGAGTAGTACTTGAATGGGTGACCTCCTAGGAAGTCTCGTTACTTCACCTCTATGTGCATCACCTAGATCCAATGCGTGCTAAGTGTTCCATTCATTCTCATGAGAGATGGGTTCGTTTGAACTACTATTTATGAAACATGAGTCAATAAGTTTGACTAAAAAAACTAAATAGTTGAATGCTGATAGCAATATCACAATCTGACTTGTTGTGGAAAATATCTCCTACTTATCAATTGATGAGCTTAAAGGGATTTCTAATGAATATTTCATAAGGCACAAAACTTGGTAAAGGTTTTGAAAATGGGGTTGCAAGTTGAGTGGGTTTAACCATGGAGTAAACTTTGTAGCTAAGCGCGCTCAAGATGGAGTAGTATTGGGACGTGTAAGCTCCTAGGAAGTCCCATTTCTTCACCTCTATGAGCATCACCTAGATCCAATGAGTGCTAAGTATTCCATTCATTCTCATGAGAGATGGGTTCACGTGATCCGCTACTCATGAAACATGGGTCAATGAGTTTGACTCAAAAAGTACATAATTGAATCTTGATAGCAATAACACAAAGTAAAAACTCCTACCCATTCATATTTCTCTTCATGATTTGTTCCACTATACATTTTGCCACTTGATGACAGATGTCACCATCATTCACTTGAGATAAAAAATGTCAAAAAAATTATTTAGCCTTTCAAAAGATTTTTCTTGGGTTTTTATCCATAGTCATAGTACAAGTCACGTCAATTAGATCAATGTGAAGATTTTTTTTAATGTTTATTATTTTGTTGTTGTTTTCACTGGGGATGACCATGATGGAGATGTAGCTGATTTCATCACACGTAACTAGGTATTAATATTTTGTACCTAATTTTCAGCTGATTTAGAAAGATGTTTCCCTTGTGAGGGGTTTTCCTACAAAATCTACCCATTTTTTCTCATTGGCATTTTTTACGGATATGACACTATTTTTTAGGAAATCTTAGGATAAATCACTATCCATACTTTCAATTAGTTATTTTGGAATATAGATTATTTTCCCCTCCTTTGGTCATATCACTTTATTTAGGTTTGTAAAGTCACAAGTTAAAGATCGGTTAATGCACTAAGTTTGTAAAAGTTCATCTTGGCACTAGTATTAAATTTAATTCATTTTGAACCCACCTCAAACTTAGCATAGAATTATTTTCAATTCTTTTTAATTTTAATTTTTAGAATTTGAAATTGAATGAATGGAGACTAGGGGAAAGGCACTAGTAGAGGCTATAGCTAATTTCACATGCTTATATCTCTTATTCAATATATCAGATTTTGATGATTCTTTTTGGTTGTCTCCGTATGTGACTTAACTACTTAAAGCTAAGGTTTTAGCTTCTAAGTATTAACGATGCATATTGTAGCAGTTGTTATGGGTGAAAGTGATAAAAAGTGATCATTTCAAAGTGTTGATTGATACATGACCTCCATTGCACCAATAACCATTCACTCAAAATCACTAGTAATTACAGACAAATGACCCAGTAGTGGTGCATAAATGTCCCAGTAATGATTCACAAATCTCCAATAGTGGTGCACAAATGGGTCAATCATGAATAAAAAGGGATTAAAAAAGAAAAACAAAGATCAACTACTAGTACATAAATGATCCATTATTGGTATATGTGCTCAATTATTTAAGTGAACGATTATTGGGGGGTCAGTATGACAATAAGTGAGTGATTATTGGACCCAAGCCACTATTAGTGCCTTTTCCACTATGGGAAAGCCTCCTCCCACCACTTATCTCCTTATCACTCCTATCCTCCTCCTTCATGTCCGCCAACAACACATCCACCAAGAGAGCCCAATTATAACATGATCGGAGTTTGAACCTTGTTTGCACCATTAACAATGCAACCACTTAACCATCACACTATGTGATGAACCCCTATATTTATAATTATATTAATTATTATATATTATAAACAATAAATTATATATTTTATATATAATAGTATAACATACAACCATTAATTAGTTAATAAATTAAAAATATATTTAATATATAAAGGATCACACATACATACACACATATAGTGTGTTTCTACATGTACAAAGAGTGTAGTATGGTACATTATAATGCAAATATAAATATTATTAATTAGTTAATAAATTAATACATATACTATATAATAATTACAATATATAAATATTATAAATTGTTGGAGTTGATGAGTAAACAATCCACAGCTCCCAAGAACACCTGCATGCAAACACCTATCACAAAAAGAGAGAGAAGCAAGAAGCTAGAGAGGCCTAAACACATTGATCCACAAGAGAGGAGAAATCATTGATGTGCAAAAATAAAAATTGCAATTCAATAATGAATAATCTGTTACAATCTGTTAAGAATACAAGGGAGGTCAACTTGTCCAAATCGGACATGCCTTATATCAACATGGGGGTTCTTGGACATTGCAAGCTCAATGATGAGGTTCGTTTGAATAAAAAATGCTCCAAAAAATAGGGTCTACCTTGGGATCCGTGCAGGGCCGGTTGTAATTTTTTTTTTGCCACAGATTCTAACTTTTTTCAAAATGGACAAACTTTATATAGATTTAGGGGTTCTTGGGTGCTCTGAATGCAACCGTGAGGTCCTTTTAAGGCCAAGATGACTAGAAAGAGAGGTCCCCCAAATCCAACGGAAAACCCTCTAAAAATGCAGATCTGACGAACATGACCAAATCTCTCAGGAAGAGGATAGGGGAAAATAGATATGAAGCTCTGATGTACCATATTGAAGTTGATGAGTAAACAACCCACAACTCCCAATAACACCTACATGCAAACACCTGTCACAGAAAGAGAGAGAAGCAAGAAGCTAGAAGCTAGAGAGGCCTGAATGCATTGATCCACGAGAGGAGAAATAATTGATGTGCAAAAACAAAAGTTACAATTCAATAATTATCTGTTAAGAATACAAAGGAGATCAATCCTTATAAAGGAGATCAAAACCCTAAAAAGGTGAACAAACCTAGGTTACATGATAGAAAGAGATAATAAGTGACTTAATAATTAAATCAATATGATTTAATTAATAAGAAAACAACTTATTACTCTAACATAAATTACTACACATATATTACTATATATAAAATTATTGCATAATATTTATTAATTCTCTTTTCTCTCTCTCTCTCTCTCTCTCTCTCTCTCCATTTCTTCTTCTCTCTATATCCCTCTCTCTACTTTTCCTTTTATATCACAGTTTCCTATATCTCTCTACTTCTCTCTCCTCTCTCTATATATATCCCACTTGTATACATGCACATACTCTATCTTTATCTCGTGCCCTCTGTGTGTGTGCGTGTGTGTCCCCCTAATTGCCCCCCTGTGTGTGTGTGTGTGTGTGACTCAACAATTTATCAATAGTTTTCCCTAATTGACCTTTCAAAATCTCTTTGGTGTACCCATTGCACACAAAAGTGCAATAGCTAGTTTTAATTTATAATTTATGAATAGAATTATGATTGAAATGTCTATACAATCATTTTATGTTACTATAAATAATCATCATATTATTTAAGTAAGCATGTTTTATTATTATTTATGTTATAGAGGGAAAAAATAAATGCTTCAATTTTTATTTGTTTTATATTTATTCCGATAACATTTTTAAATTGAGGACCAAAAATGGTACATCTAGTGACAAAGTCAAAATGACTATAAAATATTTGTAAATGTATATGTTTCTCCTTTATAATTTCATCTCCTTTCATGTGTATGAAAACTATGTGAATAATGCATTCTCAAAGAAAATAAGATAGTAAAATACAACAAATATTTCAAAAAGATACATTAGAATGTTAAAGTAAAATAAAACATATTTTCAAGTAAAATATAGCTAATGCATTAATTACCTTAGATACTCATAATAATTAAAGTGAATTGCTTGATTGCTCTATCATCTAATCTAATTTAAATGATCTAAGGCTTTATCCTTTTATATAATACCTTGGCATTCACATTTGAGTATTTTGTATGTGAATTATTATGTGACCTATAGTAAATTTGGATTTAAAATATGGGGATTGATGTTATTCTAATATATTTTGTCTAAGAGATGTCAACATAAAATTAGCAAACAAAAAGACTAAAAAATGATTTAGATTATTAAAAATAGAAATTCAAATATGATTTAATTATAAAATGAATAACAAATCTTACATTAATATTCAAATTAATTAAATAAATAAATAAAGACAAATTGAAAACAAATTAGAAGACTCAAAAAATACTAACAAAGAATGATCCAAAGATCATCTTCATATTTCTCTCCAATATCTATAGATTTTGATTACAGAAAAAACAAAAATATTGTAAATTACATATAAGCACTATATTCTAATGAATACATAAACTATATTATATCTTTCATAAAAAATTATAAACTACTCTCCATATTTCTCTCCAATATGTATAAATCTTGATTATAAACTTTTCAAAAAAAATAATACCTGATATCAAGATGGGTTCAAATATACTCAAACCTAAAACCTCTCAAATAAGAGACTCACAACTTATCATTGTGGTGCAAGATGTTCCCCAATCCATATACAAATTAATAACTAGTTAATACTAAGAATTTATAAAATGTTGCAATAATATAACTACTAATAAGATAATTGCAAATTACATATAAAACATATAAATTTACATCATCTACTCCATATTTCTATGGATCTTGATTACAGAGGAAATAGGACAGTTTCCTAAAAGCTATATCTGATTAGGTAGCACATAAACTATAGCAACTAATTGTAAATTATATAAAACCTATATATCTGATTAGCACATCAACTAGAGGCTTTCCCTAGAGGAAAGTGTTGATTTAAACAGAGATATCTTGAAGCTCCAACTCCCATTTCCAGAAAGAGAAGCATCGTAAAGGGATTTTGCCTTGAAACCTACAAGTAAGCGCCAAATTATCTTCCACCCCATCATCAAATACAGAGCTCCTGCAAATCCCATTGTGAATCCCAAAGCCAAGGCGATAACTGAGACGTGCTCATCCACAGCACTCCAAATCGATTCCTTCTCCGCCGTTGCTGAATCTGTTGGTGGTTTTCGCTTGCATTTGTCATATGGGAACCCACATAAACACTGATTCTTCTGAAATGAAGTCGTGTTGAAAGTACCAAACTGTGTTCCGCTGGGTATTGCTCCACAAAGCTTGTTCGAGGAAACATTCAGGACTGAAAGGAATGCCAGTTTAGATAGTTCTTCAGGAATTCGACCTTCTAATTGATTGTGACACAGATCCAGCTCTTCCAGAGTTGAAATTTCCCCAATTGATGGCGGTATGCGGCCTTCCAATCGATTTCTGGACAGATTCAGCAACCTCAGGTGACTCAGACTGGAAATGGTGGGCGGAATCTTGCCGGTAAGATTATTATTTGACAAGTCAAGTATGGTATTTGCTTGCAGAACATAATTCAAATGGTACTCATTTCCTTTCATCACAATGGTTATTTCCTCCTGGAGGGTTTGCCCTGGACCAAGGTGCGGATCTCCAAGCCTTCCAAACCCAGTGAGCTTCTCCAGATCTGCTGGAATTTCTCCACTAAATTGATTGTTGGATAGATCCAACATTTGCAACTTAGTGAGGGTTGTGATCCAGGAAGGAATAGTACCGCTAAGGTTATTATAGCTAAGGCTTAAAACCCTCAAATCATGAAAATTTGCAAGGTCAGGAATGTTACCTGTGAAATTGTTCTTTCTGAAATCAGTGATCTGAAGTTGTTTGCAATTGGATAGGGTATGAGGCAGAAGCCCTGTGAATGAATTCTCTGAAAGCTTCAGACTTGTTAAGGAACAGTTGCTCATTAATGAGGGAACCGTACCATGCAGATTGTTGCCCTCCAAGGAAAGGTAAACAAGGCTGTTCAAATTTCTTATCCCCTGAGGAATCGTTCCAGTCAATTTATTGTTGCCCAGAGAAAGGTACTCCAGATTTCTCAAATTGGCTATTCCTTCAGGAATTGTTCCTGTGAAATTGTTGTTGTCCAGGAAGAGGTACCTCAGATTGCTCAAATTGCATATTCCTTGGGGATTCCTTGTTGAGGACAAGACAGCTTCTGCTGAGGCCGAGGAAACCCTAAATGCCCAGGCGAACAAGAGCACAGAAATTACAGCACCTCTCTCCATTTTCAATTGTTCAATACAAGTTCAGGTCTGCTCTGTGAGCACATTTTGTTGAAAGATATAGGGAGAAAATGTTTCAGGTCATCACGGGTCAACAACGGCTGAGATTTCAATTGCCCATCCATTTCTGGGCAAGTTCTTCGTGAGAAGCGGGAAAGATATCTAGTCCTTTCACAGTCGATTTTCATCCATCACATGCATTTTCCACCATTTTTTCTATTGAATCAATGTATTTTCCACCATTTGAACAGGAAAAGTAGGTAGACAGGCTAGTCACGGGTCCCATTTATGTTGTTTCCTGGAAACTTCAATTCATAGCGAGATCAGATTTAGCTATTTCTTCGGGAAAAGTCTAATTTAATCTAGATAGAGAAAATTAACGATTTAAATGGTGTTAGTCTGAAACAATCAATCTCCTCTTTAGGTGGGGAAGGATGCGCTCTCACGGCAAGAATCTACCCTAGCTTTGACCAGCTGCTACTTTCAATGCCGGGCTTTCAAAGCTCTCTAGGATGGTGAATTGTACACCAGAATTCTTTGCAAAGTAACCATTGACGCTCAAAACCTGATTATCTGTTATTTTTAAAACTCTTGGTTTGGGAGGGAATCCTTTGACTATGGTTATGAGATTCATGTTGTGGATTTACTTCTTGTTTCAAGCGCTAATGATATGAGAAGCCTTCCTGCAGCTGTTTCAAGTGTTAAAAATATTTTTGTGGTGTATTTACTTTAGGTTTCTTATTAGATTCCATTTGAAAATCAAATGAATAAAATGTAAATTCTAGAAATAGGGGTGCACTAATGTAAGAACACTTTGAAATTAATATAAGGTATATCATGAATAGGAAACAAAACAAACAGCTGTAACATTAAGATTTTGCTTCCCCTTTGGAGTGGGAACAAAGGTGCATATTAAACTATACCTCCTTTTCTTCCTTTTTCTCTACACTACAATCCAATTTTCCTTTGACACACCAACTCTAGATCATCAAATTTCATTGGAGGAGATTTCTTTTTTTCTAGAGATTTGGTTTTTGAACTCTTTATCTAATTTGGCATCTCCTTACTATGCTTGAACTCCATTGCCCTGACATTGTCCCTTGCTGCTTCAGGATTACCATCCATCTTTTTCTAGCATTGATTTTGGTGCGTCTAGCATCTCACCCCCTCCCCACTGGGCAAGTTAGTGGTTGTTGTGGGTCATTTGGCATCCAGGCAAGAATCTTCTCTCCACTAAGCACTGGTGATGGGAAACATCCTTATACCAAGTAGCCCAACTATCATTCATGGTGCAGGAGCACACCTAGGTTACCTCCATGGTTTAAAAGTTTTGGCATGTACTTGACTCTAGCCAAGTCAAGGATGTTGATTTGTTTTCAGACCTTAGAAGGTCATTGCAATGTGGGCTAGGTGATTAGTCATTAGGACTAAGGTCACCCAGATAGCCATTGTTAATTGTTGTTAATTTTCTTAGTGTTAGAAGCTTAAGGTGAGATTAGAGTCTTTAATGTGTTCTAAGCACATAA
Source organism: Chamaecyparis obtusa (assembly GCA_027943335.1). Lineage (NCBI taxonomy): Eukaryota > Viridiplantae > Streptophyta > Pinopsida > Cupressales > Cupressaceae > Chamaecyparis > Chamaecyparis obtusa. Next base: position 2,317,547 of record BSBK01001179.1, on the reverse strand, counting down.
TGATGTTAGGAAGATGCCTTAAGGTCATTAATGATCTTGGATCCTCGAAATATAGGAGGTAGAGGTCCTAAGAAATAGGATGATGGCATGAAGGTAAGATGCCAAATATTGTAAAGAAGTTGTCATGACAACATTTGCAATTATTGCAAATGTTGCATGCAACTCGGTTACTTTGGATCCCCTAAACAATAGGAAGTGGGAGATCGGCCAACAGGCCCTAGAATCATGGAGATGGCATCTAATATCACCTAAGACTCGAATCTCGAGGAGATAGTTATGCATTGTAATAGTTTGTGAATATTGAATAGAGCTCTGCAAGTCTGTTTCAGTGAAGATCCCGAGCTTTTGATGCGACAGTCATATGTAATGGATTGAAAGTTCGAAACTAGTGGTTGTTTAGTGTTCTTTAGATCGTTCTAAGACTTTTTCATTTGATAGACAAGTTGATTTGAGTAGTTCTATTGTGTTGTTCAAATTGTTTTTGATTTAGAATCCTTACTGGTCCTATCCTGACCAGTCAGTCGAATCATGGCTCCCCCATGAAATTAGCCATGGGAATCTCCTAAGGATGGATGGAAATGTTAGGGGAGTCATTAGTGTACATATGTTTAGGATTAGGAGTCATAGAAAGACGGAGAGCTATTTTTACTACTAAGCCCTAGGCGAGCAGGCAGTGCCCGGTTAGAGGTTTAGGATTGAAGAAGTGAAGTTTTCTTGCAGGGTAGAGAGGTACTGTACGACACAAGTACAATTCCAGTTAGGATTTTATCACATCCTAACATACTATGAGGAGTGAGCTTATACCAATCCATTAGACCAAGTTTTGAGCAAGATTCATACTAGGATACAGTCAGTCCTAGAAAATAGGTCTTTTAGCCCTATTTTTCCTAGTTTGTAGAAGGCAGTGTACCGAGGCTTCCGGATCCTAAAACTTGCAGAATCTTTAATAAGAGCCAAAAGGGTATCCAAATCCCTAATTGGTTTTGTAGGTTGTTTGAAGAATTTTGGAAAGAAGGGACAAAAGCCTCTACAAAAGGCTACAAGGAAATAGGCCTAATTAGGCCATTTCAAGGTGGAACCTTGAACCCGGTGGAAAAGGGCTTGAAGACCCAATCAAATGGATTCAAAAGCAAACATTGGGAATGTTTTCATGATGATGGAAACCCCTGCAATGAAGATTGAAGTTTATGAAGAGTTGGCACTTAGAGCTTTCTAAGTGAGGGAGAAGAATTGTACTAACTAAAGGGTGTTAGTCTTTTAAGGTGAAGCACAAGGGTTAGAACTCTTAGAGAAGAGTTGGAATTGGACTTAGTTAATCATCTAAGCCAAATAGGACCTAGAGGAGATTAGGTTCCTAAAAGAGACAAGCTAGGTCTCTTGGTTGATGTGCAAGCAAGCCTTGGAACACTCACATCAATTCCTCTATTAAACACATCGAGTTCCCAAATGACCAAGATTATAACATCTTCAACATAAAAAAACCATACCCACATAATCTACAATCGGATTCCAACACCTCACTATGATTATGAGGGAAATATCCATATGTGATATGAAATTAGTTTAAGGAACCTTCATAACTCCCTAGAAATTTCCCCAAAGAGTCGTTAATAGCTTCAAAACATGAATTGAAACAAAACTAGAGTGTAAGATTCAAAAGTCTTACCCAAATTGTAATTGTAGAGAAAGACTATATAACTAGGTCAAAAGAGGGGTGCCAAGGTTTTAGCATAAGTAAATGTCGCTCATAGCTCATTGGTAGTTGTAAAGACTAGTGCGATGGTCCCCAATATCATCAAAGACTACCACAAAAAAGCCTCGCGCATAAAGATAAATTTGTAAATCGCCCACCAATATGGGGTGTTATGTATTTGTAATCTATTGATGATTACAGATCCATAACACCTAGCAAATAACACCTAGCGACAGATCAAGCTAGTGCCTAGTTGTGTGTTATGTCTTCGCGATTGGTTGCTTCTCTATCTTTTAGGTACATTCTTCCTTGAAGTAATCGGTCCTAAAATTCTTCTCTCATTGTTTAGAATTCCTTTATTTGTTGTATCTTGTATTTTTGGGATGATGCATTGAATTGAGACAACCTTTTGCATCAAGGTCTCTTTAAAAAATTTAACCCAAAGTTTTTACTGTTTGTTGTGTGTTCTAACCTTGTGGCTTTGTGGCTTTCATGTTCTAACCTTGTTAACTTGTGCACTTTTTTCTCTCTAATGCATTTGTCTTGCATGTATTCACCTTGGGGGCATGCTTTATTGGTCCAAAAAGCTATTTTCTTCCTCTATAGTATCCTTTTGGTATATGATGATGTTATTTTTACTTTCAGTAGACATCCTTTTGCATGCATATTCATTTATATTCATAAGCTCGCTAAAGTGGGGGAAAAATATAGAGTAAAAAATTGCATACCCCCATTTGCAATTTACGCCACACTTTTGTAACCACTTTAGTGTCTATTCCCCTAGCATTTGTGTAGGTCCATTTGAGCCCTTACATCAACCTTTTCCCTCTCAGGGTTCTCAAAGTCCTCTGTCAACAACTATATTTTAGCATCAACTTTGCATTAACTGCATGTTCCTTTGTCACATATCATTTTGAGTGTGATTCGCTTGGATGCAAGTATATTGCGTAGATGTCTGCGCACCACACACTCATCCATCAACATCTTAATGTTGAAATGTTGTTGATGAGCATGTTTTAGACTTGTCACTCACTTTTGTTAGTGGAATGGCTCGAAATCTTCTAGAATGGCCTGGAAGGCCCTTTTCCCTCTTCTTGCCTTTAAATTCATCTATTTGCTTCATTCAAAAGGGGTCTCTCTCTCTTGGAAAATCTCTCTTGCACTCTTGAAAGTTCTCTTGCTTGCAATATCTTGCACTCCTTTTCTCTCTCACTTGCTACAACAATCTTTTACAATGATTCAGTAATATCCTTCCATTTATCTTGTGTGTTTGAGAATCTTGAGATTTATCACATGATCCTTTATTTATAATCTACCTAATGCAATAGGGGTTTTCCTTCATTAGTGTGGCTTGTTTCTATTTGCATATCTCATGTAATACGGGTTCTCCTCCATCTAGAGGGGTTTGTTTCTATTACATTATCATTTATCTATTTGTCTTTTCAATCAATCAATCTATCTAGCATATGTGGAGGTGGAAACACCAAAGCAAGGACTTGACTGGGGTAGGGAAAACTTTAGTGGTGAATATTTGCCATTTGACGAATGTCACATGTCAGCGACCTGAGATTTGGCAAATATAATGTGTATATCAGGTTGACCGTGTCACCTAAACTTTATAAATATTGGGTGGAATGCCCAAGTCCATCACCCATTGGTTTATGTATTTCTCCCCTTTTCTTTCACAATATCGCCAATCGAATTAATTGTTGGACACTATAAATTGAAAAATTTCGCCTACAATTTCCAAAGCTTATTGTAACTGACAACCATATTTGCCAATATGTGGTCATAATTTAACATTAGGGTACATGTTACGTATATAGATTTGACATGTGTCTCTATTCCTAAGACTTTCAATGAAACTTTATGTCTTTTAAAACTTTGGCCCGAAATAGATTTGACACGTCTCTATTCTAGAGACTTTTGGGGGAATCTTTGTGTCCTTTAAAACCTTGGCCCGAAATAGAATTCCTGCCATTGATCTCAGATCATCAAACGGTTACAAAAACCCCGAAACGGTTACAGATCTTGGGGGCATTGCCCCCAAACCCCTGTCAAATAATGATGATTTCTAGGTATGTGTTCCTGTTATCATGATTTTATTCAATAATGAAAGATTCACTAATATTTTATAGAATTTTTGTATAATTGAAAAACAATTGCCAGTACAAATAATATTTTTTCCTTTCAAATTAAAAAAATTTGCCAACAATATTATTTTTTTCAACCCAAGTTAATGTAGGATTCGCTAGGATTTTACACTTTTTCTAGGGAGGGGGTTTCTTAAAGTTTTCCTTGGACTGGGGTAAGTCTCCAAACAACCCAAAACATTTTTCCTCTCTTGATTGTGTGAAAATTTGTTGGAGACATTCAACTACACAAAGGTTTGCTTGTATTTTGTCCATTTCTATTTATCTTTGTTACATAGTATTTGCTGTTATATTTTTTATTTTGTGTTTTATAGGTTATTCTAAATACAAACTTGAGTTTTTGTCAAATTATGAGTGTTTTTTTTTTTTTTTTTCAGTTCGTACAAGAATACAATGTGTTGCACAAACATTTACACGTTGCGCTAGCATCCTTAACTGACACGCTTGATTTGGGTGAAAAACTCCCTATTGTCTTCTCTTTCCATTTCTACAACCAAAATATTCTTTCTCTTAATCTATAAATATATATCTTCACTAGCTCATCCAGTTTGGAGGTATGCGAATGTGTGTTGTGAAACTGGCTCTCAAGGGAACATAGTTTCCTTTGGATAGGGTCAAATTTACACCATTACAATAGACAAAATAAGAAAGCGTGAAATCCTAATTATCAACTTTAGTCACAAATATTTGTGGGACATTAGCATTGTGTGTGGAAATCTCTGTAAAGTGCATGTGTCCAAATGCTATCCAGACCTAATTGTCAAAGATTGTCTTGATCCTCAATCCATAATTTATTTTAATTAATTTTATATTATTTAATAATTGTAAATAAAATATTTTTTATTTTAAAATGTATAAATGCATTAATATTATATAGTATTCATAATGGGATGATTTTTTTTCCTTTAGCCTTTGAAATTTGAAGATGGAGAATTTGCAATTAAGATGACGGTTACAACAAGTTAGCTGGTGTGTGAGGAAGAGGAAGTTGATTTTTATTAACTAACTTCTAGATGACAATAAAAAATACTACTTGTAATCACCTAAAATTGGTCTAGTAGAAGCTAAGCTTGTGTTTTCGATCAAATTGTCTCAATTTAAATCCTAAATCTCAAAGGCATATTTACTAGACATAATTGTGCAGAGTAATCCTTAAAATCCCCTTTGCATAATTAAATCAAAAATAAAAAATCTTATATCAAGCTTATACTATGGTCTAATTTCTAGAGCTTGCATATTTTTTAATTTCTATAACATTCCTTTTAATATAAAGTTTCTACACTTTTATTAAAAGAACACATTCACATGTGTGCACATACTTAATTTTGATTAATTAGTAATTAAAAGGGATTTGTGCTTTCAAAAATAGTATTTTGTCTTATCTTACCTAACATCTCTTTTTGCCTCTTAATCCTCACCAAGTTCATCTCTACCCAACCTTGCATCTCTTTTTGCCTCTTCATCTTAGCCACTCATTCTTTTGCCTCTTAATCTCCACCCTTCATTCTTGAGGCAATTTATTTAAAAAGATTTTCTTCCCTTGCTTAAGGGTCCTAATCTTGCACTCTTATCATTTTGCATCATAGCTTACTTGCATTCTTACTTTCCTTGAATAATCTTGCTAATTTGAATTCTTAGCTCTTAGTTTCACATAGCTTAGCTTCATTTTTAACTTAATCTTGCATTGTTAATCTAGTTTCCTTTCTTGCATTGTTGATCTAGTTTAGCTCTTGCATTCTCATTCTAGATTACTAGTTGCTTGCATTCATACTAGCTTAATCTCTCATTCTAGCTTGTAAATATTTCATCTTAGCTTCATTCTTAGCTTTGAATCTTCTATTTTAGAGTAGTCAAGTCACTAATCCTTGTAATACCCCAAAAATGAGCTATAGGTTCATTAACCTCCTATATCAACATATCGAACGAAATCGACATCAAAGTCCTAACCTAAGGCACATCTGAACATCATCGAATTTTAATTGATTATCTCAAATTCTGCATCGGGGAATATTCCTAGTAATATTCCTAATTATCCTAATTATCTTTGATTTAATGATTATTTGGTGATAAATCCAATTTATCCTAAAGTTTGATTAATTGAATATTCTCAATATTTAATTAATTAGATTTAATTCTGCCACTTAATTGTTTAATTAAAGTTAATTCTATTTATTTCTAAATTGTATTATTTAATTTTGACAATAAATCCAAAATCTTATGAATAATTGATTAAATTCTTATTTAATTAATTAAAGCAAGTTGTCAATTTTTAATAATATTATTTTTGAATAAAAGTTTGAAAAATAATTGATTAACCTATAAATCAATTGTTTTATTTTTCAAAATCAGTTAAGTTGGAAATAAATCACTTTATTATTAAAATAATTCATAAATAAAACATGCACAATCAGAAAAGCAGACAACTATCAATTATCAATTAAATCTAAACTCTATTTTGAGTTGAACTCTGCTTTTGCATGTTTTTGTGAGTTAAATATCCTTTATTTAAAAATAACTCAAAAATCAACCTGAGTTATTTGAGTGATTTATGGTTTTTTTCCCATGCACCTCCAAAGCCCTAGATTTCTATAAAATCAAAACTCAGCTCTTCACAATTCATCTCTCAAATCTCAAAAATTTGCATACTTACGCTGCCAAAATCAATTCAAGAGTTGCACAATCACATTGGAGAATTGGAATTGGAGGAATCAAAGCTCTTGTGAATCAACCACGTTGTGAGATCAATCTTGTTTTTTTTGCATTCATTTAGCTTCATAGTGCATATAATTTAGAATTCATTGTTAGATCAATTCATAGCATATCAACTTTTCATCTAGATTAGATTCATATCAAGTTTTATCATAATTGCACAAAAACATCAAAAATATAGATTAAATTACATTCATTCCATATCTAGATTTTGCATTCAAATCTTTCGTTTAGGTGTCGTCAAGGTCACTGATCTCGATTATGATCTGAGAACATCATACTCACACCTATTAGAAGGAAGTAAATCACCTGGTTAGTTCAGTTTCAATTCATTGCAGATTTCATTTTCACTAACCTCTAATGTTTTACTTAAGTGTTGTGTTTACAGAACAGGTACAAAATTCACACACACATTTCTAGCGCCCACCGTGGGGCCTTGAAACGGGTTTCCAATTCAATTCTATCAATTTCTATCTTTTTCTCCTTGGTTTCTATGCAAAACTATGATTTTTAATTCTATCCCTACAATCTTCGTACGAGTTTCTGACAAAAGTCATTTTGCATTGTACCCACTGTCGTACGACAGTCTATCGAATCAAGGATCATGTCGTACTGTACACACTGTCGTTTGAAAGTTCAATTGTCATTTCACAGAACACCCAGTGTCGTATGAGTTTCTGGACTATCATCTGGGAGCATACCCACTGTCGTACGAGTTTCAGATTATCGTCTAGTAATAGACCCACTGTCGTACGAGTTTTGACATCAGATTTCAACTGTCATTTCATTTTTTAGGGTAGTTTGTCATATTTGGTTTTCAGATTTTGACTAATGGCTAATCTTAACAATTGAAATTCTCTATTTTTTATTGACTCCTGCTGGTTTTGATTGGAAAAAGTGCAAGAATTGCTAAAAATAGGTAAAAATCTACTAAGCATGTTGCGAGGAATTCAGGTAATCTTCTCAGCTGATAAGACTTCAATTTTGGATCTAAAACAAACATCTCATGTGTCTAGCTTGAGTGACTTTTATTGCTTTCCTATCACAGACTTCATTTGGGCTATAAAAATGAACATAGTTTGCTTTCAACATCTTTGTTACACATAGTAATTAGGCCCCATGAACACTATTTGTGGATCTTGAGAGAGTGGGTTTCCAACGAAACTCTTCTCAATGAAGGATCCCTTGTAGGTGGGGAGGATACTGAGGGAGTCTCACGTTCCACTAGATCCGTGTGTCTTCAACTTTTGATCAAGGCATTCTCTCTCCGGAGAGGTTGATAGATCATAAGGGGTTGACGTCATAGATCTTTGTGAGATAATCTTGGTCTTAGCGTGTTAGATTAATCTGTTTGCTTTGTTTGGGTTAAAAGTGAAAAGGTTAGGGGATTATGCTCTACTTCCTTTTTGAGATAGTACTAGAAACCCAAATCCTTGAATCTTGAACCAGTCTCCATGTGGTATATCTTGTGAGTCACCTTTAGAGAGAGTTAACCGTAGTGGACATTCCCTTAATTGGGTCAACCATGTTGATGGAACCTCAAGCGGTAATAGCCATTTTCATCGTGGTAGTGATAGCCGCTATATAAATGTCCTTGTGGAAGAAATCTTCATAGGTATGGTTCATTGTTGGGTTGTCAGATCTCCCTAGCAGCTCCTGATTGATTAAATTCTCGGACTGTGTCAAAACCCTGGTGCGCTGGGATTGGAGTTCACCCCTTTGGATCATAAAAGTTGCAAAGTCAAACCATTACTAAAAACCCTAGCGAGGCCAAATTTTTATTTTCTAGGGTATATGTGCATTATTGCAAAACATTTTTGGAACATACACAATTAGCACTTCTAAAGACTAGAACGAATAAAATCACTTGATTGTTCATGCACAAGGTTGCTTTTGCCCTTGTTCATTGTTTTCAAACATGCTTGAAATCACTTGCTTGCTGTTTTGCATGCTTGTTTATCTATTTGGTTATTGAAAACGGACAAATCTATTACAATCCTCAAATCTAGACATTAAAATTTGCAAACAATCCAAATCTAAAAACTCAAAATTTGCAAAATCTGAAGTAAAATTCTTTTCAGGAGTCAAAAGTCATCTCAGGAGGTCAGAAAGTCATACGAGTTTCTATCAAGTGTCATATCATTACTGCCCATCTGTCGTATGGTAGAGAGCCTAGTGTCGTACGAGTCTTTCTGCCAGTCAAATTCAAAAAGTCAAATCCTGCTAGCAACTGTAGTGCAAGTTTTGCAATTGTCGTATGAGCTTTTCAACTGTCGTTTCATAGCATACCCAATGTCATACGAGTTTGCAGATTGTCATTTGGGAAAATTTTGAAAATTGTCAGAAAATTGTCAAAATTGCCAGATACTTAGCTTTTTCAGCCTATTTCCAGAATCTGTCGAACAAATCACTGTGTCAGGAATAGAGCAGCAACTACTTAGAATCCAATCATTTTCCTAAAGTGGCCTTTTGAATTTGGTTTAGCCTTCTGTTTAATCAATTTGAGTCTTTATCATCTTGTGTCAAAACCTTGTCATAACTATCAATCTTCAATCAATCATCAAAATGACTAAGTGTTGTGATATCTTGTCCGCTATCTTTTGGGAATCTACCCATACATCCAGGGCACAATATTCTTCACCCACGTCTAATCGAATCTTCAAACCAATCAAACCTTGACAAGGTTGCGTCATCTGGTCATCTTGATTCAATTCATTCTTCCGTTGTCTTCATCTTATTCTTTTTCTTCACCCAAGGTTAATGGTGGAAACTAGAGCTTCCTCTCACAAGAAATCTGGGAAAATATCTCATACTTTACCTTTGACTCACATAGGTCCAACTTTTGAGCAACTTCGTGATTTTGGTCTTTACGAAGATGATGGTGCTGGCAACCTTCGATTAAAAACTGGTTATATTCCTCCTTCATCAACTCACGGAGGTACCCAACAAACCCCACATCAATCTATTCTAGGGAGTCCACAAACTCCTACCATGTCTCAAGCAGGGACAAACTTTGGCTCTCAAAGAGCTCAATCTCAACATGGTGTAGATCAGGAACCCACACCTGAAGAAATTGCTCAATATCAAAACGATGATAACTTCAAATGAATGATGAAGCATTTCTTGAAAGAAGACAAAGAGGCATACTTTTTACAATTGGCTCATCAAGGAGCTAAACTTCCTCCCAACTTTAATGTGGAAAATATCATTACACATGAGGAAGAAACTCCACTCACAGCTATTATGAAATAGATGCATGCCATGCAAGTCAAACTTAACAGCCTTGAGAAAGAAAAGGAACCCAAAGAGTTCTCCATGGAAGCTCTATGCCCTTTTCTTTTTGACAAAGACTTGTATATGCCACCATTTCCGAAATGAGTGGAGATGCCCAAGTATGATAAGTATGAGGGACACTTTGACCCTCAAGACCATGTTAGAGAGTTTTGTACCCAATCAATGGAATTCATGCACGAACCAACCTATCTGATGCATCTCTCCCTCGATCTCTGGGAGGGGCGGCCATTCAATGGTTCTCTCGATTACCTTCCACTATCAAAACTTTTGAGGAATTGATCAAATTATTTTATCAGCAATACTCCTACAATATTCAACATCCAGTCACCATGATTGATATCTGTAATCTCAAGCAATATCTAGGAGAACCATTCCTAACATTTCTCAAGAGATGGAGGAAGAAGTTCTCTCTATATGCCAGACCTATTCTAGAAATAGAAAAATTGGAAATCTTCATCAATAACCTTGTTCCAGAAATCAATTATCCTCTACAAATGCAAGATCATACATCTTTTGATAAGATGGTGGATAATGCTATCAAAATTGAAAAAGTGCTTGTGAAAAAAGGAGAAATCACACTTTAGAAAGACAAGTATGAATCTGGGTCCAGTTCTAAAGACAAGAACAAAAATTGGAACAAGAACAAAGGCATTGTCACAGATGGCATTGTTGATACTATCTGTGTCCCATCAAAGGCACCAGCCTACAACCTAACTCTTGGTTCCCAAGCCATTAAAGCTTTAGAACAAAAGACATCCGAACCATTTCAAAAGAAGCCAGAATACAAATCTTGGGATAAACAGCCAAAGTTCACTCCTCTTGGAGAATCTTTAGAATCAGCTATGAAAACTCTACTGGCTGATAACATCATCTCTTTGCCAGAAATTCGACCACTTGATTTTGAGCCTAAGCCAAAATGGTGGAGAAAATGAATTTTGTGATTTCCATCGAGGTAAAGGTCACAAAATTAATAACTGCTTACGGTTGAAACACACCATTCAAGATCTAATCGATAGGGGAGACATCATAGTTGACAATCCTAAGAGCAATAACGATCATACAGCATTCATAGAACCATTTCTGAAACATGGTCAAGAAGTTTCATCTTCTCAACCTAATATGGGGGCAAAAGTCAATTATGCTTACCCTGGAAATAATGCTACCATCAATATGGTTGAACCCTGTCACTCAGAGCATTGCAATGTCATCACAATTGTAAGAAGAGATAGACAAAATCAATCCACCAATGCAGTTACTCGATCACAAGCCCAAGCACATCTGAAAGGACAAATCCCAGATTCATCAAATGTCCCTAAGGTGCCCTTCAATCTTTCATCTGCTTCTAAACAGAAGGTTGCTTCCAAATCTTCCAATCCAAAGGATACAAGGCCTACATCTTATAGCATTGTTCAACAACTCTAGCACACTAATGCCAAAATCTCCATGTTTGAGTTGCTTCGAATATCTCTAGCTCACAGAGCCATACTAGACAAAGCTTTTCTTGGTTCCAATGTTCCTGATGACCTTGATTTAGATAGGTTCCAGACTATGGTTGGACATCTTACGGCTCCGCGATATATCTCCTTTTTAGAGGAAGATGACAACTCCTTGAGTCACCCACATAACCAGCCCTTGCATATAGAGGTCTTGATCCAGAACAGTAGAGTCAAATGTGTGTTAATAGATGGAGGTGTGGGCCTAAACATTTGTTCTTATAGCTTGATCACACAATTGGGATTTTCAGAATTGGCTATTGATCCTCGAAAGAAGATAACCATAAAAGCCTATGATGAAAAAGAAAGATCTTCTAAAGGCACCATTGTCTTACCCATCCGAGTGGGTCCAATTATCAAAGATACCATCTGTCAAGTGCTTGATCTACCTTTGGCTTACAACATCCTCCTAGGGAGACCATGGATACATGAAATGCAAGCTATTCCTTCTACATACCATCAATGTTTGAAGTTTCCTTATGAAGGAGTAGAGGTTAATATCCTCGCAGATCTAAATACAACTTGCAATACCTTGAAGGAAAGTGCAGATAAGCTTGTGCCTAATAAAAAAGAATCTTCCATTGAACCAACTAAAGAAGCATCCACATCTAAAATGGGAGATCTTGAAAAAGAGGTTAATATCAAAGAAAATAGTATGGGAGAATATACTATTGAGCCAGTCTTATCTTTGACATCTCTCCCTATCTTGCCTAAGTCTTATGGGCAATCTTTGAAACAATCTAAACTAGACTCTAAAGAACCCCTTGAGGTATATAAAAAGAATTTTGTAGTAGAACAAGTCTCCAAGCAAGAATTTGAAGAAGATGAAGCTGTGCTTGCATGGCTATACAAAGATGAACCTGAATCCCAAGTTGTTCAAACTAGTGACTCTACAATATCCAAACTCCCTTCTAAGTCATATGGACCAGGAGATAAATTAATAGTTAAGATAGGATATTCAAGTAAAGGACCTCTAGGAGTCAGAGGAAAAGGTCTTGTGGCACCTCTCCCACATACTGGTAGAGAAAATAAAGACAAAGTTGGCTTAGGCTTTAAAAAGAAACCCTTCCACCTCAAAGGTAATTGTTCTCATGTCATAGAGTAGATCACACCAGGAGAAGCTCTTCTTAAGAAAGAAGAAATAGAACCATCAGGTAGTGATTCAGATAGCTCAGAACTCATCCCCTATGAAAAATTGCCTAAAGAGATCAAAGACCTTCTTGATGATAAAGATGATCCAATCAAAAGAATTAATGTAGTAGAAACACAAGAACCTACTATCAATCAAGAGACAATTGCAACACAAGAACTAGCTAATCTCGAAAACAATCAAGAAGAAGAAGGTGGTAGTGATTTTGAGACAGATTCCCATGAGTATGAATTCAAATTAGAATATGAGGGTAACCCTTCTTGGGGTATTCACCCTGACTTTACTCATGTTCTAAGATTTCCTAGAGATCTTGAATCAGAGGCTGAATCAAATGACTATGAATGGGGAGCCATTCCAGAACTAGATGAGCTTATTACAGAGAAACATGTTGATGTTATTCACCAATATGCACCTAATCCCAATGTAAGTCTAGAGCAAAATGGTGAACCTATCGAGTCTGATCCACCTATGGCTGAATTGGACTCCCATAATGACATTGAGCCTATTCACGAATTGAATGTCTTAAGTTTTAATATCACCTTTGAACTCGAGCATCGGGTTAGGACCAATGATGATAGATCCATATCCGTAAACACCATTTCCCAATCTTTCCCCACTTTGACTTTCCAATATCCAGAACTTATTGATCAAACCTCCACAAATTCAAGCCATGGTATTTATACCTTCCTGAATGACTATGCCCTTGCTTGCTACCTCAATGCAGTTGAGCCTATGAGTACTTCCATCAGTGAACCGAGCGTTAGCATGACAGAGTTGGACATCAAATATCTTAGTCAAAAAAATAAGAATAAGAATAAAAAGAAAAGGAGTTCTGAGGGTGAAAACCACTTTGTGGCAGTCTCAGAACCTACAAAAGTAAAAATAAAAGATGTATCCAAAGGTGAAAACCTCTCCAAGGTGCCTAAGGATGAGATATTTGATGTCCTTCTGAGTCATTTATAGGATAGATCTCCAGTTCTAATTGAGCCCACTCAATCCATCAATTTGGGTACAACAGAGGAACCACAATTGGTACATGTAACACAATCATTATCAGAAGAAGAGAAGCAAAAATTTACTACATTCCTAATAGAGAAAAAGATCAACTTTGCATGGACATACTCAGATATGCCAGGGTTGGATCCTAATCTTATCATGCACCATTTATCTATAGCTCCTAATGTAAAACCTGTCAAGCAAAAATTGCAAAAGATGCATCCTCATGTTGCACTCTTGGTAAAAGCTGAATTGGAGAAGCTACTAAAAGCCAGATTCATCTGAGTTATTGACTTGCAAAGTGGATCTCTAATATTGTACCTATTTCTAAACTAGATGGTTCAATTAGAGTGTGCACAGACTTTAGAGATGTGAATGGAGTGTGCCCTAAGGATGATTTTCCACTACCTAACATTGTTATGATAGTGGACATGACTGCGGGTTTCGAGATGTATTCCTTAATGGATGGTTTCTTTGGATATAACCAAATAAAAATTGCCCCAGAGGATCAAGAGAAAAATGCTTTCACATGTGCATGGGGTACCTTTTGTTGGAATGTCATGCCATTTGGGCTTAAAAATGCTGGTGCTACATACCAAAGAGCAATGACATCTATTTTCCATGACATGATGCATCAAACTATGGAAGATTATGTTGACGATACTTTAGCAAAATCTATGATTAGAACTGAACATCTAAAGGACTTGAGCATGATCCTAGACAAAATGGAAAAGTTTAGTCTCCGACTAAATCCTAAGAAGTGTGCTTTTGGTGTCACTTCTGGAAAGCTCTTAGGATACATAGTTTCAAAGAAGGGCATTGAAGTTGATCCAGCTAAAGTCAAGGCTATAATAGAGAAGCAACCTCCCAAGAATATCAGTCAAATGAGAACCTTACAAGGGAGAGTACAATCTATTAGAAGATTCATATCACAGCTTGCAGACATATCACAACCTTTTACAAAAACATTACATAAAGGTGTGACCTTTGCATGGAATGAAGAATGTGAGAAGAACTTTGACCATATCAAATAATATCTATCAAATCCTTCTATTTTGATGCCTCCTATTCATGGGAAACCATTGATCTTTTATGTCTCCACAACAGATACATCACTGGGGGCATTGCTAGCACAACATGATGAGAATAAAAAGGAAAGAGCTATATACTATATCAGCAGAACATTGGTTGCATATGAGAAGAACTATTCAATGATTGAGAAAGCTTGTCTAGCTGTGATCTTTGCATCACAAAAATTGAGACACTACATGTTAGCTCATACCACACAATTGGTAGCTAAAATTGATCCGCTCAAGTACCTACTAAGCAAAGCTGCCCTCACAGGTAGATTAGCTAAATGGGTTATGCTCTTAAGTGAATTTGACATTGAATATGTGGAAAGAAAGGCTATCAAAGGATAGGTTATTGCTGATCAATTAGGAGATGCACCTATGATTGATGATACACCAATGCAAATAGAATTTCTAGATTCCTCTATCATGACTCTTTCTTCTAGAGAATGGCAGTTATTCTTTGATGGCTCCTATACACAGAATGGATCTGGAGTAGGCATATTGTTCATAACTCCTCAAGGATACTCAATCCCAAAAGCATTCAGATTAAAGTTTCCTTGCAAAAACAATATTGCAAAATATGAAGCCCTTTTGAATGGCATGAAACTAGCAATTGAGTGGAGAGTGACAGAGCTACACATTCATGGAGACTCTCAACTTGTGATTCATCAAGTCAATGATGTGTACCAAATTAAAGATGAAAATCTCATTCCTTACAAGAGAATGGTAGATGATTTAAAGAAGTATTTCATATCTATCACATTTGAGAAAATTCCTAGAATGGAGAATAAGGCTGTCGATGCAATGGCAACGCTATCTACTTTATTACAGCAGACTGAACATGAGCTACACTACAAGTTCCTGGTGGAAGCACTATCTTATCCTGCATATGATTCCCCCGAAACCCACATGATCTACACTATTGTAGGTCATGATTCATCCAGATATAAAAACCTATTTTCCTATCTCAAAGAACAAATCATTCCCGATACCTTCAACTGCCATGAAAAGAGATACCTTATCCATAATGCCTCCTGATATGTCATCATTGGTAATGATCTATACAAACGAGGTCTAGATGGTACACTACTTAGATGTTTAGAATGGGAAGAGTCTCAACATGCATTAGAGGAAGTCCATGAAGGTATTTGTGGGTCACACTCGAACAGTTTAACAATAGCTCGAAAACATATTAGGGCTGGGTACTATTGGCCTGAAATAGAGAAAGAGGCTATCAAATTTGCTAAGAATTGTCAAAAGTGTCAAGTACATGGCAACCTAATTCATGCTCCAGGGAGGGATCTAATCCCCTTTACAACACAATGGCCTTTCCATCAATGGGCATTTGATCTTATCGGGATGATTCATCCTCACTCTTCTAATGGACATACCCATATAATCACAGCTACAGATTATTTTACAAAATGGGTAGAAGCAGTCCCTTTGACACAAGCAAATAGGAAACAGATATCTATGTTCATATTGAACTATATCATATGCAGATATGGGATACCTCATTCCATAATCACAGATAATGGTGGCCAATTCAAGAACAAAGACCTAGATGATCTATGTGCCAAATTCAAGATCACACAACATTGGTCTTCTATCTACTATCCTCAAGGAAATGGACAAGCTGAGGCCTCTAACAAGAATCTATTGAAAATCTTGCACAGAATAGTTAATAAAATAGGAAGAGACTGGCAGCTCATGATCAATCCAGCTCTCTGGGCCTACAAAACAAGTATGAAAAAACCTATAGGGGCTACACCTTTTGCTTTAGTTTATGGGTTTGAAGCGGTACTACCTATTGAGGTTGAAATCCCATCACTAAGAATCAGAATGCATGGTCTAGTAACTGATGATGACTATAGAGTGTCTAGGTTGCAAGAACTTGAACTACTAGATGAGCGCAGACAAGCAGCGTATGATCATCTCAGAGTATATCAGAAAAAAATGTCTAGAGGCTACAATAAGAAAGTCAGACACAGAGAATTTCAGGTTGGCGATCTAGTCTTGAGAGAGAATCCTAAAAATCAATCACATCGAGAACGCAAGGGGAAGTTTGAACCCAACTAGCTGGGTCCCTTTGTAATCACTGCTACTTTTGGCTCTGGTGCCTATCAACTCTCAATGACTGAAGGAGAATAGCTTTGAGAACCAATCAACGTTCTCCATCTGAAGAAATTCTATGCCTAAGGCATTTAGTCTATGGTAAAAAGTCCTGAAAAAATGAACATCTTGGTGAAAACCTAGCAATAGGCGCCTTGATGATTCATAAAAAAATTTGAAAAAAATAAAAAATACAAAAAAATGAGAAAAAAGAAAAAGTGCCTTGGTGAAAACTTGGAAATAGGCACCTTGGTAGCAAAAATAGAATCTCTGCCAAGATGGTGAAAACTCGGCAAATGGGTGCCACTTGTTAAAAAATGCTCCATCTATCAACGCAATCTTGGTCTTTCCCAGCTTTCAGTCTTGCTTTAGTTTGTACATATCTCCCAGTTTGTTTTCAATAAATCAGTTTGTACACCAATCAGCTCAAGCGTCTGTATCCTATTAATGTTCAAACATGGGGGCAATCAATGTCATATCCTATGGCCTCCAATGTATCTTTAGACGTATCATATCTAGTCAAGGTCCTTTGAAGCTTCATTTGACTCAGTCAGTCAGTCTTGTCTCCATAAAGGATTTTGCATCTACAACAATGCAATCAAACATCCAACATCAAACTGAAAACAATCTATGCTTTTTACATGCTTTTATGTCCTTGTATGCTTACTGATTCGCATTGAGATTTTTGCATATTATGTCCTTTTGAGCTCTTCGATGATGTCCTTTATAGGATTTAGAGAGTGATGACTGGGGGCATAATCTTTTCTTTGTCTTCTGCTTGTATGTGAAAATCTAACAACTTTGGAAATTTTGGATTGAAATGGTATCCGACTGTAAGAGCCTCTATCTTGAATTGGATGGCCATGCGTACCTCGACCATTGATACCCAAAAAATTCAAGGACATTTGATCTAACTATTATCTTTTTTGAGTGAGTTCTTTCTCCTACTGTGAAATGTGATCTTACCTAAGGATGTGAACGATAAAGGGTCACTATGGGTAATTCACATTGGATTTAGAATGATCTCTTGACTATTTGATGTGTTTGCAATGCAAGGCATATTTTGGTCATCATAACGTCTATGTTTTGATGCTTATACAAATTGCTATATCAAAATGGACATGATATTCAGGTCATCCTAGCGTTTGTGCCTTGGTGCTTATATCTAATCTGACATTCCGAAAACAAAATCAATATTCATATATCCATGGTTGTTGACTAGTGGGTGTTGTATTGATTCTTACGCATACAAATTGATATTTATATGTCTATGGTTTCATAGCTAGTGGGCATTGTATTGATTTATCCGGTTACCTAAAAGTTCAATGATGATAACAAATTGACATATGATCAATGAGTAGGTCCTAGGTCCTAGGTTGCATTTCATTTTGCATGTTTCTTTGCATTTTGCATGTCTGCATGATCTCACAAATGTTTGGAAACACTTCAAAGCTTAAACGATTCTTCAATCACATCTTCAAATCTAACACGAGCTAAAACCTAACATGAAGGTTCCTCCAACGAAATAGCAAGTAGAATCCTTTTTCGGGATCAAAATCAAAATCTGAGATCATTCATATTATTAATTGCTTGCCTATTTGACCTTTGATCATCACAGAAATCTAGTATTCAACTTAACTGATTATCTTCCATCAAACTATCAAAATTTCAATTTGGTCAACTATGGTCAACTCATGGTTTCACCTAGTCAAACTTGGTCTCCACGACCTCCAAACGATGCAGAATGCATTTTCAAACATGTTTAACCACTTCTCAAATCAATTAACATGCTTCTAAACTATAACGCTGACTTTTCTTGTCAGATTTCAATTTTAATCCCGAAGGGGGCATGGTATTGCACATCATTCAAAGTCTGTAAATCTAAAGCTGAAATCATATCTTTCCTCAGTAATCAAGACAACAACCACGTCTAGTTGCTGATTCATCAAAAAGACCTCATCGCTTGGGGCAAATCAATCATCGCTCGGGGCATATCAGATTCATCAAGATCCATATCAATCTGGTATTTTCTTAATCTTGTAAATTGTATCAATTTTTGCAACTATCGGTTCAAATGTGTTATTTCCTTGGTTCTTCGGTAACTGAAGGGTTCAGATGTGATACCTATGTGATTCTTCTAAGGACAATCGAGTCTGGAATCGGTCCCTCGCTTCTTCGCAATCATAAGGTTTAGAATCAGGCGTTTTGACGCTTTTGTTTCATTGGTTCATTGCTGTTATAGAAAACATTATCTTTGGTCATTCAGGACCTATTATCTTCATATCAAACTTCAATCATCTTCCGCTTCATATCAATATCAATTTCAAATATCAGTTTCATATCTTTATCATGCACAGATTGTCTTTAAACCACTGCGCTTCGCACAACAATTCAAAGAGGGGAAAAATGTAATACCCCAAAAATGGGCTATAGGTTCATTAACCTCCTATATCAACATATCAAATGAAATCAACATCAAAGTCCTAACCTAAGGCACATCTGAACATCATCGAATTCTAATTGATTATCTCAAATTCTGCATCGGGGAATATTCCTAGTAATATTCTTAATTATCCTAATTATCTTTGATTTAATGATTATTTGGCGATAAATCCAATTTATCCTAAAGTTTGATTAATTGAATATTCTCAATATTTAATTAATTAGATTTAATTCTGCCACTTAATTGTTTAATTAAAGTTAATTCTATTTATTCCTAAATTGTATTATTTAATTTTGACAATTAATCCAAAATCCTATGAATAATTGATTAAATTCTTATTTAATTAATTAAAGCAAGTTGTCAATTTTTAATAATATTGTTTTTGAATAAAAGTTTGAAAAATAATTGATTAACCCATAAATCAATTGTTTTATTTTTCAAAATCAGTTAAGTTGGAAATAAATCACTTTATTATTAAAATAATTCATAAATAAAACATGCACAATCAGAAAAGCAGACAACTATCAATTATCAATTAAATCTAAACTCTATTTTGAGTTGAACTCTGCTTTTGCATGTTTTTATGAGTTACATATCCTTTATTTAAAAATAACTCAAAAATCAACCCGAGTTATTTGAGTGGTTTATGGCTTTTTTCCCATGCACCTCCAAAGCCCTAGATTTCTATAAAATCAAGGCTTAGCTCTTCACAATTCATCTCTCAAATCTCAAAAATTCGCATACTTACATTGCCAAAATCAATTCAAGAGTTGCACAATGACGTTGGAGAATTGGAATTGGAGGAATCAAAGCTCTTGCGAATCAACCACGTTGTGAGATCAATCTTGTTTTTTTTGCATTCATTTAGCTTCATATTGCATATCATTTAGAATTCATTGTTAGATCAATTCATAGCATATCAGTTTTTCATCTAGATTAGATTCATATCAAGTTTTATCATAATTGTACAAAAACATAAAAAATATAGATTAAATTGCATTCATTCCATATCTAGATTTTGCATTCAAATCCTTCATTTAGGTGTCATCAAGGTCACGGATCTCGATTATGATATGAGAACATCATACTCGCACCTATTAGAAGGCAGTAAATCACCTGGTTAGTTCAGTTTCAATTCATTGCAGATTTCATTTTCGCTAACCTCTAATGTTTTACTGAAGTGTTGTGTTTACAGAATAGGTACAAAATTCACACACACAATCCTCTATGCCAATTTGATGAGCACCATGAGAAGGATTAAACTCGCTTCAACTAGGAAGCTATGAGCCACTTCTTGAGATTTCCTTCTTCATGGATTCTCTCAAGTGTAATGGTTCATAGAAGTGTGTCACACTTTGATCACACACTACTCCCCTCTAAAATAACAGGAAACGTGAGAATGAAAGGGGGAGATATGGAGAAACACATTGTAAAGCCACGAGCAGCCATATGGGGTCTACCGAGGAGTAAAAAGGGCTACGTTCTTAGTAGAGTGTGATGGTCTAAAAGTAAATCTCACTAGTCTATCATCAAAAGAATATAGAAAACTCTCAAGAAATATAGGTTGTGGGGGAAAAGGTCTATTGAAGGAAATGAAAAGTAAAGAACAACGATGATAAGAAAGAGAAGTAGAGTGAAATAAGAACATACAAGAATGTGTATATTTTTAATTATTATATAATAATCTTAAAAAAATAATTTCATTTATGATGAGATTGTGTTAGTTTGAGATGTATTAAAGGTGTCATGGGATCATCATGAGATCTTAAATCAATCATATGTTGTTTATACTTTTACTATTCTCGTCTTAGGTATACTCAAGAATTGTAAATTTATATAAGTTGAAAACCATATTACATGATTCATTCTATTACAAGTTGTTTTATTTTCTTACACATACGTAGGATATTTTATCTTAGTCAATAACCTTCTTCTAATTATCATCTATAGCTTTCATTAGATACATAGCTCGCAAGAATTACATCTCATGAGACGTTATATCATCACAGCATATAGATTTCCCCTTGTCTAGGAATTCAAGGGTTATGTTGCATTCCAAATTACGCTCTTTTATATGCTTGCATAAACTCTTGGCAAGAGATGAAAAAAGACAATGAAATTGTCGTATTTCTTTGCAAATTGACCTTATCATTTCCTCCATAAGGAGAGGTGTATGCTTTAAGAATTGCATGTGTGCTTAAGCCAGATTATTCTTATGATATTATATTCCAAATATATATTATATTTAGACCATTATTTGGAAACTAAAGACCATTACCATCACTATCATTTCATACATTAGGATATTTGAATCTTTGTCTTAGAATTCCATAAATATAGTTCATTTTAGTATCTAGATGTTATGTCACTAACTCAATTGCTCTTAATTAAAACACACTAAGGAACAAATTAAGCTAGAATCATTTTTTAGTGTGTGTTGTGTTTCTTAAACCGCTTGATCATGCATTTGATAAATTCCTCTACACTTATGATTAAGTAGTATACACTGTAGAATCTAAGCATCCATTTTGGCTTAGGCAAGGACACTGGTAGATCATTTAAATTGTACCTACCAATTGTATTTTTTTGATAGCTTCAAATACCTTGTTACAAAATCCATTCATCATTTCTCCATGGGTGCATTTCATGAGAGGCACCTCTTTTCGACATTCTATCATCAGTTACCATGCCTTGTTTGCACTTCCACTTTTTGCATACATACTCACCACCACATATATCATGGTAAAATTTGACACAAATCCACCTTCAATATGCTTCAATGGATAAACACACCCCAATGCAAAACACCCAACTCTATCTATACATTGCAATGAGTTTATTTTCATTTGCAAATATGTTGAGAGGTGTAATTATACAATTCATTTCTAAAAATAACAAATTATCAAAGATAGGATGATCTATTTCAATTCAAAAAATAAATAGATATTGAAATAAAAAAACCTAAACAAATAAAACATATATATATAATTCAAAATTACATGTGTACTATAATGCCCCTTTAGGGAACCCAATAGAATTTAAGCTAAAACATGTTACTAAGTTTACTGAATAATTTTTTTGTTAAGAGTTTACAATCAATAATGAATAACAACACATAAGAAATATAACATAAGACAATACATACTCATAAAATTAAATCATTTATAGATTAAAAATCTCAAGGGTTCTATGACGTAGAATTATGTATAAGCTAACTATTCTACTGAGTACAATCCAACACATAATCACATGATATATCTTAGGTTCATTTTAAAACCCACATTTAAGTATTCCCAATCGTTTACTTAATCATAATGAAAAGAACACAAATCATAAAGTACGCTAACATATTCATTTCAAATAAATAATAAGATACATCCATTACATCAATGTAATCAAAGGTACATACAACAAGATACAAAATGATACATGATAGTCTTCAAGATAATACATCTTCCACTACACATGTTGAAAGGATAACAATAATACTAATAGGGAGACCTTCCAATTTCCACCTTGAGCCAAGAAAGCTCAATCACATAAGGCCACTCTTGGACCACTAAGGGTTTCTGAACTCCCTTCTTTACCTAGAAGGATCTACTAACCCTTCTTGCCAAATTGGAGTCTTCCTATCAGTTAGTGTTGTCACTTCTTCCCCTTAAGTTTACCAAGGTAAAATCACTCCACATTCACCACACCTCATTATGGTTTTGTGTAGGGTTGAATCCATTATCAAAAAGGAATTTTTCATCCTTCTGATGAAAAATTTCATAGACTTTGAAGATCTTCCTTACCAATCTCAAGGAATCCTAATTTTTAGGCTTGTAGCCCTATTAGCCACTACTAGGTCTTAGAACACTATTTTAGGTCAATAACTATGAAAGTTTCCAAATGAGCCCTAAAACTAATTCCACATCTAGATACCATTTTGGAATTTCTTAAATATTTTGGAGGTCTAGGGTTTCTCAGGTGTATGTACACTACAAATCAATTTTTGATCCTCCTTTCCTAGAAAATAGGCCTAATAACCTAGGTCACTTGGATAAACTATCAAATTCACCTCCTTCAAGACAAAAAAATAGTTCTAAGGCTTCATTTTGTCTCTAATGGAAATCTCCAATCCACATCTACCCTCTTCCAATCCAACCCTTCCTTCAAGAATTTATTGTCATTGGCTTTGCACTAACCGAGAAACCCTATCTCGCCTAGGGAAATCCTTCACATTGAGCTACAACCTCCTACTGCATCTATATAGTTTGGAACACTATGTAAAAAGGTTCCAAAACACCTCCTCCATGAGCCATTAAGATTTCATGGAGGGAAGTCATGGTGGAACCATGTTTCATCAAAACCCTTCAAACTGGCAAGACACAATCTACTGAGGGCTTGGCTAACAAAAAAAATAAAAAATGAAACACACACTAAAACCTATCTACACAATCCAAATTCAAGCGAAAGGAAAGAAAATAACAAATGTACAAGACTTCAATCACATTTTGAGTGAGAAGTTCCAAATTTCATTGAACAGTAAGAAATTATAGAGAATGTAAAAGACCAAATCTTTCTTGGGATTTGTGTTACAAGTAAACCAACCTTGTATTAATTTCACTCAAACATTAAATACCATCTCTAACACTTCATATTGTATCCCTAATTCTCATTTAGGGCTTTTGACAATTTCTTGCCCGCAACTTTAAAAAATTGTCAACGTTGCTCAAGCAACTTTGACAACTTTTGCATTTTTGGGTTTGCAACTTTGCTAGAGACCCTTAAAATGGTCTAAAATGATCTCCAACCTAACTCTAAACCATTAAAAACTCAAAAAATCCTAAACACAACTTAACTAATTTGTTTCAAAGTATTTTCACAAATTAGGCCCTATTTGTCCACTTTGGCAACCTAAGGTCCACTAGGGGAAACTAGGTACCAAGAACAAAACTTAAGCTAACTTCCTAACTAATAGAATCACTTGGAGTCTTATTCATTCCTTGACTTGGGTAAGGTCAAGTACAAGACAAAACATAGAATGAGTAATCATTACCTACCTAGGTGCTCCTGCACCATACTCCCCCTAAACAAAAAGTCAAGTACCACTTGGGATTATCAATGCTGTGTCTATACCCCACTTTTTAAATGTTTCTTAAGAAATCCATGTGGCTTCTAATTCTGGTTGATCAATCCACTTCACTAGATGTTCCATATATATTCTATGTCTAGTTTTCTTCTGTACCTGGGAGTTTAGAATCCTCTCTACCTTAGGCTGACTCTTGGATGGCAAGGACACCTTTTGGAGGTCTATAGCAACTACTAAATCTTGTGTGTCTTGGGCTATATCAGGGCCTTTATACCTGGTCAAATCATGAACATTAAAAATAGGGGAAATGGCCAAATCAATTGGCAATGCCACCTTATAAGCATTATGTCCATACTTGGCTAGAATAGAGCATGGACCAATATTCCTCATTTGCAGCTTGATGGGGAGTCCCTTTTACAATCTTGCCTTATTGAGGTGAACCATAACAAGGTCTCCAACCTCAAACTTCTCTTATCTTCTCTTCTCATCTACTTTAGCCTTTAGTTTTTGTGTGGCCTCCATTAGTGTGTTCTTGACTTGGTCATGAACCTCCTTCATAGATTGTGTGAAGTCCTCTGCATGTACACTCTTGTATGCTATGTCTTTGAAGTCTCTAAGCTCACATATTCCCCTTGGGTGAATCTCATAAACAATTTCAAAGGGGCTCTTGCCGGTGGTTCTATTTACACTATCATTGTAAGCATATTAATCTTGGGGTAGGAATTGATCCTACATATGACCATACTCCTTTTTCAAGCATCTAAGGAGGTTACCCAAGACTCTATTTATGACCTCTATTTGGTCATCTATCTATGGGTGATATGCTGACCCAAAAAAAAAGTTGGTTCCAAGACTCTTCCACAATGTCTTCCAAAAGTGGCCCATAAAATTCACATCTCTATCTGAAACAATGCTTAATGGCAGTCCATGGATTCTTACTACCTCTTTGAAGAATAGGTGGGCAATGTAGCTTGCATCATGAGTAGTCTTGCAAGGGATAAAGTGACTCATCTTGTTGAATCTATCCACCACTACAAACACACTATCAAATCCAATGTTAGTCCTAGGTAATCCCATAATGAAGTCCATGCTAAGACATTCCCATGGCCTATTAGGAATTGGGAGAGGTTGATAAAGGCCAACATTAGTAGTAATTCCCTTTTCCTTTTAAAAAATAATACATTCGTCTACATACTTCCTAACATCCTTTTGTAACTTTGGCCAATAGTAGAATCTACTAACTAGATCAAGTGTCTTATTCAGCCCAAAATGACCACTAAGACTACCATTGTATTTCTCTTGTATGAGATTCTCTCTCATGAACCCTCTAGGCACACATAGTTGTCCACCTTTAAACAATAGACAATTTTGCAAGGTATAATCTACATATTGGCTATGAAAATGATTACTAAAATCTGCACATACCTTGTATACCTTTGCAAAATCTGCATAATCATGGTATAGGTCATTGAATCCTTCTATTCAAATTCTTTGTAACTTCACCTCTTGAATAGTGAGAAATCTTCTATAAGGGCATCAACAACTTTGTTGTTTTGACCATTCTTTTGCTTGATATGGAAGGTGTAAGCTTGTAGGAATTCCATCCATTTAACATGCCTATGGCTTAACTTCTCGTGTGTTAATATAGCTCAATACTTGATTATCAGTGAAAATCACAAATTCTTTGGGCAAGAGATAGTGCCTCCACTTCCTAAGAGCTTGAACTAAAGCATAAAGCTCCAAGTCATAGGATGAATACCTTGTCTTTTCCTTATTAAGATTTTCACTAAATAATGATACTAGGTTTCCCTCTTGGCTAAGGACTACTCCAACAACAACAACACTAGCATCACACTCCAAGGTAAATAGTTTCTCAAAGTTAGGAAAAACAAGGATAGGTTGATTAGTCACCTTGGTCTTTAATAACTGAAAATTTTTCTCAGCCTCTTTGGTCCACTTGAACTTAGTATTTACTCCACCCTTGATGGTGTCCAAGATAGGGGCACAAATTTCACTAAACGCTTTGATGAAATTTCTATAGAATTGAGCCAAACCATGGAAACTCCTTACCCCAGTCCCTATTTTTGGAGTGGTCCATCTTAGGATGGCTTCTACCTTACCTTTATCCATTTTGAGATTCCCTTGTGAGACTACAAAACCCAAATATACCAGCTCTTGTTTCAAGAAGTCACATTTTTCTAGATTGATAGTCAATTGTTCTTCCTTCTATTTCTTCAACATCACTTCCAAGTGTTCAATTTGTTCCTTCTTTTTCTTGTTGAAGATAAATATGTCATCAAGGTAAACTACTACAAATACCCCTATTTAATCTTTTAGCACTTCATTCATCAATCTCATGAATGTGCTAGGGGCATTGGTGAGTCCAAATGGCATAACTAGCCACTCATATAGGCCTGTTGTAGTCTTGAATGTCACCTTCCATTCACCCCCTCCTTGATCCTAATTTTATGGTACCCACTCTTGAGGTCTATCTTTGTGAAGTACTTAGCACCTCTAAGGCATAGGAAATATGTACCTAATAGTGATTTTATTTATTGCTCTAGAAATAGTGCATAATCTCCACTTACCTCCTTTTTAAGGGGCCAACACCACAAGGACAACATAAGGGCTTATGCTCTTCCTTATCAACCCTTGGTCAAGCAACTCTTGGACTTGGTGAGATTTCTCCTTGTTTTATTCTGGGATCACTTTGTAAGCTTCATTATTGAGCAAAGAAGCTCCTGGCACAAATTCTATCTGATGATTGATTTCCCTCTTAGGTGGTAGGGTTGCAAGAATTACATCACTTACTATTTCTTTGGATGTTTCTAGAAAACTCTTCACCTCTTTAGGTAAGGGTTCTTGTTCTTTCTTGTCTTCTTCTCTTGGCTTCACCACTATAGAAAACTTGATTCCATCTTCCCCATTTAGTTCTCTCAAGAAGTCCTTGCCTCTTGTAAATAGAACATTTAAACTTGCTTCCTTAGTCTCCACCTCATCTACAAGGGATTGAATGCTAAGTTACTCCATTCTTTTGAAAAGACTATGAGTTCTTTTCTCCATTATGCATGGCCTTACTATCATATTGCCATGGCCTACCCAACAAAAAATGGCATGCATCTATGGGAAATATGTCACCCAAAAATTTGTCTTGGTACTTCCCAATGATGAATTGTACCCACACTTGTTCATTAACCAATACATTTTGCCCCTTATTTAGCCAAGTTACCTTATATGGGTGAGAATGTGGTATTCTCTTCAAACCAAGTTTTTGCAGTGCCTCCCCAGAGATGATATTGTTAGTAGACCAGGAGCCTATAATTACCTTACAAACCTTCCTAAGAATTTTGCATTTCACCTTGAATAAGGCTCTTCTTTTCTTTGGTTATTCTTTCACTGGTTCCTTCAACAAAATCCTTCTAAGCATTAAGTTCTCTCCACTCTCTGAATCAAGGGGTACCTCAGGGGACTTGACACTACTTGTCTCTTCTTGAACAAAATTTATCCTCTTCTATTATTGAGAGGAAGATGCTTTGTTTGGACACCTATAGGCTGTGTTGGTACTCAAAAATACAACATGGGTTTTTGAGCACCTTGTTAAATTTTTGCAGTTCTGCGCCCCATAAGTGCTTAGCCTATTTGCTCGAATGAGATTCAGAGGATTCTCCAAGCATGTCAAGTGCTTATCACCCTTGTTTTATCTTTTGAAGACATACCAGGTCGTTAAAGTCAAGTTTCAAGTTGTTCAATGATGTCTTGTTTTGAGCACTTGTCCCAATTTTGCATTTGTGCCTAAGTGTCAATTTGTTGTAGTAGGCCCTATTTGCATTTGAATATCTTTTGCCCAGTGATTGATCATGACATGTCGATTGTGGCATCATATTGTAGGCATGGGAGTGAGTCAATTTGCCAATTTTCAGCCCCCCCATGTGCCCGTTTGACCTGTTTGCCAGTGTCATTCCATTTGCAATTTATTAAATTTCCCTGAGTGTGCACTATTCATAATTCTAAGTAGCCTACTTTGAGGCTTTTTAGTTTGTGCCCTGTGCAGGGTCTGACATAACTAAGTGTGGTTCTATATTATAGACCTGGAAGACTAAATGTCTGATGATTTTCAAGTCTCTACCAATCTATTTGACCACTTTCCCGAGCCAATTCCAGATCAGATTTCTATGTTTTTCACTATTTTATATCCTGAAATTTACTAACTGATTGACTTTGGTGATTAATTGTAATTGGCCACTTGATCCTTGGGATGAGAAAATGATGGATTCACATTCCTTATATGTGGGTGAATCAATGCCCGGGTTGCCAGTTTGTGAAGGTTTTAGTTGGTCAATTTTTAAGGCCGATTCTAGAGCCAATTTATGTGATTTGACAAGTGCAGACATAATTGGTTTTCATTTGGCCATGTTTGATCACAAATAAATCTGAGCTCAAATCTTTCTAAGCAATTTCCTTTGACCAGCATACTGTAATGTTGGAGGTTGGTGTGTGCTCCTGGTGGCACTTTCTTGTCGGGCCTTTCAGTCAGTTTTTAAGGCCACTCCCGGATGTTGGTTGGTGTGGTTTGGCAATTGTGAAAGTGTAAAAAGAAACAACTATGTGGTTGATTCTTTGAGACATCATGGTTTGTCACTTGGTGATGGCATTCAGGGTAAATGCAATGAAGGATGTTGATTCATAGGTGGTTGATGCCCTCTTTTTGGCTCAAGATTACATTGATGTTTTTGAACTTCCAACTCTCTAGCAACCTATGCAGTGGTGCCTATTCATGTGCTGTATTCGATCAAAATGAAACTTCAAATTGTTGATTTATGGGATACAATATGATTAACGAAGTTGTGGTAAATGTTGAAGAAATATGCGCTGATCCCATTTTGAAGATAAAAGCAAAAGTTTTACTATCACATTATATCCCTGTGTTTGTCATGTTTCCACTAAAATGTGATCTCATGTGATAATACCCTTCCAAAATAAAGATTTTCTAATTGAAAATCTAAAAGCCCTTAAGTCTGCAAATGTTGATGGGCTCATGGTTGATGTCTGGTGGGAGATTGTGGAGGCAGAGGAACCAAAGCAATATGATTTGGAGAGCTCAAGCATTCCTTTTAATCATCTTATCAGAGAAAGAAGAATGAATCCTGACAAATAGATAATACAGATTGCAGTTGTTGGGGCAATCACAATGACGCTATTTTTGCGCACAGAAATGCATTAGTAGAGCATTACAGATGGAAATATCTATATGGGAGCTATGTTCTTCAGTCTAGTCCACATGATGTTTAATGGATTTCCAGAAATGTCAATGACAGTTGGCCACCTTCCAATTTTCTACAAGCAAAGAGACCTCCTATTCTATCCAGCTTGGGCTTATGCATTGCGAGCTTGGATAGTGAGGATCCCGCTATATTTTCTAGAAACATTGATTTGGGTTTCTATTACATACTATGTTATTGGCTTTGCACCAGAAGCTGAGAGCTCAATTCTACTCATATATTTACCCACGCCTTAGTTTGGAGAAGTGCTGAATGCCAATGCTTGCAAATCAAAAGTGGGAACTAGCATGAGAATGAGAGAGTGACCCACGCATTGGGAAAAATAACACAAAGGCCCTAATGCAATACAAGGAGAGAGGCCTGTGCAAAAGAATAAATCTGGGGCTTTGCGTGAGGCCACAAAGGTAAAATCGGCCATTTTGGTGGCTATTAAGGGAAATATGTTGGAGGTATGGAGATGCTGTGAAGACACCTGCGCATGTGTGGGAGGCCAATGTTAATGGTTGAGGGCTTGCCTTGCGCGAGGGACCAAGGGGTTGCCAGCACATCTTGTTTAGTGGCTCATACAAAGAAATGGGAGGCATGTCTTGAAGTGCCAGTCATTTGGTAGCCTGCATGTGTTTGGGAATTGCTAGCATTGACTATGAAAGGGACAACCTCATTCACTGATAGAGGGAGGCCTGCGTAAGCATTAGTGGCTTGTGCATATACAAAAGGTGCCAATAAAACATAGGAGGGAGGAGTGCCCAAGACATGAGGCCAGTGTAAGTATGATGGCCAGTGTAATTGGCAGAGTATGTGAGGCACTATGTAGATAGTGCCTTACGCAAGGCATGAACCAGGGGTGCTCTCATGGCATAGAGGCCTCACACATTAAAACTATGGAGTCTACTTTGCCAGCAGAAGGACTTGCACAAATTGAAGGATACTTATGCATGAATAAAATGAAGCTTATCTTTCCTAGCTCATGCCCTCTCTATTGGTACGTTTATTGGCAAAGAGCTTCGTGCTTTTTATAGCAAGGTAATTAGAAGAATGAAACAAGGGGTGCACCCCAGGTTAGTGTGGAGATCAGGTTTGTATTCAAAACTTGCAAAATGTGGCAGGGTTTTCTGTTTAAAGCCATTATCCCACATGCAGTGAAAACCGGTTCTGTGAAATGTTTAAATACACTAGCACATTTAATATGAAATAAGTATGAAACCAAGGATGCTCTTGGCGGGTCCCTTGGCTAGGTGATTTAGTGCGTGGCGGACCCCATTATTTTGAGGCAAAATGCAAGGAAGGCTTTATATTCTTAGAATGAATTGTCCCACATGCATTAGTATTGGAAACTTTGAGGTGACTATATACAAATCCACTCTCATATGAAATAAGAATCAAGATCGGAGGCTATACCCGCGTGACTGCTTGAAAGAACCTCAATTTTCATACCGGAGGGCTAGTAGGTAAGAAATTTTGTAGAGGATAGGTGGTGCGCTGAATGGGCGAGACAGACACATGATGCATGGTTGTTGAGTTGCTAGATGAGGCCGGCAGTTAGGAGATGACCGCGAGATTCTGCGGGTGGTCTGCTAGCTGCGAGTCGCCAGGTCACCAGATCCTGGTGGTTAAGCCCCAACCACTTTGCAATTCGGTGAGCCTTCAGTTGTGAGATCTTCGAATGGCTGGTGATCAAGATGTAGCATTTTGAGATTACATGACTAAGCTTGGTCGCTAGGTCTCCAGATGTAACCCAAGGTCAAGGCAGCATTCAGAGAATTAGAGAATGGCTTATTTGCCAGGTCGCCAAGCTTAACCACGGTTAGTCAATCCATTCAGAGACCTGGAGAATACATGCTAGTCGCCAGATCTCCCACTCTAGGGTTAAGCTAAGGTTAGTCCAAGCACCCAATCAACATGTGACAAGTGGTGCTTTCTGGTGCTTCCAGAGGATAAAGTGCAAAAAATGGTTAAAAATTGCAGATTTAAAAGAATTTAAGAAAATGACATAGTCCAAACTATAGGAAATAATTCAAAAATTTAAATGGTGAGCTGCTCACAAAAAAATTGCCCAGGAGTTCAATTTTTGTCGAAACATATAAGTGTTATATGTTTCTGGAAATGGCAAACAACAAGGAATCCAATGACAATGATTGTTTTTAGTTTCAAGGTGCTAGAGAGAGCAGTATGGTTTTGAAATCCAAGGATCAAATTAGATCATTGGGGAATGATTGCAAAATGTGGATCAAATTTGGAAAATCAGTTGTAGGACAGATGAAAGGAAGGCTGAAGATATTTTGTGCTAAGTGGACAACTGTCAGTTCTATGTAACTGATCTCATTTGCTATATCTTTGTTTTTCTCTCATTTTGTAAGAGGATGTTGAAATTTATGCTGCTAGAGAAGCTTCCAGGCTTTTGAGTCTTATTTTTTGTGTTCATGGTCTTGCAATGTATAGTTTCAGATGAATTTTAATGAAAACAATGGAATCCCTATTCAGTTCTTGTTTGATGTCTTTGTGTGCATTGTCTTAATTCTTGTGTATTAACTTGTAAGGCATGTTGATTGTATACACTTAAAAATGGCTTCATTAATTAATTAAATATTTATTATTTAATTGATATTGACTTGATGAATTGATTAAATATTTATTATTTAATTAATAATTATTTTCTCTATTTATTAAATAGTTTATTCAATTTATTTAGTAAATTCACTATAGTCTATTCCTCTACCCTAAATCTTCTAATTAGTCTTATTAAAGTGATTTAATTAAATATACAATCACCTAAATATGACTAAGTCCCCTAGTCTACCTCACTTACCTAGTCACCTGACACATCACTTTGGCTAAAATAAATAATTATTATTAATTATTTATTGGTAATTATCCTCACCCACATAGGTCCTATTCTTAAGGGCTATGTGGCCTCATAGGACTTGGTCTCATGACCACATGTCGTCTCTTAAACCAAGTCAAGAGACATTTCCTATTCCTAAGGGGCTTCTCAAGCCACCTCTAAGGGTCAGAGGTGACTCATGGGACACTTGTACCAAGAGTCCTCATGAGGAAAAAGTCCTTCCCTCTTCCTCTCTTTGGTCTTTGTGAGACACTTGACATGTGTCTTTCCCTTCCACCTTCTTCTCCTCCATGTCAATGTGAGAGGAACATCATCCCTATTCTCCCTCTCACATTCCAACTACATCCCCCTTTCTCTCAACTCCTTCAACCAAGTCAATCCTAGCCCTAGGATCTTCCACCTTTCATTCTCCACCGTAGGATTGTGCCACCTAGGCTTAGATCCTCCAAAACTCTATAAAAGGAGCCTCATTTTCCCTTTGTGAGCTAATAGCTAATAGTGATCAAGTAATCAAGAAATCAAGTATTATAGAGCATTCAAGCATTCAAAAGCATTCAAGCATCCAAATTATCTTCATATCACTTCCATTTCATCCATTAGTTTTGCACAATCAAGCTTAGGCCATTTTGCACTCATACATACAAATCTCCACACTTTGGTGACATCTTGGGCAAGGAGCTTCAAATTGGAAATCTGAGAGCTCACCATCTTCAAGAAATCAAAGCTAGGAGAGCAATGGAGACAAGCTACATGGTAGGTGAAGGTAATTATATTTAGTTATTCATTGTGTTTACTTTTGTACTCTTCATTGTGTTTGCATTAGGTTGAATTATTGGCTTAGATTAGTTAATATTTCATTTCTAGTATTAGTATAACTTATTTGCATACATTGATATACTAGTCATAAGGTATCTGTGAGTTTGAATTTAAGTTTCTTTCAAGGAGAGAGTAAGTCTTGATTTCAGATCTCGAGAATTCTAGGTTTGCATATGAATTTGATGTCCAAGTATTCAAATGAGAAGAATGGTTTGCAAGGCATTTCATTCGGGTTCTTGAGTTGGAGTTAGGGTTTTTTGGGATTGCACATTTGTTTGACTCTATTGCCCAATAGATAAGGCACTAGTCTTGGCTTGACTAGCAGTTTTCTTGATCAAACATTAATTGAAATCACTTTACATTTCTAGTTTAAGAGCATTAATGTTTGTAAGTTGCATTGAATAGTACAAATTCTTTTGGTGATTCCTTGTAGAAGTGAATCTGATAGGTTAGCCTGCCTGAGCCTCCAGGTTCAAAGATAAGAAGGATGAATATCCTTGTTATTATCCACTAGTTTTCATATTTGCATAAAGGGTTTTAGTGAGAGTGTTTATGTATGCAGATTTAGTATATTTTAGGTACACCCACCCGGGTCTGTGGAGCCCAAAGTGTAGGAGTTTCTCCTTGTTAATTAGTCTTTTCTTGCTTGAGTCATGAGTTTAGGAATCACAGAGTTCAATTGAAGCATTTAAGGCTTGTAATAGGATTCAGTAAGAAAAATCACTAACAAATTGGAGACTCTACTGGGGACAGTCCTAGAGTCTTGCTATATTCAATTTGGGGAAGAGTCTCTTAAATGTTATAATTTGAAAATTGTTTTGAGATCTGAAAGTTTCACCTGGATTTGTTGTTGTAAAAACTTGAAAATATATGTGACTTTGCTGTGAGGAATGCCCAAAATCTATTGGTGTTTCAAAGAAGATCAGTGAATAAATTTGTGTCCTCTAAAGGGAGGTGGTGACTCTGTGCTAGAATGAACCTGAGATGTGAAGCTTTGTTTCAGATTTCAGTCAGATGTGAGGTGAACAACAACAATCAAAAAAGATTTTTCCAAGTATTCTCCATTTAGTTTTTAATGTGTTTATATGGTCCTTATCAAGTGATGTTGTCATTAAAAGAAAGGACAGATAAGTGAAATTACATACTTCTGGATTAAAATTTGAGTTAATTCATAAGTGAGAAGTATGTCAGATTAGTAAGCCTAATAAGAGAAGGTTGATTACAAGTGTAGAATTTTTGTTACTGGTTTTCAAGAATTTCAAGTGTATAGCAAAAGTTGCAGCCAATAATGGATGGTTAGAGGTGTTCTTTTGTCAAAGGATATGTGCCATTTTTCTATGATGGCATACCTGATTTTCCTAATAAGATCCCTGATGGAATTAGAGGACATTTTTCAAATTTTGATAGGAACCAGTCTCAATCAGCAAGGAAGCATGTTCAAGTTTTTGCTGATGTGATGTGTGATTTTGATGTATGCCATGAGGATCTTTGGATGAGGTTGTTTGTGCAGACTCTGAAAGGAGATGAAAGAGAATGGTTCTCATTCCTACTGACAGCTTTGATTTCTTCATGGGAAGAGTTGAGTTCATCCTTCATTGAACAATTTGATGGGTGGGTAGATATCAAATTGTTGCTAGATAGATTTATGGATATTCATATTCAACAAGATGAGTTGATCCCTAAGTTTAATAGCAGATTCATTAAAATATTAATGGATATCCCTAAAAATTGTAGGCCCCATGATTAGATATGTTTAGTTGTGTATTTGGGTGCTTTGGGCCAAAAGATGGGTTTCCTATTGAGGGATAAACAACCACAAAGTCTGTATCAGGCATTTGAATTTGCTATGGATATTGAATGTAATTTGAAATATGGAGTTATAAGAAGGCGTACCTCTATTGGTTTGTATTCTCAGAATGAAGTGAACAATCAGGAAAAATGTGATCAGCATCAGTGCTTTCATTCTCGTACTAATTGTATTGATCAAAGTGATGTATGTGAAAGTAGAATGAATGTCACTGCTATAGATGTTGTTGATGAAGAGTTGGAAAAATTTTCAGCCAATGAAGACAATGAACATTTCCAGATTGTTGATGATACATCTTTCCCTTTGCACAAATACAATGAGATTAATCATGAAAATAACTTCCCGGTTACTAATGTTGATGAAAGTGTTGAGAGGAATAGTGATTATAATGAGCCCATGCATGAAAAGCTTTTGTCACTATTGCTGCAATTGAAACAACAAGATAATGGAAGCATGGATCAGGTAGAGAATGAATTGAATTCTAATAACCTATCACAGGTTTTCTCTCATGTTGAGGATGATTTTTCTTTTCAGTCTTCCATGTGTATGATTAGTAATTAAGTTGAATGCGAAGTCTTGGATATTAAAAACAAATGGGGAAGTTCATTATCTAGTGCTTGTGAAGATGATTTGACTGATTACAGTGCTGATTTCTCATGTGATGACAACAGCAGTGGTGAATCATGTTTAGATTTATATTTTGATTTCTCTTTCTCTGCTGAATGTATAAGTGAAGTTGGATGTAATGACATGTCTTGTGAAGTTACTAATGTGTTATTTGATGAAGACATAGATGTAAATCAGTCAACACTTTGTTCTAACATTTATGAGAAACATTTCCATGTAGTTTCTAATCCATTATTTGAAGAATGTGCTCGGGAAATAGAACTTGTTGAAGATAACTCATTTTTAGATTCTGGTATTAGTGGTACAACTAAGTCTGGTCTTTCAGCTCCAATAAAGTCAGTTGGAGGAGATGTAATGCAAGGTGAGGGTTGTACATTTGATGAGAGTGCATTACATGTTGATAGCTTGATCCTTCTACCACCAGACATTGTTGATAATGAAGATGAACTAATTTACGGTATTGATTGTGTGAATCATCCTTATGAGGATAAGACTGCGATTTATCAAGAGAAATCAGATTTGTCTAATCTGATTGGTTTGATGTATGAGGATGTTTCAAATTCCTTAGCTGAATTAAATCAATGTGAGTATAGTTGCTTTATTTTTGATACACAAGCATGCACTAAGGTTGAGTCGGATGTTTGCAACCAAGAAGAAAGGATACCAGTTGTTTGTCCCCTTTCATGTGCTTTAATGTATGATGATTCCGATGATGTTTGTTTTTCGGATGATGAATTTGTAGGGAGACATAAGAGAGAAGGCATAGGTGATTTTAAATTTGAAGATATTGTCCAGCTTGTGTTCCTTGATACTTTCTATCATCATGAGTCTAATGGTAGTTTCAGATTGCTGGTTCAGTTCCAAAGGAGGAACCAAGTTTTTGACAGAGGTAAAGGTTGAAGTTCCTTTGGCATTTTGAAGCTACTAATGTATATTTTGTAAACCTTGTAAATTTTCTTTGTTTCAGTTGTTTGGTAGTTGGTTTTGGGTTCCTTGTTTGGAGTTTTGGAAGAAGTAAAAGGATGTCATGCTAATTCTCTTTGGGTGGTCTACTGTACCATGAGATTTTGAGGTTATCTACATGCCCGCATAGGGCACACATCCAAACTCAGAGCCACTGCTGGTACTAAAAAATACAACATGGGTTCTTGAGCACCTTGTTAAATTTTTGCAGTTCTGAGCCCCATAAGTGCTTTTGAGCCTATTTTCCCAGATGAGATTCTGAGGGTTCTCCATGCATGTCAAGTTCTTGTCACCCTTGTTTTATCTTTTGAAGACATCCCAGGTCGTTAAAGTCAAGTTTCAAGTTGTTCAGTAATGTCTTGTTTTAAGCACTTGTCCCAATTCTGCATTTGTGCCTAAGTGTCAATTTGCTGTAGTAGGCCATGTTTGCATTTGAATATCTTTTGCACAGTGATTGATCATTACATTCTGGTTGTGGCATCATATTTTAGGCATGGGAGTGAGTCAATCTACCAATTTTCAACCCCCCATGTGCCCGTTTGATCTATTTGCCAGTGTCATTCCATTTGCAATTTATTAAATTTCCCTGAGTGTGCATTGTTCATAATTCTAAGTAGCCTACTTTAAGGCTTTGTAGTTTGTGCCCTGTGTAGGGTTTGACATATTTGAGTGTGCTTCCATATTAGACCTAGAAGACTAAATGTCTGATGATTTTCAAGTCTCTACCAATCCATTTGACCACTTTCCCGGGCCAATTCCAGATCAGATTTCTATGTTTTTCACTGTTTTATATCCTGAAATTTACTAACTAGCTGACTTTGGTGATTAATTGTAATTGGCCACTTGATCCTTGGGATGAGAAAATGATGGATTCGTATTCTTATATTTGGGTGAATCAATGCCCGAGCTGCTGGTTTGTGAAGGTTTCAGTTGGTCAGTTTTTAAGGCCGGTTCCAGAGCCAATTTATGTGATTTGACAAGTGCAGACATAATTGGTTTTCATTTGGCCATGTTTGATCACAAATAACACTAAGCTCAAATCTTTCTAAGCAATTTCCTTTGACCAACATACTGTAATGTTGGAGGATGGTGTGTGCTTCTAGTGACACTTTCTTGTTGAGCCTTTTAGTCAGTTTTTAAGGCCACTCCCAGATGCCGGTTAGTGTGGTTTGGCAATTGTGAAAAAGTGTAAAAAGAAACAACTATGTGGTTGATTCTTTGAGACATCATGGTTTGTCACTTGGTGATGGCATTTAGGGTAAATGCAATGAAGGATGTTGATTCATAGGTGGTTGATGCCCTCTTTCTGGCTCAAGATTACATTGATGTTTTTGAACTTCGAACTCTCCAGCAACCTATGCAGTGGTGCCTATTCATGTGCTGTGTTCGATCAAAATGAAACTTCAAATTGTTGATTTATGGGATACAGTATAATTAACAAAGTTGTGGTAAATGTTGAAGAAATGCAGGCTAATCCCATTTTGAAGACAAAAGCAGAAGTTTTACTATCACATTATATCCTCGTGTTTGTCATGTTTCCACTAAAATGTGATCTCAAGTGATAATACCCTTCCAGAATAAAGATTTTCTAATTGAAAATCTAAAAGCCCTTAAGTCTGCAAATGTTGATGGGCTCATGGTTGATGTATGGTGGGAGATTGTGGAGGCAGAGGGACCAAAGCAATATGATTTGGAGAGCTCAAGCATTCCTTTTAATCATCTTATTAGAGAAAGAAGAATGAATCCTGACAAATAGATAATACAGATTGCAGTTGTTGGGGCAATCACAATGATGCTATTTTTGCGCATAGAAATGCATCAGCAGAGCATTACAGATGGAAATCTCTATATGGGAGCTATGTTCTTCGGTCTAGTCCATATGATGTTTAATGGATTTCCAGAAATGTCAATGACAGTTGGCTGCCTTCCAGTTTTCTACAAGCAAAGAGACCTCCTATTCTATCCAGCTTGGGCTTATGCATTGCCAGCATGGATAGTGAGGATCCCGCTACCTTTTCTAGAAACATTGATTTGGGTTTCTATTACATACTACGTTATTGGCTTTGCACTAGAAGCTGAGAGCTCAATTCTACTCATATATTTACCCACGCCTTATTTTGGAGAAGTACCGAATGCCAGCGCTTGTAAATGAAGAGTGGGAACCAGAGTGAGAATTAGAGAGTGGCCCATGCATTGGGCAAAATAACACAAAGGCCCTCATGCAATACAAGAATAGAGGCCTATGCAAAAGAACAAATCTGGGGCTTTGCGTGAGGCCACAAAGTTAAAACTGACTATTTTGGTGGCTATTAAGTGAAATATGTTGGAGGTATGGAGATGTTGTGAAGACACCTGCACATGTGTGGGAGGCCAATGTTAATGGTTGTGGGCTTGCCTTGCGCAAGGGTCCAAGGGGCTGCCAGCACATCTTGTTTAGTGGCTCACACAAAGAAATGGGAGGCATGTCTTTAAGTGTGAGTCATTTGGCAGCTTGCATGTGTTTGGGAACTACTAGCATTGACTATGAAAGGGACGACCTTAATCACTGATAGAGGGAGGCCTGCATAAGCATCAGTGGCTTGTGAAAATACAAAAGGTGCCAATCAAATAGAGGAGGGAGGAGTGCCCAAGACATGAGGCCAGTGTAATTGGCAGAGTACATGAGGCACTATTTAGATAGTTCCTTACGCAAGGCATGAACCAGAGGTGCTCTAATGGCATAGAGGCCTCACACATTAAAACCTTGGAGTTTTCTTTGCCAGTAGGAGGACTTGCGCAAATTGAAGGATACTTACGCATGAATAAAATGAAGCTTATCTTTCCTGGCTCGTGCCCTCTTTGTTGGTATGTTTATTGGAAAAGAGCTTCATGCTTTTTATAGGAAGGTAATTAGAAGAATGAAACAAGGGGTGCACCCCAAATTAGCATGGAGATTTGGTTTGTATTCAAAACTTGCAAAACATGGTAGGGTTTTCTGTTTAAAGCCATTATCCGACATGCAACGAAAACTAGTTTTGTGAAACATTTAAATACACTGACACGTTTAATATGAAATAAGTATGAAACCAAGGATGCTCTTGGCGGGCCCCTTGGGTGGGTGATTTAGTGCATGGCAGGCCCCATTATTTTGAGGCAAAATGCAAGGCTTTATATTCTTAGAACAAATTGTCCCACATGCATCCAGATTGGAAACATTGACGTGAATATATACAAATCCACTCTCATATGAAATAAGAATGAAGAGCGGAGGCTGTGCCCGTGTGATTGCTCGAAAGTGCCTCGATTTTCATGTCGACAGGCCATTAGGTAATAAATTTTGTAGAGGATAGGTGGTGCAATGACTGGGTGAGATGAACACGTGGCCCATAGTTGTTGAGTCACTAGATGAGGCCGGTGGTTAGGAGATGACCACAAGATTTTGTGGATGATCAGCTAGCCGCCAGTCGCCAGGTCACCAGATCCTGGTGGTTAAGCCCCAACTATTCCACGATCTCCGAATGGTTGGCGGTCAACCCTTTAGTCGCAAGATCTCCGAATGGCTAGCGGTCAAGATGTAGCATCCTAAGATTACGTGACTAAGCTTGGTCGCTAGGTCTCCAGATGTAACCCCAAGTCAAGGCAAAATTCAGAGAATTAGAGAATGGCTTATTCACTAGGTCACCAAGCTTAACCATGGTTAGTAAATCCATTCAGAGACATGGAGAATACATGCTAGTCGCTAGATCTCCCAATCGGGGGTTAAGATGAGGTTAGTCCGAGCACCCAATCAACATGTGACAAGTGGGACTTTCTAGTGCTTCCTAAGGATAAAGTGCAAAAAATGGTTAAAAATTGCAGATTTAAAAGAATTTAAGAAAATGACATAGTCCAAACTATGGGAAATAATTCAAAAATTTAAATGGTGAGTTGCTCACAGGAAAATTGCTTGGGAGTTCATTTGTTGTCGAAACATATAAGTGTTATATGTTTTCGGAAATGGAAAACGACAAGGAATCCAATGGCAATGATTATTTTTAGTTTCAAGGTGCTGGGAGAGAGCAGTATGGTTTTGAAATCTGAGGATCAAATCAAATCAGTGGGGAATGATTGCAGAATGTGGATCAAATTTGGAAAATCAGTTGCAGGAAAGATGAAAGGAATGCTGAAGATATTTTGTGCTAAGTGGACAGCTGTCAGTTCTGTGTAACTGATCTCATTTTCTATATCTTTGTTATTCTCTCATTTTGTAAGAGGATGTTGAAATTTATGCTGCTAAAGCAGCTTCCAGGCTTTTGAGTCTTATTTTTTGTGTTCATGGTCTTGCAATGTACAGTTTCAGATGAATTTTAATGAAAATAATGGAATCCCTGTTCAGTTCTTATTTGATGTCTTTGTGTGCATTGTCTTAATTCTTGTGTATTAACTTGTAAGGCATGTTGATATACCAGTTATAAAGTGTTTGCGAGTTTGAATTTAAGTTTCTTTCAAGGAGAGAGTAAGTCTTGATTTCAGATCCCGAGAAGTCTAGGTTTGCATATGAATTTGATGACCAGGTATTGAAATGAGAAGAATGGTCTGCAAGGCATTTCATTTGGGTTCTTGAGTTGGAGTTAGGGTTTTCTGGGATTGCACATTTTTTTGACTCTGTTTCCCAATTGATAAGGCACTGGTCTTGGCTTGACTGGTAGTTTTCTTGATTAAACATTAATTGAAATCACTTTATATTTCTAGTTTAAGAGCATTATTAATGTCTGTAAGTTGCATTGAATAGTGCAAATTCTTTTGGTGATTCCTTGTAGAAGTGAATCTGATAGGTTAGCCTGCCTGAGGCTTCGGGTTCAAAGAGAAGAAGGATGAATATCCTTGTTATTATCCACTGATTTTCATTCTGCATAAAGGGTTTTAGTGAGAGTGTTTATGTATGCAGATTTAGTATATTTTAGGTACACCTACCTAGGTCTGTGGAGCCCAAAGTGTAGAAGGAGTTTCTCCTTGTCAATTAGTCTTTTCTTGCTTGAGTCATGAGTTTAGGAATCATAGAGTTCAATTGAAGCATTTAAGGCTTGTAATAGGATTCAGCAAGAAAAATCACTAACAGGTTGGATGCTCAATTTTCCCACAATTATAACACTTCATAGTAGCAAAGTGGGATCCTCTATTAGAGCCACCAAATATGCCTCTATTGCTACCAAATCCTCTTCCTCTATTTTGGTTACCTCTTCCACTTGGTTCATGAATTTTCTCCATTTCCCTTGTATCATTAAAGGATCTTGATTCATTATGACTTCCACTAAAATGACCCCTATGGCCTCTTGAATCTCTTCCTCGGCCTCCACCCCTAGAATTGGAATCTTGCTTCTTTTTGCTTCTTTCTTCAACTTTAAGGGCAAGTTGATAGCATTTATGCATGGTAGTAGGCCTGAGAAAGCTAATTTCCTCTTGAATGCTCCATCTTAATTCATTTAAGTATCTTTCCACCTTAAGGCTACCATGCCCTTCCAACTTGCTATGGGATGCTTTCCTTCCTTTTGTCTTTCATCTTGGATGAACTTCCACCATTTCATGGCTGCTCCCCTCAATCTTGAATTATCTACCTTTACCTTTTGTGTCTCTGATATGCTTTCACATTCAAAATATCTCTCTAACCCCTCTATCTACTCCATGACCAACTCTGGTTCCATCTTGCCACTAAAAAAGGGT
This sequence comes from Chamaecyparis obtusa, assembly GCA_027943335.1. Lineage (NCBI taxonomy): Eukaryota > Viridiplantae > Streptophyta > Pinopsida > Cupressales > Cupressaceae > Chamaecyparis > Chamaecyparis obtusa. Next base: position 2,275,344 of record BSBK01001179.1, on the reverse strand, counting down.
ACTCCTTCTAAATATTTTGCTCCCATGGCTTTTGGTGCCATAAGGAATGGTTCTTCTTGTAAAATTATATCAGGTTTTGGTACCTCATCCTCTATAGCTATTACCTTCTCCTTCCCTTTTGATTCTTTCACCTTTTCATTGACTTCCTCAGTTTTAGCTTACATTGCATCAAGCTTAGTTTCCATCTCTTCTAGCCATTCCCTTAGGAGCCTATTCTCCTCTTCTTGATCCTCCACCTTCTTTTGAAGTTTAGCATTTGTCACCATCCTTGATGATCCTACTAATTTTGGTGTTTACAACATTCACTTCCACAAGCCCAAATCTAAGGCCCTGAAACCAATTTGATAAGGAGACCTTCCAATTTCCACCTTGATCCAAGTAAGCTCAATCACATAAGGTCACTCTTGGACCACTAAGGGTGTCTAAACTCCCTTCTTCACCTAGAAGGATCTACTAACCCTTCTTTCCAACTTGGAGTATTCCTATTAGTTAGTGTTGTCACTTCCTCCCTTTAAGTTCACCATGGTAAAATCACTCCACATTCACCACACCTCATTATGGTTTTGTGCAGGGTTGAATCCATTGTCAACAATGAATTTTTCATCCTTATGATGCAAAATTTCATAGACTTTCAAGATCTTCCTTACCTATCTCAAGGAATCCTAATTTTTAGGCTTGTAGCTCTATTAGCCCCTACTAGATCTTTGAACATTGTATTAGGTCAATAAATATGAAGTTTTCCAAATGAGCCCTAAAACTAATTCCATAACTAGATACCCTTTTGTAATTTCTTAAAGATTTTGGAGGTCTATAGTTTCTCAAGTGTCCATACAATATGAATCAATTTATGATCCTCCTTTCCTAGAAAATAGGCCTAATATCCTAGGTCACTTGGCTAAACTATAAAATTCACCTCCTTCAAGACCAAACACTAGTTCTAAGGCTTCATTTGGTCTCGAATGGAAATCTCCAACCTAGATCTACTCTTTGCCAATCCAACCCTGCCTTCAAGAATTTATTGTCATTGGCTTTGCACTAACCAAAACACCCTGTCTCGCCTAGGGCAAGCCTTCACACTGAGCTCCAACCTCTTCCTGCATATGTATAGTTTGGAACACTATGTACAAAGGTTCCAAAACACCTCCTCCATGAGCCATTACTATTTCATTGATGGAAGTCATGGTGGAACCATGTTTCACCGAAACCCTTCAAACTAGCAAGACACAATCCAGTGAGGGCTTGGATAACAAAACAAAACAAAAACAAAAGAAACACACATTGCAACCTATCTACACAATCCAAATGCAAGCTAAAGGAAAGAAATTAACAAATGTACAAGACTTAAATCACATTTTGAGTGAAGTTCCATATTTCATTGAATAGTAAGAAGTTACAGAGAATGTAAAAGACCAAATCTTTCTCAGGATATATGTTACAAGTCAACCAACCTCGTATTCATTTCACTCAAACCTTAAATACCATCTCTAACACTTCATATTTGATCCCTAACCATCATTTAGGGATTTTGAGAATTTCTTGCCCACAACTTTAAAAAGTTGTCAAAATGTCATCAAAGTTGCTTGAGCAACTTTGACAACTTTTGCATTTTTGGGTTTGCAACTTTTCTAGAGACCCTTAAAATGCTCTAAAATGATCTCCAACCTAACTCTAAACCATTCAAAACTCAAAAAATCCTAAACACGACTTAACTAACCCATGGTCCACTAGGGGAAACTAGGTGCCAAGAACAAAACTTAAGATAACTTCCTAGCTAATAGACTCACTTGGAGTCTTATTCATTCCTTGACTTGGATAAGGTCAAGTACAAGAGAAAACATTGGAGTAAGCCTTACATACCTAGGTGATCCCACACCAAATACAATACATATACATATACATCTCTAGAATCAATATCTCTAACCAATACATAAAATGGAATACAAGATATAAATCTCATGATGATAATAAGAAAGTCTTCAAGAAATAAACAAGAAGATAGAAGCAATATCAAGGATCATCCAAGCACAAAGTCATGAATGTTGGATCTCAATGGTAATAGAACCACTACCACCTGACCACATGGAACCAAGAAGTTCACTCCCACCATGCTGAGGAGATAACACTAGTCCTCAGTCAATGAAACATCCAAAATAAGAAAAACTAATGCCAATGTACACTAGATAAAATGGTAGTAATGGTTATATGGTCATCACAAATATTTGATCAAGAAAAAAATTAGGTAATTCTACATAGGAACCTAGGACATATATAGGGGAGTTCCATCACATATGTCTAACCCTTGGACTTTGTCCTGTTAACCTCTTTGGACCCCAACACCTAAGTGACCATATGCAGTATCGGTAGTCCTTTCGTACAAACAAGGAAAACCAAATATGTCAGACCTCAACATCTCATTGTATTTCTTAAACATATCGGATCTTGCACTATCTTTCACTGTGCACTTTCACTTTGACACAGGCACAAAGGTTTTCCTTAACACCCAACACCAAACTATTTCCTAGAAGACTGAAAATGACTAAGATATGCTAAACTATTTTCTTGTGCGCTATCTATTATCATTGATTTTTTCTTGCTATGTCTTCTAAAGTCGCTCAACAATGTCTACTTGACTAGAGATTCATGACTGGGGGGCATAACATCTTTTCTTTGATTTCTTCTTGTGGTGTGATTTCAATGATCTTAAGTCATCTAATAAATCAGGTGTCTATGGTAAGATCTTCCATCGTGATTGGAATGCCACACATACCTTGACCCTCTTTATTTGGACACTTAGGTGAGGTTGGAATTATCTCCTTGTCTATTGCTTGTGTGTAACACATACGATGACACTCCTGGTCATCTTGGTAGCTTGTGCTTCGAGACGGGTGTTTTCTTACAATATTAACTTGGAAACCATGTTCAGGTCATTTTGTCTCTTGTGTCTTTGTGCTTAGGTGTGTTTCCTATATATTATTTGATAGGGTCATATTCATATTTTTACGGTTTCTCTCACACTGGTGAAGGTTGTACTGACCTCTGATGTCCTAAACAATCAAATGATGAAAATGAATGGCTACAGGATTGGTGACTTGATTACTCTCATGTCTTAGGTTGCATTTCATTCTTAGGCTTCACTCCATTCTAGGGCTTCATTTAGCTTTGCATTTTTTTGGTTCCCTTGAGCTATTCTTCCTTTCTCTTCACTGAAGTCCTCAACTGCAAACATTTTCTAACAACTTTGACTAATACTTGCATGAATCAAGATCAATTCCCTGTTAGGGGCACCAACTGTTGAACTCTCATAAGCTTCATTTGATTTCTATCATCCTGGATTCATTTTTAGGATCAAAATCAAAATCCTTCATAACATAGTCAAATCTTCTAACCGTAGTTGACCGCTGACGCTATCACTTCTTGCTTGCTTCTGTTTTCATTTCTTCGATCTCTAAGGCTGATTGTTAATGTTTGTAGCTTTAGTCTTATAATCATTTAGAATACATATAATACTTAGATATTGATTAATAATAATATATTGTATTTGTATATATATATGATATATATATGTTATATTATATATATTATTAATATATTATGAAAACTTATATTATTCTAATATATATGATTGATTAATGAAACATTACAATGAATAGACATGTCCCATGAAGGGACATGTCTCTCCTAGCCTCGTTCTCAATATAAATGAAAGAGATATTGTTTCATTTGAAAAATACATACCAAAACAATCTAGGCAGTGCTATTACATTTGCAGTGATCCAATAATCTTAACATGGTATCAAAGCCAAGTTGGGAGGAAGCTCTATTAGATTGCAAAAAGAAATTCAAACATGCGATGATATATTGGACATGACCGATCCATTTATATAATCGAAATCAACAATTTTAGTGTTATCAGAGATTATCTTTCGAAGATAGACTTTAAAATTTGCTGACATTAATTAGAGAATATGTGTGGAGCTATGATCACCGACATTTCAATTGAGGACAAAATACAAGACCAATAATATCTTTATATACATTCATGTTGAAGGATTAATTTAAACCCTTTTTATCACAAAGCAGAGGCCACATAAATTGATTTTTAAATTATATAGCAATCTGCAGATGGTAACCAATGAGGGAGTATATTTCATCCATGCATTCCTCGACCGATCCCAATTTTGATCGTTCGGGCATAATAAAGCATAGAGGAGAGGAGAAACGAGACATAAAACATAGAGAACAGAGAGAAGAGGGATGTCTACTTTGCGCAGTCATCATACTCAACAGAGGTGGACTCCACAATTATAATGCTTATGTCCTCTCTCTGTGATGACTTAAATACCTTTTCTGCTTCACAGTTTTATCCTCTTGAACGCTTCCAAGGGGAATCCGGCCACCGATTTGGAATTTCATCAAACACTATCTAATAGTACACGTAACTCTAAAGTATAGTAGAAGTATCAAATATAGAGGAATTAATATATTGGCCATTATAATATATGAACTGGGATCTTATGGAAGAGTTATACACACTACAAGATGCCTATTGGGAAATAGTCTTATGTTTGATATCTTGCATACGGGAAAAACACACGATAAGCATTCTCAATGAATGATCGAAGGAATCATTTGATTCAACCACTACTACGAATATGTGGAGAGTGATGTGTTCTGGTCTTAGTATACTAGCTCAAATTGTCTACAATATCCCTGTGAGGTAGCACTACACACTGGAGCAGAATATATACAAAGGAACTACCAATCTGAAGGAGGATGAAATAGAGGTTGCATATACAAATGGATGAACAACAAAAACCGAGCATAATACCTCTCACATTATTTACCCTTCAGTCTATATATGCACTTAGCGATGATGATACATTTGAATGTGAATTAGGGAACATGAATTTACAGATGAATGAGTATACTTCTTGACCTGAGATCAACAATGACTTCAAATTTCAAAGAAAGTTATTATTAAGATAGGTAGAAGAGGAAAATTTTGAAAGGGATAAACCTGATATTTGATTCTTCTACATATTTTCAAGGAAACAAGAGAGTTTTATAACTAAAATACTTGTTATAGAAGATATTGAAAAGAATAATATGAATGATCTTCACAACAAAAGAACTATAAATTCTAAGCACGTAAGACATACAATCTGGCTCAATTTGATGACCATAAAGTAGTGCATCCTCAATGTTGCAGCCATCCTCAGGCTTGAAGATATTGAAGGACACACTTTGGCTAAGGGGACTCTCAGTAGAAGCAATCATTATAATTATGATTTATTAGAAATTTTTTTTGGTAGAATAAATCTTACAAATTGGTTTCGTTAAAAATTTGTGTGGAGTAAAATATATTACATAGAATACAAATATAGCTCAGAGTGGCATGGACGTATAGTTGATGTGCATATTCGAATTTATTACCAACTTTGGCTTTAGATATGCATGATGACAATGAAAGGATGCAAATGTAGAAACTCATAAAAGTATACACAAAGAGTAGAGAGCATCAAGATACTCTTGTGGCCATGTAAACAACTGTATCATCCATGATGGGTTTGCAGATGCACCTAGGAGATGCTCATAATTATTTTTCCATTATTGCGGGACCCAAGTCTCATATTAATAAGAACATGGTAATGACACTTCATTCATTCTTTGCAAAGAATATTAATTTGGAAGTAGATGGATAGTAATTTCTATACAGATGATTTTGACCATAATATAATAAATTGGAGTTTGGAAGAAGATCAATACTCAGAAGAAAGAAAGAAGCAGATTACATCAAGAGGGATGTTGATGATCATTTTCTCCAAAATAGTGAGATAAGTATTCTTTCTTAGTACCATTTTTATTTTGCGATTAGTCTCTTATTTGTATTCTTGTATGTACTATAAGAGTCATTTTATTTGTTATGCTCTTGTTATTTTTTCTTGGTCTTCAAGGATGCTCTTGCAGGAAAAGAAGAATGGTGCATTAGGTATATTACTGAGGCATTTGTCCAAGACTTGATCCTATGATATTAACTCCAAAGTGGTCTTGGATCTAGCACCTTCAATCACATGTGAATGAAGTCACATGATAAGAGTCTCTTGGAGTAAGATATCTTTCATGATTGGGACTATGTGAGCAGGGTATCCTTTCGTGACAGAGGGAGTCTAATATTTCATCAAAAGAAACCTTGGATGAGGAGGTCAGAAGTTTGATATATGAAAAGGACTTGATTGATATCATATTCAGAAGAAGTCTGATGAACCATCAGAGGGAACCTTGGACGAGAAGGTTAAATGTTGATGTTAGTACCCAAAGTTTCAGAGGGAGTTAGTACAACACCTAGAGGATCTCCCTTATTTTTTTTCCAAGGAACTTGATCATATTGATTTAGAGGGAGCAAACCATATCGGGATGGTTTCCATAGTGACTAGGAAACTATAAAAAGGAAAATGAATTGTGATTCAAATGATGAAATTCCATGTATGTGAACTAGAAGGATTTTATATAGATATCTAGGTCATGATATTCCTAGATAGATGGTTTGGAATTCAAGAAAAGAGCATAATGCAGACTAAAGAACAAAGACACGACTTGCTTGCAAAAGGTTGATATTAGATTCAGAGGGAGTATGATAGTTCATCTAAAAACAACCTTGGATGAGGAGGTGAGGAGGTTGGTACAAGACCTTAAAGGGAGAATCTAGAGGACTATGATCATGAGATTGAGTCCCATGTGTGTTGGCCAAAATGCCTTTATGCTAACTCCTACATAACTTGGGGTTCACCTAGAGTGATGCACACTATATAAGGGATATAGTGCATAAGTATCCTATTCAAGGTAATCACTACAAAATGGATGGATGATATTCTCACCAGGTTTCTTGCTAGAGATAAGGTTGTGTACCTTCGAGATAAACTTGGTATGTTGGAGAATGAAGCCTTAGATGAAAAGGAGTTTCAACATCTATGATCTATTATCTTGTATGTTATTGAATTCTTCTCTTTGAGAGGGAAGTCTAAGGTGAAATCCCTTGTTTCTCTAGGACTTATGGGCCTCTTGTGAACATTGGAGAAAGGTGACGACTTTTCGATAATGACAACTTGTATTTGATTGATGTTGTGAGGTGACGACTTTGCAACATCTCCATCATGATGGATATCATTTGACTTGATATCTATGGACATGTCATGAGGGTTAGGATCTCTTAGACATCAAGGTAAATGTCATAAGGCTGATATCATTAAATAAACTATAGATGATTTAGAGATCTTCATGGTGGATATTATGTGACGTAATATATGTAGACATGCCATGATGAGTCTATATAATGTCTATATGGTAAGTATCACATATGTGATATTAGTTCACATATCATACAAGATATCTTGAGTACTTGGTGAATATCACATGGACTTGGTATTTGAAGACCATCACTCTAAGTACTTGGTGAGTATCATGGACTTGATACTTGGAGACCATTACTCATGATAATCATTTTTGAGCACTAGGTGAATATCTTTTGAGTTGATATTTGGAGACCATTTCTCTGAGTACTTGGTGAGTATCATGGATTTGATACTTGAAGACCATTGCTCATGATATCAGTAAAATGATATAAATTTCAAATGATTATCTATACTTGCATATTATATTGAGGTAATATATTTATCCTCCCTAGCTAAGAAGGACTGTTAATGATTATAGTAGTTTTGTGTAGCTATGGTGAGGGTCATAAGTGTTGAAAAGGAAGACCTTTACACATTCTATTTGATCATCCTCCCTAGCTAAGATGGAGTGTTAATGTTTTTATCTTCAATTGTATAATCATTTAGAATACATATAATACTTATATATATATATATATATATATATATATATATATATATATATATATATATATATATATATGTATGTATGTATGTATGTATGTATATACATACATATATATATATATAATACATATATATATATATATATATATATATGTATGTATTATATATATATATATGTATGTATATATATACATACATACATACATACATACATACATACATATATATATATATATATATATATATATATATATATATATATATATATATATATATATATATATATATATATGAATGATATTGTTGGAAACTGAATTGAAACAATTATTGTATTGTCATTGATGTCAAACCTTAATTGGTAAGACTATTGCTACTTAGGAAAGTACTATATCTATTTGAGTGTTGCTAAGAGGGCTAAGCAAGGTTGGTAACAATAGCACCTAAGGAAAGGTTGAGTTATCTTGATACTACAAAGTGTACTTGACTATGTTGCACTATGATGAGATAATGTATTATTTATCTTAGTAAGACTGAAGACTAAATTGGTAGGCTTAACCGAGCAAAGAATGGAAAAATCATGTTTAAGCCAAGTAATGTTAGTGTCGACCAAGTTAGTATATGCCGAGCAAATTATAGTGTCGACCGAGCACCAGTAAATTGCTAAGGAAGACAGTGCAAGCCGAGGAGACAATTTTAGTATTGACCGAGTGTTCTACATGAAGACCGAGTGAACAATCACAGTATTAACCAAGCATCAACAATTTTATATTTGAAGAGAATTCTATTTTGGCGCTGACATTGTTGAATTCTTGGATTATGTAAAATGTGTTGACTTTATTTATTGATTGTTTGAAAGCATTTAATGCACTGTAAAATGTTTTATTGTAAATCTTTGAGAGATTTGAGATGATTCTAGAAAAGGAGCCAAAGAACATAAAGTGGGTAGATTCAATGAATCTGACCTAACCCTAAGATCTACGAATGAGATTGAGCGGCAAAAGATGAGTTAACCTAATTGAGGAAAATATAAGGGAACCTGAACATTGTGATATGTATGCACATGGTGAACAGAGAATGCTGGAAGAGGAAAGTTTTATTGACTGAATAGGTAGAAAAGGCTGAAGGAGAATGGTGGTGATTGCTTGAAGAAAAGTTCTGAGCAGATCAGAGATGGAAATGGCAAAGTTTCAAAGTCAATAAACCAACATTAGTGTATGGAATCGGATCTGATATTTGCAAAGTGAGTTGTATATTTTTTAAATAATATTGCTGCTACTTTCTAACCATTGTAATAGTTAAAATCCTTTTAATAGAGGTTGACCTAACAATCATATGTTAAATCTTTTGAACAAGGTTGCATTCTAATGGAGTGTATGTAAGTCCTATGACTAGGCTCACTTTTAATAGGGTGATTGAAATCCTTTAACCGGGTCACATTTGCCAGTGTGTATTGTAACCTTTGACAGGGTTGGCTTTTTACCGAGCTCACTTCAAAAGAGTGAAAATAATAGTAGCATGTTACAAAGTGGTTTTTCTCAAATTGGGTTTCCACTATAAAACCTGGTGTTTATACTTGTGTGAATGTTTAGATCTGAACATTACTATGTTTTACAAGTTAAGTTACAGCTAGGTAGTGGACTGCATTGCTAGATGTTTCTATTATTGAATCAATGATGACCGAGTTTGTTTTGGTTTTGGATCTGATTGAAGGATAAGTTTAAAAGATTATTTTATACATCAGGACCTGAGAACAACTGATTCACCCCCCTCTCTATTGTTCTAAATCATATTAACAATTGGTATCAGAGCTAGGTTTCTTATTATTAGTGTGGACATATATCAAGTTTAAAGGGGCTTGAAGCAAATGATCAGGATATATAAGAAGGAGGTATTGAAGCTGAACAAAGAAAATTTCCCTGCATGGCAAAGCTTGATGAAGTTGCATCTGGCTAGTATTGGTGACTCTGTAAAGTACTACATTGAAAACAGCTATGTCTCACTTGTTGCACCTTTGACTACCAAAGAAATGAGAGCTAAGCAAGAACATAATCAGGCAATGCTGGAAATTGCATCTGCCCTAAGCTATCCTAAATTTGAGGACATTAAGGACTGCACAACTGCAAAGGATATGTGGGATACTCTTGCAAGGATCTATGGTGGTGACTTGAATGTGTTGAAAGCAAAGGCTGAGAGTCTTAGAGGTAAGTTTGATGAAATGAGAATGCAAGAAGGTGAAAACATTGCACAATATTGTAGCAGAATAAAAGAAGTTGTGAATGCTATTAGAGGAGCTAATGGGAATATTGATGATGAAACTATAATAGGAAAAGTATTAAGAACCCTACGTCCTACATATGCTATTAAGATCTCAGCTATTTAGGAATCTAGATGTAACTCTACTAATGTGCTTACTTTAGAAAGTTTGGTCGGTAAGCTGACTACTTTTGAACTCTCTAATTATGATAATTTCACTATTGGAAGCATTGGAAATGTTGAATATTCTTTTAAGTCATAGCTAGTTCTGAACAAGCCAAAGAAAGAAAAAGAAAGATGCATCAGTGAAAGTGATAGTGAAAGTGACAGTGACACTTCTGATGAAGACCTAGAAGATCTAGAAGCTCTTATGGCTAGAAGACTGAGAAGGGGAAAAGGAAAGTATAAAGGTAAAATCCCTATTATATGTTTTGCATGTAACAAAGTTGGTCATATAGCTGCTAGATGTCCTGACAGGAAGGATAAAGATGATGAAAGGAAAAGAAAACACAAAGACAAAAAAGATGACAGAAGCTACCGATGGAACAAAGACTACAAGGGAAAAGGTAAGAAATCTTGTTACATTGATGAAAAAGAGACTGACACTGATAGTGATGATTGTGAAATTGAGGTAGTTTATGTGGCAATGAAAGATGAATCTGATGAGGATGAGAAAACTGCATTGATATCCTATGTGAACAAGATTGATAAATGGATTATTGATAGTGGCTGTTCACATCACATGATTGGTGACAAAAATAAGTTTGAGACTTTACATCATTACATAGGTGAAAGTGTAAAATTTGGTAATGATGCACCATGTCCTATTAGAGGAAAAGGTTTGATTAAACTAACTGATAAGATATCTTGTGAAAATACATATTGGGTTGAAGGTCTTAATTACAATTTGCTAAGTGTTGCTTAGCTTAACAAAACTGGTTACCGAGTGGAATTTCATCACAAGCAAGCTAAAATATTTAATGCTACTGGAGAACTGATTGGAAGTGGAGATCAGACTAGAGGTAATTTGTTCTATCTTCACCTATCTGAAGAAACATGTTTGATTGCACAACTTGATGATATTTGGTTATGGCATAAAAGGTTGTGTCATGTTAACTTTGACAATCTGGTAGAGATAAGTAAGAAGAAAAAGGTAAGAGGTCTACCTAGATTGAAGAAACTTGAGAATGTGATGTGCAAGGAATGCCAGTTAGGAAAAATAACAAAGTCAAGTTTCAAGAGCAAATCCTTTACTTCTGAAAAAAAATTAGATTTGGTTCATACTGACCTTTGTGGACCTATGGGTGTACAAAGTTACTGTGGTGCTAGATACTTTATCTTATTTATTGATGATCATATAAGGATGATGCATGTGATGTTTTTAAAAGAAAAATATGAAGCTTTTCAATATTTTAAATGGTATTTGGCTAAGGTTGAAAAGGAGACAGGTAGGAACCTGAAATGTCTTAGATATGATCGAGGTGGAGAATTTACATCAAATGAATTTAATCTATTCTGCAATGATAGAGGAATTAAAAGATAGATGTCTGCACCTAGAACACCTCCACAGAATGGTATAGTAGAAAGGAGAAATAGATCTATCTTGGATTGTTCAAGGACATTGATGATTGAAAAGAATGTGGCACCAAGATATTGGAAAGAAGCTATAAGTACTGCTGTCTACACTCTTAATCAAGTATAGATCAAGAAAGGTACAAATCTGACACCTTATGAATTATGGCATGGACATGCCCCAAGTGTTAAGTACTTTATAATCTTTGGAAGTAAGTGCTATATATTAAAAGACACTAGGAATGGAAAGTTTGATGCTAAGAGTGATGAGGGCATATTCCTAGGGTACTCCACAAAAAGTAAAGCTTATAAGTGTTTGAATTCCAACACTAACAAAATTGTGGAAAGTGTGAATGTAAAAATTGATGAGTATGCAGAAAGAAATGTAGTTGACAGTAAAAGAGAACCAGAAGATTATAGATCTTTTGTGTACATTGAAGAAGAGGAAGAGGCAAGTAACAGACTTGCACCTGATGCTGAGTCTCAGGTAAGCAATGCCAAGCATCAAACAAAAGCTGCCGAGTGTCAGGAAAACAGTGTTGAGAAAGAAAAAGAACATGCCAAGCTACAAGAAAATGTTGTTGAGTATTAGGAAGAGGTTGTCGAGCATTCTAAAGTTGAATCTAACAATATTATTGAAGAACATGATGAAATAGAGGAGAGAATAGCTAAACCTATTTTGGAAAAATATGTGAGAAGACATCATAAGCCTGAACAGATAATTGGAGATCTAGATACTGGAATCTAGACCAGAAGTAAGACTAAGGATCCAACATGTCTACTATGTGAATTTGAACCGAAGACAACTAGAGAAGCATTGGAGAATGAAGACTGGATACAAGCAATGAATAAAGAAATTGACCAGATTGAGAAGAATGATACTTGGACTCTGGTGTCGAGACCTAAAAACAAGAATGTTATATGAACAAAGTGGGTATTTTGGAATAAGATGAATGAAAATGGTGAAATCACTAGGAACAAAGCTAGGCTAGTATGCAAAGGCTATGCATAAGAAGAAGGAATAGATTATGGGGAGAAATTTGCCCCTGTAGCTAGATTGGAAGGAGTAAGAACTTTTTTTGCATATGCTTCTTACAAAGATTTCAAGGTATATCAAATGGATGTCAAGTCTACATTTTTGAATGGTATACTAGAAGAAGAAGTTTACATAGAACAACCAGAAGGTTTTATTAATCCAAACAGAAGACACATGGTGTGCAAACTGAACAAAGCATTATATGGATTGAAGCAAGCACCTAGAGCATGGTATGAGAGGTTGCACAACTACTTGATATAGATTGGATTTTCAAGAAAAAATGACACAAGCAATTTTCACATGAAGGATGAAGAAGGTAAAGGTATCTTGTTGGCAAAAATTTTTGTTGATGACATTATTTTTGGTGGACAAGATGCATTATGCAAAAGTTTCTCAAATGAAATGCAAACTAAATTTGAAATGAGTATGTTTGGTGAGATCAAATTCTTTGTTGGTTTACAAGTATATCAGGGGAAGAATGGAATTTTAATTACATAGTCTAAGTATGTTAATGAAATACTAAAAACTTTTGGGATGGAAGATGCTAAACTAGTAGGAACTCCTATGGTTACTGGACAAAAGTTATCTAAGAATGATGATGCTACAGAAGTGAATCAAACTTTGTACAGATCTATGATTAAAAAATTGTAGTATGTTGTACATAGAAAACCAGATATTGCATTAGCTGTTGGGATTGTGGCAAGATTCTCTGCTAATCCTAAGGAAACACATATGATGGCCATGAAAAGAATTATGAGATACTTGAAAGGAACTGCTGACTATGGTCTATATTATAAGAAGGATGAAAAATTTGAACTCTGAGTTTATACAGACGCTGATTGGGCAGGAAATGTAGATGACAGAAAGAGTACAAGTGGTGGAGCTTTCTTTGTTGGACAAAGATTAGTCTCCTGGACAAGCAAGAAACAAAATTGCATTTCCCAATCTACTACCGAGGTCGAGTATGTTGCTGCTGTAGTGAACTATTCAAACTTGGTATGGATAAAATAATTGTTGATAGGCATGAAAGAAGAAATCATTGAATCTATTGTTATTTTATGTGACAACACAAGTGCTATTAATATTTCTAAGAATCTAGTGATGCACACTAAGACCAAACACATTGCAATCAAGTATCACTACTTGAGAGAATTAGTACAAGACAAAGAAGTCTGAATGGAATATGTGAATACAAAAGAACAACTAGCAGACATATTCACTAAAGCTTTACCCAGAGAAGCTCATGAGTATTTGAGAAGTCAATTAGGGGTTCTTCCCCTAATTGAGGCTGCCTAGACAAGCTAGGAGCACTGCATCAAATGTGCTATAGCAGAACATTTGACAAATTGATGCAGACGATTGTCACACTTTAGGGCTGGCCTAGAGTTGTGAAAATAAGAAAAGATAAGAAACAGTCATAAGCAAGATGATAGAGGGAGAAACACAGAGCTGCACAGATATTATCTACATCTAATGGATGTAAGTTTTAGTTGCTGCTTTGGCATTTTTGTCAAAGAGGGAGAATGCACTGATATGATAATACATGAGATATGATAACACATGATATTGAAAACTAAGAGTTGATGAGCTAATGGAACTAAAAGAAAAGAGGATGATGAACTGAAATGTAGAATCAGGATAGAGGGAGATCTGTATACTTCTGACAGTCACAGGAGTGAGGCTTACAGGATTCTAAATCAGAATGAAGCTAAGGATATTATAAATAATTTTCTAATGGACAGATAAGTTTTTGGATTGGTTGGTAATCCATGTGTTATTCAGATGATATCATATGGTGTTGCCATCAATGCCAAAGAGGGAGATTGTTGGAAACTAAATTGAAACAATTGTTGTATTGTCATTGATGTCAAACCTTAATTGGTAAGACTATTGCTACTTAGGAAAGTACTATATCTATTTGAGTGTTTCTAAGAGGGCTAAGCAAGGTTGGTAACAATAGCACCTAAGGAAAGGTTGAGTTATCTTGATACTACAAAGTGTACTTGACTATGTTGCACTATGATGAGATAATGTATTGTTTATCTTAGTAAGACTGAAGATTAAATTGGTAGGCTTAACCGAGCAAAGAATAGAAAATCATGTTTAAGCTGAGTAATGTTAGTGTCGACCGAGTTAGTATATGCCGAGCAAATTATAGTGTCGACCGAGCACCAGTAAATTTCTGAGGAAGACAGTGCAAGCCGAGGAGAAAGTTTTAGTATTGACTAAGCGTTCTACATGAAGACCGAGTGAGAAATCACAGTATTGACCGAGCATCAACAATTTTATATTTGAAGACAATTCTATTTTGGAGCCGACATTGTTGAATTCTTGGATTATGTAAAACGTGTTGACTTTATTTATTGATTGTTTGAAAGCATTTAATGCACTATAAAACATTTTATTGTAAATCTTTGAGAGTTTGAGATGATTCTAGAAAAGGAGCCAAAGAACATAAAGCGGGTAGATTCAGTGAATCTGACCTAACCCTAAGATCTACGAATGAGATTGAGTGGCAAAAGATGAGTTAACCTAATTGAGGAAAATATAAGGGAACCTAAACATTGTGATATGTATGCACATGGTGAACAGAGAATGCTGGAAGAGGAAAGTTTTATTGACTGAATAGGAAGAAAAGGCTGAAGGAGAATGGTGGTGATTGCTTAAAGAAAAGTTCCAAGAAGATCAGAGATGGAAATGACAAAATTTCAAAGTTAGTAAACCAACATTAGTGTACAGAATCAGATCTGATATTTGCAAAGTGAGTTGTATATTTTTCAGATAATACTGATGCTACTTTCTAACCATTGTAATAGTTAAAATCCTTTTAACATAGGTTGACCTAATAGTCATATGTTAAATCCTTTGAACAAGGTTGCATTCTAATGGAGTGTATGTAAGTCCTATGACTAGGCTCACTTTTAACAGGGTGATTGAAATCCTCTAACTGGGTCACATTTGACAATGTGTATTGTAACCTTTGGGTTGGATTTTTACCGAGCTCACTTCAGAAGAGTGAAAATAATAGTAGCATGTTACAAAGTGGTTTTACCCAAATTGGGTTTCCACTATAAAACCTGGTGTTTATACTTGTGTGAATGTTTAGATCTGAACATTGCTATGTTTCACAAGTTAAGTTACAACTAGGTAGTGGACTGCATTGTTAGATGTTTCTATTATTGAATCAGTGATGACCGAGTTTGTTTTGGTTTTGGATCTAGCTGAAGGATAAGTTTAAAAGATTGTTTTATACATCAGGACCTGAGAACAACTGATTCACCCCCCCTCTTTGTTGTTCTAAATCATATTAACAGATATATATTATTATTAATATATATTATGCAAACTTATATTATTCTTATATATGATTTATTATTGAAAAATTATAATGAATAGACATGTCCCATGAAGGGACATGTCTCTCCTAGCCTCTTTCTCAATATAAATGAATGAGAGATTGTTGCATTTGAAAAATACATGCCAAAACAATCTAGGCAGTGCTATTACATTTGCAGCAATCCTACAATCTTAACACTGATTGTTTCCCCTTGTAGCTCATTCAATTTCAATCCTGAGGGGGCATGAAAATACATAAAATATTTTCGTCAATCAAATCTCCTAATCTGCAAATCTAGCAATTGAACCAAATCTTAATCGATTAAGTCAATTAGGACTAAAAATCATCACTCAAGGCATCTTAGCTTCATCGCTTCATATCAAGTTGAGATTATCCACATCTCCTTTCTGAAAGAGTATTCTCATCACTTCATATTAGTTCACTCAGATAAACATCTTTTGGATCTCTTGGGGAATATCAGGTACATCAGGACCCATATCAATCTGATATCGTCTCTCAGATGATAAGCTATCTCAATCTCTTTGGACATATATTCAGTCCCATCACTTCATATCAGGCTGGATACTCTCATCTTTCTTATCGATCTTCTTTCAATCAAGTTCGAACTCAGATCTCTATTAGCTATCTTGACATCATTTTTTGACTCAATGTGTTCCCAGATCACTCACACATTAGTCAAAGAAGGGGAAATATAATCACCTAAAATTGGTCTAGTAGAACTTGAGCCCCCTTTCAATCAAATTGCCTCAAATTAAATCCTAAATCTCAAGGGCATACTTACTAGGCATAATTGTGTAGAGGAACCCTTAAAAGTCCCCTTTGCATAATTAAATAAAAAATAAAAAATCTTATATCAAGCTTATACCATGGTTTAATTTCTAGAGCTTGCATATTTATTTGATTGCTATAACATTTTTTTTAATATAAATTTTCTACACTTTTATTAAAAAACACATTCACATGTGTGCACATACTTAATCTTGATTAATTAGCAATTAAAATAGATTTGTGCTTTCAAAATGCTATTTTGTCTTATCTTACCTAACATCTCCCTTTTGCCTCTTAATCCTCACCACTCATCTTTACCTAACCTTGCAACTCCTTGCATCTCCTTTTGCCTCTTCATCTCAATCAATCATTCCTTTGACTCTTAATCTCCACCCTCCATTCTTGAGACAATTCCTTTAAAAGGTATCTCTTCCTTGGCTCAAGGGTCCACTTTTCATTGTAATTTTACCTTTCTTGCATTCTTGCATTCTTACATTCTTAAATTAATCTTGCTAATTTTAATTCTTAGTTGCTCACAGCTTAGCTTCATTTCTAGCTTAATCTTGCATTTTTAATCTAGTTTACTTTCTTGCATTTTTTCATAGAATAGCTCTTGCATCCTCATTCTAGAATACTAGTTTCTTGCATTCATTCTAATTAATCTCTCATTCTAGCTTGTTAATCTTTCATTTTAGCTTCATCTCTAGCTTTGAATCTTCCATTTAGGATTTTTCAAGTCACTAGTGTTGGGATTATGGAAAGATATGTACTGAGAGGGGAGGGGTGAATCAGTACCTTTAAAACTTTTTCTAGCTAAATATTTGTAAATATGAATATCATTAACCGACCAAATCCATTGCATGTAACATACATTCAAAACATAACTAAAATGTAAATGCATGTAATCTAATCAATAAACCATTCATGAAACTTCATACACAAAACTCAAGTATTTTGGTATCACATAAACCCTTGTTAGATGGTAAAAACCATGGTGGGGATGACACCCACAAAGCTTCACTACTGTAGTAATAAAGTTTTCCAGTTAAGGCTACAAAGATTGTGATCACTTTCGGTGATCTTACCCTATTAGGAGTAACAATAATATCAGCTAGATCTACTTGGTTAGAGAATTTTTGCAACACAATCAAGTGTGCACTCGATTAAGATATTTACAAGAGAACTGTTAAGTTCACTCTGTTAAAAGATTTTGAGTATGCTACAATTGTTAGAGAGTAATAGTGATATGTGATCTAAAAGAAATACAACTCTAATTGCTGATATCAGATCCTTTAAGTACAATAAAGATATCACCTTTTTGTGATGTGTATGTCCTTCTGTAGTGCTCAATAGCCTTAGATCTATTCTGATAAACTGAATGCTTCTGTCAAAATCCTTATGTCAAAACCCCATCTGATCTTCTGATGTCCTAAGTGCGGCTACTTATTGATGATACTTAATCAAAATGACATCTTTACAAATTTATATCAAACTAATCTTGACCTAATTAGGGTTTTATAATATCTTAGAAAACCTAAGATCTATGGTGGAAATAAATAACCTAGATAAAAAATACATAGGAATCATCAACAATTTAATGATTACATCCATATTAAATTTTTTCTTGATCTTGGTAAACCATTTTCTGATCAGTGTGAACCATTTTCCTTGATGTTTGTGCCATTCCAAACTACTATGCCATTTCTTGTTTCACTCAGTGTACATTGCATTCACTGCTCGGTAATTAACTAGTACTCGGTTCATATGAATGCTTGGTGACTGTTGTGCTTGGCACTTGGTGATCATTTGGCTCGGTAAGAGTGCTCAGTCAAAGCTATGTTCAATTAACTTAGGTATTTGCCTTATGTTCTACTCGGGTGAATAGACTCTATGTATTGACCGATTTTCCTGTCTTGTCTCCTTTATCGACTATATGACTTAATGATACTAATGACAACCATTAATGCTCATAGGAGTAACATTCTCCCCCTTTGGCATTAGTATCAAAAAATTTATGTATGTGTACCAACTTCCAACTTCAAAAATTTATACGTAACCAAAAATATGAATCTTATGTGAATTCCCCCTTTGTACATGCTCTAGGTGTGAAGTACATACAAGAATATATACATACATCTTCCCCCTTTTTTGAAATTAATGCCAGAAATAATGTACTCATAGCTTGCCAAAAATATTATGATGGGTTTTCTTCAGTGTATCCAAGAGATTTTCCCATTCCTCCTTAAGGTTCTCAAGAGCAATGTTCTCTAAACCGACTTGGGTATGCATATAAAAAATGTTGTCTAATACTCATATCTCCATAGAGGAAACTAATTCCTTTTCCTTATTCACATGTCTTTGCTTTACCTTGAGATGTGGAAGTAGTTTAGCCTGAAGCTCGGTTACCTTCTCTATGATTGTATCTTCTTTCTTCCTCAAGTCAATTCTTAACCACTGGAGTTCTTGAACTTTTTTATAATCCTTGTGAAATACATTGGGATCGGTTAAAGAATTATTTGCACTGACCTTTATTTATTCATCTAGCTTATTTATCTTTTCACCAAGCTTGGTAGTGAAGTGGTCTATAGTGCATAACTTATACAAAATTGTAATTACTTTTTGAATAATGGTGTCAAGCTCAGTGATTACCTCTGATAGCTTGAATTTATGTATTTCCACTTCTTGGCTTATTTTCTCCACTAGCTTCAATTCAATTTTGGCCTCTGCCCTTTCCTCAATCTATTTCTCTACATCAATATTAGGGGCATTGATGTGGCTGGTTATAGTGGCAAGTTGATCAATGGTTAGAGTTGCCTCATCAACATTTATATCTGGGACTACTTGCATCAAAATGTCTCTAACATCCTCTAAGATATGTTTTCTTTAACTTTTATGTCTTATTTTCTCCTTTGTAGCCTTCCTCGTGCACAATTCACCATACCTTCTTAAGGCTTCGGGGTCTAGAGTCCTAGGGTCACATGAAGGAATTTCTATAATTTCATCTAGTGTGATAGGACCCTTACCATGTTTCTTCTTTTTCTTTTTATCAGGTGTGGGGGTTTTATTGTATGGTACTAGAGATTTGGTCTCCAGATTTGTTCTTTCTTGCTTAATAGACACACTCTCTTCCTTATCCTGCTTTGTGACTAGTGTCTCGGTTTCTTGTCCTTGGGCATCTTGCTTGGTGTCTGTTTTAGACATCTCTATAGGTATATTATTTTTAGGTTCTTTGTTGTTTGCCTCTTTATTTTTAGGCTCATTTGTATCTTTTTGTTCTTATGTACCCTTTCCATTGGTTGTATCCTTTTGTTTCTCGGGTGTAGAGCCCTCAGGTTCCCCTTGTGTAGCAATCTCAATAGGTTGATTCTCTTCCATATTATCTGTAGTTGTAGTGATTTCCTCATCATCTTTTACATCATCATTAGGATCTCAATGTGTGATGTCTTCAATCATGACATCATCTATCCTGGTTGTTACTAGTTTCTCGGGAGCATCCTGTGTACCTTCTTCAGTATATCCTGCTAGGTAAAAATCCACGACATGTGTATCATCTGGTATCTCAGTATTAGATATATGAATCAGGTCCTTGGTGGCTATGTCATCATCATTAGAGGGGACTCCTTTTCCTTTACTTTTATCCTTCTTCTTAGGAATGATAGCCAGTGCAAGTTGATTAGCTTCTGCCCTTGATTTCAAAATTGTATCCCATATAAGCTTGCTATTTTCATCAACATCCTCAATTTTATCTGCCAAAATATTAAGTGCTCTACCTTTCATCAAAAATCGATTGGAGTACTACTTCACCAACTCTTCAATCTCAGTAACATATAAGGTAGGCATAGCCAAAATTAATGAGTGCTCCCTCATTTTCTTCTTTGTGTGCAAGGCATATGTCCACCTTGCTAAAATATTCTCATTAATTCCTTAGGAACATATTTTAAAAACTCTATCAGGTAGTCTCTTATATTTGATCATCATATGAATAATTGCCTCTTCTACCTTCTCCTGATCCTCGGTTGACATGTATGTATACCGATTCATCTTAGGGTGACTTAGTCTACATGTTTCCCTTATATTTTCAACTAATTCATCTACTGACTGACTTTTATTTACAACAAACTTAAATTTACCTTGTTCATCATCTTCTTCTTTGGAGTCTACATCATCTTTAGCTCTTATCAACCTTCTCCTCTTCTTAGGTTGCTCGGTGGTGACTTGGGCACCTCTTTTCTTTTTTTGACAAGTCTTAGTGGGAGGTGGCCTTGTGACTTTTTCTATTCCTTTCTTCGGGGGTGGAGAAGAAACTATGGAGGATCTTGTCCTTTCTCTTGTAGGTGTTTCTTCTTGTTTCCTCCTCCCTATGGCCTTTATCGGTGCAACTTGAATGTCCTTGTCTAACTTGATATCCTCCTTATGTTCACTATTCCAGATCAAAAGTTGTTCCTCGGTTGCTTATTCAACTGGCTTAGCTACTGATTCTTCTTCTTCTTCATCTTCAAATTGTTTTTCCAGTGTTTCCATCATCTTTTTAGATTTTATGCTTACTTTCAGTCTCACTAGATCCATCTTTATCCTTAACTTGGCTTCTTCATAGGTTCCAAACCTAGTAGCTTTTGGATCTTTGGGTTTGACCAACAGTGCCTTTATTAACCTAGAGGCTCAGTCAATATCCAATTCATAGCCCATTAGAGGTAATCAAGCAGTCCTTGGTTCAATTGCCTTGATTAAGGTGGTGTCAGTATCCACTAGGAAACATATATCTTCTATGTGCTTCTCAACTAACTATCCAAGAATCCTACTCCTCTTATGCATTATATCCTTAAATTGTCCAAAATAATCATCCATAATAGTTACAAAATTCTGACCTAGATTTTGAATAAATTCACTTATTTGCATGATAACTGGTCAGTTGACATCCCAGTCAACATTACCAATAAATGGAAAGAAGTTTTGCAGGTAGAAAAAAATACAGACTAGTAGAGAACCAAACTTACATGTGTTTTTCTTTGCTACCTGAATGGTTCTCATATTTTCCTCTAGTTGTTTCAGTAGTAGCTCAGTGAGGTCTAATTGTAGACCCTTCTTAACAATCTTATATGAAATATTTATAGCTCCACAAGGTACACTATTTGGCCTGCTAGATTAAAATATCTTATAGCCAATAACATAGACCCCAAACCTTGTTTCTGGATTAGTGATGGTATTCAATCTCATTCCTCTTCCATCCCATTCAACTCCTATGGGCTTCTCAGTCTCTACCCTTGGTGCATTCCTTATGGCCTTAGCTTTATCAATAGTGGGGTAATTGATAATCACATGAATAATATCCTTGGATAGTTTAACCAGTTCATCCAGCCATATTTTACCTTCATGCACTCAGCTAAGAAAAACCCTAATCCATTCAGATTTGAATTCTCTTGGGAAATATAGGGCATTCATCAATCCCTTCACTTTCAGGTGTTTGTGCTTATCCTTGAGATTTCCATTCTCACTCAGCTCTCGGTAAGTGGATTGAAGTTCAAAATCTCTGATTTCACTAATTTTACATTGGATATATGCACATATATCTTGCACCAACAAAACCCTATGCGGTATACTAGAAAATGTGCCCACTTGATCAATCTGTGAAGCAATTTTAGGGTGTAACTTGTATTTGGGTTCCTCATAAGTCACATACTTTATCAATGTGACCTTGTCACTCTCAGACTTTGATTTCACAACCTTGGATGAAGATGCCATCATTTTCTCAAATTTAGGGCTTTACAAAATCTCAGTAAAATAACTCGGTGGCTGAGGAACTTACTTGAAGTAGTGATGAACTCGCTCAGGATATCCTTAAATCTTTGTTAAACGATCAAGAATTTATTTTCTCAAATCGCTCAAGTCACTCTAGTTCTTCTCGTGATCGTTGTGTGATGAAATGACTTGCTTCATCGCATATTTATACCTAAAATTTCTTTTCTCACTCAAACTTCCACATTAAATTCTTTACCTACTAGAACTCGGTAAACATGGTTACACTCGGTTATCACTTCAAAGGTTGCAACTTGGTTAACACTAGATATTACTTAGTTGATACTTCAACTCGGTTAACCCTTACAATATTCACCGACTAAAAAACTTTATTCGGTCATTCTTTTACCGACTGTACACATTCTAAGTTCAAAAACATATAATACCACAATGCGTCTTATTTCATGCTGATTTGGTATTCATTCACTAGATATAAGGAACTATTGTAAGATTTAACCGATTGAAATTTAGTTCCATACATATCTTAATTGTTTAGGTGGAGGTGGTGAGATCACCTAATCCAATGGATGAGGTGTCACCGACTATAGTGCCTGATCCAACATTGTCATTTGATGCTTTTATCCACATTTGATTTCTTATCCTCATGATTTCTTCAATTATATTTCCATTTGTATTTGCATTTATCTCTTGTTCTTGGTCTCTACAGTCTTTTCTTAAGTGACCAACCTTGTGATAGTGCAAACAAGCCATTCCAGTGCTTGTCCAATTACGAGATCTTCCTCTCCAATTCTTCCTCATACAATTTGCTGCAATAAGTCCATATTTGCCACATGCTGTACAATTAACCCAAGTGTTGTAATCCTAAGTATATGCATTACCTTTCCTTCTCGATTGATATGTCTTGTTCTATAATTTTAGTGTCCAAACTTGCTTCATTTTTTTCTTGCATTCCTATGATATGTATCCATGCATATTGCAAGTGAGACAATGTTTTTCCATATAGGGTTTCTTAGGTATCCTATTCAGATTTGATCTACACTCATGTGCTTGATGTTTGTACTTATTACAATTATAGCAATAACCATTAAATTTAGGAGTGGGTTTAGGAATACCTATTTCTTTTCTTTTGCAAACATTTGATGTGTGGCCTGGTTTTCCATAATGACAGCATGAGAGCTTCTTTGGTCTTGGATTTGCATAGGCATTCTTTTGTTCATCTTGTCTTGATGACTCTCCCTACTCGGTATAGCCTAAACTAGTAGTGCTATCAAGTCTTCTCTGACTAATTAGGAATTCATCCATTCTTTTAGTACTTTCTTTAGCTTTCTTGATCATCTCATTATGTTGGTGTTGAATCTTTACTTCATTGTTCAATCTTTTATTTTCTTCTCTTAATTCATCAATGTCTTCCAATTTCCTTGTAAGCTCAATGTTTACTTGATTGACTTCCTAACTTATGATAACCATATGATTAGGAGATTTCAAAGTGATGCTCGATGAGTCTCAATATCTCAAATTCCTTTGCTTGCAAGTTATCAGTCATTTGCCTCCTATCTTCAATAGCTAAATTTATTCCTTGTTCAGCCTACCTTGCATTGTTCATTACATCAATCATTCTGACCATTTATGTTTCTTGACTGATCTGCAGTGCTTTTACCTATTCAGTAAGATGTTGATTCTTTTCAGATAGATCTGATATGGTTCCTTCAGATGCATCAGATATGCTACCATATCCAAATCTAGATGCCTCAAATAGATCATTTATCTCTTCTTCATGATAATCAGTCTCATTATACCAAAGTTCCAGATCCTTCCTCTTGATTAGTAACTTTCTTAGTTCTTCTTTGGCTTCATTGAACTATTCAATGTAGATCTACATCTTTATTCTCTGATTCCCAATAGTCTTATCAAGCTTATACATTTCCATCCTTAAGATCTTTTCTCTTTAGTGATTAAACTTCCAAAACAAGAGAACTAGCCTTGATACCAATTGTTGGGATTATGGAAAGATATGTACTAAGAGGGGAGGGGTGAATCAATACCTTTAAAAATTTAGCTAACTGAATCTTTATAAATATGAATATCATTAACTGACTGAATCCATTGCATGTAAAATACATTCAAAACATAACTAAAATGTATATGCATGTAGTCTAATCAATAAATCATTCATGAAACTTTATACACATAACCCAACTATTTTGGTATCTCAGAAACCCTTGTTAGAAGGTAAAAACTACGATGGGGATGACACCCACAAAGCTTCACTAACAAAGTTTTTCAGTTAAGGCTACAAAGATTATGATCACTTCTGGTGATCTTACCTTGTTAGGAGTAACAATAAGATCAACTAGATCTACCTGGTTAGAGGATTTTAGCAACACAATCAAGTATACACTCAGTTAAGATATTTACAAAAGAACTACTAAGTTCACTCTGTTAAGAGATTTTGAGTTTGCTA
Source organism: Chamaecyparis obtusa (assembly GCA_027943335.1). NCBI lineage: Eukaryota > Viridiplantae > Streptophyta > Pinopsida > Cupressales > Cupressaceae > Chamaecyparis > Chamaecyparis obtusa. The sequence continues at coordinate 2,250,307 of BSBK01001179.1, read as the reverse complement.
TAATTGTTAGAGAGTAACAGTGATATGTGAACTTAAAGAAATGCACCTCTAATATCTGATACCAGATCCTTTAAGTAGAATAAAGATATCACCTTGTTGTGATGTGTATGTCCTTCTATACTGCTCGGTAGCCTTATATATATTTTGATAAACTGAATACTTTTGTCAAAGTCCATATGTCAAAACCCTGTCTGATCTTCTGATGTCCTGAGTGTGGCAATTTCTTGATGATACTTAATCAAAATGACATCTTTACAAATTTTTATCAAACTGACCTTGACCTAATTAGGGTTTTACAATATCTTAGAGAACCTAAGATCTACGGTGGAAATAAATAGCCTAGACCAAGAATACATAGGAATCATCGATAATTTAATGATTACATCCATATTAAATTCTATCTCGATCCATGTAAACCATTTTTTGATTGGTGTGAACCATTTGCCTTGATGTTTGTGCCATTCCAAACTATGTCATTTCTTGTTTCACTCAGTATATATTGCATTCACCGCTTGGAAATTAACTGGTGCTCGATTCATATGAATGCTCGGTGACTAATGTGCTTGGTACTTGGTGATCATCTATCTCGGTAAGAGTCCTCATTCAAAGCTATGTTCAGTTAACTTAGGTATTTGCCTTATGTTCTTCTTAGTGTATAGACTCTGTGTATTGACCGATTGCCTGTCTTGTCTCCTTTATCGACTATATGACTGAATGATACTAATGACAACCATTAATGCTCTTTAGGAGTAACAACTATTCCTCTATACCAATTTGACAAGAATCATGAGAAGGATTAAACTCACTTCAACTAGGAAGCTATGAGACGCTTCTTGATATTTCCTCTTCCATGGATTCTCTCAAGTGTAATGGTTTGTAGAAGTGTGTCTCACTTTGATCACACACCCCATACTAAGCCCAAGAGTGAAATTTTGGCCCCCTTGGCCTCGGTGGAAGATGTTATGCATCCACACAAGGTGGTCTACTTAGCGGAACACTTGTCTTGCTTATCTATTTACACTTCATCTCCTCTGTCTAAAAATAAGAGACGTTCTTGTGAAAAGGGTGCCCTTACTATCTTTCCCTTAACTAGTACTACAATAGGGTGTCTTAGCAGGTCTCCCTTGATTGCAGACTCCATAGTAAATGTATTTCCTATAGGGTTCCTTAATATATTTCCCTTAACTAGTACTACAATAGGGTGTCCTAACAATTTTCCCTTGATTGTAGATTACATAGGAAAGCTACTTGAAATAGGGTATCTTTATAGCCCTTCCCTTAACTAGTACTGCAATAGGGTGTCCTAGCAATTCTCCCTTTATTTTAGACTCCATAGGAAAGCTACTTGAAATAGGGTTTATTTATAGCCCTTCCCTTAGCTAATACTATAATAGGGTGTCCTAGCAGTTCTCCCTTGATTGCAAACTCCATATGAAATCTATTTGCAATCCCTAATTCATTTCTTAAATAATAAAAATTACATTATTAATTATTATGTTACTAATTAAGACAAACTTAAAAATTATTTGTTATAAGTAGGGTTGAACTTCCTCAAAGCTCCATTGGTTCCCTTGATCATATTTCATTTTCGTAGGTGGTGTCCCTTCTATTTTCGAGTTGAGGGTTACCTCTATTCTATGAACTTGACTCCTTTTTTGCACTTATGTCCTGGTTCCCATGATTCCTTGCATCTAAAACATGTAACTTCTTCCTTCGAAAGTCTTCTCATTCTTTTTGAGCTTTCTCGTCTTGGCATATGTGTCCACTTTCAAAGTCCTCACTATAGTGAAATCATTTTCTTTTTGGGTATTCTTTCTTATGCTTTTCATCACTACCATGGAATTGTTTGCTATGGTTTCTCGAGGGTCTACTACTTGATGAAACTTCTAGTCTCAAAGTTGTTTCAATGGCATCATCAAGAGATGAGAGCATTAACCAAACCTCGTAGTGAATCTTTTAATCCTACCACAAACAAGTAGGTAAGTCTGTCGTCATCTACCCCTGAGACTTGAACTAAAAGTGACGCAGGAGCATCTTGGGTTTATGGTAATCCTGTATCTCGGTAGCTTGTTAGTTGTACTTGGTAACTACTTTGGAGTTCTCAGTGGAGTGTTCTTGTTGTTCATCGATGACCGTAGTTACCTTTTTTTTACTCGGTGCCTTCCATCAAGTGGCTTTGTTTTGTTCTTTCATCAAGTTGGTTCGGTGTGTCTGTATTGTTCGGTGCCCTAGTTCACCGAGTGGATTATTTTGATTGATTTTTTAATGCTGACATGTGCATTTAATTTTGGTCATGATCTTACTGTTGGAATCTTTTAGTGGGAAATGTGCCAACCTAAATCTAGGTCGTTACTTTCTCCAATGCTAGATCTAGATGATTCTTTGGGCCAACCTATTCAGTAGCCTCGAGTATAAATGTAATAGTTTGTTCTAGGTTTAGGTAGCTAAGTTTAGTTAGTGAAAGTTAGAAGGCTGCAAATCATGGATCTCGCATGCATGAAGATTGTAATATCTTTGTAGTTGATTCTATTTGTATTGGTTGTAACCGGGAATGCCTCACAACCTGGCATGTATGAAGTTTGATGAATAAATGAATAAGATCTACTTCCTTTCCCTCTATTTTTGTGTTTTGATTTTGCAAGGTGGTTTGGTACTTGGGTGAGCCTTTGGCCCCATTTATCGCCATCTCCTTGCATCCAAAAGTTTATAGAATTTGGAAATATAACCTTTGATTGATCCTTGTTGCTTGATTTAAGTCATATTTTTAAAGTCTTCTTGGGGGTGTCTTCTATCAAATCTTTTTATAAGCCTTTGCACAAATTATTCATAGGATGTGACATTTTGATGGCCTTGGGTGTGGATTTCATGGTACCACCATTCGTGTGCTATTCCCTCTAAGTGGAGAATAGAAAATTGGAGTGCATCCTCCTCTGTCATCGGGCTAAGGATGAGGTAAGTGTTTAAATTTTGTAGCTAACCATGCATTGTGATTTTTTTGGACTCATCAAAATTTGGAAGGGTTAATTTGTTTACTTTATGTTTTAAATCCTTTTTTGGGTTTAACATTTCCCTTTTTGGTGCTTCCTTTTTTTGACCCTCACAAAATTCTCTAAATATTATAAGATCTCTGATTTTTTATTTCAAACTAGCATAGGCTCTAGCATTATCCATGGTGTTATTAGCGGGTTGTTCAATTCCTTCTTCCCATCTCAAGATTTCTTCTCTAGGTAGAAAAGGGGGTTTGGGTACCCTTAGAGGATGAAGACCCATTATGGTTCTCTGAGTGATTTGAACTTACGTCTCGCCCATTCGTGGAAGTATTTTTGAGATTGTCAATTGAGTTCCCTATATTTTACAGTACTTGGAGGAGTGCTTGGTTTGTTTGATTTGCTTGTTCCATGAATGCCCCCATTTCATTCGCTAATTATTTATTCATCTTGTTTTTATTTCCTTTCCTTTGATATGTTTGCATGTATGTTCCTCATAAGATGGAAAGATTATGCTTTGATACCACTTGTAATGTCCCCTTCTTGACTATCTCCAAAAGCTGGGACAATTATCTCCCTATGTCACCTCTACTCTATCATATGCTTACACTGAAAAAAAGTTAATAGAGATTTCATGAGTTGTCAACTGTTATTTCTGATGTAAACAATATATGAAAATGATATGGGTATGTTACTAGTAAAGCAGGTATGGGATATGCAATGTGTATATTCTTCTTTATCGCTTATAGTGATATTGGTCTTATATAAATAAGAATTGCAACTGATACTATTGTTCTCAGCACTGACTATGATATCCCAAAATGATAGGGTTAATACACAGCTTATATATTGTTGCTATGAATGTTGTTTGTTGCCTCTGATCTTCAATATGACACTTGCACTCAGCAATTGTGTTGTGGCTAATGCCCTTCTATCAGTATGTCCCTGATTTACTAAGGAGAGAGTTTCTTAAGAAATGTTAATACTAAAAATATATAAAAGAGATAAATGTTCAATGATCCCTTTGTGATTGATTGCTTGCTGGAAGTAAGGGAGTAATTGTTGATGCTACAATGATTGTTGTCTCCTTATTTGGGTGACAAATTCTTTCTTATATGACCGAAATGATTTGTGTGTTGATTGCCCCCGAAATGAATTGCTTCAACCCCTCATTATCGCATGCTTGCATCTTTTAGACATTCCCTCTCTCCTACAAGAGATTGCATCCTTTCACATCTCTAACCAATGAATAATTAACTCATAATCAATATCTTCGTAAGTACGCATTGTTACCAGTTGATACACTTGTTTTATGATTGATAATAATCGATTGACATGTTAAATCAACTAATCTTCTAGTCGATGCTATTACACAATTGATACCATCGTTCTTACTCGACAATCAACTATATCTTCTCATTCACATTACTATCTCCTTCGGTTGTCAACAGATACAAACTATATCGATATATAAGACTTAGTGAACTTCTTGGGCATGTCTTCTTCCGTCTTGTATCATAAATAAATCGGATCTCTCTATCATCTAGATCGATATTTAACTGTTAATTTCATTGATTAACTGATGATGCCTTCCAAAAGCTCTACCCAAGATGATGTTCTGTTTGAGAATTTGTTTATTTATCTCATCACAAGCTTTTAGGGGTAGAGAATTTTTACGGATTTCCTATATTGGCAAAGAATTTATTGAGACTCAAATGCACAAATGCCCAATCAATAGTTTGATCATAATTGGGTGGATTGTTTCTCCTATGATGTGGCGACCATCATCAAAGTCTTTGGGTGCCAATATCCTCCCCATGTGTTGCCTCTATTTTGCACACAGAGAGTTATTGTCATGGAATTATTTTGGCAATTATTGTTGACTGAAAAGGTATATCTAACAGGGGAAAAGAGAGGCACTTTCCTTCCTAGGATTATCTCTATTTATGAGTTTTCATTTGTTCGCAAGGCCATTGAATTTATTAATTATTTTTTAAAGAAATATAAATTAAGGATTGGTGCAAACAAGTTTTGTGATCTAGAGGGATTCATGGGCCTTGCACGGGTTAGATTGTTAAACAAAAAGACCATTTATCCACATGAAGTGCTGTATGAAGAAGATGTTACTAGAAATTGGTATTCTAAAGATAAATTTTAGACTAGAAGAAATAAATAGAGGGATTAAATGGGAGCATAAAAGTTGAAGAGGGATTTTGATCCTAGCTTCCCTAATTTCTTCCCAAATTTACATCCACTTAAAAGAATTGATGTCATGATGTAGAACTATGATAAGAGTTGACGAAAACTACCAAAAAAAAGGAATCACCACCACCTCCATCTCATCTACAAGAAATTTTTTTGAAGGGAATTGCAATAAAAGAACAGGGGGTTAATACCGTATCATCTCATAGGACTAGCCCCACACATGGGCTTAAAGCCAAGAGATAGAAAAATGAACTTCTAGAGGCTTATTTAAGAGGAGGGAATTATTGAAAGTGGTGGTGGTGGGGATGATGATGAGGTTGATCAACCTACCAAAAAAATTCATGAGAAAATAAATGATATTTGTGAGGATACGATGAACATTAACAAGGAAGATCCTTTAAAAAAAAATTAGTGAGGATATATTTATTGCAACCAGACAGTTTCTAGAGGATGATTATTTGTAGAGGATGATTATTTTGTAGAGTCAAAATAATTCAAGAGCTTCTTACTGAAACTTAAAGGTAGAAAATATAAAATAAGGTTGGAACAAGAAGGCCAAGGGGTTAACCCCACACAAAAAATCATTTTTCTCTTTATGTCATTCAAAATTTTAATCCCAGTGATGTAAATATGTCCGTGGAGGATGCAAGAAAGTTGGTATCGGAGAGTGGGATGTTCTTTCTCCAAGGTTGGTATTTACAAACCTCTTTTATTCCTAATCAAGTTATATATCAAAAGGATCATGTTTTTACCTCGTAGTTTTAAGTAGGTTATTTTATTTATGGCTCAAGATTTGACCCAAAGTCTTGGACTTTGGCAATTTTGACGTTGTCCCCTTCCACACAAAAACCCAAAAAAATTGAAATAAGAGAAGAAGGAAGAGGCAGAGAAATTATTAATATTGTAAAGAATACTTATTTTTTAGAGGCATCCACCATGGTCTCTCAAGTAGCCATGCTATCATAAGAAACTACAACCAAAAGGGAGGAAATGTTCAGAGAATTACAAGAAGATCATGTCATGTTGTCCAAGAAATACATTTAATTGTACATGGATAATGCCTTCTTAAAAGATAATTTATCTAAATATATCATGAAATTACACTCTTACACTCATTCAAACGAAGTAGTTGAAAGTGTTCCAATTTAGGAAGCAAAAAAAGGGACCCTTTCTTCTAAGGAAGCTTTTGGTAAAATTGATGATTATGAAGGGAGAATTCAAAAATTGGAAGATGTAAAGGAGGTACGAGGATTAGTATTGGATAAAAGTGTAGATAACCTCATGGAGGTCCTCAGCCTCAAAATTGGAATACTCAAGTTGAAATTAAGATTTGGTGTGTGATGGTACAATTCCTTGTTAACATCAAAGAAATTAAGCTCTAATTATACTTCCTTTTAAAAAACTTTACAAAAAATATGGCTCCCAAAGTCAATTTTAATGGATAAATTTACAATTATTTCTCAATTCAAGGATCTATCCCAAATTTCATTGAGACAAAGGAGAAGATGGAGATTGTTGCATCATTGCTACCATTTTTTGAGGGAAAGGACTGACTAGTCAAAGATAAACTTCAAACATTATTGAACTTAGAGCATCCATTCATACCAAGTATAGTGGGTGAGGAAAATAATTTGAAGACTCTGGAGAAATGGACATAAGAGTTTGGTCTTATTAACCAAGTGGTTTAGACTTTGATTGTTCATGATGGAGATCAAAATTGATCAATTTAACAATATTATAGATAAGATGTTGGGCTTTGAAATCGGATACTTCAAGTTTATTTGATATGCTATGGTAGTGGATGATTCTGTATGGAGAGAGGCTATTGGTCAAGTGGGATGGTTGTGGGGTTTTTGAATTTCCCAATGAGCTTGATGTAATTGAATGAGAACATGAAGTTTTGGCAAAGAAGAAGACTTAGTTGAATAAGGTCTTACATTTTTGAAATTTTGGTTTTTTTATAAGATGGTTGTTCATGTGATGAAAAGGCCATTAACAAACTTCAATCTGTTAAAAATTATCTATATGGGACACCTTACCCAACTCAATTATGTCACGGGTGCTCCACATAGTCAAGAATGAAATTGTAAAGTGATTTGAAGGTGATAGGATATGATAAATGCCTTTGTCTATTTCCCAATTGCATTTTATGTTCGAATTCTTCATATAGTTCAAGGACACATCACCAGGAATTAAAAATTCTTCTTTAACAATTATGGGGTTTGATTCCCTATTTATTTAATTCATTTAGGATTATTAATCTCATGGGCATCTTTGCCTCACTAGAGATTAGTTAAAATAGAAATAGAATAGTTATTATAAAGGGTTTGAAGCTTGTTGCATTCTCTATCCTATAAAGGGAATACCTAGACCCTATATATTTTTTCTAAAAATGTTATTTGTAGAAAATATAATAGAATAGTATTAAGTTTCTAGAGGTCATAGTTAGAATGTTTTAAGTTTTATAAGTTTTCTGATACAATGACAATTTGAATCAAAAGGGTGTCATATGTCATAATATTGTCTCCAAATTGCATTAAAAAATTTCATGAGTTTAATATAAAGAATATTCGATTTCATCTATCTATTGCTTATGGATTTATGTCAATTATTTTTATCTTTATTTCAATGAAAGGACTAAATGCTTAAAATAATTAACAATGAGTGTGGGAATGTAGTTTGGATTTGTAAGTGGAATTGGGTTTAGAGTAGAAGCAAGGAATTTTATGGTAATATGATTTTGAATTGTTTTCACATTGTTGAGGGAGAATGAATACAATTTATCTTATTTGACTCTATTGTCCAATGGAATAGGCACTAGTTTTGAATGTTTTAAGGGATACAATTGAGGGGTAAGTTAAAATCAAGATTATTTTTACTTTTTGTTCTAGGTGAAGAATTATTTTAGTTTCATTCTCAAAAAAGTTCAAAGTTAAATGGGACTATGCATTGAATTGGTAAAATATGAACACCCACTACATTAAGTTTAAGAATCATCCACTTGTGAGATCTATAGTTCATTGTCTAAAGTGAATTTATCATGTATATATATATTAGTGAGTTAGGAATACCCTCCTTAGATTAGTGAGTATGTCCTCTATGTGCATAACTCCCATTGGAGTCCTAGAGATTGCTCCTTCTAGGTCATCTAGGACTTACTTGAAAGGATGCTTCTTAAAGATATATCTCTTCCTTTCAACAACATAAAAAACAATTGGAGTGGCCATTACTTACTTGATTAATCGCTCAAGTAAAGTTCTAAAGGGTTTCAAAATTGTCATGACCGAACTAGGGTTCCATAACAAACTTTCAAACTTCTTCGTTGATAAACCAACTGCAATCACCCAACACAAACTGCTTTGATCTCTTGTGCTCTCCAAAGGCTCGAAATCAAATGCAAATGTGTGAATAATGGATCTTCGATGACTTTAAAACAACTTTCTGCCATTAATTCTTACCACATAAACACATAATGCAACACAGAATTCTGTTCTTCATCTCTACTATCAATCAGGTAGTGCACTCTTGCATACTGCATCACTTAGTATCCAAACTGCTATAACCAAAGGTGCATACTCTAAGGGTGAGTATACCATTTGCACAGGGGTCTAGAGCTAATCTAGCTCCCCCTATGACCATGAGGGTCATTCATCCAGAAGTAGAGGGTGTGTCCATTCCGGATGCATCCAATACATTCTCATCAACATTATCCTTCTTTGCTTCCTTCCAAATCAAACTCACATCTATTGTATCTTTCACAAACTTGACTTCTCCAAATTCATCAAATATAGACTTTTGAGTCTCATTAGGTCCTTCTTTTCTTTGCACTTGTGATCTGCAAAACTTTGAGATGTGTTGAGCCTTGTTACAAGTGTGACAAATAACTAGAGGCCTTAAATTCCTTGGTGCATTGATGTGAGTTACCATGCTACACTATCTAGCTATATGACCATTATAATTGCATATCTGACATGTAATGTTCTGAGGACTTCTAAAATTTTGTTGAGGATGATTTCTCTGATTATGCCGAGTCTAATTTCTTTGATTTGATCTACAATTCATAGCTTTATGACCAAACTTATTGCATGAATAACAATAACCATTGAAAGGTCTTACCTCTTTACAATCTCTTGCTATATGTCCATGCTTGTTACAGGCATAACAAGTTTTGTTTACTGGCTTGCACTCATCTTTAGCTTTAGTATGATCTTCAGTCTTATTTGCTTTTGTAGATTCTTCTAGTGATTTCATTCTTCCTCGCATAGCATCAATCTAAATTTGGGCTTCATTGTATCCAATACCAGTGGTATCTCCTTTTATCTTCCGAGCATACAATTGTGACTCTATTAGATCCTTGCTTGTGTGCAACTTGTCAATATGATTCTTTGCTTCAGTCAATTCAGATTCCTTCTACTTCTTGATGTTCTCTAACTCCAAGATTTTCATGTTTTCTTGCCTCAGTTCTTCATCCAACTGCTTATTTTCTTTGACTTGTTATTCACAGGCTTCCTGATTGTTAAATAGCTTTTCATCCAACTGTTCAATCTAGTCCTTCAGAGATGTGTTTTCCTCATTCAGCTTTTTGACCATTTTCCCTAAATCACTTGTTGAACAATCTTTCAAATCTTTCCTTAGTTTCTTGATGAATACTTGAGAACCACTAACCTTTAATTTCAGTTCTTCAATTTCTTTCTTAGATGTGTCAAGGTCTTCAAGGGCTGCTTCAAGATTCTTCTTCATATGTTTCATTTCTTTCAAACCCATGATCTCCTCAAGTGGTTAAACTTTTCTTCAGAGGACCAAAGCTCTGATACCAATTGTTAGGAATGGGAACACTGAGAGGGGGGGGGGGGGGGGGGGGGGTGGTGAATCAATGTTCTATATAATTACTATTTGATACTTGAAACTCAACTCAATAACTTTATTGTTGAAATGAATATTAAAGCATGTAAATTAATCAACACATAACACATAACACCATATATGATTACGGGGAAACCTTGGCCAAAGGAAAAACCCCGGTGGGAATTAATACCCACTAATAATTGTACTTGTGTATTATGAACCTGTTAATGTTCCTTAGCTCTATTACGAGATGTCATTACAATGCTTAAGTACAATTACCTTGTTAGGAGTCTTTTAAAATTAACCCTGTTAGGGGTGAGGACACACTATACTAGAGCTCACTGCTCAAATGGTGAAGGCTACAACCTTCTAAATATTAGATACACACTATATCTGTAATGTGAACTGCTGTTGTGATACTTCTTGTCTGATCAATTCCTTTGGTGTGCTGATACTTTAGCCTCTTGTAAAGCTCTATCTCATTCTTACTACTCTTCACATACTTCTACTTTGCTTATTTCATCTTCTCTATGCATCTCATGCTCTAATACAAAAGTGCATGTTTTATAAATAGGTGCAACCAAAACTATTCACTAAGTCAACCTATAACTAATTACATACAACGCTTCCAAATGAATTGGCTCAAGCATGTTTACATACAATGAGAGTTACATGTTTACAACACATATACAATAGGCGCATAGCCTTTACAAAATAATATTATACACGCTAACCAAAATACTAATAGTCAGCTCCACACTCTATTTTGTTCTGTCGCTCATTGTCTGTGTCACTTCAACTCACTATATCTTCATCATACTAACTCATCTGATCATGCGATCTTAACCATAGCTTATCCAAAAAATTATCTTCAAAGGCACATGCCAAAACTTGATCATATGCATGTGCGCTGATGCTCTATTCCTCAGGTGTTTCACTGACTATCTTGTCTTCCATAGTTATCCATTTTCTTGATCTTCTAAGTTATGCGCTAACTCCAAAACTTCATATGACTTTGTTACCATAATAAAAAAACTACATCATAGTCATATACAATAGTATAGTCAACTTTCCAACAATATCCCCCTTTTTCATTAATGGCAAAAAAGGAATATGGTGAAGTTACTAAACTGTATCTTACACAAAAAACTTTCTAACATATTCTCTTATCTTATATCTCCCTTCTACTATATACTTTACTCCCTTTTACATCATATAAACTATTCCATATTGTCCCTTCTACTATATACTCTACTCCCCCTTTGACATTAATGAAAAAGGTTCTCAAAAAATACAACTCCAAGTACTTACATTAAGAGTACATCCAGGTATGCAATCTGAAGGTTTACAATTTCTTGCTGCCAAAATGCCTTTAGTGCATCTACAGTTTGGAGATGGGCGCATAAAGCATAAGTCAATTTCTCCATCTTCTCCAAATCTATACATGGACCTTGATCATATGTCACAATAGTGGCATCAATCTCCTTGATATTCTGATTTAGCACATCCAATGAGGGTGCAAGTGCATGTCTCAACTGAGCTTGCCTAGCCCTTATCTGAGCCATTTCTTTTTATACCTTCTCAATCTTATCCACTTGTCCTTGGTAGACATTATTACACATATTTATATCTATGGAGGGATTTTCTATAGATTTCCTTACTGCTTCTATCATAGATTCAACTTCCTGAATCTTCTTGGAAAGATCTAATGTAAGTTTATCTTTATTCATACAATCAGCTATTATTTTTATTCCCTTAGCTACAATCTCCTTTAATATGGCCAACTTTTAGTGAACTAAGGTCAAGTGCGAAGTTTTCTATCAGCTCATTCAATCTTTTCTTAAGATATTTTTCTTCTACAACCTTGGATGCTGATTCTTCTAGGCTTGAGAAGTTTTCTTTGAAGCATGTCAAGATGGTGCTGACATCATCTACTGAATGTACACTAGACACTTTCTTGTCCATAGGTAGTAAGCTATTCAGTATGTTGACTGATTCAACAAACATTGGATTTCTCATTACTTGTTTCTCCTTTTCTTTCTCCATTTCTAGCACACTGATATTTATCAGGTCTTCTTCTCTGCATGAGTCTAGACTTGTTGTGTTAGGGGTCAAACTTGACAACAATGACATTGATGGCTTATGAGTGAGAGGTGTGTTGTCCATAACTTATGTCTTTACCTTCATAGGCACTTCAACAAAGGGCTTATCTACAGGTTCATTTTCCTTCTCTTCTTCTTCTTTCTCCTCTTCTTCTTCTTTCTCCTTTTCTTCTTCTTTCTCCTCTTCCTCTTCTTGTCTAGTTATGTCTTCAATCTGAACTTATTCTTGCTTCTTGGGAATTTCTTTAGCACATAAAATTTCTACTTCTTCAGTGCTCACAAATGCTTCCTCAAACTTATCCAAGTCCTTATCTATCGCTGCCATGAATATTTCTACATTATCTATCATAATTGTGTCATCCTTAGCTTTAGGCATAGGCACAAAATCCTGTGGACCTATCATAGGTGCATTTGGGATCTCAGCTGCTATTTCTTTCTCAAAGGGCACTTGAGTTGTAGGTGTAGATGATGGATGCATGTGCTATTCCAAAAACACCTTCTCAAATTCTTTTTTAGTTTCTTTTGCAACCAACTCATAGTCCTTATTCATGATCTGCAAGGTTCTCAGCTTGGTTCTAAGGTGAGGCTTCACCAAATTCAACAATAAGGTTTTCTCTTCTACTAAACATACTGGGAGGTTATCATCTAAACTCTTTTCCCTTATTCTGAAATCTTCTTCATTTGCTTGTCTCTTCAAGGAATCCAAAATATTTCATACATTATCTGGAATGACTATCTTGAGTTCCAGGACTTTCTTTTTGAACTTGATCATGTGCTTTATAATCATACCATGGATCTCAAATTTGTCAATCTCATGATACTTGTCATAGAACTTGGAAATCTGATCAATTCTTCCTTCTTCTACAGCTCTTGTTTTGAACACTTCAAGATTCGGTAGGAATCCTACCTCAGGAGGTGCTTGCATGTTTCTTCCTTGGCTCCTTGTTAATCTTGTTGATGGATGGCTTGTGCCAGACTATTTCTTCCTCTTAGGTATCCTGCTAGGCTCAAGAGGTGCTTCAGTGGACTCCAGATCAATAGTCTCTATGGGTGCATGAGTGTTATCATTAGTTTTACTTTTCTTCTCCTTAGGGTCATCAAACTTCTCTATTTTAACTTCAAAAGAGGGTGCACTCTCAAGTTACATTGCAATCTTGGCTTCCCTTGCCTTATCTAGATATGCTTGAGTAACATCATGAATTTTTAGTATCTCAGAGGTGATCTTTGATTCTTTTCTTTTGGTAGCTGCACTGTATAGAACTAAATCTACTTGTCTGGTCTTCTCCTCATAGGTACCCCATCTTGGTTCATTAGGATCCTTGGGCATTGATAGTAGGACTTGTGCATAAGCTTATAGAATGTGTTCCTCCACTTCATAACCAAGTGGATGAATCCACTTAGGTCTTGGCTCTACAGCTTCCATGCAAGTGATATCTGTCTCCACCATGAAACAAATGCTATCTTTGTACTTTTCTACTATGCTCTTAGGTATCCTATACCTTCTCTACATCTTTATTCTAAATGTCTTGATCTCCAAGTCTATGAAATCCTTCAAGGTGCTATCAGCTAATGCCTTGAATGAAATTTGTGGCATTGTAGGCAAACTCTTATCAAGGTAAAGATATGATACTTTACCAACAATATGGAAGCACATGTAGATGATAAGTGACCCAAACTTGAATATCTTGCTATTATCATGCTTAATTACCCTTAGGTTATCCATCAACTATGCACGCAAGATCTCACACAAGTTGAATTCACCATTTTCCTTTACAATCCTTATGGCTGCTAAAATAGTGGCTGCAAACACACTATTTACCCTATTTTCATGTTGGAACATATATCCAAGTATCATAGACATAAGCTTGATATCTTTCTGCCTAATCGACTCAATTGTCATCTCGCACTTATCACTGCGTGACTTACAAGTCTGTTCCACCGGTTTCCTGACATCCTTGCCAGTGGGAAGGATGGCGCCATCATAGGTAGTCATGTCATCTCATGAATGAGATTAGTAGTTATCCAAATAGGGACTTCTCCAATCTAGAACAAGTCATCACGAATTCTACTTAATAGAATCTTAATCCATTTGGATTCATAAAACTCATATGCAGTCACATACTCAATAATAAGGTTATTTTCTAGGTGCGTGAACTCATCCATGAATATCTAGTCTGGTTTCATCATTTTTTCCATGTGTGACCTTATTCTATCCAAACCTACAGGTTCCTTCTTGGAATAAATGTATGCGTGTATGTCCTCTACGTGCATAACTCCTATTGGAGTCCTAGAGAATGCTCCTTCTAGGTCATCTAGGACTGACTTGAAAGGATGCTTCTTAAAGATATATCTCTTCCTTTCAATAACATAAAAAACAATTGGAGTGGCCATTACTTACTTGATTAATCGCTCAAATAAAATTCCAAAGGGATCTGAATCGTCACGACTAAACTAGGGTTCCACAAAAAACTTAGTTTAGTGGATCTCAAAGTGAAGAATTATTTTATGCCTTGGTGCTGCATTTTCTTGTCTTCAATCTAATGATAGTTATAGATTACATGTTCTAATTTCCCAATCCCATGTTCTAAAATTATGTTTATCCTTAGGATTGAAGGTTTGAAGGAAAAGTGCTAACACATTCCTCTAAATAAAAATAAGGGTTTGGAACCTCAGAGTAGGTATTGTATCATTATTGGATACTTGATTGATCAAAGCGTATTGACTCTTGGATCAAGAGATACCTAAAATATTTATTAAGAGGAGCACTCACTTTGAGGAAATGTATCATATATTGGCCTCTAATACTCCTCATCCTTCCTCTATATGGTTCACATCTTGATGTTGGTGATATTTTTCCTTCATCCTCATCTACTTCACAGCCTTGTTGGGCTCGACAAATCCTTGAGTTAGTGGGTGATATTTTTAGGGATCCTTCAGAAACTCAAATAAATTAGTCATAACATTAGAATCTTTCATATGTCCACATTTCTATTTTTTTTTAATCTACAATCATTTAGGGAATAATCATGAGTTCTTGAGTGTGTAATGAAGGAGGAGTATAGTTCTTTGATGAGAAATCACACACAAGACTTAGATCCTCTTCTTAAGGGGATAAATATGGTTTGGTGTAAGTGGATCCATCAAACCAAATATGTAGTTACAAAACTATTGACAAGCTCAAAAAATGTCTTGTAGAAAAGGGTTTCTCACAAGTTCCTTCTATTGATTACATAGATACATTTTATCCCATAGATAGGTTGAGTTCCATTAATTTGACTCTTTCCATTGTTATATCTCATGCATGGGTTGTCCATCAGATGGGTACAAAGGGTGCATTTATTCATAGATAAATTTAGGATGATATTTACTTAGAGAAGATATGAGGATTCATTTAGGATTGTTATTTAGTTTTTATATTGTATAAGTTTATCTATGGCCTCAAGAAACATTGACTCCTTTCATCTCTCAACATGATTCACCAAGTTTCATTTATATATAAATGCCTATATTTTATGATAGGATGACTCTTACTTGCTTCTTGTTCTCTATGTTGATGACTTAATCATCACAAGGAGTAAAACTTCCATCATTGGTAGTGTCAAATATTCTTTGAGTGATAGGTCTTCTATGAGTGACTTGGGCCATTTGCACTAGTTTCTTGGGTTTGAGATCACACGATCTTCTTCCAAAATCACTCTTTCTCAACCCAAGTATGCTTGTGATGTTCTAGCTCGGTTCCATATGGATGATTATAAGCCTATCCTAACTCCCTTTCTTACAAGAGTCAAGCTTGTAGCTAAGACTCATTAGAAAGCTACCGAATGCATCTTGCATTACATTAATGGTAAACATCACTATGAGATTCACTATGTAGAAAGTACAATACTTGAATTGGTTCAATATATAGATTCATATTAGGTTGAAATTATTGAAAATTGTAAGTCCACTTCCAACTACAACTTTCATCTTGGTTATGAACCCATTCATTGACAACTAATAATAAGCATGTTGTTTCTCTTTCTTCAACTAAGGACGAGTATCACAAGGTTGTATTGAGGCTATTTGGCTTCAGAATATTCTCATTAACTTTTGTTTCACCATTCAGTGACCTTACAATCCTTCATTATGCAAATCTAAGTGTTATCCAAATCTTGAAGGACCTAGTTCATCATCTATACACCAAACACATTGAGATCCATTTGTACTACATTAGGGAGCTAGTACAAGAGTAGGACATTGATTCGTAGTATTGTCCTATATTAGGTTAGATTGATAAGTTATCAATTTGTGTATCATGTCATAATATTAAGACACTTGTCATAATCTTATGTCTTCTTATGCCTCACCTTGGCCTATCTAACTAAGGGGTATCTTATGTTCTATCATCTATTCTATTGCATTCTTGGTGAGGATATAATTTATTTTCATCATATTGGTTCTCTCTTGTTAAATTATTCTTTTAATTAGGCCTCTAGATCTTGGGTGGCTATCTCTATACCCAAATATTATGATCTTAAAATGGACAATGAAACTAAGTGGAAAGTTGTTGTTATGGGTTTAGTAGTGTTGGAATTATGGAAAGGCGGGTTACTAAGAGGGGACAGGTGAATCAGTAACCTTAAAAACTTTCAATTAAATCCTTGTAAACATGTAATTCATTAACTGAATGTATCATTTTTATTCACCATACATCTAATACATTAACTGAAATGTAAATGCATGTAGTATAATCAAATATGCAAACATGAAACTTCATACACATAACACATGTATTTTGGTATCGTAGAAACCCTTGTTAGAAGGTAAAAACTATAGTGGGGATGGAGCCCACAAAGCTTCACTACTATAGTAAATAAATTTTTCAGTTAAGGCTACAAAGATTTGATTACTTCTGGTGATATTACCCTGTTAGGAGTAACAAAAAGATCAACTAGATCTACCTAGTTAGAGGATTTTAGCAACACTCTTTAAGTGTGCACTCGGTTAAGAGATTTTACAAAAGACTTTTAAGTCTACTCTGTTAATAGATTTAAGTCTTCTATAATGGTTAAAAAGAAATAGTAAAAATGATCTGTAGATAGAAACTAATATTTGCCTGATATCAGATTTGATATGTACTTATCTATTATCACCTTGATGTGATTGATCTCTTATCTGAATACTTCTCATTAGCCTTTTAAAATGTTTCTGATAAAATGAATACTTTATCAATTCTTCAAACTTAACCCTGTCAAATCTTCACATGTCTCCTAATGGCGGATACTTCATGTGTAATACTTGTCAAAATAACATCTTTACAATTCTTATATCAAAATGATTTGACCTAATTAGGGTTATGATACTATCTTAGAAAACCTAAGATCAATGGTTCAAATGAATAACCTAGCTCATCTTTACATAGGAATCATCAATCATTAAATGATTACACCCATATTTAATTACATCTCGATGTCAGCAAACCATTTTTTGATCAGTGTAAACTATTTACCTTGTAGTTTGTGCCATTACAAATTGCTATGTCATTTCCTACTTCACTCGGTGTACACTGCATTCATCACTTGATTTTTAACTGATGCTCAGTACATATGAATGCTTAGTGACTATTGTTCTTGGTACTTGGTAATCATCTGACTCGGTGAGAGTACTCAGCCAAAAAAGTATTTGGTTACCATAATATTCTTCTTTGTATTATGGTCAGTGTCTATGCTCTGTGTGTTGACTGACTAGCTATATTATCTCCTGTACTGACTGTATGATTGATACTAATGAAAAATCTTAATGGACTTAGGAGTAACATTCTCCCCCTTTGGCATTAGTATCAAAAACATATATGTGTATGCTGACTACAAAAATTTGGACTTGAAAATTTGTAAACCAAAAATGTGTGAACTCCCCCTTTGAACATGCCCTTGGTGTAAGATACATACAAAGAATATATATACATATATTTCCCCCTTTTTTGAAATTAATGCCAAAAATGTACTTACAATTTTTCAAACATGTTCTAATGGGTTTTCTTGAGAGTGGCCAAGAGGTTTTCCCATTCCTCTTTGAGATTTTCTAGAGCAATCTACTCTAAGATGACTTGTGCATGTATATTAAAAATATTTTCTATAACTGATATCTCATGGGTGGAAACCAATTCTTTTTTCTTTCTCACATGTTTTTGCATCACCTTTAAGTGTGGAAGTAACTCTGCATGTAGCTCGGTTACCTGTTCTCTTATTTTATCATCTTCCCTCTTCAACTCTAGTCTTAACTGTTGAATTTGTATAACTTTTGCATAATGCTCATAAAATGCATTGGGTTCGGTTGTTAGACTATTCACACTAACCTTTAAGTCTTCATCTAATTTCTTTATCTTTTCACTAATCTTAGTAGTGAAAGATTCTATAGTTCATAGTTTTTGTAAAATTGTAATAACCCTTTGGATAATACTTTCTAATTTGGTTATTACCTCATATAGTTTTACCTTATTCACTGTGGCTTCTTGGCTGATTTTCTCTTCTATCTTAAGTTGTATCATTGACCCAACTCTCTCTTTAATTCTCTTTTCAGGATCTACATTTGGAGAGTTTATATGCCCATTTAGAGTTACAAGTTGATCAATGATGGGAGTTTCCTCATCAACATTGATATCGGGCACTACTTGCATTAAAATTTCTCTAACATCTTCTAAGACTTTCTTATGCTTTCTTTCTTAACTTATCTTTTCTTGTGCACAATTCTCCATATCTTCTAAGTGTTTTCGGGTCTATGGATCTCAGTTCACATGTAGGAATTTCAATAATTTTATCTAAAGTGACTAGACCCTTACCATGTTTCTTCTTCTTCTTCTTCACTTGTGTGCTTGATGTGGGAGATTTACCATATGGTACTAGAGCTTTAGTCTCCGGATTAGAATTTTCTTGATTGGTTGAGAGGCTTTAATCCTTGTTTTTCCCTTTTACTGTACCCTCAGTCTGAGGTTCTTGGGATGCTGGCCTTGTGTTAGTTGGAGAAACATCTACATTTGTCTCAGTTTTTTGCTTCTACATCTATTATCTAATTATAGTAATGTTTACAGTAAAATAAAAATTCAACACATCCATACACATATAACACATGTATTTTTAACGTGGAAACCTTGTTGGGGGAAAAACCACCTGGGACCAGTAACCCAAAATAATTCACTCTTCTAAATTGAGCTCGATTAGGAGCCAACCCTGTTAAAGGTTAGAAAACACACTGTGAGGTGTGACCTAGTTAGAGGATTTATTACTAACAGTTCTCCCTTGACCAAAAATTCACGATGGGGTCAACAAGAAAACAATCAACATTCATTGAATGACATATTGAAATAAAAAGACTGTTAAGTCCCACTGGGTTAAGAGATTTATTTGTAACAATGGTTAAACTGATATAGTAATGATCTGATTCAAATACAAATTGATTTGTAGATTTTCAAATCTATACTAAGCTCAAAAATACCTCTGATCAATAATCAATTCAATATATTTTTCTCCTCCACTCTTTTCTTCTCATTAATTTTCTTTCTCTATCACTTGGTGTTATCTGCAGATTTGCTCGGTTCTGTCTTCAACTAGTTTGATTAGTGTTACATGAAATCAATATTTTCACGTGAATTCTCCTGCAGCATCAGACTCAATAATGAACCTCATATCTCTTTATATAGACATCATAAACCATTTTATTTCCATCCATATATTTTGCCTCTTAATCTTCACTATTGATTTTGCCACTTTAACCTTCATCGCTAGTTGTGTCAATAACATGTTTCATTCTCCTTCATCCGATCATCCTTAAATTTTGTTAGATGTTTGATCATCATAACAAAAATTAGCATTTACCTCAAAATCATAAACAATTGTCCATCTCATCAACTTTAGTTGTTAGTCATAAGTTCTATTTATTTCTTTCACTCGGTCAATACCAAAACATGTCAGTGATAACTAGCTCAGTTAATACTATACTCAGTATACACTACACTTTCTCGGTGTATACAAAATTCTTCATTTACTGACCACATAAACTTGTTCATTCTTGATGTTTAATACATAATAGATTCATGTAATACAATCAAATAACTACCATAATGCCATAGAATCATCAATAAGTTATCCAATGAATACCATATCTATATATTTCTCATCCATCTCATCTTTATGTAGATATCTCATTTCTTTACCATTTTTCTTTCTTAAGATGTTTGTAAACATCATGATAAGTACAATCAAAACTAGTTGACATCAATTACAATATTTTAACTGATTTAATGTCTTAAATACACTTCAGTAGCTTGGTGATCAACAATCATTGTCTTTCAAATATCCATTCCATTGTCAAACTTTCCCTTAAGATATTCAATCAGTTGCAGTTTATCAATCTCTCCCTTTGGCATTGATGGCAACACAATATGAAAATTACCATAGAATACCAAACATCTATTCTACAACTCTATAAGAAAATGTTTTAATTTGATAATCTCTCCCTAGATTTGTACATTTAATATGTTTAACCACTACACAACATCAATACTCTTCATGCAGTATCTCCCTGCAAATTTGATCTTCTCTCCCTGTGTGTATATCTCTCTTCAAATGAATATTTCATTGATTCTTCTCTCCCTTTGACAACAATGCCAAAAAGAAAATAAACAACTCTACAGTAGCCAAAATATTATCTCTAGTATTCGGTTCAGATCAAGTACCATTCATGTACCGATATGCAGTTTCAGTTTGTCTATCATCTTTCAGATTTCACAACCTCAAGAAACCTAAAGTGTGAACATCATGCATCAACATCATTTGATATTCTAATAAAGTATAGGTTGATGCAACCTCCTAATCACCTTAGTGACCAATAGACAGGGGATGGGCCCCTAGTCTAGTCCTCAAGTACTCAAATCTATCTGTAGATAAGGTCTTAGTAAATATATCAACAAGTTGCTCTTGTGATTTCACATAATCTAGTTTCAGTTTCTTTTCTTGTACTTGGTCTCTCAAGTAGTGATACTTTATACATATATGCTTTGTCTTTTCATGCATCACCATATTCTTAGAAATGTTTATTGCACTAGTGTTATCACAATATATTATCACTAGGTCAATGATCTCTTCTTTCATACCTTCTAAAAGTTGTTTTATCCATGCAATATTCAAAAAATTAGAAAAAACAAAAACATATTCTACTTTTGTATTGGATTGAGAAATACATCCTTGTTTCTTACTTATCCAAGTAACTAATCTTTCTCCCAAAAAGAATGTGCCAATAGTAGTGCTCTTTCTATCATCAATATTTCCATCCCAATCCGCATGTGTAAACTTTCATTTCAAAATTGCCTTCTTTCTTGTACCACAAGCCATTTTTTTAAGTATTCTTCAAGTCTCTCAAAATTATTTTTACAGTAGTCATATGTGATTCTTTAGGATTAGCAGAAAATATTGCTACAATTCCGACTGCATGTGCAATATCTGGTCTACTATGCACAACATACATCAACTTACCAATCATTGATCTGTATAATGTCTGATTTACCTCAGTTGATTGGTCATCCTTTATCAATTTTCATCCTATGACCATAGGTGTACCGACTGGATTTGAATCCTATAGACCAAATGTCTTCCATACTTATTTTATGTACTTTGATTGAGTAATGTATATGCCTACATTTTGTTGTAAAATTTGCAAGCCAAGAAAGAATTGTTAGAAAGTAAAGTCCACCAACATAATTGAGAGGAGGGGGTGAATCATTTATCTAATAAAAACAAATTTTATTAACCATATTATATTTGAACATGTAATCAACATAAAAAACAACCATAGAAAGATAATCATACACAATGACACCATATTTGTTAACTAGGGAACCTCTTGATCAGAGAGTAAACTTCGGTGGGGATGGTACCCACAAAAGATGTACTAATATGAAAATTCCTTGTGAGAGGATGGACTCTGTTAGGAGTCTTATGAAATACATTCAGTACATATCCATCCTTGTTTGGATACTTTGAATCCCTATGAGGAGATTCTAACCCTATTAGGAGTATTAAGGAAGATAGAAGGACCAACTGTCCAAACAAATTCAAGGGCAAGATCACTGAACACACTGTCCAGCTGATCTCTATATTATCCGAATAGAATAATACCAAGAATTACTGATCTCGTCAAATTTTCTTCTCCTATTTGACTATGCCAAAACTGTACCAAATGCTTCACCAGATCTCACTACCATATCTTCTCACTTCGCATCATACATCAATTACTAATTCAAATTCTTTCACCTTCGCATCATCTTATCATATATCAATCAAGGAAAACAATCATTCCTTTATACTATGCACAATATTTCATAATTGAGTCAGCCAACTAGGCTTGACCAATTACAAAATACAAAACATTAAACATTACATAATATTTCCATAATCACATAAAATTGTCGTCTCACAAACTTAATAAATCATCACACATGAAACCTATGACTATGCTAACACATCTGGGTTGCCTTTGCAATGTCTTCCACATCTGTATAACTTCTCTTGACCAGATTCTATCCATGTTAGGAGATATAATCCAATTATCACAAACCGCTACTCAGGAACATTGACAGAATATAGTTTCCACTAGATTACTCATAACTGACATAAATAGTTGAATCTTCATACACAATATTAACCATGATATCAAGACGCCATACAAAAAATATACTCAACGCTGCATAACCTCATTTGCAATATGCCATGTGCGCTAAATCAAACTCTATCTTCTACTCTGATAAAGTTTAGTATAAGTAGTGTGTTGACATCAATGACAAACACAGTCATGAATGCAACATGTGACTACTCCAGAAATGCTAGAATACTCCCCCATTGGACATATTCAACATTCATGCTAACAATCTCCCCCATTGGCATTGATGGCAACATAGATGAAAAAAATCCAAGTTCCATCAATATCGAAATGAAATACAGCTTCTCCACTTTAACTTTCCAAATCATCTTCATCAATCATCAAATCCTCTTCATTAATCACCAAATCCTCTTTATCAATCATCAAATGTTTTTCATGTATCCTTCTCCCCCATTGACATCAATGACAATGTAAGCATCACTATGTCAATCCAATACAAGCTTGAATGTCCAAAGACACTATTTGAAGATACCTTTTACCAAGAGTCCTTCATGACTCAACTAAAAAATACAAATATTTCCCCATAGAGGAAGCATTAGCATACAGTCCAGAAAGATAGTGCTCTATGCCACTGGACTGATGCAACTTTCTACATCACTAGTCAAAAGTAGGTTGGGGCATCACCCCAAGCATACCTCTCAAATACTCAAATGTATCTTTAGGTAAAGGATTTGTAAATATATCTTCAATCTGCTCCTTTGTACTAATATACTCAAGTCTGACTTCTTTCTCTGGAAATTTCTCTCTTACAACATGATACTTGATCTCTATATGTTTTGTTTTAGAATGTAACACAAGATTCTTAGACATACTCGCTATACTTGTGTTATCACAGTGTATGATAATAGGCTCATTGAACTTGATTCCAATATCCTTCAACATTTGTTTCATCCATATTATCTAATTACAATTATTTGTTGTTGCTACATATTCTACTTCTGATGTACTCTATGAAATACAATTATATTTCTTTCTTAGCCAAGAAACTAATCTTCCTCCAAGAAAAAATGCTCCACCATGTGTACTATTTTTTTCATCCACACTACCTCCCCAATCTGCATCTGTATATGCACATAGGGTAAAATCATTTGATTTATCACACCACAACCCATAGTTAGTTGTGCATTTCAAATATCTAAAAATTCTCTTCACCGCTACATAATTTGATTCCTTTGGATCAACTTGAAATCTCGCAACAATACCAACTGCATGTGCTATATTCGATCTTCTATGAGTTAGATATTGCAAACCTCCAATCATAGATCTGTACTTCCTTTTTTCAACTGTTGGAGTCTCATCTATGCTAGATAACTTATGGCCAGTTACCATAGGTGTACCAATAGGTTTACAACTCTCCAAACCAAATCTCTACAATAGGTCTTTCAGATACTTAGTCTGAGATAAGAAAATACCAACATTGTTCTGCATATTTATAAACCTAAGAAAAATTTCATTTATCCAATCATGCTCATCTCAAATTCTATTTTCATTTCATTAGAAAATTTATCACTTGCTTCATCTTCAGCTCCAAAGATTATATCATCAACATAAATAACTATGATTAATATACCATTCTCTATTTCTTTTAGATACAAATTACTATCTACAGTGCCTTTAACAAATCCCAATTTTGCTCAATATTTATCCAATCTTGCATACCAGGTTCTAGGTGCTTGCTTTATTCCATATAGGGCTTTGTTCAGTTTACATACCATGCCTCTTTCTTGAGTCAAATTAAAACTGTCTAGCTGCTCAATGTAGACTTCTTCTTCTAATTCACCATTTATAAATGTTGACTTCACATCCATCTGATATACTTTGAATTTCTTATAAGCTGCATAGGCCAAAAACCTTCTTACTATTTCAATCCTTACAACAAGTGAAAATGTTTCTTCATAATCAATTCCTTCTTGCTATGAGTATCCTTTCCATACCAATCTTGCCTTGTTTCTTACAAATTCACCTTGTTCATTCATCTTATTTCTAAAAACCCATTTAGTTCCTACAACATTTTTGTCCTTAGGTCTAGGAACCAATTCCCAAGTATTATTCTTTTCAATCTGATCTAATTCTTCCTTCATTTCTTGAATCTAATTATTATCTTGACAATCTTTATCAGTAGTTTTAGGTTCAATTTGAGAAATCAAACATAGTTCTTCTTGTACCTTATTACTTGTCATAACTCCTTTGTCTTTTCTTCCAATAATTTGATCAGCAGGATGATTCCTTATCAAATTCTCATTAGATGTTACTGTCTCAACTCTTGCTTCAATTTTGGGTTCTTCTCTTTGTTCTTCATCATGAATCTCATTCTGCAAATCATTGTTAGTTTCATAAAATAATTCAATATTTTCTTGATTAGTTTTAGGATAGGCTTCTTCATCTGAATCACAATCAGGTACTCTTTCCTGAATTATGAACTTCTCATCCACTTTAACATTTTCACTCTCAACAATAGTCTTATTTCTCTTATTAAAACACCTATAAGCTTTTCTTTTAAATTAATAACCAAGGAACATACCTTCATCACTTCTCGGATCAAACTTACCAATATCATCATCTCTCTTTATGTAGCACTTACTTCCAAAGATTCTGAAATATTTTTATGATGGTGCATGTCCAAACCATAATTCATAAGGGGTCTTGACTGTATCTTCTCTGATCTGTACTCTATTCATTGTATACACCACTATGTTTATTGCTTCTCTCCAAAATATCTTTGCTACATTATTCTCAAACAAAATAGCTCTTGCTACTCTAGTTACTAATCTATTTCTTCTTTTAGCAATACCTTTCATTCTCAACTTTATTCTTAAGCAATATAAACTTATCAAATGCTTTTGATTTTTCTTTAAGAAATGTTGCCCACATCATCCTAGTAAAATCATCAACAAGAATCATAAAATACCATTCACCATAGAATCCTCTAGTTCTTATGGGACCACTCAGATCTGTATGAACATTTTCTATTTTTGTTGTTGTGGTGAACTTCCTGTTGGGAAAATAACTTTTTTTTTTTTTTTTTTGCCATAACACATTCCTTGCATACCATGTTAGTAGGTTTCACAATTTTAGGAAAATCTCTTACTGCAAATGTGGTACTTGCTTTCACAATTTTATCAAAGTTTATGTGACAAAATATTTTGTGCCATAACCAACTATCATCAACTTTAGCAATCAAACATGTCATCTTAGTAGGATTCAACTGAAATACATTACCTCTAGTTCTTGCTCCTATTCCAATCATCTTACCATTATTATCCTTGATCATACAAGTCTTTTCAGTAAACCAAACTTGATATCTCTTGTCAACTAACTTTCCAACACTTAAAATATTATGTTTCAATCCATCCACAAAGTAAACATCATCAGTGTTAGTCTTTTCATCAAGAGTAATAGATCCTATTCCTTTTATTCAGCAAGGTACATTGTTTCCAACTCTAACAATTCCTCCATCATACTTGTTAAATTAATAAACTTATTCATATCACTAGTCATATGATGTGAACAACCACTGTTTATAATCCAATCAATTTTCTTTTCAACCTATGATACTTAAGCTTTTTCTTCTTTGACTTTTGTTTTAGAGTTTTCTTCTTTTATTGCAACAAATCCTATATCATCACTTTCAATGTCACTTTCACTTAATAATTTATCAATACTAGCTTCAAATTATTCATCATTAGCATAATAACACTCTTTAGGTCTTCTAGGCTTAAAGTTCTTTTTATATTTCTTTACTCTCTTAGGACATTTAGATGCAAAATGACCATATTATTGACATGTCCAACATTTAAAGATTTTCTTACCTTCTGGTTCTCTCTTCATAAGCAAGGCAATTCCTTCTTCAATCTTTCTATCTTCTTCAGTCTTAGATCTATTGCTACTGGCATAATCTCCACTAACACTTGCACTTCTTGACAAAGTAGGGCGAACACTAAGTGCACTGAATGCAGTTTCAATCTTGGGAAAATCTACAGATTGTCTCAAACTTATCTCCACTGCTTCCAATCTTCCAAGAAGTGTCTCTCTAGTGAATTTTTTAGTACAAGGTATGACTTGTCCAATCATCTATGCTATCTGCTTAAATAATGGGGTTAGAGTCTTCAAGATCTTCTATATTATGTCATCTTCATTTTTATTTCATTCACAAGCTTTGATGCCTGCAAGAATCTTTGATATTCTACCAATATAGGTTCTAACAGATTCATCTTCCATCATTTTAGCCTCTTGAAATAAACATATCCAATTTTATAATTTGATTCTCTTAGCATGTTTATCACCTTCAAAAGTAGATTCCAAAGCTAACCAAATTTCATGAGATGTCTTTAGAGTTTTTACTTGACTATATTCATTCTCAGGAAGAGCTAAAAAAAGTGATTCTCTAGAAATTATATTACACATGAATAGATCTCCTTCTTTCTTAGTGAAATCCTCAATCTTTTCTTCTTCAATGATACATTTCTCATTCTTTGTAATCAACCAATATCCTGGTCATGGACATAGAAAATCTGTCTACATCTTCTCTTTCTAGCTGTCATAGTTAACTCCATTAAACTTAGGACTTTCTTTTTTGAAGTGACTCGCCATGGATCTCCTTAAGCTATTAAAATTTTCCTTCAAGGACCTGTCACTCTGATACCAATTGTTAGAAAGTAAAGTCCAAGATAATTGAGAGTAAGGAAGGGGGGGGGTGAATCAATTATTTGATAAAACAACTTTTATTAACCTTATTATATCTAAAACATGTAATCAACATAAACAACAACCATAGAAAGATAATCATACACAATGACACCCTATTTGTTAAATATGGAACCTCTAGATCAAAGAGTAAACCTTGGTGGGGATGGTACCCACAAAAGATGTACTAATATGAAAATTCATTGTGAGAGGATGGACTTTGTTAGGAGTCTTATGAAATACATTCAGTACATATTAGTCCTTGTTAGGAGACTTTGAATCCCTGTGAAGAGATTCTAACCCTGTTAGGAGTTAAGGAAGACAGAAGGACCCACTATCCAAACAACTTCATGGGAAAATCACTGAACACATTGTCCAAATAATCTAAGAATTATCTGAATAGAATAATACCAAGAATTATTGATCTCAGCAACTTTTCTTCTCCTCTCTGACTATGCCAAAACCACACCAAATGCTTCACCAGATCTCACTACCAGATTTTCTCACTTCCCATCATACATCAATTACTAATTTTGATTCTTTCACCTTTGCATCATCTCATCATATATCAATCAAAGAAAAAATTTCTTCCTTTATACTATGCACAATATTTCATAATTGAGTCATCCAATTAGGCTTAACCAATTACAAAATACAAAACATTACACATTACATAATATTTCCATAATCCCATAAAACTGTCAGCTCACAAATTTAATAAATCATCACACGTGAAACCTTTGACCATGCTGATACATCCAGACCCTCTTCGCAATGTCTTAAACATCTGTATAACTTTGCTTGACTAGATTCTATCCCTATTAGGAGATATAATCCGATTATCACAAACTGCTTCTCAGAAACACTGACATAATATAATTTCCACTAGATTACTCATAAGACATAAATACTTGAATCTCGATACGTTCTCTTAACCATGATATCAGGACACCATACAAACATGTACTCAACTTTGCATAACCTCATCTGCAATATACATTGTGCGCTAAATCAAACTTTGTCTACTACTCTACTAAACTTTAGTATAATTAGTGTGTTGACATCAATGACAAACACAGTCATGAATGCAACATGCAACTGCTCCAAAAATGCTAGAATACTCCCCCATAGGACTATTCAACATTCATGCTAGCAAGAATTTAATCTCTCCAAACATTGACATTTCAAATTCTTTTCTCATTTCATCAACAAATGATTTTCATATATTATCATGTCCTCCAAATATGATATCATCAACAAAAATTTCAGCAATAACAATCTTATCATCAATTTTACCTTTCAAATATAAATTGTTGCTATCACTTGTTCTAACAAATCCAATAATGATAAGGTAGGAATGCAATTTTTTATACCATACTCATAGTTCTTGTTTCAATCTATATAGTGCTTTGTGCAACTTACATACCATGTTCTTGTGATTAGGATCAACAAAACCTTCAAGTTGTTCAATATATACCTCTTCTTCAAGTATTCCATTCAGAAATGTAGATTTAACATCCATATGATAAACTTTAAATCCTTTGTAAGAAACATAACCAAACAATATTCTAACTCCAATTCTAGGAACTGGTGCAAAAGTCTCACCATAGTCAATACCTTCTTCTTGTGCATACCCTTTGTATACAAGTCTTGTCTTATTCCTAGTGACATCTCCATTTTCATTCAAATTGTTTCTGAATATCCATTTGGTTCCAATTACATTCTTGTCTTTCGGTCTCAGTACCAATGTCCATGTTTTTTTTCTTCTGTATCTTCTCAATTTCTTCATTCATGGCCTTAACCCTTTCATCATTTTCAAGTGCATCTCTAATAGTTTTAGGTTCAGATTCAAAAATTAACCATGTGTTGTTTCTCAAATTACTTCGGGTCATCATGCCAGCTTTCTTATCTCCAATAATCTGATTCTATGGATGATGTTTCCTTACATATCTTGCAAGTACTAGTTCAACTCTTTGTTCTTCATTGTGTTCTCCACTCGATATATGATCATGATATTCAATTGTAACTGTGTGCTGATTCTCGATCTGTATAGACTGATGCTTGGTAGCATTACCCCATTTCTCGGTAATGCCAGGCTGATTCTCAGGTAGAGTGTCAAGTTTCTCAATGTAATTAAATCTACCATAATCTTCTGATTCCTTTTTTCTTTCTTCATCATTCTTCTCGGCAAATTTATCAATTCTCACATTTGCACTTTCAATCATCTTGTTAGTAGCCTTATTTAAACATTTGTAAGCTTTTCTCTTAGTAGAATATCCTAAGAATATTCCTTCATTGCCTTTTGAATCAAATTTCCCATTTCTATCATTTTTTAGAATGTAACATCTACTTCAAAATATTTTGAAATAAATTACATTAGGTGTGTAACCATACCATAATTCATAAGGTGTCTTGTTTGAATATTTCTTCAGTTGTACTCAGTTCAACATATATACAATAGGACTAAAAAATTATCTCCAGTATATATGTGCAACATCCTTTTCAATCATTAGTGTTCTAGCACAATCCACAATAGATCTATTTCTCCTTTCAACAATCCCATTATGTTGTGGTGTCCTTGGTGCATAAACACGTCTCTTAATTCCATGCTCATTACAAAAAATAGTGAACTCATCAGAAATAAATTCACCACCTCTATCTTGTTAGAGTAATAAAGTGTTTTACTTATTAATAAAATCATAATGATTTAATTATTAAGTCACTTATTACCTCTTTCGACTTAAGCTAAACTTTAGGGATATAATGATTAATATCTTTATTAATTATTATTGTGCAACCTAGGGTTTTACCTTTTTAGGTTTTCTGATCTTCTTTTATAAGGATTGATCTCATTACAACATGTAACCTTTTCTATCATTTTTCATTATTGATTGCAACTTTTGTTTTTGCACACCAAGGATTTCTCCTCTCTCATGGATCCATACATTCAAGTCTCCATAGCTGTTTGCTTCTCTCTCTTTCTATGATAGGTGTTTGTGTTTAGGTGTTCTTGGGAGTTATGGGTTATTTTTCATCAACTCCAACATGGTATCAGAGCTTCAGATCTTCTTGCCCGTGTCTTCTTCCTGAGAGATTCAGTCATGTTCGTCAGATCTGCATTTTCAGAGAGGGTTTCCTGTCAGATCTGGGGGGACCTATTTTTCTAGTCATCTTGGCTTTAAATGGACCTCACGGTTGCATTTGGAAGGCCCAAGAACCCCAAGATCCATATAAAATTTATCCAATTTGGACAAAGTTGGAATCTGTGAGAAAAAAAATTTGCAATCGGTGACACGGATCCCAAGGTAATCACTATTTTTTGGAGCACTTCTGGCCCAAATGGACCTCATGATTACATTTGAAAGGCCTGATATAGTCAAAATCCATATAATACTTGTCAATTTTGGACAAGTTGGTCTCGGACACAAAATAAAGTTTGCATCCCAGAGCCGTACAGCCTTGGCACACAGTTCGAGGCAAGTATGGATTTCAGAAAAAAAATTTAAAAAATAAAAAAAAAATTTGCAAGCACCACCCAGCGGCCACCCGCGGGCCACTCAGACAGCCTACGGTGGTGTCACCGTCAGGTAACCAGACGGTGACTGTGCAGTCACTGCCACAATGACCGGTGG
The DNA here is from genome assembly GCA_027943335.1 of Chamaecyparis obtusa. Taxonomy (NCBI): domain Eukaryota; kingdom Viridiplantae; phylum Streptophyta; class Pinopsida; order Cupressales; family Cupressaceae; genus Chamaecyparis; species Chamaecyparis obtusa. The sequence continues at coordinate 2,219,164 of BSBK01001179.1, read as the reverse complement.
GCCCGTAGTGGTTTGTGCCAGCTCAACCCCCCTTCTGCCAAGCCGTAGGTCTTATTGGTGACCATTGTTGGAATCATTTACCATTGCACCAAAAGCTCAAACTATCAATGCTTGATACAAATGCCAGATTTAACCCAATCCACAAAAGACGGTTAAGCCATGTCATGAATCTCCAAGGACATGCTGACCACCAAGTCAACAATCTCCCCCTCAGCACCGACTGAGCCTTCAACACCCACTAAAGGGAGACTCAAACCTGTGACCCAAGGCTTTGATACCAATTGTTGGAATCATTTGTCATTGCACCAAAAGCTCGAACTGTCAATGCCTGATACAAATGCCAGATTTAACCCAATTCATGGGAGGTGATTAAGCCATGTCATGAATCTCCAAGGAGGTGCTAACCACCAAGTCAACAATCCCCAGCCAAATTCTAAGACCCCTGGTCACCCACATGACTAGGGCCTATCTTTTTTCATCCCCAGACAGATTTGAGCCATGACGGCAATTTGACCGTCAAATTTAGGCTCAAAGTTTGTTGATGTCACTAGGAGTTTGCCCTTTTTTGAGCTTTTTGGAGGTACCTATGGTTTTTTGCCCATATCTCGGGCATCTAGGATCGTAATCAGGCATGTGATATATCATCAAAAAGCTGGTTCTGAGCCCGATCTAAATTTGCTGGTATGATTTTGTGATTTTGCCATTTTGATGCTCTTTTTTTCCTATCAAAGTCAGATGTTCTCTACGATCTTGGCATTTCAGACCTCCTGCATTCCGAGATTTGTTTGTCTTGCATCCGGGCCCTATTTTCAGCAAACAAGATATTGCCAGAAATCTCTTTCTAAGATTTTATTAGATCTGATGGTTTCATGTGTGATTTTTTCCTTTTGTTGATGTCACCCATCATTAGATCCTTGCAGACACCTCCTTTGGGCCCTCTAGCGCAGCTGTTGGTTTTTTACTCATATCTTGAGCATACGGTGTCAAAATTTGGCAAACAAGATATCATCGAAAAGCTGATTCCAAGATCTTTCTAGATATGGAGGTTATATTTTTCTAATGGTTTTTTCTCTATCAAATCTAGATCTTCAGTTCTAAACTCCAAGAGCTCTATCTTGCGCATTCAGACTCCATTTTTGGAAAATGATATATCATTGGAAAGCTTGTTCAGAGATATTTTCAATGATGTGAGTAATTTTTCCAGATTCTGCTCCAAGTTCATTTTATTTAGATTCTTGCATTTTTTGCAGTCTAGTGGATATCTTGGTTGTTTCAAGTCTTGGGATCTCTTCCCTTTGAGAGATGGCTTGTCTTAGGCTATTCTTTTGTTTCAGTAGCCTTCGCTCTTCTTTGAGCAGTGTATACTTCACTTTTGTAGCATTCTTTTATGCACACACACTGAGATAAAGTTCCATTCTATTACATGTATGGGATCTTGCACATGTTCATGCTTTCTGTACTCGCACTCCATTATAAAGTACCAAGGGGGTTTGATGTTTGCCTTTGTTTGCCATCTTATTTTGTCATGTGAGCATTCCTCCAATGACATTAGCCTCAGGTATATTTATTTGTGTTTGTACTCTCTCTACACATTCGATGATTCAGATTCATCTTCATCATGCATTTCATATTGGATGATCTTTTCAGTGTACCTGTCATTACTCCCTTGTCAACAGTATGGGGGGGTTTCTACTATTGGTTCTACTACTTCCTTGGTTCAATAGTGTGATCTATGTATTCAATATTTGATTCTATGTATTAGGTGGTTGCAATGGTTGGGTACCTATGCATTCCGGTGAGATGGATCATTTACCATATGGACACTCTTTTCTTTCCTATTTTTGGATGCACTCTTCCATCTTTGATTGATCAGCTCTTCAGGCTTTTGGTGTTTATGCCATCTATATCTTCAAGTTCAGGTGTTTGCCTTTGTTTGCCTCCTGATTTTAGTAGTCTTATTTGAGGGCACTCATGTAGATTACAATCTTCTTTACCTAGTCATATTTTTGTGGAGGATCTTTAGATCATCAGTTTCTTCTTGACAAAGTTTGCAATTTCATGCTTCAGTGATGTTATACATGTTCATCCTTGTTCCTATTTTCTGGAACATTCCTAGTTTTGGAGGCTTCTTCAATCCTTTAGACTAGTCTTTGGAGTATCAGAGAAGTCTGAAGGACTGGAGAAGCTATGGAGGAGGCTTAGGCTACATACTTCTTCAGTTCATCTTAAGGGGGGGTGTTAGAGTACTAAAGTGTTTTACTTATTAATTAAATCATATTGATTTAATTATTAAGTCACTTATTACCTCTTTCGACTTAAGCTAAACTTTAGGCATATAATGATTAATAGCTTTATTAATTATTATTGTGCAACCTAGGGTTTTACCTTTTTAAGTTTTCTGATCTCCTTTTATAAGGATTGATCTCATAACAACATGTAACCTTTTTTGACATTTTTTATTGTTGATTTGCAACTTTTGTTTTTGCACATCAAGGGATCCATATTTTAGGTCTCCATAGCTGTTTGCTTCTCTCTCTTTCTGTGGTAGGTGTTTGCGTGCAGGTTTTCTTGGGAGTTGTGGGTTATTTTTCATCAACTCCAATATATCTGATCTCAAGCATTTTAATTATTTACCACTTTCTTTTTCCACTTTAGCTTTAAACCATTTAAACATCTTAAAAGCTTCAGATTTTTCTTTCAAGAACATGACAGTCATCATTCTAGAGTAGTCATAAAAAAACAAGATAAAATATGTCTCCATAATAACTCTTAGTTCTCATAGGACCACACAAGTCAGTATGAACTAACTCCAAAATAGTATTAGATGAATAGTTTTTTCTCTTAAAACTAGATTTTGACATTTTTCCCATTTGACATTGTTTGCACATGACATGGTCAGGTTTAGATATGCTCAGTAATCCTCTAAATCTCCTTTTCTTACTGATCTTAACCATGTCAAAATTTACATGACATAACATTTTGTGCCATAACCAGATCTTCAATTCTAGCCAACAATAAAGAAGTTTCAGCATTGTCAAGATAAAATAGATTACCTTTAGATTGTTCACTAGTATCGACCAACTTTCCATTCTCATCATAGATTATTGCCTTTCTATTCTCAAATGAAACTTAGTGACCTATGTTATTCAGTTGTGCTACACTCAATAGATTATAATTAAGTCCCTTCACCCAATATGCATTCTCACATCTGATCTTATTATTCAACAATATAGACCCTTTTCCCCTTACTAGACAAGGTGTATTATTTCCCATTTTAATAGATTCACCATTATAATGTTCAAGGTATTCAAATTTTTCTTCATCACTAGTCATATGATGTGTACAATCACTATCAATAATCCAAGTATCATTCTTGCTAACTTTAGAAATAAGTGTTGTTTCAACATACCTTTCTTCTTCTTTTGAATCTTCTTTCAAAGCTACAAATACCACCTCAATGTCTTCATCAGTTTCAGTATCAGTGTCATCATCATCATCTTCAACAAGGTAACATGCCTTCTTGTCTTTGTCTTTGTAATCTTGGTTACTTCTTCTATCATACTGTCGATTGCCTCTATTTTCTCAGTTATCTCTTCTTTCAAACTTCCTTTCATTAGATCTTTCATTACTTTTCTCATCTTATTTCCTGTTAGGACATCTAGCTACAATATGGACAATCTATTTACAATTAAAGCATACCAAAGGTAGTTTTCCTCTATATCTTCCTTTACCTTTTTGTAGTCTTCTAGCCATTAATGATTCATGCTCATCAAGTTCATCCTCATCACTTTCACTATCACTTTCATTTCTTATCATGTGTTTGCTTCTTGATTTACCAATTTTCAGAGATGACATAAATTCAGACTCAACAGTAGGAACACCACTATTATCAAAGTTATTCAACTCAAATGCAGTCATTCTACTAATTAGACTATCAAGTGTAATATAATTACAAAGAGCTAATCTCATCTCATGAATTGCAGAGACTCTAATAGCATAAGTAGGTAAAAAGGTTCTAATAATTTTACTTACAATAGTTTCTTCTTCACTAATACCTCCTTCTCCTTGGATAGCATTCACAATATCCTTGACTCTATTTTTGTACTGTGAAATATTCTGTCCTTTCATTTTCATGTCATCAAAATTTCCTCTAAGACTTTTAGATTTAGCCCTTAGCACATTCACATATCCTCCATGAACTAGTGCAAGGTTATCCCACATCTATTTAGCAGAAGTACATGTCTTAACATCTTCAAATTCAGCATCTGACAAGGAAGAAGCAAGCTCTATCATTGTAGTATTGTGTTCATGTCTTTCTCTCATCTAATCAATAGTCAAAGGTCCAGTAGGTAAGATAAAATCATTATCCAAGTAGTATATTGCACTATCCAATCCCTAATAGGTACAATCTCATTCTTCTTTTCCTTGTTGAAAAGTTGTCTTTTTTCAGCTTGGGCACCTCTCTCTTATACATCTTGTGATCTTTATCTTAAGTCCTTAAAAACTTTCCTTCAATTACTCTAGGCTCTAATACCAATTGTTAGATAACTGAGAGGGTGGGGCGGGGGGGTGGTGAATCAGTTAAGTCAAGTTATCCTACAGTCCCAAATACCCCCAAATGTATATAACAAAACTTTCAAATCAATTAATCAACTCAGTAAAATATGGATTGTGCCTTTCTCTTCATATATACCGATTACCAATAAATTAAATATTGTGTTTACCGATCAATCCTGTTATAGTAATGTGTAAAGTAAAATAACAATTCAACACATCCATACACATATAACACATAGATTTTTAATGTGGAAACCCTGTTAGGGGAAAAACCACCTCAGACTGGTAACCCAAAATCATTCACTCTTCTAAACTGAGCTCAATTAGGAGCCAACCCTATTAAAGGTTACAAAACACACTGTGAGGTGTGACCTAGTTAGAGGATTTATCACTAATAGTTCTCCCTTGACCAAACATTCACTATGGGGTCAACAAGAAAACAATCAACATTCATTGAATTTCATATTGAAATAAAAAGATTGTTAAGTCCCACTCGATTAAGAGATCTATATGTAACAAAGGTTAAATTGATATAATAATGATCTGATTCAAATACAACTTTATTTTCATATTTTCAGATCTATGCTAAGCTAAAAAATACCTCTGATCAATAATCAATTTAATATCTTTGTTTCCACCACTCTATTCTACTCGGTAATTGCTTTCTCTATCGCTCGGTGTTGTTTGCATAGTTGTTCAATTCTATCTTCAACCAGTTTGATCTATGTTGCATGAAATCAATCTTTTCATGTGAATTCTCATATAGCATCAGACTCAATAATGAATCTCATGTATCTTTATATATACATCATAAACCATTTTATTTCCATCTATAGATTTTCCCTCTTAATCTTCACCGTTGATTTTTTCGCTTCAACCTTCCTCGATAGTTGTGTCAATAAAACATTTCATCTCCTTCATCTAACCATCCTTGAATTTTTTCAGCCATTTGATCATCATAACAAACATTATCATCTACCTCGAAACCATAAACAATTGTCTAGCTCATCATCTTTAGTCAGTAGCCATAAGTTCCATTTATTTCTTTCACTCGGTCAATACCAAAATGTCTTGGTGATAACTACCTCGATTAATACTATACTCAGTATACACTACACTTGCTCGGTGTATACAAAATTCTTCATTTACCGACCACATAAACTTGTTCATTCTTGATCTTCAATACATAATAGATTCATGTGTTACAATCAAATAACTAACATAATGCCATAGAATCATCAATAAGTTATCCAATGAATACCATATCCATGTCTTTCTCATCCATCTCATCTTCATGTAGATATCTCATTCCTTAAACATTTTTCTTTCTTAAGATATTTGTAACCATCATGATAAGTACAATCAAAACTAGTTGACATCATTGACAATACATTAACTGATTTAATGTCTTACATACACTTTAGTAGCTTGGTGATCATCAATCACTGTCTTTCAAATATCCATTCCATTGTAAAAATATCCCTCAAGATATTCAATCAGTTGTAGTTTATTAGTGAATAGGCTCTTTAGTAGCAAGATCCACATCATCTAAGTGTGCCCCTTTGCCTTTACCTTTTACAGTTTGCTCGGGGATTATTGCAAGTGTAGTTTTGTCTGCTTCAGTATTTGAATTCAAAAAATTTTCCCTAAAAACTTTACTATCTTCATCTACAACTTCAATTTTCCCTTTTTATATATTTAGTGCTCTACCTTTCATCAAAAATTTATTGGCATATTGTTTCATCATGTCTTCATTTTCAATAACTAATATAGTCAACATTGCCAAAATTAATGAGCGTTCCCTCATTTTCTTTTCAGTATGCAAGGCATAAGTCCATCTTGCTAATACCTTCTCATATAGATCCTTTAGAATGTATCTTACAAATTCAACATGTAATCTTATGAGTTTAATCATCATGTTTATGATTGCCTCTTCTACTTTTTCCTGATCCTTAGTTGACATATGTACAAACTGATTCATTTTGGGGTGACCTAGTCTACCTGTTTCCTTTATGTTCTCTACTAGCTCATCAATTGATTGCTTTTTATTTACAACTAATTTGAATTGACTGGTTTCTTCTACTTCAGAATCAATGTCATCCTTACCTCTTATTAGTTTTCTCCTCTTTTTGGATGGCTCGGTGGGGGCTTGTGTACCTCTTTTATTCTTTTGATATGTCTTTGTAGGTGTAGGCCTTGTGATTTTTGCAATTCCTCATTTTAGGGGTGAGGAAACACCTGCAAAGGATCTTGTCCTCACTATTGTGGGAGTCTCTATTTGTTTCCTCTTCCCTTTTCCCTTCACCGGTGCATCTTGTAAATCTTTATCTGACTCGGTCTCCTCTTCATGCTCACTATTACTGATCAGAATTTGTTCCTTGGTTTCTTCCTCAAATGGATTCTATGTTTCTTCCTCTTCCTCATCACCAAATTGCTTAGTCAAAGTGTCCATCATTTTCTTCAATTTTCTGCTAACTTTAACTCCAACTAGATCCATTTTTATTCTCAATTTAGCTTCTTCATAGGTTATGAACCTAGTTTCTTTGGTGTCTTTGGGCTCAACCAATAGTGCCTTTATTTACCTAGAGGCTCAGTCAATATCAAGTTCATATCCCATAGAAGGTAACCATGCAGTCCTTGGCTCAACTACCTTTATTAGGGTGGTGTCGGTGTCCACTAGAAAACAAATATATTCCTTGTACTTTTCTACTAATTGTGCAGGTATCATGCTCCTCTTATGCATTCTCTCTTTAAACTTTTTGAAGTAATCATCCATCACAACCTCAAAATTTTGACCTAATTTCTTGATGAATTCACCGATTTGTATTATGATCAGTCATTTAACATCCCATTCAACATTACCGACTAATGGAAAATAGTTTTTCAGATAAAAAAATGTACATACAAGAAGTGAACCAAACTTAGAGTGTTGGTCTTAGCAACATGGATAGCCCTCATGTTCTCCTCAATTTGCTTTAGCATTAGCTTGGAGAGGTCTAATTGCAATCCTTTCTTTACAACCTTGTATGCAATATCAACTACTCTGCATGGGACACTATTGGTCTTGCTTGATTGGAATATTTTGTAGGCAATGACATAAGCTCCAAATCTAGTTTTCGGATAACATCTTTAGTGATTATAATCAGTTCATCCAACCATATCTTACCCTCGTGTACTTAGTTGAGTATAACCCTAATCCATTCAGTCTTGAAATCCTTTGGGAAAAGAAGGGCATTTGTCAGACATTTGATTTCCAGGTGTGTATGATCATCCTTCAACTTTCCATCCTCGCACAACTCCTGGTATGTAGATTGAAGCTCTAAATCTCTGATTTCACTTATCTTGCAGTGAATAAATGAATGTATATCCAAAACCAACAAAACCCTAGGTGGTATGCTAAAAAACATGTCTATTTAATCAATTTGCGATGCAATCTTAGGGTGTAATTTGTATCTTGGTTCTTCGTATGTTGCTGAATTGATCAGTGTGACCTTCTAATCACTATCGGTCTTGGATTGAGCAGACTTTGATGAGGATGCCATTGTTTTAAAAAATTTAGGGCTTCGTGAAAAATTTATGAAGATACCTCAATTTTCTTAGAACTTACTTGAAATGGTATCAAATGACTTGTGATCTGCTTGAATCTCTATAAAATGATTGAAGACTCTTTGTTCAAATTCACTCGAATTTCTCTAGTTTTATTTGGTTCATCGTGTGAAGAGATGAGTTACTTTGATTCTTATTTATACCTACCATAGCTTGATTAATGCAAAGATATTCGGTTATCTCTTTTGAAGCTTCATCTCGGTTAACACTAAACATTGCTTGGTTGATACTTCAACTTGATTAACCTTGATACTTTCACAGACTAACAAAATTTCACTCGGTCATGCATTTACTAACTGTACACATTTCATGCTCAAAACATTTAATACCCTAGTGCATCTTATTTCATGCTAATTTGGTATTTATGTATTAGATATAAGGAACTATTGTAAGATATAACCGATTGAAATTTAGTTCCATACTTGATTTTCTTTAGATGGAGGTGATGAGATCACCTAATCCAATGGATGAGGTGTCATCAAATTTTGTGCTTGTTCCAACATTATCATCTATTTCTCTTCTCTAGATTTGGTTCCTTATCATCATGATTTCTCCAATGGTGTTCTCATTTGTATCAACATGTAGTCTCTTCTCAAATGACCGACCTTATGATAGTGCAGACATGCCATTCCAGAATTTGTCTAGTTTCAAGATCTTTCTCTCTAGTGCATTCTCATGTAATTTTCTTCTATATGTCCATATCTACCACATGTTGTACAACTAGTCCAAGTGTTGTAATCCTAAGTATATGCATTACCTTGTCTTCTTGGTTGATATGTTTTGTTTTGCCCTTTTAGTTTCCAGACTTGTTTCATTTTTTTCATGCATTCCTGTTATATATGTCCATGCATGTTGCAAGTGCGATAGTGATTTTACATGTAGTGTTTCTTAGGTGACTTATTCAGCTTTGATCTACACTCATGTACTTGATGTCCATACTTATTGCAGTTATAACAATAACCATCAAATTTAGGAGTAGATTTAGGAATACCTTTTTCTTTTCTTCTACAAAAATTTGATGTGTGACCTAGATTTCCACAATGATAGCATGAGAGCTTCTTTGGCCTTGGATGTGAATAGGAATTATTTTGTTTAGCTTGTCTTGATGACTCTCCTTGCTCGGTATAGCCTAAACTAGTAGTGTTGTCAAGTCTTCTTTAACTACTTAGGAATTCATCCATCCTTTTAGTACTTTCTTCATCTTTCTTAATCATCTCATTATGTTGTTGTTTAATCTTCACTCAATTTTTCATTCTTTCATTCTCTTCTCTCAGTTCACCAATGTCTTTCAATTTTCTAGTAAGCTCATTGTTCACTCGGTAGACTTCCTGACTCATGAAAACCATCGGATTGGAAATTTCAAAATGATGCTCAATAAGTCTTAGTATCTCATATTCCTTCTCTTCCATATTTTCACTCATTTGTCTTTCATCTTCAATAGCCAAATTCATTTCTTGTTTAGCCTGCCTTGCATTGTTCATGACATCAATCATACTTACCATTTGAGTCTCTTGACTGATTTACAGTGCTTTCACTTGATCAATAAGGTGTTGATTATTTTCAAATAGATCTGATATGGTTCCTTCAGATGCATTAGATATACTTCCATATCCAAATCCTTGAAATATTTCCTCTATCTCTTCGTCTTGATAATCAATCTCATTGTGCCGAAATGCCAATTGCTTCCTTTTGATCAGTAAATCTCTCAATTTTTCTTTGGCTTCCTTGAATTGTTCTATGAGAATCTGCATCTGCAATTTCTGATTTTTAATAGTCTTGTCAAGATTATACCTTTCCATCCTTAAGATCATTTCTCTTTAGTGTTTAAACTTCCTCAACAAGAGAACTAGATCTGATACCAATTGTTGAAATTATGGCAAGGTGAGTTACTGAAAGTGGAGGGGTGAATCAGTAACCTTAAAAAAACTCAATTGAATCCTTGTAAACATGTAATTCATTAATTGATTGTATCATTTTCAGTCACCATACATCCAATAACATAACTGAAAAGTAAATGCATGTAATCTAATCAAATATGCAAACATGAAACTTCATACACATAAAAAATGTATTTTGGTATCACATAAACCCTTGTTAGAAGGTAAAAAATGTAGTGGGGATGGAATCCACAAAGCTTCATTACTAGATTAAATTAAATTCCTGGTTAAGGCTACAAAAATTTGATCACTTTTGGTGATCTTACCCTATTAGGAGTAACAAAAAGATCAGCTAGATCTACTTGGTTAGAGGATTTTAGCAACACTCTTTAAGCATGCACTCGGTTAAGATATTTTACAAAAGAATGTTAAGTGTACTATGTTAAGATATTTAAGTCTTCTAAAATGGTTAAAAAGAAATAATAAAATTGATCTCTAGATAGGAACTAATATTTACCTGATATCAGATCTAATATGTACTTATTTGTTATCACCTTGATGTGATTGATCTCTTCTCTCAATACTACTCGATAGCTTTTTAAACTATTTCTGATAAACTGAATACTCTGTCAATGCTTCAAACTTAACCTTGTCAGATCTTCAGATGTCTCCCAATGGTAGCTATTTCATGTGTGATACTTGTCAAAATGACATCTTTACAATTCTTATATCAAAATTATTTGACCTAATTATGGTTATGATACTATCTTAGAAAACCTAAGATCAACGGTTCAAATGAATAATCTAGATAATATTTACATAGAAATCATCAATCATTAAATGATTACATCCATATTTAATTACATCTCGATCTTGGTAAACTATTTTTTGATCGGTGTAAACTATGTACCTTGTAGTTTGTGCCATTACAAACTGCTATGCCATTTCTTGCTTCAGTTAGTGTACACTACATTCATCACTTAGTATTTAACTGATGCTTGGTATATATGAATTCTCGGTGACTACTATGCTCGATAGTCAGTAATCATCTGACTCAGTGTGAGTACTTAGTCAAAACTATATTCGGTTAGCATAGTATTCTGCCTTGTATTCTATTCAGTGTCTATGCTCTGTGTGTTGACTAACTAGCCTGTATTGTCTCCTTTACCGATTGTATGATTGATACTAATGACAACTCTTAATGCACTTAGGTGTAACATTCTCCCCCTTTGGCATTAGTATCAAAAGCATATATGTGTATGCTAACTACAAAAATTTGGACTTGAAACTTTGTAAACCAAAAATGTGTGAACTCCCCCTTTGAACATGCTCTCGGTGTAAGGTACATACAAATAATATTAGTATACATATATTTCCCCCTTTTTTTAAAGTTATTCCAAAAATATACTTACAATTTGTCAAATATGTTCTGATGGTTTTTCTTGAGAGTGACCAAGAGGTTTTCCCATTCCTCTTTGAGATTTTCTAGAGCAATCTACTCTAAGCCAACTTGTGCATGCATATCAAAAATGTTTTCTATAACTGATATCTTAGGGGTGGAAACTAATTCATTTTCATTGTTCACGTGTTTCTTCATCACCATTAAGTGTGGAAGTAACTATGTTTGTAGCTCAATTATCTATTTTCTTATTTTATCCTCTTCCTTCTTCAACTCTAGTCTTAACCGCTGAATTTGTATAACTTTTTCATAATGGACATAAAATGCATTGGGCTCGATTGTTAGACTATTCACACTAACCTTTAAGTCTTCATCTAATTTCTTTATCATTTCACTAATCTCGATAGTGAAAGAGTCTATAGTGCATAGTTTTTGTAAAATTGTAATAACCCTTTGGATAATACTTTCTAATTCAATTATTACCTCAGATAGTTTTACCTTATTAATTGCCACTTCTTGGCTGATTTTCTCTCTATATTAAGTTGTATCTTTGACTAAGCTCTCTCTTCAATTCTCTTTTCAGCATCTATATTCGGAGAGTTTATATGTCAAGTTAGAGTTGCAAGTTGATCAATGATGGGAGTTACCTCATCAACATTGATATCACGTACTACCTACATTAAAATTTCTCTAACATCTTCTAATACTTTCTTATTCTTTCTTTCTCATCTTATCATTTCTTGTGTTGCCTTTTTTGTGCACAATTTTCCATATCTTCTAAGTGCTTCTAGGTCTAGGGTTCTCGGTTCACATGTAGGAATTTCAATAATTTCATCTAAAGTGACTGGACCCTTACCATGTTTCTTCTTCTTCTTCTTCTATGTGCTTGATGTGGGAGATTTCCCATATGGTACTATAGCTTTAGTCTCTGGATTAGACCACTACTACATTTGGGGCCAAATTTTGATAGCCATTTGTTGGATTTGCAATGCTCATTTGTCATAATTTTGACACATGAGTCCGTCGCCATTTTTGCATAGAAGATTGTGACAAAAGACCTACTTGTCAGTTTACCGACACCTTCTCATGTCGGAAAGTTGCAAATCACAATAGATTCGAAATGGCATTTCCTTTGGTTCATCCATCAAAATTCTGATAACAAGACCTATTGGAAATATACAATCTCTATCAGAACTGACTGTTGAACCATATTCATTCCGACGGTTTAACTGTTGGAATACCGACAGTTAGCATCATATTCCAACAGGTCTACCTGTCGGTGATATGGCCTCACTGTCTAAAGTTCTGTCAAAAATGTTCTCTTTACGACACTTAAACTGTCAAAATAGCCACAGTTATGCACTATTCTCCGATAGGTTTTCCTGTCGAACGTATAGCATTACTATCGCACTAAATGTCAAAAATTATTTTTTTCTGACATTTTGTTTGTTGAATGCATAGCGCTTCTATCATAATTAATTATGAATTATCAAAAAACCGATGGATAGGCACATTAAAATTAACACAACTCAAGAGACCATCATAGGTTGTCTCTTTCTTCGGTCTATATTATTGACAGAATGTTTTACCTTTCATTAGCTCATCAAATCCGAGGATTTGAAAGAATTTAATAGAATATTTTCATGACAACATATATTATTTAAGTTGACATTGCATGAATTTATCTACTTCATGCACTTGTAGACTATGAGGACGGCGATAAAGAAGCATTGCCATGGGAGGAGATGCTTCTTTATCGCCGTCTTCATAGTATACAAGTGCGTGAAGTAGATAAATTCATGCAATGTCAACTTAAATAATATATGTTGTCATGAAAATATTCTATTAAATTCTTTCAAATCCCCATAGTTGATGAGCTAATGAAAGGTAAAACATTCTGCCAATAATATAGACCGAAGAAAGAGACAACCTATGATGGTCTCTTGAGCTGTGTTATCTTTAGTCCTAGCTACCTGTCGATCGTTAAGAATAATCACCGCCTTGCATTTATGTACACTGTAGAAATTGATCACAGTCTCGCAAAAACATTTTACACTTGTACATGTCATCAATACTGGAGGCCTAAAGTAATTTTATACGATCACTAGCACATTTCGTGCATGGATGAGAAAACACTATCCAAAGTTTCTAGATAACCATTTTTGAGAAGAGGAATGAGTGGAGGCCAAAGAAGGGATAATTGTGAAGGTTTTATAGATGTAGGTTACTGAATCATCATCTCTGCACTAGTACTCAATCTGGCCTCCACTCGCTCCATATACGTCTTCTCAGAATCTAAAAACTCTCCATCATTGATTCTTGTCATTTTTTCAGCATCTCCGTGGATTGAGATCTTAAATTATTGAGCTTCTCTTTGTTTCGAGAATAATTTAACATTCTCTACTTAACAAGGCCAACCACGTGAAGGTGGAAGCTCACCTAGCCCCTCCTAGAAGCCTCTTATGACCCTTTATGACATTTTAAGACCTCTAAGATGTATTCTTAGGGATCGTAAATGGTCGTAAAGGGTCATAAGGGGTCTTGGGACACAACAGATGAGAACCATAAATGTAGGCATCATGGTCACAATTTTTTGGAGACACAACATAATTGAGTGGTTTTTCGAGACGATGCAAAGTAGTGGTTGCTTTGCATCATCTGGGAATAGCACTCAATTATGTTGTGTCTCCAAAAAATTGTGACCTTGATGCCTACATTTATGTTTCTCAGCTGTTGTGATATGTACATTGTAGTCTGTCATTGTTGCAACAGCAGAGCCTATATTCCACAACAAAAAGGAAGACATCTTTATAGCCTGGGTCTCGATCCTACCCCAATTGTCGAAGGATCCAGGGCCAAGCTCGAAATATGTCTTCCCATTTTTTCTGCAACATTTTGTCCATCCATGATCTCAGGAACATCATCATCTTTCCACTCTTCATTTGCCAAAATATATCGCTTCTTCAAGCTTGCAGAGTAATCTTATTAATAAAAGAACTCTTGCCAACATTAGGGTACCCACAGATCAAAATAGTTGATGTTATTGGTGCTTGTGCTCAAGGATATTGATTCACTATTTTGAAACGGCCAAATCATTTTAATTTTGATTGTAGAGAAAAGGAGTGGGAGAAAATGAGCGGGTGAAGGTTGATCAAGAGCGAGAGAAGGCATTGCATTTTATTTGATCATAAATGCTCTCTAAAATGACCAATCATGTTTTCTATTCGATTCCTTTTGGTGTTTTTATTTCCCATATTTAGTAGATAAAAATCATGGCGGAAGCCACTTAGCCATCTTTTTGATGTTCCAGGTATTTTACAAAGATACAGGTATGTGGATTTATCGTTCAATTGCTTGTAGTTATTGGTCAAATGGAAATGTTTTGTCACGTTGCAAGGGCAAGATATCAGTTTGGTGTTTTTGGTTTATCTTAAAAGTTGATTTGGTAAAATCCTCAAAAAACACACTACATGTTCTAAAATGTAAAGAAGTTGAATGTTAAATGTAAGATATATATCTCATCCATAGTAATCAAAAGAAAGGACATGAAACTTATAAGAAGATTTACCAAACCAAAAATATAAGCGAATAGAAAACATGGATTGGTACCTTATGAATTGGTTTTTGAGGTGCACAATCTTCATCAATCTCCTCAGAACAAGACCCCTCCTCATGAAAAATGCATTTAACACAAAAAAAAAATCTACAAAACTGAACCAATGGCATGTTTAGAACAAAGAAATAGATTGATAATAATATGCTGAAAATTCTATTATGTTTAATACACGCAAAAGGACCAGTCCCAACAATTCTTAAACATACTTTATCTGATATGATAATAACATGCTAATTAAACTGATAAAGATGTTATCTGCATTTAATCTACCAATTAATAATTACACAAAAAACAAATTTACAAAACTGAACCAATGGCATGTTCTTTGTATGTGATTTCTTCATCTTTCAAGCCTCTGGCATCATATTCGACCACAAATTTCAAATGCATTGCATTTTATTTGATCATGAATGCTCTCTGAAATGACCGCATTCTACTGGTGTCATGCCCTAGCCCGTGCTTTATCTCCATTATTTGATGTTATTGGTGCTTGTGCTCAAGGATATCGATTCACTATTTTCAAATGTTTGGATCATTTTGGTCATGACTATTCCTCTAGTACACAGTCAGGAAATGTAACTGTCTAATGATTATATATAATGTTGAATGGATTAAATGCTTTATTCTTGGTAGAAGTGAATGGAAGGAATAGTGTTGGTGTTAGGTTTCATTTATTATTGAATTCAATGGTTTCCAAGATGTGTTGAGGAGTTTGCCCCTTGTTTAATGTTAACTATTCCTGCACAATCCACTCATACAACAGTGAAATGCTATGTGATTGACAATTTCATACAACTGGTCCTTTGGCGTGTATTAAATACAATCAAGTCACTTATTGAATGCTTTGGAGACTACTAGTTTGACTATCCATGCATTACCAGTGACTGAGATTCATTAAAGGATACAAAACCCTTCATTTTGGGTTATTGTGTGTGGATTCATCTGCTTTAGCTAGGAAGATCAAGAAGATGGGGCAGGAGGACACTGTGGGAGAAGAAGTATTTAAAGAAGCAACAAGAAGCAATAGAAATGTTTTTAGGAGTTTGGAACAACATTTCAAAATCCATGAATGGTATGGGTAAGGTGACCTTCATTCTTGGCCATGACTTTAATGAAACATTGGATATGGCTGATAAGAAGAAGGGTCACCTGTTGATAGTGTTCCTTGAGGGAAGGGGGATTTTGAAAGACTTTTTTATCATTGTATTGTATATTTCCAATATGTTTGGATGCAGGGCAGACCAAGAGAATGAAGGATCACTCATTGATTGCATGATAACCTAGTTTTGAAGGGTCACTGGTTGAGGGGATAGTCAAGGTCTAGATGTTGATAGTAATTTGTTGAGGGAAGGGGGATTATAAAAGACTTGTTATCATTGTATTGTGTATTTCCAATATGTTTGGATGCAAGGCAAACCAACAGAATGAAAGATCACTCACTGATTGCATGATAACCCAGTTTTTGAAGGGTCACTGGTTGAGGGGACAGTCAAGGTTTGGATGTTGATAGTGTTCCTTGAGGGAAGGGGGATTGTGAAAGGCTTGTTATCATTGTATTGTGTATTTCCAATATGTTTGGATGCAGGGAAGACCAGGAGAATGAATGATCACTCCCTGATTACATGATAACCTAATTTTGAAGGATCACTGGAAGAGGGGGGAATGAAGGATCACTCACTGATTGCATGATAACCCCACCAAGCATTCTTTCCTTTAAGTTTCCACAATATCTCAAAATATGATCATTATTCTTTACTTTCTTCTATATGCTATTCTTTCTATGGTTTTGTTATCTCAGAAATATATCAAAAACATTGCAGATGTGCATATAAAAGTAAAATATTGTGCTTCAATTGTTCCACATTGAAGCATTTCCTCTTGGGATTATTCTCTTCATTTGTACAATATCTGTCAAAAATGGTTCCCATATTTCTTCAAGGTCTATTTTAATCTTTATACTGCAATTTTGATTAGATTTGACCAATAGTTGATTTTATTGGTATTTTATAGCATATACTCCTAATGTGAAATGTGTAGAGAAAGAAAGACACACACTAGGTATGAATTACATGATATACCCATCATCACTTAGCACTTAAATAATAAATTATGGACAAGGAACAACCCCCTAACTTTTGGATTTTTGTTTCATGTTGGCCTCTTATTATATGCAAAGGTAGGCCTATCTTAGGCTAACAACCATAGTGTAGGGGCCATGGATCCCAAAATAGTGCACACTTGTATTAAATTAGGTTCACTATACTACAAGGGAATGGAAACCATGCAATAGTGCCTCATGGGGATGGAAGCAACCCTTCACCAAGAAGATGATTGTGTCTACAATATTTACTAGAGGCAAAGAACATAATTTGGTTCTAGCAATTACTCCTAGAAGATAATGGCACCCACAAAACACTTGGAAAAGATAGCACTCACTATATCTTTTATCACTCTTTTAAAGCTGAGACAATAAATCTCAAAGATTGATCAACAAATTCTTGAACACAAAGAACCATTAACAGTTATGATTCATGTGTACAATAGCCAACAACCAGTTGTTCCAATCATGGTGTCCAATAATTATATTAGAAAAAGCATCTACAAATCCCTTACACAACCATAATAGATTCAAACCATGAACCGTAAGAACCTAACAATGGGACTAAGAAAGATATAGCCTAAACAAATCTTGATCATATTCCACCCTATTATAAGGCCCCAGAAGTAACTCTATCTTAAAGCTACACATTCCTCTAGATGAAGCTCAAAGGTCAGGTAGCTGAAGCATAGAAATACTTGAATGAATATAGGAATAATTTGATGTACAATCATTTGCTAGCTTGGTTTGTGTATGGTGAAAATGTGACGACACTTCTATGAATCATTACATGCAAGGTTGCTCAATAATGAGGCCTCACAAAGTGACTCATAGCTCTCTATGCATGGAGTTGCAAGGGACTTTGATAAATTTGCTCTTAGCTAGAGCTACAAACTAGTGACCTTGCTAGTCAACCACACAATGAGAGATTCACAAAATTGAAGACTAGGGCAAGAATGCCAATATCTCCAAATTGAATCAAAGTATGCAAATGCAATACAAACTAATATGAATATGCAAGATTAATCTATCAAAATGAAAGTACAATGCAACTATGAAAGAAAATAGTAATGGATTACAATTCCCCTAATTAAGCTATGTGAAGCTAATCTATTGCATAAAAGGAAACTAAGCTAATATGCCATGATTATGCAACTAAGATGAAATGCAACAAAGATCTTCAAAGCTTGGATGCAAAAGTGTCTTCAAAGAGAGCTCCAAATAACCTAGAAAACCTACATCATAACATTAGCATAAAATAAGATGGATGCAAAATGAGGAAAAGAGCTCTCCTTTTATAAGAAATGAAAAGGAATGGATCATTGAGATTAAGAGGCAAAAGACTTAATCAACGGTGGAGAAAAATGGAAGCTTGATCCTTGTGCACAAATATCCTCCAATGAGAAAATAGGAGTTGACTTTTGTGTCCATATGAGACAAAAAGTGCTTTTTCTCTTTTTATAAAATAAGAATGATGACTATTACAAGACTAATGCATGCAAAAAACAACTAATGCATAACTAGTGCATGAGTCAACTAAAGCAAACTGATGCATAACTAGTGCATGAGTTGACTAAAGAAAAGAGTTGATATCTTAAGAAGGGAGTAAAATATTAATGATATCTTAAGCAACATAGGATAAGAGGAAAAGGTGGGGCTTTTTCTTTATTAAAAAGGGAGGAAATATTCCTTTTAAGTAAATAAAAACTTAGGATAAAATGGTTCGCCCAAGAAATAATCAAAAATGATAAAATCAAATTTGATCAAAGAAATTGATATAATTGATAAAATGTTAATTTTTGAAAATCTTGATTCAGGGATTTGATAAATTGTTGAACGGGGTCCCAAAGTCTAGGCAACCATTTTAGGGTGCATACATTTGCCCCTCTTTGACTAATGTGTGATCGATTTGGGAACACATGTAGTCAAAGAATGAAGTTGAAATGTGAGATTGATCTGGGATCACAAAACAACTCAGATATGAGGTCAATTTGGGATCATATCTGGACAAAGCATAAACAAAGGCCTTTGAACATGAGGTCGATTCAGGATCACATTCAAAGTAAGAGATAAGAATCTCAAATTTGGGCAAAAGCTCATAAAAGATGTCTGAATCAGGAAAATCAAGGAATCGGGGATGAGAATCCCATAAATACTGCCCCCTCAAAATTGAAATCGAAATCAGGTAGAGGAGAACAGCAAATTGATAAAAGATGATCAAATCAAAATGAAATCATAATCGAAGATAAATGATAACAGGACAACCATTAGGCAATGAAACATGCCCCAGTGAGGAAGTAGAAGAAAATAATTAGGGTGAATGAAAGACTAGAAGTTTGAGAGACATGGAAGGAAGAAATTCCATCGAAAATCAAATTATGCCTCAAAAAGTCAGTCAACTGCGCAGAACAAGGGAAAATTTTGAAATTCAATTTTGACTAGCAAGATGACCTTAGATTTCAATTTCAAATCTGAAAATGGATCCAGGATGTCGAAATTAGCTAGGGGTGCAATTTTCACGCAATTCTGAGGTGTTTTGAAAATTAGGTCAAAAAGTCAAAATGCTATAAAAGGGGTAAAAAGTGTCATTTTCAAAATCATTTGACTTTAACTATTTTGAGAATCTAGAGCTCTGAGAGATAGCAATGGCTCAACTAGTAGGAGTTCCCATCCATAGACACCGATTTGAGCACTCTCGATTGCATAACCGGCCTCCACATTATGGTGCCCTAGTATGTTTCAGAAAACTAGTTGTTGTTTGAGTCATTTATAGCATTTAATGCATATTTAGCATGTTTTAAAATTTTTAAATTTTCAAATTTTTAGTTTTAGGTGAACTATCACGCAATACTTTAGAAGTATCGCACCCTTTGGGAAGAAACATCACGCGATACTTCGCGGGTCCCCAAAGTATCACTCGCGTATAGATACCAGTATCACACGATACCAGGTGAAGTATCACACAGCCAAAGGTGTATTGCACTACTATAAAGAGAAGTATCGCATGATACTTCTTTGTAAAACTTAAAAATTTGAATCATTTTGAGAAAAGTAAGACATGGGTCCAGACAATAGTTGTGTCTTGTACTGATTTTCATCACAGTATGTACTGACATATGGCTGGGTTGAATGGTTTCCAGGAGGTCTTTCTAGCATTGATCGTCAGAGTGCTAAAGGTGGTGGGGTTGAGATGTGTCTGAAACCTAGATGATCCAAGTGAGGATGACATCAGGGTGATGGGATTCCCATACCTATTGTGGTTCCCATATATCAGGGTCGATCACGGGCTACTGACAACCTTGGCTGAGCGATGGCATAGTGAGCACAACACATTTCACTTTTCGACAGGGGAGGCATCCATCACACTAGAGGATGTCTATAGGATTCTGCAAGTACCATGCCACGGCGAGCCTGTAAGTATAATCATATTTTTAGATATAATTGTGTAAGTGTAATGTTTCCATGCGATGAAAACTAACATGATTTGTGTGTTGGCTCAGGTGTATTATGATCAAGATGCCACCGAGGGGCGATGGTTGATTCAGGAGATGTTACAGGATGTCACCATTCTGGATAGGCATGTCAGTTGGGAGAGGCTGATAGATGATTTTGGTCAAGATTTTCTTGTTCCGTGCATTGTGGCATCATTCATTTCACAGATCCTGATGACTGACCATGATCAGAAGGTATTTCCTCTTGGATGGGGCAGGCTATTGGTTGACTTAGTGGGCAGACCTCGATGCATGGCATGGGGTCCTGCCATATTAGCAGAGATGTATCATGAGCTGCATGAGATCGTCTACAGGGATGATCGAACATGGGCATGTGGTGCCATCCTGGCACAGGTGTGGACATGGGAGCACATTGTTGTGGTGTGCCCCAGGGTTCAGCCAAGAGAGAGGAGATACCCATATATCTACAGATATGCAGGGTTCATATCTCATGCTCATACAGGGGATGTGACACATTATAGGTGGATCCTAGATGAGATGACCTCATTCTCATGGAGGCCATACAAGGATGTGGAGGCATGGGGAGACGTAGAGGATGAACTGAGTTATATGCTGTGCACTCGGCCACTGGTAGGTTGACACTTAGAGATTGTCGACAGATTCTGCATCACTCAGGTATGGCGACAGTTCAGGAGGTAGTAGTGAGTCTCTACAGAAATGACTACCTATGCGAGCACTAGAGATGAGGAGGGACATGGGTGGCTACCCATGTTAGACTATTAGCGGGCTATTTATGAGAAAGCTAGGATCAAGAGGGAGCCCTGGGAGTATCTCCCAGACATGGCAGATGTAGGAGCTGATGCAGCGTATAGGGCAGAGCGATGGAGGGCACCATTCCCTTGATTCACTGTACTAGATGCAGCATAGGTTTCCCCGGGAGGAGGAGAGAGAGGAGATTATGAGGGCATAGGAGGAGGCTAAGTTAGAGAGGTGGGAGAGGAATATAGAGCTGGTGGCTCGAAACAGCCATGAGGTTAGGGCTCGGGGAGTGAGGAGGTATAGAGACCATCTCAGGAGCGAGCATAGGCACAGGTGGATCCAGCTGCAGGGGATGATTTGAGAGCCTACATTCAGACCCTTGAGATAGAGATTCAGTAGCTGAGGATCACTATAGCAGTACAAGATCAATAGCTAGCGAATCTGAGAGCAGAGAGAGATTAGCAGATTAGAGATCTTAGGGAAGAGATAGCTCGTTGGGAGTAGATGGCACAGGCAGCTACACTAGAGATCCGACAAGAGATAGCTAGAGCTGTGTATTATCATGGACTCTATCTCCAGGCAATGCTAGAGGGTCAAAGAGCACCGTCATACTCTCAAAGGGTAGGGGTAGAGTTTTGGTTCCTGATAGGGCAGCAACACCCCCTCCTCCTCCACCAGCACCACATGATGGCACCAGCGCATCCTAGCTCTAGGGCTTAGGTTTAGATGTTTTTTCAGATGATACTATTGAGACTTTGATCTAGTTTGGATCTCATTTGTATGGTTTATATCAACGATGACATTGTACCATGACTTTTCTTTTATATATGAGATATACTAGATGTTGGATATATCAGATTTGATTGTCTCACTTGGATGTTGTATTAGTTTTCATATGTATTGTCTTGTCTTATTTGCTCAAAATGTTGATGTATGCGCTTATGTATGTTCGCTCTCTCATAGATGTATGTTCGATTCTCATGTATATGATATAGACTCATGTTTCTGAAAATCATACTTTTGTTTTAGGGATATGGATATAATGATACGATTAACCCCTTGTCATGAACAGGAACAGGTTCGACATGAAAAAGACAAGGAGTGAAAGATGTGATCAAGAAGAAGAAAAGGTGAGCGCAGTCGATTGACAGGTCCACGTAGGATGAAAAGGAGAGCTCTTTCCATATGCAAAGTGCAAAACTAGACTAACATGAACCTAAAATACAAGCTACTATGAAAGTGGTTGACTTGCAAGGTCACAACGCTTATGGACATCTAATTATCATCATCAAGCATTAGGTAGCATCATAAGATCATACAATGCACACTAGCATAACTATGTGAATATGAATATGATCTTTATCAGATAGAAATGTGGAAATCCCACCTAGGCATCAAAGACATGTAGGTCAAGATGACTAATGCAGTGAGATCACCTAAGTTTGATATGGCAAGATTATGCTTGTATCAAGACACATGAAAGTCAGGATAGCTAGAAGCATACACCCGCATAAAAATAGTCAAGGATAATACCTTGTCAATCCGTAGTGTCAAGTAAGACCAGCATAAATGCTCATGACAGTTAGGACCAACAAAATATACCCACAAGAAGATAAAGAAATAAAACATGTTCTCATACCCTCAATCTTCTAGCTATGCATCATCGAAAAACTTCTCAGGGAGAGACCACTCATCAAAGAAATCCTCATAGACAGCACACAAAGAAAAATAAAGTCAACATATCTCAAGTGAGTTGGTTGTTCAAGTGTGTGTGTGTTAGTCATAGAGTCAAACTCTGATCATTGCATCTGCAAATGAGAAATATCACATCAAACTTGGACTATTGGGTAAGACATCTGATAAGTGTTAAGAAACACTCAACGCAAGGGTAGTGTTGAGAAACATTGTTTGGGGTGGTGTTGAAAAACACCTGTTGTGAAATGCCCCAAGAAACAAATGCACCTAAAGGACCTATGCTAACAGGTATGCCCCCTAGACAAAGATAAGAACCAATTCTAGACTAAGCCAAATAAGGTCAAGGTATGATGGAAAGTGGTCAAGTGTCGAGGACGCATGCTAATAAATAGGAGTGTAAAGGCCTCAAGTATCGCCTGTTTTCGGGTTTTCACCACTTGATGATTTTTTTTTATTTTTTCAATTTTTTTGTATTTTTGCTACCAAGGCGCCTATTTCCAGGTTTTCACCAAGGCACTTTTTCTATTTTTTTGCATTTCTCTTTTTTTTTGCTATTTTTTTTTTTAAAAAAAATATTTTTTTTGGGACTTTTTATACTTTTTAGGATTTTTTCAGCATCATATATGAATTTTTTTGGTATTTTTTCAGGATCCATAAATATGTACAAAGGATGCCCCCAAACAGAATAGGCATCAAGGATAGAACTTCTTTAGGTGCAACACATTAATGGGATCAGGGAGTTGTTCCCCATTCTCATCAGATAATAAATAAGCACTTGTACCAAAAGTAGCAGTGATGACATATGGCCCAAGCCAATTAGGTTCAAACTTCCCCTTTTGTTCTCTATTTTATTGATTTTTAGGGTTCTCTCGTAAAATGAGATCACCTATTTGAAACTCTCTAGGGTGAACCTTCTTGTTGAATGTCTTGGACATACGCTTCTGATATACTCGCATATGATCAAAGGAAGCTTTATGCTTTTCATCTAGAAGTTCTAGTTCCTGTAACCTCATGGCATGATAATCCTCATCTGTAATCAAACTTTTGAGAGAGACTCTGAATGAAGGGATCTCTATTTCTAAAGGTACTACTGCTTCAGTGCCATAAGTAAGTGCAAAGGGAGTGGCTCTCGTAGGTGTGTGAATGCTTGTTCTATAAGCCCATAGTGTTGGATTAATTTGTAAGTGCCAATCCCTACCATTCTTATGTACTATCCTATGAAGAATCTTGAGAATGGTTTTATTAGAGGCTTCTGCTTGTCCGTTTCCCTATGGGAAGTAAATAGAGGACCAATGTTGCTTGATTTTAAACCTTTTGCATAGATGCTTGAGGTCCTTATTCTTGAATTATCCTCCATTATCAGTAATGCTCTCAGAAGGCACTCCAAATCAGCAAATAATGTGATTCAGAATAAAGAGTGAAATGGTCTTGCCTGAGGCAACAGAAAGAGGGACTGCATCTACCCACTTTGTGAAATAATCAATAGCTATGATGATAAACTTATGTCCACTTGATGAGTTGGGGTGAATTTTCCCAACAAGGTCAAAGGCCCAACACTGAAATGGCCAATGAGAAACAGAAGGAATTAGCTCTCTACCTAGAGCATGAATCAAGTTTCCATGTTTTTGACATTTCTCACAAGATTTAGAGAAAGCTACTGCATCTACTTGCATTGCGGGCCAATAATACCCCGCCCTAAGCAATCGACGAGCCATGGCAAGACTGTTAGAATGTCCACCACAAATGCCCTCATGAATGTCAACTAATGCTTGGTCGGATTCCTCCTTTTCCAAGCACCTAAGGAGTGTCCCATCAAAACCCCTCCTATATAGATCACCAAAAATGAGGGTGTGGCAAGAGGCATTGCAGATGAGATTTATGCATTTAGAACGGTTGAAAGTATCAAGGATGATGCCATCACAAAGATATGAATAGATAGCACCATATCGGGAGGACTCATGTGTGACAAGGGTACAAATGACTTGACTTTTAGGTGAATCAAAGATAGGGTAATGCAGTTCTTCCACCAAGAACTCAAATCGGGACTCATGCTGCTCCAATTGCAAAAGGGAAGCTAATGTAGCCATAGCATCTATAGCCTTGTTGTCTATCCTAGGGATTTGCTAAAATGTCACAAAAGTGAAATAGCATCTCAAAGAATCAACCATCTTCTTATAGGGTATTAACTTGCCATCTTTGGTTTGATACTCTTCATTGACTTGATTGATTATCAATTGTGACTCCCCAAAAACATGCAACTCAGTGATATTCCATTCTATAGCCATCTTTAATCCATTTGTTAATGCTTCATATTTTTCTATATTGTTTGTACATGGAAAGAGTAATTTGTAAGACTTTGGTATAGTATATCCATGTGGAGAAACAAACAATATCCCCACACCTGACCCATTTTGCATATTAGAGCCATCAAAGAACATTTTCTAGGTGTGAAATGTGACATGTAATATATGTTCATCAAGAAATTCAACTTGTATAGGCATGCTATCCTTAACTGGAAAATCAGCAAGTTGGTCTGCAATAGCCTACCCCTTTATGGCCTTTCTTTCAATGTACTCTATGTCAAATTCTGATAATATCATCATCCACTTAGCGAGCCTTCCTATGAGAGCAGCCTTACTAAGAAAATATTTTAGAGGATCAATCTTGGCAATTAAGTGTGTAGTATGAGCTAGCATGTAATGTTGCAATTTTTGGGAAGCAAACACCACAACAAGACAAGCTTTCTTAATGTTATTGTAATTGACCTCATATGACACAAGAGTATGACTTATATAGTATATGGCCCTCTCTTTTCCATTTTCATCCAACTAAGCCAATAATGCCCCCAAGGAAGTGTCTGTAGCTAAAATATATAGGATCAATGGTTTCCCTGGAATAGGAGGCATTAGAATTGGAGGATTAGCCAAATATTGTTTGATTTGATCTAGGCCCTTTTGACAATCCTCGTTCCAAACACAAGAAACACCCTTATGCAATGTCTTATTAAAGGGTTGTGCTTTGTCTGCAAGCTGAGAAATAAACCTCCTAATCGACTAAAGACTTCTCATTTGACTGATATTTTGAGGAGGTGGCATATCTAGAATTTCTTGGACCTTTTCGGGATCAACCTCTATGCCTTTTTCTGAAATGATAAATCCTAAAAGTTTGTCTGAGGTGACACCAAATGCGCACTTTTTTGGATTTAGCCTAAGTTGAAATTGTTCCATTTGATGTAGAATCACTTCCAAATCTTCAAGGTGTGTATCCCATTTTCTTGATTTTGCCAAGGTATCATCCACATAATCTTCCATGTTCTTATGCATCATGTCATGAAATATAGTGGTCATAGCTTGTTGAAAGGTAGCCCTCACATTTTTTTATCCAAATGGCATGACATTCCAACAATAGGTTCCCCATGCACAAGTGAATGTTGTTTTCTCTTGATCTTCAGGTGCTATCCTAATCTGATTATATCCACTAAATCCATCCATTAGGGAGTATATTTCATAACCCGCTGTCATGTCCACTATCATGTCAATATTTGGAAGTGGAAAATCATCCTTTGGGCATGCTTTATTTAAATCTCTAAAATCTATGCATACACGAATGGACCCATCATGTTTGGAAACTGGCACTATGTTTGAGATCCATTCTGCATAATCTATGGCTCTAATAAATCTAACTCTCAAGAGTTTTTCTAATTCCATTTTGACAAGGAGAGCTACATGTGGATGCATTTTTCTAAGTCTCTATTTCACTAGTTTGACCCCTGGAGCTATGGACAAGTGATGCATTATAAGATTTGTGTCAAGCCCTGGCATGTCTGAATATGTCCATGCAAAATTGATTTTTTTCTTTTGTAGGAATTGTGCATATGTCTTTGTTTCTTCATCTGATAAAGATTGAGCAAGATGAACTATCTGAGGAGCTTCTTCTGTGTTCAAGTTTACTGACTTTGTTGGTTCAATCAACACTGAGGATCTATCCTAAAAATAAGTGGGAAATTTATTAAGTACCTCATCCTTAGGAACCTCAAAGAGGTTTTCACCCTCCGATACGTCTTTTCTTTTTACTATTTTTGGTTTTGACACCGCCACAAAGTGGTTTTCACCATCAGAACACCTATTCTTTTTCTTTTTTTCTTTTATTTTGAGACTGAGGTACTTAATATCAAGCTCAGTCATACTCATAGTTGGTTCACTAGTGGAAGACACTACTGGCTCAATGGCATTAAGGTAACATGCAATCTCATAGTCATTCTGAAAAGTCAATAGTTGTGTCTCTTATGAAATGTGAGACCAATCAATTAAATGGTGGTTGAATATAGGCAGGTTTATGACTGGTTCAACATTGTGAATTTGGTGGATGTCATTTCTGGTGATCATATATTTTGGATTTATCAAGTTCTTTTCTAAAGTACCCGAATTGGGGTTCATCCTTCCTAACGAAGTATCATCCACTAAGGTGATTTGAGGAGTCCAGTCCTCTAGCCCTACACTAGGCTCATCAACTACATTGGGTTGGGCATTATAGGCTTGAATAACATCAACATCCAAGTCTATGGTTGCATCTGAAAGTGAATCCCATTCAAATTCATGTGAATCTGTTTCTAAATTTTCAACATTTAGGCCTTGTGATGTAGAAGCCTCACAATTTTGAAGAATCTCCCCTTCTTTAGGAATTTTTTGAATCACAAAAGTATTTGAATCATTATTACCCGTCGCAACTGGGGTGACAATACTTTCCATGGCTAATCTAACATTCCTATACTCGCTATCCGTCCCAGCTGGGATAGGAGGACTATCAGTTGTCAAATTTTGAAATTCTCCCCAAAGGAGATCAGTTGAAGGCACCCAATCTTCTATCATGTCTTGTTGGTTAGAAATATTAGGTGTGTATTCAGAATCAAAATCATTGTCTGTCATAGCTAGGATAGCAGTACTCTTCAGTTTATCACTTTCAAAACCTAAACCCACTGTGGATTTGTTGTGTTACGCAAATAAAGCATGATCCAATGGCTCAGACTTGGCATCCAATCTATGACTAAGGGTACCATGTCCCGGATATCCCATATTCTTTACTAATGTGTACCCTCTACCATAAACTTTAGGTGAAGGAGCAAAATTTTCATTGTGTTTGTACTTTTCACCATGATAGATCCAGTCTCTTATGACAACTTCCTCTTTCTCTACCTGAATAGGAACTGAAGACTCAACAAACTTTCCAAATAATGTCATTGCAGATGATGAAGGTTTCATATCTGGTGATGGTTTCCCATAGGACCTAGGAGAGATCGACAATCTTGTAAAAGAATCAATTTTATAATCTCCCATACCAAGATCTATGGTTTTAAACTTCTCCTGGCATTGGTCAAGTGAAATACTAGAACTTTCAGCTTCCCTATTCAAAGGTACATGTGATCCAGCATAAATGTTATTAACTAACAAAGTACTATCTCCTGGTATGCAAATTTCTACACCATTATGAGGAAACTTAACACACTGATGATATGTTCATGGGACCGCTTGCATTTCATGAATCCATGACCTACCTAGAAAAATGTTGTAGGCTAAAGGTCCAACATCAACAATTTGAAATAAAATATCCTTTTCTACTAGACCAATGTGAATAGGCAAAATGGCCAATCCCTTGGAACTTCTTTTTGCTTCATCGTATGCCTTGATTGTGATCTTTTTCCTTGTATCAATAACTTCTTCAGAATATCCTAGAGCCTTCAACAAACTCATGCTACAAATATTTAGCCCTGCACCCCCATCTATCAATACACACCTGACACGGGTTTTATGAATCATGACTTCTATGTGTAAGGCCAAGTTATGTGGGTGACTGATGGATTTGTCATCTTCTTCTGAGAAAGTGAGGTAATGAGGGCTAGCCAAATGGTTGACCATATTCTGGAATTGATCAATATCTAAGTTGTTAGGGACACTAGCTCCTTGCAAAGCATCCTCAAGGACACGCTTATGTCTTGGGGACAATTCCAAGAGTTCAAATATAGAAATATGAGCTGGCATGCATTGAAGTTGATCAACAAGGTTGTAATTAAGCTCGGGGCCAACAACAAATTTAGAGGGAGTTTGCTTAGATGAAGACTATCTAGGCTTGCTAGAATTAGGACCTCTAATGACAACAGGAGGTTGACTAACTTGACTCCTAGTAACAACATGAAGAGACTGAGACTCCCTACGTGAGTTAGGTCCTCTCAACACAACTATGGGTCCTTCATTAGGCATTTTTTTTGAATCATCATCATAACCATAAGAATCCTTTCTTCTCATCATATTGACATTTTCTTCAACCACCTCAAGCATGTTGATCACATTATCAACTTTAGTGTATGTATAGTTGATTGTTGCCTTGCCATTCTTATTATTATTGTTGGAACCTTCTCCCTTCTCATACTTTGGCAAAGGTTCTTTAAAAGCCTTGTGATCAGAATTTGTGGTTAAACCATCCACTTGCAATCTACCATTCTCAATGAGGTCTTGGATAAGATGTTTTATTTTGAAACAGTTCTCTATATCATGCCCAATTCCATTGTGATACACACAATACACCTTCTCATTCCACCAATATGGTTTTGGATCTGGAATGCAAAATTTCGAAGGGTCTTGAGGTTGTACTAAATTATGAGCAATAAGAGTTTTGAAAATGTCAGCATAAGAATCTCCCAACTTTGTGAATTGCCTCTTCTCAGTCTTAGGCTTTCCTTGATTCTTTGACTTGTCATCTTGTTGCTCTGAAGACATTTGAAGTTTCATGGCTTGTACCACCTTGGAAAGATTAAGGACTTCACCTTTAGGTTAAGGTGCATCAACAACACCATCATTAACCACTTGTTTATTCTTGTTCCAATAATTGTTCTTTTTGTCCTTATTTCCACTATTGTTATTGGTATTATTTGTTGATTTTGTCAAAATTCCTTGTTCTTTTAAAACATCTTCAATGTGACAAGTGACTTCAACCATGGTGTCAAAAGAGTAGAAAGGAATCTTTCTGACTTCATATCTCAGCTCTGGAACCAAATTGCTCACAATAATGTCAATTCTCTCCTCTTCAGGGATTGTCCTTGGATATTTTGCACATAAACGTCTCCACCTTTGCAAGAATTCAACAAATGACTCTCCTTGATTTTGTTTTATTTTACACAAATCAAGCATTGTGACGGATCATGTTAAATTATAGGCAAAATGTTGTACAAACCTTTCCACAAGTTCCTTAAATGTCTTAACCAGGGGAGTAAGGTTAGTGAACCACTCCATTGCTTGTCCCTTGAGGCTTGTAGGGAATAATCTCATTAAGTATGAATCCTCATGATGGAAAGAGAAGCTCATGATGTAGAATTGCCTTACGTAATCATGGGGGTCACCAATGCCATCATATTTGTCATAGGTAGGGAACTCCACCTTCTTAGGAAAATCGATCATTACCACACTCTTGTCAATAGGATTGGGACAAATAGAATCCCAGTTGAAAGTACTTTTGGGAGCTATCATGTTATCCACATCTCTTTGCAATTTCTTGATCACTTCATCTGTGGATGGATCTTGCTTCTTTACTTTTTTATCCACATCAAAATCAAAGGGTACTCTGGCACCTTTGTTAATTAGACTTTCCAAGAATTGGTCTTTGTTTTGTTCCACATATTTTTCAACATAGGCTTGGAAAGATGGCTCTTGTTGTATAGCCATAAAGTCTAAGGTGTCCAAATTAACATACCTCTCCCCATGTTGTGAAGTATGATGTGCTCTTTGGGAGGGTTGTCTAGAAAGTCTAGGAGGTGAATTTCTCCTATTGTGATCAATTCTTGAAACTCTTCTTCCTCTTGGACTTGGTGATCTTGAGAGTGTCCTAGACCTCCTTCTAGTCTTAGGACTTTGAGAGGGTGTTGATGGTGGAGAATTGGTTCCACTATTAGTCCTTCTTCCATCAAATTGTCTTTGAAGTTGTCGTGCATACAACCTATCTTCTTCTTCTTGCAATGCTCTTTTCTTCATTTCTAACAATATTTTCTCTTCCTCTTCCAATCTCCTAAGTTTTTCCTATTTCACGGCTTGTTCATCTCTATAAGCTTGCTTAGCTTTTTCAATAGCCCTCAATCTAGCATTAGCATGCCAAGAATTTTCCTTAGCTAGAGATGAAGGTCCTGATGCATTGTATAAGTTGGCCGCATTGACATGGTATTCTGAATCATTGTTGTGATCAATATGTTGTGGGGATCCTGACTCCAAAGGACTATGCCTATGGTTTCTTTATGCTCTTTGTTGGGGATCCCAATACCTCAATTTATCATGAGGTGACCTTGGTGGACTATATCTGAAGTCATCATCATCATTATGTCTGAAACTTGAAAACATGCTTTGAAGATTGTGGTTGATATCTTCTCTAGAATTATTAATGTTTGAAAAACTCATGTTTGTGCCTGATGAGTAGTGTGTTTTGGGTGTACCTTCCTCATAAGGATTAGTCTCAACCTCTAATTGACTCCTAGGGGACTGATCAAAGAGGGGTTCCTTTTCCTTATGTTGTTGACATGTTCTAACTGGTGGTAACTGATTAAAGATAAGTGGGGGTCTTTTCCCTTGATTCACTTGATATCTTGTAGTAACTAACATGAAAGAAAGAGATTCTAAGTGATAGGTTAATCTCTCAAAGTGTCAATTCCAACCTAGGATAATTGAGATTCTCTATTGTCCAAAGAGAAAATGAAAAGACAGAAAATAAAAGGCATCACCAACACTGTCAAAGAGGTGTTTCAAATCAAAGGGTGAATACCCTTGCACTTTTGAATCGGGAGGTTGGACTTAGCCAAAATTCAAATCGAAATTGAGATATATGAAAAAAAGATTTGGACAATAGTAGGATCAAAATTCTCCAAGGGTGTAATCAACAATTCTAAAGACAAAATTTCCACTAAGAATAGCTTTCTAACTTGGCAAATTATCATCAAGGTAACCTTATAAATCAATTGAAATGATCCCTAGAAGGCTAAAATCAAAAATTGTAGTCAAAATAGGTCTCTAACAGCAAGATCAGATAACCTACTCAAAGGTCAAGTTGTACTAAAAGCAACTTAATGACTGAAACTAAGAATACTACTAAAAACTTCCAAGCGACAGACTCCAAGCACGCCTGGTGATAGAACTCAGACCGGGCGATACTTTGCATGATGCCAGGTGATAGACCATAAAAGTACCAGGTGACAGACTTAATAACTGACAGATGACACAGTCCAGTGTGAACTATCGTATGATATTTCTCTTTGAAGCAAGTGATACTGATGCAGTTTTGACCAATTTGTGCAAAATTTTGAGTTTTTAAGGTCTAATTTCAAGTTTCTAAATCTGAGGATGAAAATGTCTGATTTCAATCATAATTTTAATAGAATTTGGACAAGTTTGCAAATAGTATGGGATCAAACATGTCTCCAAACACTTGAAACAAGGGTAAAAGCAACCTTGTCAAGACAAACACTTGTGATATCAAAAATAAAATTGCACCCTATGAATGCTACTGATTGTTTGTAAGAATGTTTACACTGGTTTAGCACATTCAAAAACACTTCAAGCAATATCTACCTACAAGACAAGGCTCAATACTTACCAACTTAGCCCACAACTTGATGCCCCCTTGCCTCACACCAAGTGGTTGCCCACAAGAGATATTGGCTTTGTCGTGGAAGTGTCAAACAACACAACCAAAGGGACACATATGGTGAGTATCTTTGGGTGATCTGGATTAGTCCACTTGGATCAATCCTTGCACTAAGAAGATAAGTGGCTAAATAAGGTTTCTTCTAACCTTAGGTTTTTAGTAAGGGCTTCCGTTCATAACACCCCTCTTGCTCCTCATAAAGGACTAGGACCTCGCGGCCTCAAGAGTACCTTAAGCATTCTTGCTCAATGCTTTCCCCATGGTCACAATCCCATGAGCTACTCACATCAAGCGAAGACAAGTGTTATGTCTACCAAGGTTTTGTGTCCTCAATAGCCTTGAGATTATAGTGAGTCGGAATAGCCAGCAAAAGGCTTTTCCCCACTTGGGTCATTCCTCTTGATTGCTCAAGAGCAGGCCCAATTAAAGGATCCTAAACTAAATAAAGAATGGATTAACTCTTGAGGTTCAAGGTTTTTGGTTCACCACAAGGGTGAAGAGCATACTCCCCTATCTCAAGAATTTCTGCCAAACACACCAAGAAAATTCAATTACCCCCTTGCTTCCAAAACCTTAAGATGGGTCAAGATTTTCTAGTTCACCAAAAGGTGAAGAGCATACTTCTCCTACCACCTCAAAATTTCTTTCACAAGGTATTAAAGTTCCTATGAAAAAAAAAAGACAAATAGTAAATGCCACACTTGAAAGGAAATAAACACAAGCAAAAAAAATTTTTATTTTATTTTTATGCTTTTTATGCTTTTGGGTAGCCGTGCAAAAACCGTTAGTACCCCTTATGCATGCAATGTATCAATTTCCTTCACGCAAGAGCACCTACAAAAAAACTTGTTAGACCAACAAGGGTTAGGAAAATCCAAAATCTAAATGAAAGTAATGCAAGAAACTGATTAATCTAGGCTAAGAAATGCAGGTTAGATCTATCTAAATACAATAAAGTAAACTAGCAAACTAAATGTGATCGAACTCGGATGATAAAACTTAAAATGCAGTTCTATGTCAGATCAGGCAATATACCTCAGACTTCACCAGAATCGTGCGACACAGTTTCCTATACCTGGGCAATACTTATCAGTCTGGGCGATACTCTACAGAATAGTCGGGCGATACTTCGCACGATGCCAGGCGATAGACCAGAATATAAGCAGGCGATTCTTCCTTTGTGCGAAGTGTTGCACCCGTATACTAAGAACTGTCACGTGATAATCCTGAGAAGTGTCACGCGATATTCTGAGATAGAAAATAAAGAATACAGAATATTGACAAATTAATCTAAAAAATCACAAAAATGCAACAAATCTAAAAGACAAAGCCTATCTACTCTACCCCCCGGTGCGCGCCAAAAATGTATGGTGAAAATGTGACCACACTTCTATGAATCATTACATGCAAGGTTTCTCAACAATGAGGCCTCACAAAGTGACTCATAGCTCTCTATGCATGGAGTTGCAAGGGACTTTGATAAATTTGCTCTCAGCTAGAGCTACAAACTAGTGACCTTGCTAGTCAACCACACAATGAGAGATTCACAAAATTGAAGATTAGGGCAAGAATGCCAATATCTCCAAATTGAATCAAAGTATGCAAATGCAATGCAAACTAATATGAATATGCAAGATTAATCTATCAAAATGAAAGTACAATGCAACTATGAAAGAAAATAGCAATGGATTACAATTCCCCTAATTAAGCTATGTGAAGCTAATCTATTGCATAAAAGGAAACTAAGCTAATATGCCATGATTATGCAACTAAGATGAAATGCAACAAAGATCTTCAAATCTTGGATGCAAAAGTGTCTTCAAAGAGAGCTCCAAATACCCTAGAAAACTTACAGCATAACATTAGCATAAAACAAGATGGATGCAAAATGAGGAAAAGAGCTCTCCTTTTATAAAAAATGAAAAGGAATGGACCATTGAGATTAAGAGGCAAAAGACTTAATCAACGGTGGATAAAAATGGAAGCTTGATCCTTGTGCACAAATATCCTCCAATGAGAAAATAGGAGTTGACTTTTGTGTCCATATGAGACAAAAAGTACTTTTTCTCTTTTTATAAAATAAGAATGATGCTTTATTTGTGCAACTTAGGATAAGAGGAAAAGGTGGGGCTTTTTCTTTATTAAAAGGGGAGGAAATATTCCTTTTAAGTAAATAAAAACTTAGGATAAAATGGTTAGCCCAAGAAATAATCGAAAATGATAAAATCAGATTTGATCAAAGAAATTGATATAATAGATAAAATGTTAATTTTTGAAAATCTTGATTCAGGGATTTGATAAATTGTTGAACGGGGGCCCAAAGTCTAGGTGACCATTTTAGGGTGCATACAGTTTGTGGGTTTTCCACATAATATTTTCCCTTAACCACATTTATAGTTTGAGAAAATCAGAAAAAATTATTTTAGATTTATATTATCCTTTTGAACTAGCACACTGCCATCAAAATGCATAATCATTGGTCATATCAAGAAAATTCCTATTGATTAGTAGGATATCCTTATAAAAATTTGATGCATGGATTTCTTGTGAATTATTGACTGTTATGTATCCTACAACTATGAAAGGAATAGTGTTGGTGTTAGGTTTCATTTATTATTGAATTCAATGGTTTCCAAGATGTGTTGAGGAGTTTGCTCCTTGTTTAATGTTAATTGTTCCTGCACAATCCACTCATAAAATAGTGAAATGCTATGTGGAAGGGATGGTTGATAGTGTTCCTTAGGGGAAGGGGGATTGTGAAAGACTTGTTATCATTATATTGTGTATTTTCAATATGTTTGGATGCAGGACAGACTAGGAGAATGAAGGATCACTCACTGATTGCATGATAACCCAGTTTTGAAGGGTCACTAGTTGAGGGGATAGTCAAGGTCTGGATGATAGGGGCATTGGAGGACCCTAGTTCTTTGTATTAATTGCTATTCAAATTGGATGCATGGATTTCTTTTGAATTATCGGCTGCTATGTATCCTGCAATTGGATTCGTAAATCTGCATATACTTCTCTAGGGTTGTAAGCCACTTAGGGATCAAAATAGAGAAACTAAATAAAAATTGTTCTTTGTCCTATTTCCTTTTAACAAAGTCTCAACTATCAATGATACAATACATTTGATGCCCTAAGCTATCAATACAAATGGCACCTAGCTAGAAGCTCACATGCTGTCCATTTGATAACCACAATCAACATTTCAAAAAAATGGATATCCTTGAGCACAAGCACCAATAACATCAAATAATGGAGTTAAAGCATGGGCTAGGGCATGACACCAGTAGAATGCAGTCATTTCAGTGACAGCAATATACAATGGCATCATTAAACACATATGCCAGTAATATCAACAAACATGAATACAAACATTTGAATACAGTGAATCAATATCCTTGAGCACAAGCACCAATAACATCAAATAATAGAGATATAGCACTGGCTAGGGCACGACACCAGTAGAATGTGGTCATTTCAATGACAACAATATACAATGGCATCATTAAACACATATGCCAGTAATATCAACAAACGTGAATCCAAACATTTGAATACATTGAATCGATATCCTTGAGCACAAGCACCAATAACATCAAATAATAGAGATATAGCACTAGCTAGGGCACAACACCAGTAGAATGCGGTCATTTTAGAAAGAAACTCCCTCAACAATAAAATGAAATGCACTCGAATATGATGCCAGAGGCTCGAAAGATGAAGAAATCACATACCTTCTCTCGCGCTCAGCTTTCGCTCCTTTTCTCCCACTCTCCAAATGAAATAAAAATGATGAGGCTGTTTCACTTTTTTTTTAAATGTATACCCCGAATCTATCAGAGTTTTGATGGTCAATTAAACACCCATCAGAATACCGACATCATCGGGGCCTATTACAAAAAAAAACACCAAATTCGTAAGAAAAAGTTACCTGTCGGAAACTTCTGTCGAAATTTGGCCCCAAATGTAGTAGTGGACTTTTCTTTCTTGATTGAGATGCTTTCCTCCTTGTGTTTCCCTTTTACTGTACCCTCGGTATGAGGTTCTTGGGTTGTTGGTCTTGTGTCAGTTATAAAAATATCTACATTTGTCTCAGTTTCAGCTTCTTTATTCTCTGCCTCTTTTCTTTCAGGCTCATTTGTCTCCTTATGTCCTTCTTCACCCTATCCTTCAATGGTGTCTTTTTTTTTCTCAGGTGTATGCTCCTTGGGTTGCCCTTGAGTGGAAATATCAATGTCTTGCACTGAGATAGGTAAGTTACCCGGTATATTTAAAATAGTTGCCTCAGTAACTTTATCTTCTTCCATATTCTTGATAGTAGTAACAGTAACATCTTCATCATCTTTTGCTTCAACATCACGATCTCCATCAGTCATATCTTCTATTGTCACTTCACATGTCCCAATTATAACTAGTTGCTTGGGAGTATCATGTTTTTCTTCTTCATTGTAGCCTACTGGTTAGAAGTCTTTGACATATGTTTCATCATCAGGTTGTTCAGTATCAGATATGTGAATAGGCTCTTTAGTAGAATCCACATCATCTAAGTGTACCCCTTTGCCTTTACCTTTTACACTTTTCTCAAAAATTATTGCAAGTGCAATTTTGTCTACTTCAGCCTTTGAATTCAAAAATTTTGCCCATAAAACTTTACTATCTTCATCTACTTCTTCAAGTTTCCCTTACAATATATTTAGTGCTTTTCCTTTCATCAAAAATCTATTGGTATATTGTTTCATCATGTCTTTAATTTCGGTACCTAATAGAGTAGGCATTGCCAAAATTAATGAGTGTTCCCTCATTTTCTTTTTGGTATGCAAGGCATAAGTCCATCTTGTTGATACCTTCTCATATAGATCCTTTGGAATGTATCTTACAAATTCAATAGGTAATCTTCTGAATTTAATCATCATGCTAATGATTGCCTCTTCTAATTTTTCTTGATCCTGAGTGGACACATGTACAAACCAATTCATTTTGGGGTGACCTAGTCTACCTGCTTCCTTTATGTTCTCTACTAGCTTATCAATTGATTGATTTTTATTTACAACTACTTTGAATTTACTGGTGTCTTCTTCTTCAAAATCAATGTCATCCTTACCTCTTATTAGCTTTCCCCACTTTTTTGGTGGCTCGGTGGGGGATTGTGCACCTCTCTTCTTCTTTTGATATGTCTTTGTAGGTGTAGGCCTTGTGATTTTTGCAATTCCTCATTTTAGGGGTGGGGAAACACCTATACAGGATCTTGTCCTCACTCATGTAGGAGTCTCTATCTATTTCCTCTTCCCTCTTTCCTTCACCGGTGCAAATTTTAATTCTTTATTTGAGTCGGTCTCCTCTTCATGCTCACTGTTACCGATCAAAATTTGTTCCTCTGTTGCTTCCTCAAATGGCTTCTATGCTACTTCCTCTTCCTCATCTCCAAATTGCTTAGTCAAAGTGTCCATCATTTTCTTAGATTTTTTTCTAACTTTAACTCCAACTAGATCCATTTTTATTCTCAATTTAGCTTCTTCATAGGTTCTAAAACTAGTTGCTTTGGTGTCTTTGGACTCGGCCAATAGTGCCTTTATTGACCTAGAGGCTCGGTCAATATCAAGTTCATAGCCCATAGGAGGTAACCTTGCAGTCCTTGGCTCAACTTCCTTTATCAGGGTGGTGTCCACTAGAAAACAAATATATTCCTTGTACTTTTCTATGAATTGTGCATGTGTCCTGCTCCTCTTATGCATTCTCTCTTTAAACTTTCCAAAGTAATCATCCATCAAAGCCTCAAAATTATGACCTAAGTTCTTGATGAATTCACTGATTTGTATTATGATCAGTCGGTTGACATCCCATTCAATATTACTGAATGATGGAAAATAGTTTTGCAGATAAAGAAATGTAAATACAAGAAATGAACCAATCTTACAAGTGTCTCTCCTAGCAACATGGATAGTCCTCATGTTCTCCTCAAGGTTGCTTCAGCATTAGCTCAGCGAGGTCTAATTGTAATCCTTTCTTTACAACCTTGTATATAATATCAACTTCTCCACATGGGACATTGTTGGGCCTTCTTGATTGGAATATTTTGTATGCAATGGCATAGGCTCCAAATCTAGTTTCTGGATCAGTGATTGTGTTGATCCTCATGCCTCTTCCATCCCACTCAGCTCCTGTCAGGTTCCCTATTTCTGTTCTCGGTGGGTTCCTTAGGGATTTTGCCTTTTTATTTTTTGGGTAACCAGTAACCATGTGGATAACATCATTAGTGATATTAATCGATTCATCCAACCACATCTTGCCCTTGTGTACTCAGCTGAGTACAACCCTAATCAATTCAATCTTGAACTCCTTCAAGAAAAGAAGGGCATTTGTCAGACATTTGATTTCTAGGTGTGTGTGATAATCCTTCAACTTTCCATCCTGGCACAACTCTTGGTATGTAGATTGAAGGTTGAAATCTTCAATTTCTCTTATCTTGCAATGAATAAATGAACATATATCCTGAACTAACAAAACCCTAGGTGGTATGCTTGAAAATGTGCCTGTTTCATCAATTTGTGATGCAATCTTGGGGTGTAATTTATATCTTAGTTCTTCATATGTTTCTAACTTGATCAGTGTGACCTTCTTGTCACTATTGGTCTTGGACTAAGTATACTTTGATAAGGATGTCATTTTTTTAATAGATTTAGGGCTTCGCAAAAACTTTATGAAAATACCTCGGTTTGCTTAGAACTTACTTGAAATGGTATCAAACGGCTTGTGATATACTTGAATCTCTATGAAATTCTTGAAGGCTCTTTTCTCAAATTCACTTGAATCGCTCTAGTTTTCTCTGTTTCACTGTGTGGATAAATGAGTTGCTTCTATGCTTATTTATACCTAAAAATCATTTTCTCGTTCAAAGTTTTATTATAAATGCTTCACCTATCACAACTTGGGTAATGCAAAGATGCTCAGTTATCTCTTTTGGAGCTTCAACTCAGTTAACACTAAACATTGCTCAATTTACTCTTCAACTTGGTTAACCTTGACACTTTCACCTACTAACAAACTTTCACTCGGTCATGCTTTCACTGGCTATACACATTTCATGCTCAAAACATATAATTCCATAGTGCATATTATTTCATGTTGATTTGGTATTCATGTATTAGATATAAGGAACTATTGTAAGATATAACCGATTGAAATTCAATTCCATACTTACTTGATTTTCTTTAGGTGGAGGTGGTGAGATCACCTAATCCAATGGATGAGATGTCACTGACTGTTGTGCTTGTTACAACATTATCATCTCTCTATTCTCCACATTTGGTTCCTTATCCTGATAATTTCATCAATAGTGTTCTCATTTGTATCAACATTCACTTCTAGTGGTTGGTCTCTGCATTCTCTTCTTAAATGACCGACCTTATGATAGTGCAGACATGCCATTCCATAATTTGTCTAGTTTTGATATCTTCCTCTCGAGTGCATTCTCATGCAATTTGTTACTATATGTCCATATCTACCACATGTTGTACAACTAGTACAAGTGTTGTAATCCCAAGTATATGCATTACCTTGTCTTCTCAGTTGATATGTCTTGTTTTGTCCTTTTGGTTTCCAGACTTGTTTCATTTTTGTCTTGCATTCTTGTGATATATGTCCATGCATCTTGCAAGTTTGATAGTGATTTTCCATGTAGTGTTTCTTTGGTGACTTATTCATCTTTGATCTACCCTCATGTACTTGATGTCCATACTTATTGTAGTTATAACAATAACCATCAAATTTAGGAATACATTTTTCTTTGCTTTTGCAAACATTTGATGTGACCTGGTTTTCCACAATGATAGCATGAGAGCTTCTTTTTCCTTGGATGTGCATAGGCATTCTTTTGTTCAACTTGTCTTGATGACTCTTCGTGCTCAGTATAACCTAAACCAGTAGTGTTTTCAATTCTTCTTTGACTACTTAGGAATTCATCCATCCTTTTAGTACTTTCTTCAGCTTTCTTAATCATCTCATTATGTTGTTGAATATTCACTTCATTTTTTAGTCTTTCATTCTCTTCTCTCAATTCACCAATGTCTTCCAATTTTATAGTAAGCTCATTGTTCACTTGGTTAACCTCCTAACTCATGAAAACCATCTATAGTACCCCACTCCTAGTCCAATTTTATAAATGTTATTATTATTCTAGGATGATAGATTATATGTTAGGAAATCATTGATGATTATGATTTCCCTGACCCCATACTTGCATGTGTATGGTTGATGTGTTAGTTTTATCTTTCTGTTTGACGTGCCTGATGTGGTTGAGGGACAGAGTCGTAGTTACTTGCTTGCGAGATCCACACGATCGGCTGATCCCCACCATTGTCTGTTATATATTTATATATTGGATGTACATGCTTCATCTTGTGATGACAGGTTTGCAGGTACAGGGCATTGTCTTCCCTGAATTGGTAGGAGTGAGCGTGCCCATAAACATCATCTCAATGGTAAAGAGGGGAGATAATACACAGACCCAAAACCCTAACCTAAGCCTAATTTGTCCTAGGAATTGGACAAGTATCAGTATGACTACCCTATCTGAATTCATCTAGTTGATAGGAATTCATGGATCCCTTCTCCTGAGTTTGTTTGGTTTTATATCGTTTTGTTTTTAGTTGATCTATTGCTTATGTGGGTGGTTTTATGCGATGATTAGATTAATGATTATAGTTGAATTTAATATTAATCATAGTCCTAAGTTTATTTGAGGAAATTTAATTAAAAGTTAAATAATTGAATATTTGGATTTAATTGATTATTTAATTGGTAATTATATTTAATTATGTTTGCGTGCATTATTAAATAATTAAATATTTAATTGCATGGCTCTAGGATGCTTTAAATATTTAATCTATTTAATATGTATTTTAATTATTAACATGTGCATTAATATTAATTGAAAAGTGAATTATTTTCAAAAAGTAATCAACTTGTTTTCAAAAGTCAAAGTTGAGTTGTGAAAAATAAAGATATTTTAATTTATTAATTATATTTTCTTTCAATTTCTGAATTGGAGTTTGATTAGGAGTTAACTGTTGAGTCATCTCTAGGGTTGCATGAAATAAGGAATTGAAGCCCTATTGGGGGAATGGCATTCATTTGGGAGATTAGATAGGTTTTGGAAGGGAATTTTGGAGAGAGAGCTTGGATTGGAATCTTGAGATTTTGGCAAATTTATTTGTGAAATTCTTGCTTGTGCATTTGGATCTTGTGCCTGTTTGCTTCATAGTTTCAGATCCGCAGACTGGATTGTTTCTGGAAGAAATTATACTTTCAAATCTTCAAAAGGTTTTCATTTCAGTTTCTAGCATTGGATCTAAGGTAGGATCTGGAAATCTCCTTCTGTGTTTTCTATTTTTTTGTTTGGTGGATTTTTATGTTTGAATAATTTCATGGTTATCTCCTTAGATCTGTATGTATTTTCTTGTTTTGGGTATTAGAGAAACCCCTAGATTTGATATTTTAGGTTTTTATTAAATCTTAACATAGTACCGTTATGCTGGCAAAATTTTGTCAAAAGTTTGTTCATAGTTTTCTTTTAAAATGAAAAATCAATCCTAGAGTATAGTTAAACTATAATACTGGAAATAAATAATTTCCCCATTGAAAAGAAATTTAATTTGAATGAAAAACCCAATTTGGGTAGAAAATATCATACTGGTAAATTAAAAATTACTTTCTGGAAAATTAATATAGTTAAAATTATTTACACCAGTAAAGTAAATTTACAAACCCAATGAAAATCAAAGGTTAATTCAATTTTTTTTGTGTTAAAAATTGGGAGAAACTAATTAACTTTTCTGGAAAATATGCTCAAGCTTTACTTTTTCCATTTTCGAAAAATTCTTTCAAAAAATTTTACTTTGTTAAAAAATGTGCATTGACTTTATATGAGGAAAATAATATAAATTTGTAAAAATATATATATATTATATATGTGTATTGGTGCATTGGTTTTTTTTTAATGTTTCAAATTTTTTTAAAAAAAAATATAAAAAAATTTATTGGGGCACAGGATTCAACCTATACCCCACAACAGGTCCTAGCCCTACCAGCGGTACCTACTGGTACTGCACGACAAAGCTAAGCTTGTCGGCGGCACCATAGGTGTCGTGCGGTAGGTAGCCATGGAGGGGGTGTGGGGCCCATTCCCCCTAATTCATTTTTTATGTATTTTATTATTATTTAAAAACAAACAATATTTTTGTTTGTTATTTTTAAATTTTATTTATTCGTTAATTTAAAATTAATTTGTTAGTTGTTTTAATATTTAATTTAATTAAAATTAAAATTAATTAATTAATTAATTAATATTTGTATTATAATGTAATTAGGTTTCATTTTATTAGTCTATGGTTATTTAAATTTCATTATTTAAATAAATACTCTGGTTTATTATGTATATTTGTATGATGAATTAGTAGATATTATGTTGCTATGTATTAGAATTATTTTAATAGAATATTATAATATTATAATTGGCTTCTTTTGGATTAAACGGAATTTGATTAGACTTAGTTTATTTGTCGATTTTAAACGTGATTTGTATGTATCCTAATTTAGGTACATATTTTAACCTTATGAAAAAGATTCAAATTAGATCTTATTAACAACATATTTTTCTTTACGAGTGTTACGTCTCTACTGAAATTGGGCCTTTTACCCTGTTGAATTCTTAGAATGTTTATAGGGAATATTCTCTTAATTATTGTATTATCTTAATGTTTATGATAAGTTTCTTCTAGTGATTAATGTATATCTACTCATGAATTCAATTATGATGAATATGAAATGTAAATGATTATAGTTCAATTTCAGCTCTTTAAGGTGTGAGTGTTGTATTCTTCGTGTTTGATGTGTCTTCTTGTGCAAATTATGATATCGGGCACTACATGACCTAGGGGAAACAGAGGTTAGGGTTTGTATCAGTTGTTCATGATTTCAGCATTATGTTTGATGTGTGTGTGTTTTTTGATCATCACCTGATTTAACCATATGGGCTCATGTTGCTTTGTATTCTGTTTATGGTATCTTTGTAATCGTATCAGTTTCTTATGAGTGAAACTGGATCTTGGATTACTTGGTTGTATACCTGATTGATCTATGTGAGATTTATGAACCTAGGAGAGGTTAAATAGGTGCATCTTAGGGGAGTGGCTTACAATAGGGGTCTAAGGCTCAAAAGGGGCTAGTACCAGGGTAACCTATCGTAAGTTGATTTAATAAGTGATAACCTAATAATAAAACTTGGGGAATAACATTAAATACAATATTGATATTCTGGTTCCGCATGGATTATGTTGAGAGACCAAGGTCCAGAGTGGCCAGTCCAGGGTAACTCAACCTGATAGACGCTTGAGGGTCCAAGATCTAGTGACCAGTTCCAGGGTAACTCAAGTAGTCATCCATGTGATGACACTCCCATAGTATGTATCCTAAGCCTCCTCCATAGCTATTCTTCATGTTTCAAATGCCTCTGGATTAGTGAGTCTTACCTATCACTATCTTTGTACACCTTGAGTTAGAGTGTTGTGAGGATCCTCTTGCTTAGTTTTTTTACCTTGCTTTTGTAGTGGTTATCTGTTTGGGGTTTGTTGTTATCTCCTCAGCACGATGGGGTAGACCTTTGTGGTTCTACATGGACAGGTGGTAGTGATTCTTTACCATTTGAGATTCGATGTCTTGGTGCTGGTGCTTGATGGTGATCTTGCAGTTGGATTCCTTATGATGCTTCATTGATGTTTATTTTCTTATCTTCATTATTTGTAATCTTGTATTAGAGTATCACATGTGATACCTAGGAATGAGGAAGATATACTCTGATACAAACCCCAAAGACTAGTCTGAAGGACTAAAGAAGCCTCCAAAACTAGGAATGTTCCAGAAAATAGGAACAAGGATGAACATGTACAACATCACTGAAGCATGAAATTGAAAACTACAAC
Organism: Chamaecyparis obtusa; assembly: GCA_027943335.1. Classification (NCBI taxonomy): domain Eukaryota; kingdom Viridiplantae; phylum Streptophyta; class Pinopsida; order Cupressales; family Cupressaceae; genus Chamaecyparis; species Chamaecyparis obtusa. The sequence goes on along the minus strand of BSBK01001179.1, from coordinate 2,174,449 downwards.
ATCACTGAAGCATGAAATTGTAATCTTGTATTAGAGTATCACATGTGATACCTAGGAATGAGGAAGATATACTCTGATACAAACCCCAAAGACTAGTCTGAAGGACTGAAGAAGCCTCCAAAACTAGGAATGTTCCAGAAAATAGGAACAAGGATGAACATGTACAACATCACTGAAGATACCTAGGAATGAGGAAGATACTCTTGTATTAGAGTATCTTGTACTCCTCATTTCTTATCTTCATGTGACACTTTAGGCTTCTCTAGCCCTTCAGACTAGTTTTGGAAGCTATTTGTTAGAGTGTTTACCACATACCCTACGGCATGTGCAGTGGATGTGAATTTATTTAGATATCATGGATGTCCATGAGGATTGTAATTTATTATTATATGATGTAATTGTAATATTTATGTTATGGAATCTTTTATTATCGTTCTTTATTTATGTTTTATTCTTAAGTAATTCCACGTCATGGGACCCTCAAGTTTTGTAATCTGTGATGGTTTTTGTATTAATGTGAGTAAATGGTAATTGCTTCTGCACTATTGTTTATCTTGTATGTTAACCTTAGAAAAAATAAATTATTCAACAAACTTATTAGCATGTTTTAGGTTAATCTCTCTTGGGTTCCCTGGCGGGGCGTTACATGAATATTCACTTCATTTTTTAGTCTTTCATTCTCTTTTCTCAATTCGCCAATGTCTTCCAATTTTATAGTAAGCTCATTGTTCACTCGGTTAACTTCCTAACTCATGAAAACCATCTGATTGGAAATTTCAAAATGATGCTTGGTAAGTCTCAGTATCTCAGATTCCTTCTCTTCTAGCTTTTCAATCATTTGTCTTCTATCTTCAATAGCCAAATTCCTTTCTTTTTCAGCTTGCCTTGCATTGTTCATGACATGAATCATTCTTACCATTTGAGTCTCTTGACTGATTTACAGTTCTTTCACTTGATTAGTAAGGTGTTAATTCTTTTTAGATATATTTGATATGGTTCCTTCAGATGCATTAGATATACTTCCAGATCTAGATCCTTCAAATATTTCCTCTATCTCTTCTTCCTGATAATCAGTCTCATTGTGCCAAAATGCCAATTACTTCCTTTCGATCAGTAAATCTCTCAATTTTTCTTTGGCTTCCTTGAATTGTTCTATGAGAAACTGCATCTGCAATTTCTAATTTTTCAATATTCTTGTCAAGATTATACCTTTCCATCCTTAAGATCTTTTCTCTTTAGTGTTTAAACTTCCTTAACAAGAGAACTAGCTCTAATACCAATTGTTGGAATTATGGAAAGGTGAGTTACTGAGAGGGGAGGGGTGCATCAATAACCTTAAAACATTTCAATTAAATCCTTGTAAACATGTAATTCATTAACCGACTGTATCATTTGCATTCACCATACATCCAATAACATAACTAAAATGTAAATGCATGTAATCTAATCAAATATGCAAACATGAAACTTCATACACATAACACATGTATTTTGGTATCACCCTTGTTAGAAGGTAAAAACTACGGTGGGGATGGAACCCACAAAGCTTCACTACTGGAGTAAATAAAGTTTCCTATTAAGGTTACAAAGATTTGATCACTTCTGGTGATCTTACCCTGTTAGGAGTAAAAAAAAGATCAACTAGATCTACTTGGTTAGAGGATTTTCGCAACACTCTTTAAGTGTGCACTCGGTTAAGAGATTTTACAAAAGACTATTAAGTCTCTTACGTTAAGAGATTTAAGTCTGCTACAATGGTTAAAAAGAAACATTAAAATTGATTTGTAGATAGAAAATAATCTTTGCCTAATATCAAATCTGATATGTACTTATCTATTATCACCTTGATGTGATTTATCTCTTCTCTAAATACTACTCGGTAGCCTTTTAAACTATTTTTGATAAACTGAATACTCTGTCAATGTTTCAAACTTAACCCTGTCGGATCTTCAGATGTCTCCCAATGGTGGCTACTTCATGTTTGATACTTGTCAAAATTACATCTTTAAAATTCTTATATCGAAATGATTTGACCTAATTAGGGTTATGATACTATCTTAGAAAACCTAAGATCAACGGTTCAAATGAATAACCTAGATCATCTTTATAATTCTTATATCAAAATTGATTTGACCTAATTAGGGTTATGATACTATCTTAGAAAACCTAAGATCAACGGTTCAAATGAATAACCTAGATCATCTTTACATAGGAATCATCAATCATTAAATGATTACATCCATATTTAATTACATCTCGATCTTGGTAAACAATTTTTGATCGGTGTAAACCATTTACCTTGTAGTTTGTGTCATTACAAACTACTATGTTGTTTCCTACTTCACTTGGTGTACACTACATTCATCACTTGGTATTTAACTAATGCTCAATACATATGAATTCTCGGTGACCACTGGGCTCGGTACTCGGTAATCATCTGACTCAGTGTGAGTACTCGATCAAAACTGTATTCGATTAGCATAGTATTCTACCTTGTATTTTGTTTGGTGTCTATGCTTTGTGTGTTGATCGACTGGCCTGTATTGTCTCCTTTACCAACTGTATGATTGATACTAATGACAACTCTTAATGCACTTAGGAGTAACAAGTATTTGTTGCTACAACTACTAAAAATATGAAAATTTTGATTATGAAAGATAAATTCATTATACTAATCAATTCCCTTTAATAAGTGTCATCCAAATTGAAGGTTAAAAAATTATGTGAATGAAGCATTGGGAATCAAAGAAAAATAGAGCATATATATATATATATATATATATATATATATATATATATATATATATATATATATATATATATATATATATATATATATATATATATATATATATATATATATATATATATATATATATATATATATATATATCCCAAATTCTTGGGAACTTTTGGAGTATCATTTAATCTATTTAGTTCTAATTGCTAGTATTAGTTGTTGGTGAAGGATATTTTGTTTGGTCCAAAAAGTTCCTTATTTTCATTTTGTGGTTTCTTTTTATTTTTTTAGTAGGCTAAATTTCTTTGGGAATTCTTTACTATATGACATGCTAGCATGGACAAAGAATATTTTTATTCAACCTTTAAATTCCATTATATTGAGGACATTATTAGAGATTTGGGCTATAAGTTGATGGTGGATTGCATACACTTATCCTCAATGGAAACATCTTTTCATGTGTGAGCATTGACTATGGTGTGTGATGAAGGTGTTTCATTTATGAGTGTTGTATTTTTTTTCTTGTAAGCAATGGAGTGAGTGTAAATTATGTAAGCATTAATGATGTCGCCTTTTGACTAGCTTTTAAGTACATATTGAAAATGTTTTTTGTTATGTAAATTCTAGAGTTTAGGTGTAATGTCACACAAAAAACAAGGTAATTAATAAATGCAACACTCTTACGAAAGATATTTTCATGAACAAAAAGTTTTTATCTATCTTCTCCAACTCTTTGACAACATTACGGTTCATAATAAATTGGGTGAGAAATTATTGGGATGAGAAGCGAGCCATGGTATATGAAATGCAAGACAAATGATTGTATGAATACATTAGCTTCCTTCATTCCTTCAATAAAACCAATGATGTGGTTATTCGATTTATTATTTCCAAACCATTTTAATGGCCTATATTAAGCTTGTTGTGGAAATTTAAGGAGCTAAGGGAATCATGTGGAAATGTTGGAAAATTCTTCTGGTGTTTAGAAGATCCACTTAACAAGGGTTATGAGGTATCTATATAATCCTAGTTCTATGTGGGAATTCAGTCCATTATTTTATTTGAGGGAATGTGTAAAAATTAAATCAAAGGGCTCACTTTTCCTCTTTGAATCTTGTAATGGCAAGGGCTCTAAATTTTAATAATATTGAGGTAGTGACTCTTGGTGATTAGGGTGGACCTCAAATATGTAGTGTGGGAAGTTAAGAAGTTTTCAAATAAGATTATATGATAGTTGTCTATAATATTTTCGCTGTGGAAAATTTGGTGTTGTCATCTTTGGTTAGTCATAGTATGGATAGGGTTTTTCATGCCTAATATGTATGGATGGAAATCACACTACTTTGTCTCAAGTATGTAGGGCTTTTTTTTTTGGAAAAAAATTGATTGAAGCAAATTTCTATTTTTTCAAATAGGATTCCTTTATAACTATTATGTTCTTCCCTTTGATGCTAGTATACTATTTGTGTAACATTTCTAGGTGAGGACCTTACAGAATTCCCAACTAAATTATCTTATAAAAATATTCAACTTTCACAATTACCATAATTAGATTCATGGAAAGTCATCAATCTTCGCTGCAAAAGCTTCTTCCATGCTTTTTTTCTTTGAGCTCTCAGGTTTTTACTCAAATTTGACTACTTTTGAATACCACTGCTACGATTTCTCAATACCATTTGTTTGAGTCAGTTCAATGCCATGAAATGTCCAGGTATGCCTCTGTAAGAGCCTTGAGTTTTTGGCCTTTATTTATTTCTTTTCTGATTTTTAAGCGTCTAGCTTTGATTTTTGGTGAGGTCAAACTGATGTTGTCCCTGTATAGTGAATTTCTACAAGTGCATTCTCTTTTCTTATGCATGTTGTTTAAGCGCTCCCATTTTGGCACTTTATATATTTGATTAAATGCTTAAAATTATGCATCCAATTAAGGATATCAAAATTTCCCCATGATTTCATCAGGAAAGTGATTTGTTTGGAGATAATAGAGGATTTACGGTTGTCTAAAAGTTTTGGAAAAGTTAATATTCATATTAATTGTTGATTAATTTAAGGACTAAAAAATAGAATTTATTATAATTTATAGGAAAAAAGAAAGTAAGAAAGAATATAAAAGAATTAAAAATATTGAAAGAATTTATTAGAATAAAAAATTTATTCATCTATTTAGAACAATATAGAAACATTCAAAGAATTAAAAATAATAGAAGAATTTATTAGAATAGAAATTTTATTCACATATTTAGAACAATATAGAAACATTCTATTATTATCTAAATTTTAATTTTAATTTTAATTTTATTTTAAAACTATTTACAATTCATTTTAAAATCAAAAGAACTAGAAGGTATTTTAGAATTTGAAATGATTTGCATCCAAAAGAAATAATAGATTTTTTTATATGTCTAAAAACAATATAGAAATATTCTATTTTTATTTAGATTTTAATTTTTAAAATTTTCTAGAATTAATTGATAATTCACTTAAAAAATAAAAAAATATAGAAACTATTTTTATTTTAGAATATGAAATGATTTACATCAGATAATAGAATAGAAATGTTGAAATTTTTTAGAAAAGTTTTAACTAGATTTTAGTTTTAGATTTTAAAAATTAAAAAGATAAAATTTAGTTTAATTTTAGAATTAGAATTGATTTGCATGCACAATGAAAAATAAAATATAAATGTTGCTTATATATATTTATAATTTTTTTAACCATACTCAAAGTCAATCAATTTTTATTAATGCCTAAACACTATGAAATTAATTTTAATAAAAAATACATTAACAATATATTTTTTATAAATACAAGTACAATGAAAAAATAGAAATGTAAAATTATTATTTGATAATAATATTTTAATGTTATTTACCTAATATATTTATTAATCAAATATATATTAGTATAACCTTCATTAATTTGAAGTTGTGTATGGATTGAAAAATTTCTTCACCTATCAAATATTTTAGCTATCTTAATAAACAAATTATTAACCTAACATTAAGATTTATTGAATCATAACCATAACAATAATTGAGCTTTCAACACCTTCCAAAATCAATTTCAACGAAGCATGAAAAAATATGATCACTTGATAAATTAAACCTTAAACCTAATCCTAACACTTACGCTAAATTGAATTGAATCCTAATTTATATGAAATTTAAACAAGTTGACTCTTATCCTACATTTTACTATTAATTTTGAGATATACATATGAACCATAACACTAATCCTAAATGATATTATCAAATTTAAGATATATAAATCATAATTCTAACCCTAATGTAACCCAACTTGAAACCTAACCTTAAATTTATCCCTAACCCTAATTAAACCCTACCTCAAAATTAAAACCTAATCTAATTATAATTTAACCTAAACCTACACCTAACCCTTACCCTAATTAAACCATAATGAGCTATTTGAATCCTAGGCAAAAATACAACCCTAATACAAGCCCTAATTGAACTATAGTCCAAACACTAAGTATAACTATAATCAAACCCTAACTATAATTAACTTTAACCCTAACCATATCTTAAATATTTCCATTTTATTGAAACCCAACACGAACATAGCCTTAAGCGTAACCCTAATTGTGCTTCAACCATAAAAACAATTGAACTATAACTCTATCCACATTTGAACCATAACCATAATTTAACCCTAAATATATTGATATTCTTAATCATAACCAAACCCTAATGTAACCGCAAATCCTAACCCTAACCAAACCCTTATCTAAACCCTAAATAAAACCTAATATAAACACTAACTATAACCATAATTATAGTCCTAACCCTAACCTTAACCTTAACCCTAAACTGAATATAAACCCTAGTACTAACCTTAACCCTAACTATAATCTTGACTCCTAACACTAACCATAACCTAAAACTTATTGCTAACCCTAATTTTTTTTTATAATAATCACTCTAGCCTTAACCCTAACCAAACCCTAACTAAAACCTAATCTAAACACTAACCTAAATCACAATTCAACCCTAAACCCAACCTTTGAAACTTCTAACCTAAAACCTAACCTAATAATAATTCTAAACCTCACCCTAACTATAATCAAAACCCTAACCTTGTCCCTAACCTTGATGTAAAACCTAACCCTAACGATAATACCAAAATTAATCCTAAAATAAAACCTAACCATAATACCAAAATTAATCCTAAAATAAAATCTAACCATAATACCAAAATTAATCTTAAAATAAAACCTAGTTGTAAACCTTAACTAAAACCTAATCTAAATACTAACCTTAATCATAATTCAAACCCAAACATAACTATATCATTAACCCAAAACCTAGAACCCTAACCCTGACCCTAAACCCTAACTATAAACTTTATCCTAATCTACACCTTAATCAAAACCTAATCTAAACCCTAACTAAAATCTAATCTAAATACTAACCTAACCATAATTATATCCCTAATCCTAACCCTAACACTAACCATAATTCTAACTATAAATCTAAACCTTATCCCTAACTATAATCCTAACACTAACCATAACCATAATCAAAACCCTAATCGTAACCCAACCCATTTTCTAACGTAAGAATCACGCTAAACCTAACTATATCACTAACCCAAAACCTAACTCAAACCGTAACCATGACGTAAACACTATTCTCGACCCTAAACTGTAACCCTCACCCTAGCCATACCCTAAAGCCTAAACCTAAGTATATCATTAATTCAAAACCTAACCCTAATACTAACCATGATCTAAACCTTAACCTAAACCCTAAACCTTAACTATAAATTTTATCCTAACCCTTACCCTAATCAAACCCTATATAAACCCTAATATAAACACTAACCCTGATCATAATTCTAACCGTATCCCAAACCCAAACCCAAAACCTAATCTTAGCCCTATCCCTAATCATAAAAATTATATAAACCCTAACAAAACCCATAATTCTAACCATAACCTTAAACCCTAATCCAAACCATAATATTGACTTTAACTTTAACCATAACCTAAACCCTAACCCTAAGCCAAACACTAAGTGTTATCCTAACCCTAACTATTTCTCAAACCTAAGAATGATGTTGAATCTAACTATATATCATTACCCCAAAACCTAACCCAAACCTTAACCCTTAACCCTAAACCCTAACCCTAATCATAACCCTTAGCCTCACCCTAGTCGTACCCCATACCCTAGCCCTAACCATTATGTAAACCCTAACTATAACTATAACCTCAATCCTAACCATAATCCTAACCATAATCCTAACCAAAACTATAACCCTAACCCCAACCTTAGCGCAAACCCTAATCCAAATCCTATGCCTAAGCCTAAATATAATGTAAACAGTAACACTCACCATAGCTCTAACCATAATCCTAAATCCTAAACCTAATCATAATCCTAACTTTAATCCTAATCATTAATCTTAAACCGTAACTATAATGCTAACTGTTACTATTTGGGTAACATAAAAAAATAAATTATATTTTATGAAATTTTATTTAATATTATTCAATGTGTTATGCGTGTCGCGACTGCTACTAGCAAATATATAACCTATATATAAAATACGCCGAGATGTATCAAGGCGTTCAATTTTTTCATCATTCAACTTTAATAAATTAAAGTTGAAAAATTTTAATGCCTCGATACATCTCGGCGTATTTTATATATAGGTTATATATTTGCTAGTTACGTCGAGAGTTACGCTGAGAGGCATAAACTTACAATGGTAGCAGACCCTATAGGAGGCCAACGAATGTAACTGTGTAAGCAAATAGGAAATCTATCATCTTGACACTTAACTTGAGTACTAACTAAATATATTTTTTGTTTGATAAAAAAATCATTATTTATATTGTAATAGAGTAATTTTAACGATAAATATTTCCCATACTTTTAAATCATTATTATAGATTATATTTTTATGATGCAAAAATAAAGACTAATTGCTATAAAATAATCATTTACTAATAAATCAGATTTAAATTATGATAATAATTATTAAATATCTTCTATCAACTAATAAACATTATCTTAAATATTTTATATATTTATTTTTCAATCAATAAATTATTTTTTTAAATAGATATTTTTTAAATATCTATATATTAGATAAACAAAATAAAATTTTATAGAACAACTCTTCACTAAAGAATTAATTTTCAATTTATATATATATATATAGTATATAATATAATATAATATAATATAAAAACAATAACTATTAAAGCAGATAAAATCTAATTATTATTAGAAGAGTTTAGATAGTTCCTCTCAGGCTGATGTGTATAAAATAGTGGTCAATTAAAAGAAGATGAGGTCTCCACGTGTTTGCCTCTTTTTCCTAATAAATTTTCCTTTCAAAATCACTCCCTATAATCTTGTTCCAATAAATATTGAAAGTTATTGCTTTCAAATAGATTCCAAGAATGCCACGATTGTCTGCAGCTTGAATTCTAAATGTTGATTACGTGGCACTATTATTATTTTATCTAAACATATTAAGACAATTATGATGCTGAGTTTTAATAATTTAAAGTCAAATTACGTGGCATTATTATTATTTTATAACATATTAGGACAAATTTGATGCTGAGCTTTAAAATTTTTAAGTCAAATTACGTGGCATTATTATTATTTTATCTGAACATATTAAGACAAATTTGAATGTGAGCTTTAAAAATTTAAAATCAAAATAGTATCTAGGATCCAAGTGTATGGCTAATGTATTTTAATAAAATATAATTTGCGCTTATCTTAATTGATATGATTTTCACAATTTTTGGATTTTTTATATTATTACTTATTTATTTGGGGGATAAAAGGTGACATATAATTAAAAAAATTTGAACACTTGTAGTGATGTTTCAAAATGATATAGTAAATAAGGACTTAAAATATGTTGGAATTTAGTGAGTTGAGAATTGTTTATTATTTATAATTTTATATTCATGTAGTAGATCAAGTAGTTCTCAACTATCAAATATGAGCTACGAAGAGCATGCCGAGCTAAATGGTTTGTGTCTTACAAGTGTTCAAACAATGGTAAGTTTTGTTGAGAACTCATAAGAACCATTGATCGTCGCATGTCATGAAATATTAAAGGAGTCTCAAGGTTTTTGGATATTTTCAGAGTTTCTCTTAAACAAAAGTCTAAGAGTCATCTAATGGGATAGGGCACATTGATCATCAATCATTGATCTTTTCTTAAGAGAGTGCTTAGTCATTAGTGGGGCCTATAGTGACATAACCATAACATTAATGTGCTCAATGGTCGGTCCAAGAATCACAATAATATCACAAATCCATAATGATGTCAAAGGAATCATGAAGTGTAGTTGATTTATCATGTGAATTATCGTGATCTAATGGTCCTTGAGCCATTTTATAGTGTCAAATCCTTGAACTATATAAACTCTTCAGAACTACTAGTTCTTGTTTAGATTCAATAACCATTGAGACTTTAAGAGGTAGTATACGGAGCATTGCATTGTAGAATCTTGATCATTATCCAATGAGAGTATCATCAACTATTTATAGAAGTTCATGTGTTGTAGCTAAGGGATTTTCATTTGTTGAGTTTATTGAATATTGAAAAACATTTTTCCTTATAGATAGAATGGGCTTAGTTCACATTTTTCTTTCTATTATTACATCTTAGAGATGGCTAGTGTATTAGATGGATGTGAAGAGTGTCTTTCTACATAATGATCTTTATGAGGAGGTCTAAATGGAGAAGCCTCCAGGTTTTTTTGTTGGACTCTTCACATGTTTATAGGTTTTTTGTTATTTGTATGTTCTCAAACAAGCCGCCAAGGTTTTTTTTGAGAATATTGATAAATTTTTGCTTTCATTTTCTTTTAAATGTTGTCGGGCTTTGATAACACATTATACATCGAGAGACATGGATATGATATTTTGATACCAATCTTATATGTTGATCACTTGATTCTTAGTAGTAGTTCATTATCCATGCTTCATGATATTAAGTAGAGTTTGATGGCACATTTGACATGATAGATCTTGGGTTTTTGCATTACTTGATTGGCCTTGAAGCTCTTAAGGGCTTGTTGGGGTAATTTCCATATATCACCAAAAGTATACCATTGAATTTCTTCATAGGTTTCATATGAGTGATTGTAAGCATTTGCCTACACCATTTTAGTCTAGTGCCACTTTAATTATCACTTGTACAACACATAATGTTGATGCTACTTTGTATAGACAATTAGTTGGCATTCTTTTGTATTTGATCCTATTGTTCACATGACCCTCATAATAGTTATTGGAAGGTAGTCAAGTGTATTTGAAGGTATATTTTTGGTACACTCTTTTTGGCATTCAGTACACACCAAGGGCTTCATAGGTAGTAGGCTTCACCAACTCATATTGGGCGATTGATGTTGATTCTTCGAAGTCCACTTTTGGTTTTATTTTTCTATATCTTGGTTCTATTATAGTTGCACAACCTTGATATAAGAAACTACTATTGCATTAGCATCCATTGAGGCTAAGTATCGAAGAGAGATTCTAGCTAACTAGTGGGTACTATAGTTTTGATAGCTTGAGATAGATTTTGGTCATCCACCTAATCATCCCACTATATTTTTGTAATATAAGAAATTAATTATTGGAAAACTTTATAACATGACTAGTAATGTTGGCACGACACACCCTCAGGATCCACACATAATGCTTTTGACCTGGAACTATGAATCAGTGAGGTCACAAACAACTCATCCCCAATTATCAACATTGAGGCTCAAACCTGCAAGCACATTGGACCATCTCAAAGGCACAAGTCTTTGATCACAATGGCCCAACAGGGTTTTGAACCTTGGTGTACACAACAACACTACCACTTAACAAACATGCTTTGGATGAACCCATCATCTTACTATATTTAGTGTGATAACCAAAGTGTTGTTCATATTTCATGCAGCCCAATTGAGGATTAATGAATGAAGCACATCAAGATTCATATGCACTTAATTTGATGACTTATCCATGATAATATTTTATTCTTCTAGAGTACTTATGCATTAAGGATTAGGTTGCAAATACCTTCAATAAACCTTTAACATTTTCTTACTATCTTGCATTGCACTAGTTGCTTGCGGTGAAGGAATGTGTCCTTGTGTGGTCTTGAGTCTTCCTTCCATTGAATATAGTTCTCTTTTTTGGAGAGGAGCTTTTTCCTACTGCCTTTTCTCCCTTCCTCTATTTGTGAGTGAATTTTATTTTTACATGAGTACCTCATCATCCCTTGTAGTCAAGACTCATTTTTTTAGTGACTTACTCCCTAAGTATCACTTTGGGGGTGTTAGTGTGAAAAGTTTATTTGTGCATCTAGTTACCTTTTATCTAATTCCTACACCTAGTAGTCCTATTCACACTAATTTAAAGATCACTTAGTGTTTTAGTTGTCTCACTTCATTGATGTACTTGACACATTCCTTGACACCTATCCCAAGTGTTCTATATGTGTCACAACTCTTCTAAGGTTAGTTATTCATTCTAAATTTCACCTTCCTACTTCCTTGGTCTATATATTAAGGAGAGATCATCTTAAATACATATATTTTATGATAGATTATTAGGTATTGCATTGTGCTTAATTTTATTAAGGAAGTTTTGAATTTTATGTTCTTTGTTTTCTACTCGAACAATAAGTAGGGAGATATCTCCCACAACTTAACAACCAAGATTTGATACCAAATGAAAGGAAATATATGTAGCAATAGAAGAAAAAAAATACATAACCTAAGAGAGAATTATGAAATCAAGTATTCAAAATCCACCATGCAAAAGAATGGATTGATGAAAAACATATACAATGGAGAAAACCTCATGACATTAACCCCAATCTCCAAAACTATCCACACTTAATATATTGTTTAGCAACAAAACATTGCAATAAACTTACATAGTCTCCATTAATACTTCTAAAATGTCAAGCCCCTCCAATACATTTTCTATGTGTCTAGGAAATATGAGTAACACTGCAATCACTAATCCCATGTCATGCTTCACATATCACTTATAGAAGAGTTTATTCAACATTACACAACAACAAAAATATTATCATAACCAACAAAAAAACCTCAAAAATTTCTCGTGTGCTTCCTTTTATGTGATATTGACTTAGTTTTCACGATATTAAATATATTCCCAATGTACAACCTACACTAAAATATATAAACAATGTTACAATAAAACTTTACAAGTGGCCCCAAATAAATATTTTTGGCTAAAAACATCTTTGAATTCGTAACACACATAAACATCTATTTACATTATTAAAATATTAAATTTCTTGTTCAAAGTGTGTGTACCTTTTTCCAATGCTTTAGTTATTAGGTGCAGAGTTGAAAAGAGGTAAAACTAGTCAATGTAGTCTCCATTGTGTTTTTTCCTACAACAACATCCTTTATTTCTAGCAAAATTAGGAACCTTCTAGTTTTGTGTGCTCTCCATTTCCTTGGTTCAATTGGTTTCCCCATATTCTCTATTTGATTAAAGACTTTTTATAATGGGCATGTGCTTTAATCAATTTATGATTGGATTTATCCTTTTCCCCTCATATCTTGGTTGAATGCATAAATTAGAGGTACATTTAGGCAATTTATAGATTTACTTGGAGAGGTACATTGCATGGATTTGTAGAGTTACTTGGACATGTTTTTGGTTTGTCATGCTAATGTACTTCTTTTATTTACTCTTTGATAACATGTATCCTCATGTTTCCCTATATTTTAGGCTTTTCTTTTAATATATCTACTTTATGCTCCTTGTAATTTCATTGACTTCTTCTAATTTCCTTCATTTTCTAGATCCTCATATTTCCCTTTATTTAAGGCTTCCACTAAACTTACCTTACCCTCTTTAATTTTACCCATTTCTCAATGCCCTTAACACTTTCATTTGTTTTCCTTCATGGACTTCAATGGATTTTCTTACCCTGGTACTTACCATGTGTGTGTGTGAAAATTGTACCTAGCTGTGGACACAACACTTTAGTAAAATATTAGAGGTTAGCAAAATTGAAATCTGCAATATAAATGAAACTAAGCTAACCAAGTGATTTACTGCCTTCTAGTAGGTGTGAGTATGGTATTCTCAGATTAGACCGAGATCAGTGACAATGTAACACCTAAACGAAGGATTTGAATGTAGATTAATCTATTTTTTTGAAGTTTTATATGCAATAAGATGAAAAACTGTATGAAACTAGTCTAGAATGTATGAAATTGATATGAAAATGGATGCAAAGCTATGAAAAACAATGAAAGATCTCACAAAATCGCCTGACGCAAGTGCTTGATTCTTCAGATACAATTTCACCAAAGTAATTGTGCAAATTTGAGAGATGTAATTGTGAAGAGTTGAGCCTTGTTTTTATAGAAATTCAGGGCTTGAGGATGCATTGAGAAAAGCCGTAAATCACTCTGGATAAACTCAGGTTGATTTTTGAGTTAACAAGAAATCAAGAATAATTAACTCATAAAATCTTGCAAAAGCACTTTTTATTTCAAAATAGAGTTTAGTTCACTTTTTCAACTCATCATCAGATGTTGAGTTTGGAAAGTTAACCAATTGAAATTGAAAATTGATTTAAAGTTGACTGCTTTTCAGATTGTGCATGATTTAATATAAATTAATTTAAAAATAAAGTGATTTATTCTCAACTTAACTGATTTTAAGTTTAAAACAATTGATTTATGGGTTAATCAATTATTTAATCAAACTTTTATTCAAAAACTATATTAATAAAAATTGACAACTTGCTTTAATTAATTAAATAAGAATTTAATCAATTATTCATAGGATTTTTGATTTATTGTCAAAATTAAACAATATAATTTAGGAATAATTAGAATTAAATCTAATTAAATAATTAAATGAAAAAATTAAACCTAATTAATTAAATATTCAGAATATTCAATTAATCAAATTTTAGGATAAATATGATTTATCACCAAATAATATTTAATTAAAGATAATTAAGATAAACAAGAATATTCAGGAATATTCTCCGATGCAGAATTAAGATAATCAATTTTTGATAAATTGATGCACAAATGTGCCTTAGGTTAGGACTTTGGTGTCGATTTCATTCGATTTGATGATGTAAGAGGTTAATGAACCTATATCCCATTTTTGGGGTATTAAATTTTGCCCCTCTTTGAATTACTATGTGAAGCACAGTGGTTCAAAGATTAATCTAATTTTTATGTTTGAAATTGATTTAAGAGGTTAACCAATTCTGAGACAGAAACCGATTGAAAGATTTGAAAATGTTGATTCAGGTCCCAATTGACCAAAGAATTGAGATGATGCTAACTATATCAACAATGAACCGGTGATTACGAAGAAGTGTCAAAATGCCTGATTCTGAACCTATGATTACGAAGAAGTGACAGTCCTGACTCCAGACCTGATTGTCCAAAGGAGTCACGCGGATGTCAAATCTAAACCTTTCAGATACGAAGAACCAAGGAAATAACACAACTGAACCGATGGTTACGAAAAGCTAATACAGATCACAAGATTTAAAAGAGAGAATACCAGATTGATATGGATCTCAATGAATCTGATATACCCCAAGCAATGTGCCCCAAATGATGAGGTCTTTTAATGAATCAACAACTAGACGTGGTTTTTGTCTTGATTACTGAAAGAAAGATGTTAATTTACAAATTTGATTGATGTGCAATACCATGCCCCCTTAGGATGAAAATTGAAATCTGACAAGAAAAGTTAGCATTGAATGATTTAGAAGCATGTTAATTTATTGGAGAATTGGTTTTACACGTCTGAAAATGCATTTTGCATCGTTTAGAGGTCCTGGAGACCAAGTTAGACAAGGTTTGACCATGAGTTGATGATAGTTGACCAAGTTGAAATTCAAATAGTTTGATGTTAGATAATCAGTTAAGTTGGGTACTGGACTTCTGTGATGATTAAAGGTTGATTATGCAAGTAGTCGGCCGTCCTGGGTCCGAAAATTTTAAATCATGATTTTGACAATATAATTGATATCAGATTTTGATTTTGATCCCAAAAATGGGTTCAGAACGCCGAAATTAGCCAGGGGTGCCTGCTTGTTGATTAGATTAGGGGACCTGCATACGAAGCTCAGTCCTTGTGTCATGTTTAGCATAGTTTTGGAGAATCCTTAAGCGTTCAAGTTGATTTGGCAAAATTGTGAGATAAATGCAATTATGCAAAGTGCAAAATGAAATGCAAACCTAGAACCTAGGACCTAGTCACTGATCATGTGTCAGTCATTTTCATCATTGAATTTTTAGGTAACCAGATAAATCAATACAACATCCACTAGTTAGGAAACTATAGACATATGAATACTGATTTGTATGCTCAAAATTCAATACAACACCCACTGGCTATACAACCATGGACATATGAATATTGATTTTGTTTTCAGAATGTTGGATTAGATATAAGCACCTAGACACAAAAACCATGATGACCTGAATATCATGTCCATTTTGATATTGTAATTTGTATAAGCATCAAAACATAAACATCATGATGACCTGAATACGCCTTGTGGTGCAAACACATCAAGCAGTCAAGAGATCATTCTGAATCCAATGTGAATTACTCGTAGTGACCCTTTATCATTCACATCCTTATGTAAGATCGTGTTTCACAGTAGGAGTAAGAACTCACTCAAAAAGACCATAGTTAGATCAAATTTCCTTGAATTTGCTGGGTATCAATGGTTGAGGTACACATGGCCATCCAATACGAGATGAAGGCTCTTACAGATGGACACCATTTCAATCCAGAATTTCCAAAGTTGTTTAGATTTTCACTCAAAGTAGAAGACAAAGAAAAGATTTTTCCCACAGTCATCACTCTCAAAATCTGATAAAGGACATCATCGAGGAGCTTGAGGGAACAAAATATGTAGAAATCTCAATGTGAATCAGTAAGCATGCAAGGAGATAAAAGCATGTGAAGCATAAATTATTTCAGTTTGTTTGTGTTTGATTGCAAAAATCCTTTCTGGTAAGGAGACAAACTAGCTGACTCAGATGTGGCTTCAAAGGACTCTGACTGGATATGACACGTTTGAGGTATACTGGAGACCATAGGATATAACATTGATTGCCCCCAAGTTTTGAACATTGATAAGAGACCGAGGCTTTTGCAGATTGGTGTACAGACCAACTTTATTGAAAATAGGATGCAGAAACAAACTAGGAGATATGTACAAACTATAGCAAGACTAAAAGCTGGAAAAGACCAAGATTGCGCTGATAGATGGAGCATTTTGAACAAGTAGCACCCATTTTCTAGGTTTTCACCATCTTGGTAGAGATTCTATTTTTTCTACCAAGGCGCCTGTTTCCAAGTTTTCACCAAGGCACTTTTTCTTTTTCTCATTTTTTTTGTATTTTTCATTTTTTCAAATTTTTGTATTTTTCATTTTTTGATTTTTTTGTATTTTTCATTTTTATTTTTTTTGTCATACATCAAGGCACCTATTGCTAGGTTTTCACCAAAGTGATCATTTTTTTTCAAGACTTTTTCTGATTTTTATAATTTTTTCAGGACATTTTACCATAGACTGAATGCCTTAGGCGTAGAATTTCTTCAGATGGAGAATGTTGATTGGTTCTCAAAGCTGTTCTCCTTCAATCGTTGAGAGTTAATAGGCTCCAGAGCCAAAAGTAGCAGTAATAACAAAGGGACCTAGCTAGTTGGGTTCAAACTCCCCCTTGTGTTCTCTATGTGATTGATTTTTAGGAGTCTCTCTCAAGACTAGATCGCCAACCTGAAATTCTTTGTGTTTGAATTTCTTGTTGTAGCCTATAGACATTCTTTTCTAATATACTCTGAGATGATCATACGCTACTTGTCTGCGCTCATCTAGTAGTTCAAGTTCTTGCAACCTAGACACTATGTAGTCATCATCAGTTACTAGACCATGCATTCTGATTCTTAGTGATGGGATTTCAACCTCAATAGGTAGTATCGCTTTAGACCCATAAACTAAAGTGAATGGTGTAGCCCTAGTGGGCATTTTGATACTTGTTCTATAGGCCAAGAGAGTTGGATGCCAGTCTCTTCCTATTTTATTAATATGCAATGGAAGATTTTCAATAGATTCTTGTTTGATGCCTCTGCTTGTCCATTCCCTTGAGGATAGTATATGGACGACCAATGTTGTGTTATCTTGAATTTAGTGCATAAGGAATCTAGGTCCTTGTTCTTGAATTGGCCACCATTATTTGTGACTATGGAATGTGGAATTCCATACCAACATATGATTTAGTTTAGAATGAACATAGAGATTTGCTTGCCGGTTGCTTCACTACAACATTTGGGGTCGAATTTCGACGCCGATTTGTGACGCCACTACAATTTGTGTTTGTTTTTTGTATTTTTTTTTTCAAGTGCCCCCGACGGTGTCGTAATAGCGACAATGTGGTCGTAATTACGACACCCATGTGTTTATAAACAAAATAAAGAAAAAGAAAGTGCCATTTGTCATTTGTGAATTCGAAGAGCTGCCACAAAGATGACACTGTACTTTTGCATGGCTCAAAGAGGGCATTCGAGTTTCACATGCGTGAAGAGGTCGGCACCATGTGGGAAGAGGGCACTGGCACTTGAGGTAGGCATTCAAACTTTATCTTCTCATTAAATCAATTTCAGTCACATTGTTTACATCTTAGCATTGTCAGTAGTGGCATTATTTACATCTTAGCATTTGGAATGCTTGATGACCCGCGAGCTTTGAGAGCTAGGGCATCATTGCTATTACCTTCAAGGCATTGTTGGAAGTGTTTGATCTTTGTTTATTTTTTTTTCTATTGATATTCACTATGTGGTACTCCCTGTTTATGATCATTTCATGAGAAAATGTCTTGATGGCTTGCGGGCTGCAAGCTAGGGCATTATACATTGTTTATGAGCTCACTATTGAATACTAACATTGTTTACATCTTTTCATTTGGAATGCTTGATGACCCACGAGGTTTGAGAGCTAGGGCATCATTTCTATTACCTTGAAGGCATTGTGTAAAGTGTTTGATCTCTCTCTATTTGTTATGCTATTGATATTCACTATGTGGTACTCCCCGTTTATGATCATTTCACAAGGAAATATCTTGATGGCTCGCAGGCTGCAAGCTAGGGCATGATACATTGTTCATGAGCTCATTGTTTAATACTAGCATTTTTTACATCTTTTCATTTGGAATGCTTGATGACCTGCGAGCTTTGAGAGCTAGGGCATCATTTCTATTACCTTCAAGGCATTGTGTGAAGTGTTTGATCTCTCTTTATTTGTTTTGGTGTTGATATTCACTATGTTGTACTCCCCGTTTATGATCATTTCATGAGGAAACATCTTGATGGCTCGTGGGCTGCAAGCTAGGGCATCATACATTGTTCATGAGCTCACTATTTAATATCTGGCCAGACCATGCAAATGGTACCAAGCCAACCCAATCAGCCTAACAAAATGTGTCATGTTTATCTTTGTCAAATACACTCGTTCACCATTTTATTCTTGTTCTTCACACAAATATTGCATCAAAAGTAATTGTAAACAATGACTCAAAGAAAAAAAAAAATTACAATAGATCAGACCCCAAAAGAATACAGTCAACTACAATAGCTCACAGTCTCAATGAAATAAACAGTGTATAAAACAATATATGGTGCACAACAGCAACAAGCATGCAATGACAACAATAACATTGCATGATGTCTGAGCTCAAATTCAAAACAGTAAGTGTATTAATGTATGATCTAATAGCAGCAACCTCATTGATCATTACCTTTCACTCCTTCGTCATTATAGAAGAGATAACTACCTACAACTAGGGCATCATGCATTGTTTATGAGCTCACTGTTTGAGCACCTCATGTCCCTATTTGATTGGTCGGTGCTCAAATAGTGAGCTCATAAATAATGCATGATGCCCTAGCTTGCAGCCCACAAGTCATCAAGATATTTCCTCATGAAATGATCATAAACGAGGAGTACCACATAGTGAATATCAACAACAAAACAAATAAAGAGAGATCAAACACTTCACACAATATATGTTGTTTTATAAGATTTTATTAAGACTAAATATATTATTTTATGAGCTCACTATTTGAGCACCTCATGTCCCTATTTGATTGGTTGGTGATCTGTTTGTTATATTGATGCTATTAGATCAAATAAGGACATCAAATAGGGACATTAGTAATAAAGTAATACACTATGTGGTACTCCCCGTTTATGATCATTTCATAAGGAAATGTCTTGGTGGCTTGCGGGCTACTGCAAGGTAGGGCATGATACATTGTTCATGAGCTCACTGTTTAATACTGGCATTATTTACATCTTTTCATTTGGAATGCTTGATGACCTATGAGCTTTGAGAGCTAGGGCATCATTTCTATTACCTTCAAGGCATTGTGT
Source organism: Chamaecyparis obtusa (assembly GCA_027943335.1). Lineage (NCBI taxonomy): Eukaryota > Viridiplantae > Streptophyta > Pinopsida > Cupressales > Cupressaceae > Chamaecyparis > Chamaecyparis obtusa. Next base: position 2,154,252 of record BSBK01001179.1, on the reverse strand, counting down.
GAAGTGTTTGATCTCTCTTTATTTTTTTTGGTGTTGATATTCACTATGTGGTACTCCCCATTTATGATCATTTCATGAGGAAATGTCTTGATGGCTCGTGGGCTGCAAGCTAGGGCATCATACATTGTTCATGAGCTCACTATTTAATACTAGCATTGTTCATGAGCTCACTGTTTAATACTGGAATTATTCATGAGCTCACTGTTTGATATCTGGCCAGGCCATGTAAATGGTACTAGGCCAACCCAATCAACCCAACAAAATGTGTCATGTTTATCTTTGTCAAATACACTCGTTCACCATTTTGTTCTTGTTCTTCACACAAATATTGCATCAAAAGTAATTGTAAACAATGATTCAAAAAAAAAAACAATTACAATAGATTAGACCCCAAAAGAATACAGTCAACTACAATAGATCACTCTCAATGAAATAAATAGTGTATAAAATAATATATGGTGCACAACAACAGCAAGCATGCAATGACATCAATAACATTACATGATAAAATTTAATACTTTTAGTTTTTATTCACATTGCACATGCATAATTGTAGATGAGGATTAGTAATAGGGTGCCAGGCATTGCTTAGATCCTTTGGATCTAACCCCATCTTTTCCTTCCTTGCAGGTTTTGGATCATACAAGAGCATACTGGATTGAACCCCAGGTCAACACTTCATTACTTCAGGCAATGTGTGGTACCTTCATTATTTATGTTTATCCACATATGTATGTTTTCATTCATTCATATTCTTTTGAAAGTTGGCTTTAGTGACCATATATGATGATTCTTGATGTTTTTGGATCATTTGATGAAAATATGTAAAAGTTTTTTAAAAGTTTATATTTTTTATTTCAATTTTTAAAATCATAAAATGAATAAAATTTAAAGATAACAAATTAAGGTAATCTTTGTCTTCACTTAAAACAAAAACATAAAGCTCATAAAGCATGGTAAAAAAAGGCCCTAACTGTGGTAAAATGGAAAAGTTGCCACCTTGCACTGCTCTTCATATGGCAGCTACGAAGGAACTATGTTATAAAATTTCAAGGCATGAAATTTTATACTTTTTGACATCATACTTTTTTCTCCTTAGCATTGAGTTTACAATGTGGGGGACTCGAAGAAAATATATGTATAGTTATAAAATTTCATGCCTTGAAATTTGGCATGAAATTTTATAACATAGTTCCTTAGCATTTGATATTTATATGGCAGCCATGACTTGAGGTAGGCATTTGAGCTTTGTCTTCTCATTAAATCAATTTCATTTTGATGGCATTTGTTGATTTGATGGCAAAATATGAATGTTAATACTGGCATTGTTAATATGAATATTCACTATGTGGTACTCCCCGTTTATGATCATTTCATCAGGAAATATCTTGATGGCTCATGGGCTGCAAGCTAGGGCATCATGCATTGTTTATGAGCTTACTATTTGAGCACCTCATGTCCCTATTTGATTGGCCAGTGCTCTGTTTGTTATATTGATGTTATTAGATCAAATAGGGACATCAGTAATAAAATAATACACTTAGTTTTTTGAATTTGAGCTCTGGCATTATGCAATGTTATTGCTATCAAAATAGTAAGTGTATTAATCTATGATCTAATAGCAGCAACCTCATTGATCATTACCTTTGACTCCTCCATCATTATAGAAGAGATAACCACCTACAACTATATTTCATAATTCCTCCTTTGAAATCATAGGTTAGTTTAACTATTGGACAATGAGTTGATAGGAGTTTCAGATAGATTTGAATAAAAACTAAGAGCATTGAATTTTATCATGCAATGTTATTACTGTCATTGCATGCTTGCTATTGTTGTGCACCATATATTATTTTATACACTGTTTATTTCATTGAGACTGTGAGCTATTGTAGTTGACTGTATTCTTTTGGGGTCTGATATATTGTAGTTGTTTCTTTTTTCTTTGAATCATTGTTTACAATTACTTTTGATGCAATATTTGTGTGAAGAACAAGAACAAAATGGTGAATGAGTGTATTTGACAAAGATAAACATGACACATTTTGTTGGCCTGATTGGGTTGGCCTGGTACCATTTACATGGCCTGGCTAGATATTAAACAGTGAGCTCATGAACAATCATCCTACTACTTACACTGCAATTTCTATGTCCACTTACAATAATAAATTACAGAGTTTCACTGCAATTTCTATGTCCACTACCATTAAAATATATCACTCCTTTTATATAGGCATCCTTCTCATTAAGTGTTGCCATTAAAATATATCACTCCTCCTATTATATAATGTATATGCATACTTGTTTAAAATGTCATACTTGTTGCTCTTAAATATTATTACCATTTCACTCAAATTTACATAACATTAAAGCCAAGTCCAAAATGTATACATACGTGTAAGTATAGGAGAAGCTGGATTCTACAACTATTAAAAAAAACAAAACTATACCAATAGTAGCTTACGAGAAACTATACTTGTGCTTACCACACCATACCTCAGCATCATAATGCTTATCATTTTCAAGCTTCAGCGAGGCTTCGTACTATGCAGCATCCACAAATTTGTATGCAACACTGACTTAGGCTGGAGGTAAACTACATGTGTCATGTAAACAATATGGTTGAATTCAATCTCTTTTGCACGTTTTCAAGAGTTTTCCCACCAATAAAAGTGTAAATAACACATTGAATGTAATCTATGAACATTGCATGGTATGAGATCTCATTGAAGCTTGAAATATATGACTCCTCATGTTATTGTCAAAATTAAATTCAAATATTTCTCAAAACATTTATTCTTGTAGAATTAAGATATCATTATCTCAATAATAAAACAATCTTGCATAATAGCTTTTGAATCACATTGACACACACCCATGTTCTGTAGCATAGTTGGTTTTAGAAGTGTATGGCTTGACTATGCACATGCATAATTGTAGATGAAGATCAGTAATAAGGTACCAGGCATTGCTTAGATCCTTTGGATCTAACCCCATTTTTTCCTTCCTTGCAGGTTTTGGATAATACAAGAGCATACTAGATTGAACCTTGGGTCAACACTTCATTACTTCAGGCAATGTTTGGTAACTTCATTAGTTATGTTCATCCACTTATGTATGTTTTCATTCATTCATATTCTTCTGAAAGTTAATCTTTATGAGCTCAAATTCAAAGTAGTAAGTGTATTATTTTATTATTGATGTCCCTATTTGATCTAATAGCATCAATATAAAAAATAGAGCACCGACCAATCAAATAGGGACATGAGGTGCTCAAACAGTGAGCTCATAAAACAATATATTTAGTCTTAATAAAATCTTATAAAATAACATATATTGTGTGAAGTGTTTGATCTCTTTTTATTTATTTTGGTGTTGATATTCACTATGTGGTACCCTTCATTTATGATCATTACATGAGGAAATATCTTGATGGCTCGCAGGCTGCAAGCTAGGGCATCATACATTGTTCATGAGCTCATTGTTTAATACCGGCATTGTTTACATCTTTCCATTTGGAATGCTTGATGACCCACAAGCTTTGAGAGCTAGGGCATCATTTATATTACCTTCAAGGCATTGTGTGAAGTGTTTGATCTCTCTTTATTTGTTTTGTTGTTGATATTCACTATGTGGTACTCCCCGTTTATGATCATTTCATGAAGAAATGTCTTGATGGCTTGCGTGCTGCAAGCTAGGGCATCATGTATTGTTTATGAGCTCATTGTTTGAGCACCTCATGTCCCTATTTGATTGGCTGGTAATCAAACAGTGAGCTCATAAACAATGCATGATGCCTGAGCTCAAATTCAAAATAGTAAGTGTATTATTTTATTAAGACTAAATATATTATTTTATTAAGACAAAGTATTTTGGGTTAGTTTTATGTTATTTTATAAGATTTTATTAAGACTAAATATATGATATAAATTCATAATTATACTTTATGTATGTATGTATGTGTGTGTGTATATATATATATATATATATATATATATATATATATATATATATATATATATATATATATATATATATATATATATATATATATATATATGTATGTATGTATGTATGTATGTATGTATGTATGTATATATCTCTATATATGTATATGTATATATCTCTATATATGTATATATCTCTCTTTATATATATGTATATATATATATATATGTATATATATATATATATATCTCTCTCTCTCTCTCTATATATATATATATATATATATATATATATATATATATATATAGTTCAAAGGAGGAATTATGAAATATAGTTGTAGGTAGTTATCTCTTCGATAATGATGGAGGAGTGAAAGGTAATGATCAATGAGGTTGCTAATATTAGATCATACATTAACACACTTACTATTTTGAATTTGACCTCGGGTATCATGCAATGTTATTGTTGTCATTGCATGCTTGCTACTGTTGTGCACCATATATTGTTTTATACACTATTTATTTCATTGTGACTGTGACCTTGGTTTTTCTTTCAGAAGTGTATGGCTTGACTATGCACATGCATAATTGTAGATGAGGATCAGTAATAGGATGTCTTTCATTTCTTAGATATTTTTTTATCTAACCCCCATCTCTCTTTTCTTTGTAGGTTCTGGATCACACAGGGGCACACTATTGGAGATTTGCTAGTAGGCCAGTACTGACTGTATGTTTGTCATTGATGAAAACATATGGAAAGTAGTATGTGTGGAAGTCTTATGTAGTAAGAATTTTGTATATGTTGCATGGACATGATATCAGCATGATATCATGGGTGTAGAGGTTGAATGTGGGTACAGACAGTTATACAACAGCTTGTGTTACTAGTGTTCCTGACATAGTTACAAGCAGTGTTCTATGTATGGTTGTCTGTACAGTTGTCTTATGGGCATGCACCCTAGGATATATGTTGAAGACATGTTAGTGATATTTTAGTTATGAATGCATAGTCTAATGATGAACGCAAGTGAAGTTATGCAATTGCTATTCACCAGTAGCAGTTTCCTATGTTTATTCAGAAGAGCCGACAGAGATTTTATTGTTTCTTGATTTGCACCTATCTTGAGGATATGCACCCTTGGAGTTAAGCTTGGAGAAGTGTTATTGATGTTCGGTTAAGAGCGCATAAGTTATTTGAGCTTACAGAGAAAGTTCCAGTTGTTTTGGTAGAGCCGACAGTGTGTGTCGTGCATCTACAATTATATTATATGAACAGGTCCCAGAATGTGTTGCACCCATAGTAGAGCCGACATAATGTTTGTTGGAGTTTATTATGATTTCTCTAATATGATTTCAAGGTGGTTCTAACAGGCTGAATTGATTATATCATTTGGAGGAAAGATATTTATAGGCAGTCATTTGTGATTGCTTGAGTGTGGTTCATGGTTGATTAAGCAGAGCAGAGCAGAGTGTGTGAATTTTTGAACCATCAGAAGAAGGTCAATGTGACTAAGAAGAATATGTGTGCTATTCATTGGAACTGATCCAAATAGCAGGTCAAAGTGTAGCTCACCAAGATCTAGATATAGTGTGTATCTGTTATTCAGAAGGTTGTAGCCTTCGCCCATTTGAGCAGTGAGCTCTTAGATGGTGCATCCTCTCCCCTAATAGGGACAATTGTAAAAGACTATGAATAGGGTTTGACCCTTAACTAGGTCTACTATACTTAATATATTGTAAAGCTACTCCTAACAGGGTAAAGGATCTTCTATCAAGGATCATTATACACTAATACAAAATATTAGTGGGTATCAAGTCCCACCGGGTTTTTTACCTATTTGGGTTTCCCTGTAACCAAAATATTGGTGTTGTGTTCATGTGTTCTTTCATTGTGTTTATGCTTTATGTTTAAGTATACTTAATTGGATAAAGAATTGAAACTTGTAGATAACTGATTTACCCCCCCCCCCCCCCCCTTCTCAGTTATCTCTTGGGACTATTCCTAACACACACTAGATTCATACTCATGTCAAAAATTCATCACTTCAGGCAATGTCTAGCACCTTTATTATTTATGTTCATCCTCTTATATATGTCTGTACTCTTTCATTTTCTTCTGAAAGTCATTTTCCTTGTATAGTATATACAAGTTATTTTTCATATATATACATGTAATCTTTAGATGCAAAAATTTATTTTCCTTTACATGTATCTTTGCATGAAATAAACATAAATTAAACAAGATCATCTAATAATGCAAACTAGGGTACTGTAGTCACTTATCTAGTAATTAGTTCCCCAAACCATTACTAAGGATTGAACATAAGTCTAAGTCCCCAAATCTATTTTTCTATGTGTATAAAACAATATATGGTGCACAACAGCAGCAAGCATGCAATGATAGCAATAACATTGCATGATGTCCAAGCTCAAATTCAAAACAATAAGTGTATTAATGTATGATCTAATAGCAGCAACCTCATTGATCATTACCTTTCACTCCTCCATCATTATAGAAGAGATAACTACCTACAACTAGGGCATCATGCATTGTTTATGATTTCACTATTTAAGCATGTCATGTCCCTATTTGATTGGCCAGTACTCAAATAGTGAGCTCATAAATTGTGACACCCATTTGGTTATAAACAAAACAAAAACAAAAAGAAAGTGTCATTTGTAATTTGTGAATTCGAAGAGCTTCCACGAAGATGACACTGCACTTTTGCATGGCGCGAAGAGGGCATTTGAGTTTGGCATGCGCAAAGAGGTCGACACCGTGTGGGAAGAGGACACTGGCACTTGAGGTAGGCATTCGAGCTTTGTCTATTTGATCATAAATGGGGAGTACCACATAGTGAATATCAACAACAAAACAAATAAAGAGAGATCAAACACTTCACACAATATATGTTTCTTTATAATATTTTATTAAGACTAAATATATTGTTTTATGAGCTCACTGTTCGAGCACCTCATGTCCCTATTTGATTTGTTGGTGCTCTATTTGTTATATTGATGCTATTAGATCAAATAGGGACATCAGTAATAAAATAATACACTGTGGTACTCCCCATTTATGATCATTTCATGAGGAAATGTCTTGGTGGCTCACTAGCTACTGCAAGGTAGGGCATGATACATTGTTCATGAGCTCACTATTTAATACTGGCATTATTTACATCTTTTCATTTGGAATGCTTGATGACGTGTGAGCTTTGAGAGATAGGGCATCATTTCTATTACCTTCAAGGCATTATGTGAAGTGTTTGATCTCTCTTTATTTGTTTTGGTGTTGATATTCACTATGTGGTACTCCTTGTTTATGATCATTTCATGAGGAAATGTCTTGATGGCTCGCGGGCTGCAAGCTAGGGCATCATACATTGTTCATGACCTCACTGTTTAATATCTGGCTAGGCCATGTAAATGGTACCAAGCCAACCCAATCAACCCAACAAAATGTGTCATGTTTATCTTTGTCAAATACACTCATTAAACATTTTGTTCTTGTTCTTCACACAAATATTGCATCAAAAGTAATTGTAAACAATGATTCAAAGAAAAAAGAAACAACTACAATAGATCAGACCCCAAAAGAATATAGTCAACTACAATATTTCATAGTCACAATGAAATAAACATTGTATAAAACAATATATGGTGCACAACAGCAGAAAGCATGGAATGATAGCAATAACATTGCATGATACCCGAGCTCAAATTCAAAATAGTAAGTGTATTAATGTATGATCTAATAGAAACAACCTCATTGATCATTACCTTTCACTCCTCCATCATTATAGAAGAGATAACTACCTACAACTAGGGCATCATACATTATTTATGAGCTCACTGTTTGAGCACCTCATGTTCCTATTTGATTGGTCGGTGCTCAAACAGTGAGCTCATAAATAATGCATGATGCCCTAGCTTGCAGCTCTCAAGCCATCAATACATTTCCTCATGAAATGATCATAAATAGGGAGTACCACATAGTGAATATCAACAATAAAATAAATAAAGAAAGATCAAACACTTCACACAATATATGTTGTTTTATAAGATTTTATTAAGACTAAATATATTGTTTTATGAGCTCACTATTTGAGCACCTCATGTCCCTATTTGATTGGTCGGTGCTCTATTTGTTATATCGATGCTATTAGATTAAATAGGTGTATGCACCCTAAAATGGTCACCTTGTCTTTGGGCCCCATTCAACAATTTATCAAATCCCTGAATCAATATTTTCAAAAATAGTATTTTATCAATTATATCAATTTCCTTTATCAAATCCTATTTCATCATTTTCGATTATTTTCTATGGGCTAACCATTTTTCCCTAAAATTCTTTATTTATTTAAAAGGAATTCTCTCCCCTTTTAATAAATAAAAAGCCCCCACTTTTCATCTTATCCTAAGTTGCACAAATAAAGCATTATTCTTATTTTATAAAAAGAAGAAAAAATACTTTTTGTCTTATATGGACACAAAAGTCAACTCTTATTTTCTCATTGGAGGATATTTGTGCACATGGATTGCTTCTCTTTTATGCTCCACCCTTGATTAAATCTTTTGCCTCTTAATCTCCGTTGTCCGTTGATTTCATTTCCTATAAAAAAAGAGCTCTCTTCTTCATTTTCATAAGCATCTTTTGAATACTAATGTCATGTTGTAGGTTTTCTAGGTCACTTTGGAGCTTTTGAAGATTTGGAGCATTCTTAGCTTTTTCATTTACATAGTTGGATTATCATGACATTCATAGCTTAGTTTTCTTTATGCTTTAGATTTAACTCACCTAGTTTAATTAGGAGGCTTTGTAATTCTTTCATTTCATTTCATAGCTTAGCTTGCATAGCTTGCATCTTCATTTCTAGTATAGCATTGCATTTCATTTTGATTCTTGGGGATATTGGCATTCTTTCCCTTGTCTTCATTTGAATCTCCCATTGTGTGGTTGACTAGCAAGGTCATAAGCTTAATAGCTCTAGCTGAGAGCAATCTTAAAATCTTTGCAACTCCATTCATAGGGAGCTCTAGGTCACTTTCTAAAGTTTCCCATTCATGGATTCCCTTGAATGTAATGACTTAGAGAAGTGCACTATTTAGTGTGTACAATAAGGACATCAGTAATAAAATAATGCACTTACTATTTTGAATTTCAGCTCATAAATATTAAGATATCTTACTATTTCAAATTTCTATGTGCTTTGAGCCAATGAAATTTTTATCATCATGATAAAGTAATAATGCATTAAATGTCTTACTTATGTCCCTATTAAGTTTTAATTTTATAGTGAATTAATGATTTATAATTCAGTTGTAGCAGCTCAATGTGTTTGATCTCAAGAATACCCCTTACTTGGTTTCCTACAAAGCTTTTGGCAAAATCTATCAGAAAATGAGAAGCTATGAGAAGGTGACATGAAGCTAATGAAAGGAGGCATCTCCAATTTTTTTTGCAGATATACACATTAAGGATCATGTCAGATAATACAAGGAAATTTGATCAAAATAGGGAGACAATCGCTAGATTGCTGTCTAACTTTCAAAGAGAAGGCGATGACAAATGTTATTGTCCATGCAAGAGTTGTAACGGGTTAAAGACAAGAATCAAAATCAAAATAGCAAAGAGACATTATAGGGATAATGGTCACATGGAAGGGGGGTTTGATTATAATCCAGTGGTAAGTTGTTTGTTATAGTATTTTCACAATTAATATACATATGAACCATGGAAGGAGGTTTGATTATCATCATTTTTATATAGGTCAATCTCCCCAATGTGAATATAGAGGATGATCCCATGGAAGATGACGATCATGCGCCAAAAAACACATTTGAAGATGATGGTGAAGACACCTAAAAATCTTTTAGAAAATAAAGTATTTTTACTTTTTGAAAAATCCCTGATGACATCATCATTTGTTAATTAATTATTTATTTAATTAATTTAAATATTTTTATGTCATTAAATCTCTTTATCTTAATTAAAAATATTTAATTAAGAAATCCCTCCCAAAAATGTTTAAATCTTATTTAAACATTATTCTCCTTATTTATTAATTATTTAATTAATAAATTGACCAAAAATCCCAAAATAAATAATTTATTTATTTTTTGACCAAAACTTGGCCAATTTCCTTAAGACCACTAACCTCTTCCAAAATCTTCTAATCCTTCTTTAATTTTGATTAAAGGCTAATCCCATCCTTTCTAACCCTAATCTCAACTCAAAATATTTAATTAAGATTAAATATTTAATTTTCATATTTATTAAATATATTTTAATAAATATTCCCAAAATCAAAAGCCTTTGGAATGAATAAACATTTATTCATTCTCCCTAAAACCTACGAAAACTCTAGACTTTTCTAGAAACTTCTCAACCCAACCTCTTCACCCATCCTAATCCTAAAATCCCCTAATCCTAATCCTAATCCTCCCCCTAACCTTGTCACATTCCCTAAACAAGGTTAGCCAACTCCTAAGCTTGACCCAAAGTCAACAAACTTCTAGAAGCTTCTCTTACATGCATTGAAAGCATTTAAGGTCTCCTTATCTCTCTTACATGCATTTATGGTGCATTTAAGAAGCCCCTCACCCCTTTCTTACACCTTTTGACCTTAGGCACATTTTCCAAATTGTGTACATTCCTCTCATCTTTCAATCCAATCCCCTTATGACACTTGTCACAAGAAGATAACCCTTCCCCTAATGAGCCTCAAACTCATTAAAGCTTTTGAGATAAATAAATCTTTATTTATCTCCTAAATTCTATATTTATCCTTAGAAAGCCTAGACTCTTCTAGAAAGTCTTCATCCTCATCCAAAGCCTAGACTCTTCTAGAAAGTCTTCATCCTTATCCCCTTGACTCAACCCCTAACCTTACCCCAAACTCTAACCTATCCTCCTAACCCAAGCCCTTAAGAAATCCTATAAATACTCCTCCTTCCAAGAGCAAATTATTAGCTTAGTTTTTATCATTTATTGCATTGTTATCATGAGCATTTTTAGCTAGATCATCTTAGCATACATCTTAATTGTTAGATTTCTTCATGTTTTTCATGTTTTCTAACACATCTTACAATAGCTTAATGGATTAATCTTAGTTCATATTTCAAGCTTTTCTCATCATTTATGCATCACCATAAATCCCTCTCCATGCATTTGAGAGCACACCCACATCCCTCTAATTGAAGCAAATCAAACATTTTCTCTATAGCACTTGTTTTTAGCAACAATCTTGAGCTGGATTTGGTTTTGTTTTCATGTCTTATGCTATTTTTAGTTCATGAACATGTTAGATTAGTCTAATGTTTGAATTTTTCAGCCTTTCAAGACAGGTAACAGGTTCAAAATCATAGTCTACATTCTGGCACGCCTGATGGGACCCACTTCACGGGTTCTTTGCAAACATTTTGATTTTTCAAGCTTATAGGTGGACGAAGCACTTCGAATTCTTCTTCCTCTTCTTGTCTATATTCTTCTTCTATTCTATCTACTTCTTCTTCTTCTCTTGCAGAATCATGGCAAATTTTTCTAAAAATAAAAATAAAAATGTTTAAGGAAGCAAAATCATACACACCTTGTTTAGTGCTTAAAATGAATCCCCAAATCATTGTTGAATGCATTAAGGACTAAAATTTTTAAAATTTGTTCTAATAAACAAGAAAAATTAATCAAAGCATTTGCATCCTTGCAACATCAAGGTTTTAGATGCATTCATGCAAAAATTAGGAACACTTGAAAGCTTTGGGTACTTAAAAAGAATCTCAAATTTGCATTTTAAAATCTAAAATGGGTTCCGAAAATCAGTCCTAGAAATTCTAACATCTTTTTGTGGCAAAGTCTTGAATGTTTTTCCAATTCATGCATCAAACTAAATCTAGGAACTTTGCTTTGGGGTCTAAAAAAAAAAAAAGTCAAAACAAAATCTTTAATGAAACTAAAGGAATGAACTTAGGTCCTAAAGTGTCATTTTCATTTTGAAAATCAAACACAATCTTGAATGATCTAAATTGGAAAGAAAAGCATCCCTATTCCTTCCTTGTTGTATTTTAGTTCAAACAAACTCAATCTTGAATGATCTAAGGTTAAAACAAAGCACTTTCAAAGTTCTAAATCAACACGCTCACTCAATTTTGAATGCTCAAAGGAAAGAACTTGCAATCGCTCAAATCGTTTATCTTTTGGAGAAAGAAGAAATCAAACCTTAAGCACTTGTGTCTTCAATTTCAAAAGTTTTTTTTCAAACATCACTTAATCAATTTGAAAAAAAAAAAAAGGAACAACTTGCTTGATGTGCATCTAGGAGCTTTACATTTTTTGTATAATCCTTGTTAAAGTAAGCAACGTAGAACATTTGAACGCGGACAAGTTCACTTGTTCTACTTTTAGCGAGGCCTGTCCAAGGAGAAAAGTGCTTCCTCCTCAGAGAACGACCTCAAACCGGTATCCCCCTCGGCCGGTATATAAATAAAGTGAAGGCAAAAAGTACTCACTTATATCTCCTAATCCACGGGCGTTTTGTGCCAAATGCAAATGTCTGGGGAAAGGTAAATATTCCTCCCCCAGCATTGTTGGCTAGGCTCTTAAGTGAGTCACAGGCGGTCAGCATAACCGGGTATGGAGACTCCACAGAACTATTAAAAACCTGATAAAATAGAGGCTACCCTATCTACATCCGAAAGTATCAAAATCCTTGTGCAAGGACCGATCCAAGGGGTTTACCGGATCACCTCAAGATTACTCACCATTTGTATTCCCTTTTAGGGGGTACCAAGCTGTGGGCAAGCGATTTTGATACTCACCTTCCTTAGGTAGATCTGTTTGAAGTGCTTGACAGTCAATACTCCGTGAAAACACTTGTTGGAACATACACTTTCAAAAGCTTTATCAGAGTTAGTCATCCTGCTTGTATCCCGCAAGGTTGCTTTGTCCCTTGCGGAGATTGCTTTTTCAAAAATCTTTGTTGAAATCTATCCTTTGCCATTGGAAAACATCAAACTGATCTACAACTTGGTTCAAAGATACTCAGAAAAGCCATGTCAGTCCAAATCCTACCAAAATCCAAAAAATGTCCAAAGCTTTCAGAATCTCAAATCATGGTCTTCCAGTCATATTCAATCCAGCCTTGTCATCCTTTCCTCCTATCCTAGGTTAGCAAAGTCATCTTGGTCATCCCCCATCCCCTTGTCTGTCTTCCTCTAGAGTCAGTCATCTTCCAACCTTGAGCCAAATCCAATCCCAGTCTGATCCTGTCAGTCATCCCAGTCTGGGTCTTAGTCTTCCAGTCCATCTTTGTCCTCCATCCTTATCCAACTCATCCACAAGCCAGCATGTCTCAAAACTATTATGATGAGTTTGGTTATTATGTCTCTCCCCTCAATCCATCCTATCCCAAAGATGATGAAAGCCTTGTAGATCACGATGCATATTTTGAAAATCCTAGCAAGTTTGCTCCAAACATTCCCCGGCATCCAATCATTCCTCCAAAATATCCTATCATGCCTTCACGCTTATCCACTAGCACTCCCTTTCATGTCCTTGGCAAGGAAAATCCATTATCTTATCCATCCACAACTTATCCCTATCTTAAACCTACACATCCTCCATATGCATCCTTCATACCTCCATCTCCTGCTATGGTCATATCCCAATCACCACCATTCCCTCGAAACACTTCACGCTACTTCCCTTATCTAAAACCTCCATCCACTTATCCTCCAAAACCCTTTCAAAACCAAACACCAAGTCTTCCAATCCTTTTCCCCAATCCTCCATCCTATCTCAATCCACCATCTTCTATTCCAAACCACATTTCTAACAATCCCCTCCCACAAGCAGAGTGCATCCTTCAAACCACTTCATATCCCATACCTCGATCCATCACCTCTACCTCTTTAGCACCATCATCCCCTTAAGAAAGTTCAAAATCTTCAACCCCACCTTCATGTGAGGACCATCCAAGCTCCCCATCTTCTACACATTCTAATCCCTCACCTCCTCCAATCCGAAAGTCTCCAAGGAGTTTCACAAGGAAGCCAATAACAAATCCCACTCCTAAAGTTGAAGGGCTATGCCATCTCAAACCTTCATTTGAAGCCATCACTGATGAGGCCCATCCATCACTCCCATCTATCATCTATCTTGCGTACATTGATCCTCTTCCATCTCCTAGCATCATTGATTCCCTTCCATCTGAAGTTTTCATCCAATCCCCACCAACATTACCTCCTCCTAGCATTATCCAAAGCATGTCTGATGAACCTCATAAGTTCACCCCTCTTCCTACCATCACAACTACAAAATCTTCCATCCTTTCATCCATACCATCTGAAGAGTTCTTCCTTCTTCCAGACATCACAACTACAGAATCTCCCATCCTTCCATCCACCCCATCTGAAGAGTCCATCCATGCATCCCCTAGCATTCTATCCACACAAATCCTACCATGTCAAGATCTTTCCCAAAAGCATGTTGAAATACTCGCAGAAGAAAATCAAGATCCAATCCCTTCACTTCCCCCATCACATGTTCTATTGCTTCCATCACCCCCAATCCAAAATCCTACAATCCTAATTCCTCCAATCCAAGATCCTATCATCCCAATTTCTCCAATTGAAGATCCATTACTATCCCCCAATCCCAGTCAAAATCCCACCATCCTATCCTCTCCTCTTGAGGATCTTCCAATCCAAACTATCCCACAACCATCACCCTATCCTCTTGGATCACTTACATTTGTCAAAGGCAGTCCACTTGAAGCAAAAGCAATAAGTTCCATGTCTTCCATCAGGGAACCAGAAATTGGATGTTTATCATATTCCCCAAGTCAGAAATATCCTTGTTTGGATAAAATGCTCAAAAAATGGAATTATCAAGGCAAAGGCCTAGGCATCCATGAACAAGGAAATCTGGAACCTATCCAAGACAAGAAACATCCAAAGTTATGTGGCATTGGTCACACATCAGAAGAAGGCACTTCCTCCAAAAATGTTGGTACAACTAAAGCTAAATTCAAGCCTCCTTCCAAACCCACCATCACTTCTTCCAAAATGTATAATGCCATTCCTCCTCCTCCATCGTTACAACCAAAGACAACCTATCACATTCCTCCTTCATCCTCCAAATCCATTTGGGGTCCCTATGTCCCAAAATCTTCTAGCACATATCCTATACATACCCAATCCATTTTGGGACCTTACATCCCAAAATATCATCCCCCATCTTATCCTACTGAGTCTTTCATCCAAAATCCAAACATCCCTAGTCAGGATCAACAAAGGCACATGCCCACATATCCTATCTACCAATCTCCTTCCATCTCTCCATCCATATTTCTTCCATCCCGCACATGTCCTCATATTCACTCTAATGCTCCCCACAATTTGGATGCCATATCCAATATGAATAAAAGGAAATATCCACATAGATCTAAGGATTGCCATGTCCAGTCTAAATGATATGGTCAACCAAAGAAAAATCCAATCAAGCAATCCAAAGCATCCCAATGGCCGCAAAGGCCCAGCAAAGCAAAAGCAAAATCGGATGCATACCAATCGCCACAAAAGCCCACCAAAGCTAAAGAAAAAATGATGTGGATCCCAAAGCAAAAAGATGTAATGCATCTAAAAGAAACATCTACAATGGCATCCAAAGTTGCTAATCCCCCAGCTATTCAGTCTTCTCCTCCATCTCCTAAATCTATTTTGGGTCCCAAAGATTCAAAATCTCCTAGCATAAATCCTCCATCACATCCACCTCTATCTTCCACATCCTATCCACTTCATCCACCTTCCTTGCAATATGTGCCAATGTTGGTCCTGATAGCATCTCCCAATCATGATCACTTTCCATCTTTCCATCCAAACAATTTCTACCACCATATCTCCCATCTACCCCATCTTATCCATGCCTTTGCATAATCCCTCCATCCCAATAAAGTTGTACCAACATCCAGAGAAATCAGAAAGGAAGCAAAAAAATCAGAAGATGTCAGCAACAAATCAGAAGATCAGTGAAGAAAGATAGCAGCACATCACAATATCAGAAGGTTAGCATCTAGTCAGCAAAAAATTAGAAAATCCATAAAAATTGGAAAAATCAAGAGAAAAGTATCAAAAAAAAAGAAAAAGAGAAAAACATTCGTTCAATGGTGAAAACTTGGCAATTCAAGTGCCTTGGACAAGTACCATGGTGAAAACCTGGCAAATAGGCATCATGCGTAGGCTCCCCCCAATTCCTTTCTGTAATTGGGGGCCATTCCCTTCTATCACCTCTTATCCAACATCTCCTCCATCCCATTTGTCTCTCACCTCCTTCATCCTCCTTTGGATCTTGATGAAAAAACAAAGACTACCAGGTATACATGCTTTTGGGCACCTTCTTGCATCCATCACACCTTTCGGCTACATATCCTCTATCTAATCCATTCATCCTAGCTTCCATATACCTTCCTTATCCTCTTGTTAGCATATCTTCCATCCAAGCATACCCCATGTCTCTGAAATACATGAACTATCCTAAGAAGGGGGCATCTTATTCCTTGGTAACATATTCCTTGGAGACTATCTTTCATCCAAAATCTTCCATCTCCCAAATCCTTAAGCAAATCCACCATCCAATCCTTGAGCATTCCTCTATCCAAATCCCTCAGCAGTTCCTCTAGCATTCCATCTTCCAATCCTCAAGCATTCTTCCATCCAAATCCAAATTTTCCTCCATCCAAATCTCCTAGCAGTTCCATCATCCTCATCCTAAGCATTTCCTCCATCTTTCCATCACCTAGTATCTTCCCTTGTCATTGGTATCTAGCTATAGGCTAACCTCATGCAATCCAATGCCATCCATCCATATCCAACTATTGCTAGCAAACTTCTAGCCATCTTCCAATCCTATCCACATCCTCTAGCTATCCAACATCCAAGATCAAGCCAATCCATCCAATCCAAATCCTTAGTCTTGTAGCAAGCCTTGATCTCAATCCAATCATCATCGTTGGGATATGTCCTTCCCAAATCTATGTCATTTCAGGACACATCTTCCGTCAGTCTGTCTTGGCTTTCCAGCCCAATTGGGGCATCATCCTACATATCTTTGGAGCTTCAGCTTCATCCCCAGGTTCTTTGTACATCCTAATCTTGAGTCTTGTACCATAGCGTCAGTCGTGTCTCCACCTAAACTCATTTGTACATATGTGTCTTTAGGACCCATCCTTTGTGTCTGGCATCCCTTGTCATTGTCTTGTTGTACATATCCTTGTTAGTCCTGCAGTAGTATCTGATAAAAAATATTGTCCTACCCAACCTCGCACTTCAGCAACATCAATTGTTGACTATCCTTGATCATCATGACCATCTTTGAACTTCATCATTTGCCAATCAGCAACACAGCATTCTCCCCATCAGCATCGGGTCCGCACAGATTTATGCTTTTGTTTTGTCTGACCTAAGCCTAATCACAAGTCCCCTCAGTTGTATCCTCCCTATCTGACTTAATCTTCCACCAAGCACACCAGGTCCGTGTCGATGTATCCTTCCACATGTTCAGACCAATCTTCGCGCCATCAATCAAATCAAATCTCTCTCCTTGGCAAAGGTTGTCTTTTGGAGTTATCATTTTGGCCTTGGATTTTGTCCTTTGGGTCTTGTTAATCCTTTACAGCTTCTCGTTGTTCTCTACTCAAAGTCGCCACGATCCTTTATATCATGGTGCGCTATGAATGAGGATAATTTGGGGCAAGGTCTTTTGATCTTTTACTTCTGCCTGTGAGTCAGTTGTGTGTTTGTGGTTTCTTCAGCATCGTTTCCACCATGCTTCCTCTTGGGTTCATGCGTGATGCTGGGGCAACCCTGCGTGTCTTTTTAGCATCGGTCCTATGCAACACTGGTGACAAGGCCTCGTGATCCCAGTATCCTTGGCAGGTCTCTAGCATTGCTATATTAAACTAGGTTGTGCTCTCTAAAAGATATAAAGCATGGAGCTTCCCCAAATCCCCTGCATCTTGCATCATATAGATTAATCTTGCATCCTCATATAGCTGCATCCTGCATTTTGCATTCCATCTCATCTTGCATTCACCCATCTTTGCTCTTGGAAGCTTGGTAATTTATCTCCCCTGCTTCCTCAGTCATTCCTTCTCTATTTCCTTTCGAGAAAATTCCACAACATTTATTCCTTGTGTTATTTTCTCGAGGGGGCACAATCCCTTATTTCTCTCAATTCTAGCCTTGGGCATCTTATTTTCTTGT
The DNA here is from genome assembly GCA_027943335.1 of Chamaecyparis obtusa. Classification (NCBI taxonomy): domain Eukaryota; kingdom Viridiplantae; phylum Streptophyta; class Pinopsida; order Cupressales; family Cupressaceae; genus Chamaecyparis; species Chamaecyparis obtusa. Next base: position 2,136,046 of record BSBK01001179.1, on the reverse strand, counting down.
CTTTGAAGCCATGCCACTTGCGGCATCGCATCAAAGAGGGGCAAAATGTAGACACCTAAAAATTCTTTAGAAAATAAAGTTTTTTTATTTTTTGAAAAATCCCTGATGACATCATCATTTGTTAATTAATTATTTATTTAATTAATTAATTAATTTTTATGTCATTAAATCTCTTTATCTTAATTAAAAACATTTAATTAAGAAATCCCTCCCAAAAATGTTTAAATCTTATTTAAACATTATTCTCCTTATTTATTAATTATTTAATTAATAAATTGACCAAAAATCCCAAAATAAATAATTTATTTATTTTTTGACCAAAACTTGGCCAATTTCCTTAAGACCACTAACCTATTCCAAAATCTTCTAATCCTTCTTTAATTTTGATTAAAGGCTAATCCCATCCTTTCTAACCCTAATCTCAACTCAAAATATTTAATTAAGATTAAATATTTAATTTTCATATTTATTAAATATATTTTAATAAATATTCCCAAAACCAAAAGCCTTTGGAATGAATAAACATTTATTCATTCTCCCTAAAACCTAAGAAAACTCTAGACTCTTCTAGAAACTTCTCAACCCAACCTCTTCACCCATCCTAATCCTAAAATCCCCTAATCCTAATCCTAATCCTCCCCCTAACCTTGTCACATTCCCTAAACAAGGTTAGCCAACTCCTAAGCTTGACCCAAAGTCAACAAACTTCTAGAGGCTTCTCTTACATGCATTGAAGGCATTTAAGGCCTCCTTATCCCTCTTACATGCATTTATGGTGCATTTAAGAAGCCCCTCACCCCTTTTTTACACCCTTTGACCTTAGGCACATTTCCCAAATTGTGCACATTCCTCCCATCTTTCAACCCAATCCCCTTATGACACTTGTCACAAGGAGATAACCCTTCCCCTAATGAGCCTCAAACTCATTAAAGCTTTTGAGATAAATAAATCTTTATTTATCTCCTAAATTCCATATTTATCCTTAGAAAGCCTAGACTCTTCTAGAAAGTCTTCATCCTCATCCAAAACCTAGACTCTTCTAGAAAGTCTTCATCCTTATCCCCTTGACTCATCCCCTAACCTTACCCCAAACTCTAACCTATCCTCCTAACCCAAGCCCTTAGGAAATCCTATAAATACTCCTCCTTCCAAGAGCAAATTATTAGCTTAGTTTTTATCATTTATTGCATTGTTATCATGAGCATTTTTAGCTAGATCATCTTAGCATACATCTTAATTGTTAGATTTCTTCATGTTTTTCATGTTTTCTAACACATCTTACAATAGTTTAATGGATTAATCTTAGTTCATATTTCAAGCTTTTCTCATCATTTATGCATCACCATAAATCCCTCTCCATGCATTTGAGAGCACACCCACATCCCTCTAATTGAAGCAAATCAAACATTTTCTCTATAGCACTTGTTTTTAGCAACAATCTTGCGGTGGATTTGGTTTTTTTTTCATGTCTTATGTTGTTTTTAGTTCATGAACATGTTAGATTAGTCTAATGTTTGAATGTTTCAGCCTTTCAAGACAGGTAATAGGTTCAAAATCATAGTCTACAGATGGTATGAATGCATTGATCGTTGACACATTTGGTACCAGTGCTGCTAGTGCTACTACTGTTGCTGATAATGATTATGATGAGAATTACATTGACGATGTCCATGATATACCTCTACTTGAGAAGGCAGACATGACCCTTTACGAAGGCTCCCAATCTACTCTTCTCTCTGTTGTATTGTTGTTGGTGAATTTGAAGGTTATGAATGGTTTATCCAACATAGCAATGTCACATATGCTAAGGTTTGTCATATATGTCATTATAGTCTATAAAAGGTGAAACATGTACCACTAAGATTGTTTATAGTAATGACTTATATTATTTTTTCCAGATTGATAGGTGACTTTCTGTTACCACCATCAAATGTTCTCCCTCGCTCATACTGAGAATTATGTGTCACTATGAAACATATTGGAATGGAGTATCAAACAATAGATGCTTGTCCTAAAGATCATATTATTTATTATAAAGAACATGAAAATGCAACAGAATGCCCTGAATGCCATACGAGTAGATATCAAGATGATCAAGTGACAAAAAAGGTGCCTCGCAAGGTTCTTTGTCACATCCCCATTATTCCATGTCAAAAATGATTATTCAGGTATAATAGCTTGGCACAATTTATGGATTACTATGCACGCAACAGGATTCAAGATGACATTATTTGAATGTCTACAGATGGTTCATCATTTATGGACATAGAGGAAAAGTGACCACACTTTAAAGAGGAACCTCAAAATCTCAGGCTTTCTCTGGCAGCAGATGGTGTCAATCCGCATGGAGAGATGAGATCTGTTTGCTAGGTGTGGCCTATTTTTGTTATAAACAATAACCTTCCTCCATGGATGTCAATAAAGAGGGAGCACATTATGTTGGCAATGATTGTTCTAGGTATCTTATTATTTTATAGTTATCTACATGTAATTATATAATTATCTAATGTTGTTGTTAATTCAACTAGGTAAGTACCAAGTGAAAGATATTAATGTATATATTGCACCTCTTATCGATGAGTTGTTGGTGTTATGGAATGGTTTCACCATGTATGACATCTCCCGACCAATTGGACAAAGAGAATTTCAATTTTATGCAATTCTTTTGTGGACAATTCATGATTCTCTAGGTTTGACACATTTTTGTGGTATGTTATGGTGAATTTTAGTTGTATGCAATAATTCAAATTCTAAAAATATACATATTTAATCTAATTTTATTGTTATCTTGTAGGTATTCAAATAAATGAAAAATTTGCATGTCCAATTTGTGGTCCAAAGATGAAATCCCGTCATTCCAAAAGTTTAAGAAAATGGTGTTTGATGAGTATAGGCAGTTCCTCCCCAAAAATTATAAGTATCAAAGTGCAAAAAGTCATCTTTTCAATGAGAAAGAAGAGACTACATCAAAGCCCCGAAGAATGACACCTCACCTATGGAAGTTGGAATATAATAGAATTCAAGGTAATATCATTCCACGTAATGGTCGATGTTTGAAAATTATATATTTTGATTGTGTTTTGTTGGCTAATTATGTAGTTGATGATCTTGAAGGTCGTGAAGGCATCAAGATGATCAAGAGACAATGTGAAAAATATTGGACGGAAGGCATGACAAAGAAAAACTTGGCAAAATTTGTAGTGACATTCATGATTCCAATCATACAATGAAAAATATCATTGAATCAAATAGCAATGGAGACCATATTAATGCAAGTGCTCTTCCTTGATTATTAACAGAGCAACAAAGTAATGCCATAAAAGAAGTGATCCAAAAAATTTGATTTTCTATAGGATTTGTTGCGGATATAAGCAATCTCATATTAAAGAAAAATGATTTTGGGTCAGGGATGAAAACACATGATTGGCATAACTTCACCAAGGTAAGTCATACTCTTTTATATTTACAATATATTTGTGTAATTGAATTCAATTTTCATTGTATGAAATGATCAGTTGACAATTGTTACAGTATTTGCTACCCCTATCTCTCCCAGAGAACTTCGACAATAATATCAAACAAGTGATATATGATCTTGGAAAATACATGAGGTAAGCAGTGATATTTGTTCAATATATCAAATAATAATATCAAACTAGTAATATATTGTAAAGTCTCATATTTATATATTTATATATTTATGTCTTAAATCTCTTGTAGGTGGTTGTCATCTAAAGAAACTCATAAAGAAGATATAAAATATTAAAAGAAAAGAATTTGTTGATTATTGTGTGAAATGCAAAAGTGTTTACCTCCATCTTTTTTCAATGCACAAGAACACTACCTCATACACCAAGTTGAGGAGATTGAATTGTGTGGACATGTACATGCTAGGTCAATGTGGATGGTTGAGAGGCACTTGAAATTTTTGAAGGGTTTGGTATGAAAAAGAACACATCCCAAGGGTTCTATGATTGAGGGATATATGGTATACCAGATGATGGTGTACATTACTCAATATCTTTCTAATCTTGCAGCAAAGACCCATATAGATTGCATTTGGGATCTTGACTCAATTAAAAAATTTGAAGGGGAGTACTTGGTGGGCAATGGTAGATTTAGGAAACTAAAAGGTAATAAATTATGAGATGTTATTGTAGTAAATTAATTCTTAATCTTCAAAATAAATCTATTGTGATTCATCTATTTACTTTTGTACAGCTCCTAAAGAGTGGGATGCAATACATTTGTTTATTGCAAACAATCAAAATTGGATGGCGGCATGGATTGAATGATGTTAACATGATGGTCATAGATTAACATGAGAATCTGTGTCTTCATTGGTTATACAAGCTCATCACAATGGAGATCCCAATGTTACACAAAAGGAAATAGATTTAGCATATGGTTTAAGAGATCACTAGGTACTTATAAATTTGTTAATTAATTAATCATATGTTTTTCAACTCGCGATGCAATAATTTATACATGTTTGACATTATTGCAAGTGAAACACCACAAGGCTATGTTTTGCAATGGTTATAAATTTCGCATCAAAAAGTTGGATGACACGAAAAGAACTTGTGATTCTAGGATAAGTGCAGTGTTCTAGGTGACTAATATTTTATCTAGAAATGACTTACATCCTCGAGAGTCACAAAATAGATACTATGGTATTTTGGTTGATATACTTGATTGTGAATTCAATTCCTTCAAATTAGTTCTCTTCATTGTGAAATGGTACAGACTACGACTCAATAAAACTTATCCTAATAGAACTATTATTGAACACGACAATGAATTTCCAATGATTAATACAAGGTTATTTGAGCCAGTTAGAGAAAAGCCCTATGTTCTTCCAAGCCAATGTGAGCAGGTATTTTATTCAGAAGTTCCACATAAACTAGGTTGGTCATTTGTTGTTAGACATGATCTAAGAGGAAGACCGATAAAGTATAATGCGATGGAAGAAGATACCGAGGAAGATCAAGAAGTGGAAGATGATGTAGAACTAGATCACGATCGAGAGCTAGTTGAAGAAGAATATGAAGAAGAAGATGATGATGATGCTGCTACTAATGAGGATGATGCTACTACTAATGATGATGATGACAAGGAGGATGACAATGATTATGATGCTGATGGTGATGATGATGATGATGATGATGACAATAGTGGTGGTGATGATGTTGTCGATGACGATGATCTTGATGATGAGATGGATGAAGAAGAATATCAATGACATGAATGAAATGTACAATTATGCTAGATGTTTGGCATGTTCTAATGATTTTTTTATATGTACTACTCTTATTCACCTTGTTTTATATGTCCTACTTATATATCTTTGATCTTTTGTTAAGAGAAATTTCATTCTAAAAGAGTGTATTTAATCTCTATATGCTTAAAAAACTTCACTGGTTAAGATTGTTCTCATTTGTAGTGGGCATGACAAGAATCAAATCACTTAAAAGATGCCAATATTTAGACATGCACAAATTAGTGACATGATTAAGAAAATTACCTTTCTTTACAATTGCATGGTTGTCTTTGGTTTGTCATTTTGTTTTGAGTGTCTAGTGATTTAAACCAAAGACTTCGACTTAGCCAAAAAATGTGCAAGTCTACATTAGTATGTTTCTTTTTATTGTACAATTATAATTAGTATGAATGAAAAAAATAATGACAATGCAATATTTGTCGAAATAGCATCGATGACTTCGATCAATGTGCCTATGTGTCAATGTGGTGTTGGCCCATGCATGTTGAAGACGTCATACACAACAAGTAATCCTGGGCATCAATTTTGGGTTTTTCCAAATAGGAAAAAGGTTTGGACGTGTAATTATATTTTATGTTTAAAAATAATGTGACAACTAATCATTTTATGAAGAACTGATGTACATTTGGTATTGTCAGGAAAATACTGGATGTCAATACTTTCGGTGGGTCGATCAAACCACATTTACATCTACCCCATCTACATCTATACCTGATGTAGGAAATGAGTGCAACTTGTGCAAGGCTTGAGAGGCATCTAGTGCCGCCAAGATTTCTTCAATGGCGAAAGTAGAAATCATATTTCTGCGATTCCTTCTTTGTGTAGTTTGTGCACTACTTTGTTGGGACCATATGCGTAAATGTGATTAACAGAGGGCTATTGTAGATACTATTTTTTTTTTGGAATTTCTAGTAGATACACATAAAGAACATGCACATAAATACGACAAATGAGAAACTTAAATATAGATATCACAACATCTGACAAACATAAATATAGGCATCATAATCATAATTTTTTGGAGACACAACATAATTGAATGGTATACCCAGACAATGCAACACAACTATATATCACTTCTCTAGTTCCAAGTTTACACTGTGGTAAACAAAATCCATAGATAAAAAATAAATTTAGAGAGTAGAGGAGAGTGAGAACGACCAAAGTAATAAAGGTCCCTATATTATTTTGGTCGTTATCACTATCCTCCTATGCTCTCTAAATTTATTCTTTATCTTTGGGTTTTGTTTATGTAGTGTAGACATGGAACTAGAGGAGTAGTTGCATTGCATCATCTGGGTATACCACTCAATTATGATGTGTTTCCAAAAAATTGTGACCATGATGCCTACATTTATGTTTCTTAGCTGTTGTGTCCCAGGACCCCTTATGACCCTTTACGACCCTTTACGATCCCTAAGAATACATCTTAGAGATCTTAAAATGTCGTAAAGGGTCATAAGAGGCTCTTAGGAGGGGTCATATGAGCTTCCACCTTCACGTGGTTGGCCCTGTTAAGTAGAGAATGCTAAACTATTCTTGAAACAAAGAGAAGCTCAATAATTTAATATCTCAATCCACGTACGACAAATATATATCGATCCATCTCAATGGATACCAAATCAACAGATCTCTGTTAAGAACCTAGTCGCAAAGAAACACCATAGACCACACCATGAACCCATTGTGAAGAGGCATTCAATGTCTCATAAGTCGCATCAAATGATCCACTTTCTGTAATCTACATCTCTTAACTCGGTTCACCAAGAAGAAGACTTCTCCCAAGTCATCACAGACACCATAGTGATCTTCGAATCTCCAATGTGCAAGTTCTGCACATCGCTCTCTCGACATCACACCTAACTCATTCGAAACTATGGCAAAAATGGTAGACAATCCTAGTGATCTGTCACAACCTGATCTCAACAACAACACAAAGAGTAGCTTGATTTTTTCTTCAAGCCGATCAATGCACAATCTACTCAAACTCCAAGTCAAGTCACTACTATGCTCCATAGGAACAAGGCACATCAAATTTAGACCAAATAAGTTAAGAAGTCACTCGAATCAGATCCAAATATAATCAAGTTCACATATATCCCATGAACACATCAAGAAGAATGCATCTCTGATCGCCGCACTAGCTTCTTGTGCTGGAGCCATTGCTATCATAAGTCTTGAGTTGGTAGGATCCATTTGAAATCCAAGTCTCTAGACTCAACTCAATAATCCATGAGCCACTACTGAATCTATTGCAAAGTTATCTCTGAATGATCCATAACCAAATCATGACTAGGAACCAGATCTGTAAGAACACACTTCTGAATCGACAAATATATATATTAATATTTAAAAAAAAACTAATTGTTGTTTAACTACGATGGCCCCACAATAGTGATGGTTAGTCATCAAAATCATCTGACATCTAGATGTCTCATTAGCAGCATCACTATCAGAAAAAAACCATAAACGATGAACACATGTCATAAATGTCCAACACATGTCAATCGCATGTACAACATAGTCGTCGTTACAAACTATAAACGATGGATATCCGTCATAAACTTCTGACGAAAGTCCATTGCATTAAAATCATTTTCGTCAATGAATAAATTACAAATGATGGCTACCCATCAGAATATTCTGATGGGTCATCATCGTTATTACTTGTTGCGACGAATAGGTATCCCAATTGCGACAACCAAAAATAGGTCCGACAATAGGTTCGCTTTGTTAGCACCCTCTTTTTGCGATGATCATGATTGTCATAATTACAATGCCTAACAAAACTGTCAGTTTTTCTGACTAAAAAATTGTGACGCCGGCTGGTGTTGCTTAATTGATAGTATACTATCTAAATTTAGATGTTTGGCCATCGAAAAATGGTCTCAAATGTACTAGTGCTTGAGTCAAAGGGACTGCTTCTACCCATTTTTGTGATAGTCTGTAGCTGTAATGATATGGGTATGTCCATTAGAAGAATGTGGATAAATAGCACCTATCAAATCAAATGCCCATTGTTGAGAAGGCCATTATGTATTAAAGGGAATAAGATCTCTCCCTGGTGCATGAATCAAGTTTCCATGTACTTGACACTTTGTATAGTTCTTAGCATACTTGATAGCCTCTTTTTCCATTTCAGGCCAATAGTACCTAGCCCTAAGAAGTTTTTGAGCTAGTGTTAAACAGTTGGAATGTGATCCACATATACCTTTGTGGACTTCCTCTAATGCATGTTGAGACTCTTCTCATTCTAAACACATAAGAAGTGTACCATCTAGGCTCTGTTTGTACAAATCATTACCAATGATGACATACCAAGATTTATTTCAGATAAGGTAACATTTCTCATGTCGGTTGAAGGTGTCAGAAATGATTTGGTCTTGAAGGTAGGAGAAAAGATTTTTGTATCTGGAGGAATCATGACCAACAATAGTGCAGATCATGTGGGTTTCAGGGGTATCATATGCAATAAATGATAGTTCTTCCACCAGGAACTCGTAGCATAGCTCATGTTCGGGTTGTTGTAATAAAGATGATAGCATTGCGATGGCATCAACAACCTTGTTCTTCATTTTGGGAATTTTCTCAAACGTGATAGATATGAAATATTTCTTTAATTCATCTACCATGTGTTTGTATGGAATAAGTTTCTCATCTTTTTTCTGGTACACATCATTGACTTGGTGTATTACAAGCTATGAGTCTCCATGAATGTGTAATTTTGTCACTCACCACTCAATTGCAATCTTCATGCCATTAAGAAGGGCTTCATATTCAAAAATATTGTTTGTGCAAGGAAATTTTAGTCTGAATGCTTTAGGTATTGAGTAACCTTGTGGTGTTATGAATAGTATACCTGCTCCAGATTCATTCTGTGTGTAAGATCCATCAAAGAAAAGATGTCAAGTCCTAGAAGATATGTGCATGATGGATGAATTAGGAAATTCCATATGTAATGGTATATCATCAAACAATGGTGCTTCATCCAGTTGATCTGCAATGACTTTTCCTTTGATAGCTTTCCTTTCAACATATTCTATGTCAAATTCACTCAAGAGCATCACCCATTTAGCTAATCTACTTGTGAGGGCAACTTTGCTTAGGAGGTACTTTGGTGGATCAATCTTAGCTATTATTGTGTTGTATGAGCTAACATGTAATGTCTCAGTTTCTGTGATGCAAAGATCACAACTAGACATGCTTTCTCAATCATGGAATAGTTCTTCTCATAAGCTAGCAATGTTCTGCTGATATAATAAATAGCTATTTCCTTTTTATTGTCATCATGTTGTGCTAGTAATACCCCCAGTGATGTATCTGTGGCAAAGACATAGAGAATCAATGGCTTCCCTTGAATAGGAGGCATCAAAATAGGAGGATTTGATAAATATTTCTTGATATGGTTGAAGTTCTTTTCACATTCCTCGTTCCATGCAAAAGTCACACCTTTATGTAATGTCTTTGTGAAAGGTTGTGAGATATCAGCTAGCTGAGATATAAAACGTCTGATTGATTGCACTCTTCCTTGTAAGGTTCTCATTTGACTGATATTTTTAGGAGGTTGCATCTCCATGATAGCTTTGACTTTAGTAGGATCTACTTCAATTCCCTTCTTTGAAACAATGTAGCCTAGGAGCTTTCCAGAAGTGACACCAAAAGCACACTTTTTAGGGTTTAGTCTAAGACTAAACTTCTCCATTCTATCCAATATTTTTCTCAAATCACTCAAATGTTCAGATCTTATCATAGACTTAGCTAGGGTGTCATCAATATAATATTCCATGGTTCGATGCATCATGTCATGAAAGATAGATGTCATAGCCCATTGATATGTAGCACCAGCATTCTTAAGGCCAAATGGCATGACATTCCAACAAAAGGTACCCCATGCACATGTAAAAGCTATTTTCTCTTGATCTTCTAGAGCAATTTTGATTTGGTTGTATCCAGAGAAACCATCCATTAAAGAATACATTTCAAAGCCCGTAGTCATATCCACTATCATATCGATGTTTGGTAATGGAAAGTTATCCTTAGGGCATGTTTTGTTTACATCTCTGAAATCTGTGCATACTCTGATAGATTTATCTAGTTTTGAAATGGGAACTATGTTTGAGATCCATTTAGCATAGTCAATAACTTAGATAAATCTGGCTTTCAATAATTTCTCTAATTCAGCTTTGACTAAGAGTGCAACATGGGGATACATCTTTCACAACTTCTATTTAATAGGTTTGAATCCTGAAGCGATAGAAAGATGATGCATTGTTAGATTTGGATCTAACCCTAGCATATCTAAATATCTCCATGTAAAGTTGATTTTCTTCTCTGTTAAGAAAGTGGTAAATTCTTGTTTTTCTTTTTTTGAAAGAGATTGTGCTACATGAATCAGTTGTTGTTCCTCTGTTGTACCCAAGTTGATAGATTGAGTGGGCTCTATCAATACTAGAGATCTATCTTGTAAATGACTCAGCAGGACATCAAATATCTCATCCTTAGGCACCTCAGAGAGGTTTTCACCTTCGAATACATCTTTTGTTTTTACTATTTTAGGTTTTGAGACTGCCACAAAGTGGTTTTCACCCTCAGAACTCTTTTTCTTTTTGCTTTTATTCTTTTGACTGAGATATTTGATATCTGACTCTATCAAGCTAATGTTAGGTTCACTGATGGAAGTCATCATAGGTTCCACTGCATTGAGATAGAAAGCAAGGGCATAGTCATTTTGAAAGGTATAGATATCTTGGCTTGGATCAATAGACGTTTGGTCAATAAGTTCTGGATGTTGGATAGTCAAGGTATGGGAAGATTGGGAAATGGTGTTCACACATATGGTGTTGTCATCATGGTCCTAACCCGACTCTCAAATCCAAAGGTGGGATTACTTCTCAAAATGTTTAACTCACGAATAGTCTCAATGTCATTATTGGATTCCACTTCATCCATAGGTCGATTAGACTCGTTAAGGTCGCCATTTCACTTTGGAATTATGTCAAATTTAGGTGAATATTGGTGAATGACATCAATGTGTTTCTCAGTGATAAGTTCATCTTCTTCTGGAATAACTCCCCATTCATAGTCATATGATTCATCCTCTGATTCTTCATCTAGACCTCTGGGAAATTTTAGAACATGTGTAAAGTTAGGATGAATACCCCAAGCAAGATTACTTTCAAATTCTGATTTGAATTCATACTCATGGGAGTCTGTTTCAGAATCATTGCTGCATCCCAAATTTTCATCTATGGTGATAGGCTTACTTTCCTCTTGTTTAGTAGTAGGTTCTTGTGGAGCTACCAAATTGATATTCTCCTTAGGTTTTTCTTCATCTTTTAGGAGATCTAGTATTTCCTGACGTAAACGTTCATAAGGAATGAGTTTAGAGCTGTCTGAATCATCACTTTCTAATTGAGGTGTTTCTTCTCCTTCATTGTTGTTCTCTTCTGGTTCTATCTGTTCTATCACATGAGATGAGGCCCCCTTGAGATAGAAGGGTTTCTTCCGATAGCCTAGACCTGTAGTATCTTTGTTTGGTCAACCAACATGTCCAATGGGTGCCATGAGACCTTTACCTCGCACTCCTAGAGGTCCTTTACCAGGATATCCCATTTTAGTCATCAGTTTATTCCCTGGCCCATATGACTTTGAAGGAATTTTTGGTGTTTTAGTGTCACATTTTTTAATGGTTTGGGATTGAGACTCATCCTTTTATAGCCATGCAAGAATAGCTCCATCTTATTCAAACTCCTACTTGGGTACTTTTTCTATGATAAAACTTCCATTAAATATGACCTGAGATTCTTTAGCAGTAGGTTTCACTTTGTCTGACGGTTGTCCATAAGATTTTGGAGACAACAAGAGAGATGTGAGAGATAAGACTAGTTCCATGGTATATTCTCCCATGCCCATGTCCTTGATTTTGACCTCTTTGGCAATGTCCTCCATCTTGGATGTAGATGCTATGTCTATTTGTTTAGTGAAAGATTCTCTATTATGTGGAACAAGTTTGTCAGCACTTTCTTTCAAGGCATTGCAAGATGTTGCTATGTCAGCTGGAATCGTAATCTCTACTCCATCATAAGGAAACTTCAAACATTGATGGTATGTTGATGGAATAGCTTGCATTTCATGTATCCAAGGTCTCCCTAGAAGAACTTTGTAAGCCAATGGAAGATCTATAACTTGACAAGTGATGTCTTTGATAATAGATCATGTTCTTATAGGTAGGACAATTATTCCCTTGGAAGATATTTCTTTCTCATCATATGTTTTTATGGTTATCTTCTTCTTAGGATCAATAGCATCTTCTGATAATCCCAGTTGTGTGATCAATTTTTAGGAACAGATATTCAGACCAATGCCTCCATCTATCAACACGTGTTTGACATGATGGTTTTGGATCAAGACTTCAATGTGCAAGGGTTGGTTATGCGGATGACTCAATGAATTGTCATCTTCCTCTAAAAAGGAGATATACTGGGGAGATGCCAGATGACCAACCATAGTCTAGAATCTGTCTAGATCAAGATTGTCAGGAACATTGGAACCAAGCAGAGCTTTGTCCAGAATGGCTTTATGAGCAGGAGATATCCAAAGCAACTCAAACATGGATATTTTCACATTGGTGTGCTGGATTTTTTGGACAATACTGTACGATGTTGGTCTTGTCTCTTTAGGAGTTGATGATTTTGAGGCAGCCTTCTGTTTAGAAGTAGATGAAAGATTGAAAGGCACCTTAGGGGCATTTGATGAACCCAAGTTTTGTCCTTGTAGATGTGCCTAAGCTTGTGATCGAGTTACTGCATTTTCTAATTGACTATCTCTATCCTTTCTCACAATAGTGATAACATTTCAATGTTCAAATAGGTATGGCTCAACCATGTTTATGTCAGCATTATTTCCAGAGTAGGCATAATTAACTTTAGCACCCATGTTAGGCTGAGAAGATGAATCTCCTTGACCATGTTTCAGAAATGGTTTCGTGAATGTTGTATGATCATTATTTCTCTTATGATTGTTAATCATAATTTCTCCATTATCAATTTTGTCTTGTATGAGATGTTTCAAGCGTATGCAGTTATTGGTTTTATGACCCGTGTTTCGATGGAAGTAATAGAAATCAGTCTCTTTCCATCATTTTGGTTTAGGTTCAAGATCAAATACTTTTATCTCAGGCAATGAGATGATTTTGTTCGCCAAGAGAGTTTTCATGGAAAATTCTAAGGACTCACCCAAAGGAGTGAACTCTGTATGCACCCTAAAATGGTCGCCTAGACTTTGGGCTCCCCATTCAGCAAGTTATCAAATCCCTAAATCATTATTTTCAAAAATCAACATTTTTCAATTATACCAATTTCCTTGATCAAATCCTATTTTATCATTTATTCGATTATTTTCTAAGGGCTAACCATTTTATCCTAAGTCTTTATTTATTTAAAAGGAATTCCCTCCCCTTTTATTAAATAAAAAGCCCTCACTTTTCCTCTTATCCTAAGTTGCACAAATAAAGCATTATTCTTATTTTATAAAAAAAAGAAAAGGCCTTTTTGTCTCATATGGACACAAAAGTCAACTCTTATTTTCTCATTGGAGGATATTTGTGCACATGGATTTCTCCTCTTTCAAGCTCCACCCTTGAATAAATCTTTTGCCTCTTAATTTCCATAGTCCATTCCTTTTCAATTCCTTTAAAAGGAGAGCTCTTTTCTCATTCTAAGATCCCAACTTTGAATACTAATCTTATGCTATAGGATTTCTTGGAGACTTTTGGAGCTTTGGAGATCTTCATGCATTTAGCTTTCATTCTTACATCATAGCTTCATGTTTATGCTTTCTAGCTTAGTTTCCTTTATGCTCTAGATTAGCTCACATAGCTTAATTAGCAAGGATTTGTAATACTTTCCTTTCATAGCTTAGCTTGCATCTTCATTCTTAGCATAGTTGCATTGCATTTCCATTGTTGATTCTCTAGGATATTGGCATTCTTGCCCTTGTCTCTTTGAATCTCCCATTGTGTGGTTTACTAGCAAGGTTGCATGTTTCAATAGCTCTAGCTGAGAGCACCATCAACATCCTTGTGACTCCATGCCTAGGGAGCTCTAAGTCACTTTCTCAAGGTTTCCCATTCATGGATTCTCTTGGAAGTAATGACTTAGAGAAGTGCACTATTTAGTGTGTACAAACTTGCGCTTAGGTGTTGTAACCCATGGCTTATAGTCTTTCAACTTTTGAGAAGGTTCAAATGCCTTTTGTTCAGAAGATTTTATGGCTTGAGTGCCCATGGTGAGATTGAATGTGGGTGCCTTTGATGGAGCACCGATGTGATCAACAACACCATCTATTACAACATTCTTGTTCTTGTTCCAGAATTTACCTTTGTCTTTGTTGTTGGAACTAGAACCAGATTCGTACTTGTTTTCCTTATGAAGCAATATGTCTCCCTTTTTAACAAGCACATTCTCAATCTTGATGGCATTCTCTACCATTTTATCAAAGGATGTATGATTTTGCATTTGCAAGGGATAGTTGAGTTCTAGAACCAAATTTTTGATGAAGATTTCAAGTTTTTTAGTTTCTGAAATAGGTTGAGCATAGAGTGAAAACTTCTTCCTCCATCGCTTGAGGAAAGTCAGGAAGGGTTCTCCTGAATTTTTCTTCAGATTGCAGATATCAATCATGGTGATCGGATGTTGAATATTGTAGGAGTATTGTTGATAAAATAGTTTGATCAACTCCTCAAAATTTTTGATTGTTGGAGGCATTTTAGAGAACCAATGAATGGTTGAACCTCCCAGAGATCGAGGGAAAAGATGCATTAGATAGGTTGGTTCATGCATGAACTCCATAGATTGAGTACAAAATTATCTGACATGATCTTGGGGATCAGAGTTTCCATCATACTTATCATATTTAGGCATCTCCACTCTTTTTGAGAATGGTGGCATGTACAAGTCTTTATCAAATGGAAAGGGGCATAGAGCCTCCATAGAAAATTTTTTAGGTTCTTTCTCTTTTTCCATCTTTTTTATCTTGACTTGCATAGCATGCATCTATTTCATCATAGTTGTGATGGAAGTTTCTTCCTCTTGAGTAATGATATCTTCAACATTAAATTTTAGAGGAAGTTTGGCTCCTTATCGAGCTAGATCTAGGAAATATGGCTCCTCTTCACGCAAGAAATGGGTCATCATTTTCTTGAAGTTATCATCATTTTGATATTGGGCAATTGTGGAAGGTGTGGGTTCTTGATCTACACCATGTTGAGATTGGTGTCCTTGGGAGCCTTGGTTTTCCGCTCCTTGAGACATTGTGTTATTATGAGGACTACCATGGATTAATTGATGTGGAGTTTTTTGAGCACCTATGTGAATTGATGCAGGAGGGGTGACATAACTGCCTTTCAAAAAGAGATTACCGAGAGCGTCTTCCCCAAATTTAGTTGTGTTGTAAGGTTGATGAAATGTCTGAGTAATCACAGAAGATGCTACTAAGGAGAATTTGGGTTGTTCTCCTTGTTTTCGTTGTGAGGAAGCTCTAGTTTCCACCATTAACTTCGAGTGAAGCAAAAGAAAAAGATTAAGACAATTGAAGAATGACTTGATTCAAGAAGATCAATTGGTGCAACCTTGTCAAGATTGGATTGGTTGAAGATTGATTTGGATGTAAATGAAGGATATTGTACCCCAGTGGTATGGGTAGACACCCAAAAGATGGCGGCCACGAGCTCACAATACTTAGCCGTTTTGTTGAAGATTGAATTGAAGATGATTTTGACAAGGTTTTTGACACAAGATGAACGAGATTCAAATCGATAAATTAGAAGACTAATTAGACTCAAGAGATTACTTTTGGAAAATGATTGGATTCTTTCTGGTTTCTACTCTGTTCCTGACATAGTGAATTTTCTAACATAAGCTGGTAGTTGGCTATTAAAACTAGATTTTTGACAAGTTCTGGGGTTTTCTGACAACTTTTGAAAATTTTGATACGAGTTTCTCCAATCTCGTACGAATTTGGGTTGGCTTTGGCACAACAGTTGACAAAACTTGTATGACAATTGACACAAGGGTTTTGATTTTGCTTGACTTTTGAGACAAAACTTGTATGACAATGTATAGGCTCCCGTACGATGATTGGAGGGTTCTGATACGACTCTTGGGTGAAACTCATATGACTTTCTAAGACTGCAGAATGACTTTTGACTCCAGAAAGGATTTTTGCTTCAGATTTACAATTTTTTGATTTTTTAGAATCAGTTTGTTTGTAAGTTTCTCTGTCCAGGTCTGAAAGTCTGTGTAATAGTTCATCTCAGGTTCATTCATTTTCAATAACCAAGTAGATAACAAGCACGTAGAACAACAAATAAGGGAATTCAAGCACGTCTGAAAATAATGAGCAAGGGACAAAGCAACCTTGCACATGAATAATCAAGTGACTTATTGTTCTAACCCTAGGAATGCTACTTGTTTATGTTCTCAAAAGTTTTTCCAATAATGCACATAGTCCTAGAAAATGAAAAATTTGGCCTTGCTAGGGTTTTTAGTAATGGTCTGACTCTGCAACTTTTGTGATCTCAAGAGGGTAAACTCCAATCCAGGCACACTAGGTTTTTGACATAGTCTAAGAATTTAATCAATTAGGAGCTATTAGGAAGATTTGATAGCCCAACAAGAGACCACACTTGTGGAGATTTCCTCCACAAAGACATTTATATAGCGGTTGCTGCTACCACAATGAAAATGGCTATTACCGCTTGAGGTTCCATCCACGTGGTTGACCCAATAAAGGGAATATCCACTATGGTTAACCCCCTCTAAAAGTGACTCACAAAATATACCACATGGAGACTTGGTCCAGATTCAAGGATCTGAGTTTCTGATACTACCCAAAAAGGGAGTAGAGCATAGTCCTTTAGCCTTTTCACTTTTACCCAAACAAAGCAGATAGATTCTTTGACATGCTAAGATTGAAATTACATCACCAAGATTTGTGATGTCAACAACAATGTCTATTGAGCTCTTTAAGTGGGACCAAGAGAGAACATACCGATCAAAGTTGAGGACCAAACCAAGTGAATGTGAGATAACAATAGTATCCTCCCTACCTACAAGGGGATTTGTTGTCAAAAAGAGCTTCACATGCAAAACAAGTGAATAAAGCTCACTCTCTCAAGATCATCTGCAAATAGTGTTCATAGGGCCTAATTACTATGTGTAACAAATATGCAGAAAGCAAATCTATATTCATTTTTATAGCCCAAAACTAAAGTGTGTGTTATGAAAGCAAGAAAGACACACAAGCTTGACACATGAGAGTTTGTTTTATGTCCCAAATTGAAATGTTATTAGATCATAGTAGAATACCTGAATTCCCATGCAACATGCTTAGTAGATTTTTACTTGATTTTTAGCTTTGTTGAGCAACCCCGCAAGCAAAAGAGATCAGAAACAACATATATCAATCGTTAGGGTTAGTTGTCAAAATCTAAAATCAAATTTGAAATGACTATTTTTTTGTAATTCTGCTATAAAAAATTGAAATTCTAGTGCCAAAACTCGTACGACAGTGGACTGTTGCTTGTACAACACTTCAAGCACGAAACGACAGTGGGTTAGTGCCCACACGACTTTTCAAAAACTCGTATGACAGTTTGCATGTAGTCGGCACGAAACTTAAGATTGTTGTCTATCATACGATGGGCAGGGAGTCCTGGTATGACAATCTATCAAATGTCATACGAAAAATGTATGGACAGAAAATAAAAATTGGAATTTTGAAAGAAAATGATAGAAATTTGATTAGAAAGAAATAGAAACCTATTTCAGGGCCCCATGATGGGCACCAGAAATGTGTGTGTGAAAATTGTACCCAGCTACGGACACAACACTTCAGTAAAACATTAGAGGTTAGCAAAATCAAAATCTGCAATATAAATGAAACTAAGCTAACCATGCGATTTACTGTGTTCTAGTAGGTGCGAGTATGGTATTCTCAAATTAGACCGAGATCAGTGACGATGTAACACCTAAATGAAGGATTTGAATGTAGATGATAATGAATGCAGATTAATCTATTTTTTTGAAGTTTTGTATGAAATAAGATGAAAATCTGTATGAAACTAGTCTAGAATGTATGAAATTGATATGCAGATTATTCTAACAATCCTATGAATTGATATGAAAATGGATGCAAAGCTATGAAAAACAATGAAAGATCTCACAAAATCGCCTGTCACAAGTGCTTGATTATTTAGATGCAATTTCGCCAGAGTAATTGTGCAAATTTGAGAGATGTAATTGTGAAGAGCTGAGCCTTGTTTTTATAGAAATCTAGGGCTTGAGGATGCATTGAGAAAAGTCATAAATCACTCTTGATAAACTCAGGTTGATTTTTGAGTTAACAAGAAATCAGGAATAATTAACTCATAAAATCATGCAAAAGCACTTTTTATCTCAAAATAGAGTTTAGTTCACTTTTTTCAACTCATCATCAGATGTTGAGTTTGGAAAGTTAACAAATTCAAATTAAAAATTGATTTAAAGTTGACTACTTTTCAGATTGTGCATGATTTAATATGAATTAATTTAAAAATAAAGTGATTTATTCCCAACTTAACCGATTTTAAGTTTAAAACAATTGATTTATGGGTTAATCAATTATTTAATCAAACTTTTATTCAAAAACTATTTTATTAAAAATTGACAACTTGCTTTGATTAATTAAATAAGAATTTAATCAATTATTCATAGGATTTTTAATTTATTGTCAAAATTAAACAATATAATTTAGGAATAATTAGAATTAAATCTAATTAAATAATTAAATGGCAAAATTAAACCTAATTAATTAAATATTCAGAATATTCAATTAATCAAATTTTAGGATAAATATGATTTATCGCCAAATAATATTTAATTAAAGATAATTAAGATAAACATGAATATTCAGGAATATTCTGCGATGCAAAATTAAGATAATCAATTTTTGATAAATTGATGCACAAATGTGCCTTAGGTTAGGACTTTGGTGTCGATTTCGTTCGATTTGATGATGTAAGAGGTTAATGAACCTATAGCCCATTTTGGGGTATTACACTATGTAATGTTTTTTTTATCCTAGATTCCTTCCTTGACTCATCTACTAAGGTTTCAATAGTTTCCATGTCATAATGCCAAATGTATGACATGTGCAACATTTTAGATTCGAGCCTTCAAGAATTTGATTAACTTTATACCACATAATTTTTATTTCTTATTCCAACTCACTTCCCTTCTTGGTCTCTCTAACTTTAAATCTTTTCCCTTTCCACATATTTTCCTCTTTTCTATCAATCCCACAAATCCTTGAACTATGCCTTTAGGATTCTGCTTACTAGTGTGTCTTCCCTTTTTTCATTGGTTGCTTAATTTTCTTGTTTATTTTGAAAATAGCATGAAAATAATGGAAAATTTTACTAAAAGAGGAGAAACATGACATTAAGACACACAAAAGTATTTTTTTGAATTGGTATTTTTATGTGTCTTAGCTTGTTGCAAGTTGGTAATTCTAAGGATTTTAAAGAACATTCAATATAGGTCAAACATTGAGTACATGTTGTTACACCAAGATATATGATATAGAGGTAAGTAGAGAATACCAAAAACCTCAAAGGAAGCCAAAATTTCAATTCCACAAGCATCCAAACATGGGTTTTCACTCTCAAGCATTTAGTCTACTAGTAGCCCTTCAAATAGGGTTTTTCCACCATAAATTTCAATGTAAATATGAAATCAAAAATTTAAAAGTAGTTTCTAATACTATTTGGGTTTTTTTTAACATATCTCAAAACCAAGGTAGTTTGTTTTGTACAAAACCCATCAAAAATTGTATGTCCTTTTGCCAATTAGGCTTAAACTTTTGTAAACAATGAAGAAAACATATGAATAGTTGCTCATAACTCTTACAAAACCAAAAATTAATGAAATAGATTTGGTGAGGTTGAACAAAAGTTAGGTAAATAAATTTTCTCCAATTTGTAGAAAGATCCAATGGTGTAATTGAGAGTTGTGTTATTTTTCCAAAAATGGTAACCTTAGGCAGAGTTACGGCTGTCTGCACTAAAATTGCTATAACTTTCTCCAAATTCAATTTGATTGAACCAAACCAAAAGAAATGAAACTATATTCATTTAAAAAACTTTTACAATTGATTTCATGTCCATAATGTACTTAGAATTTTCATATAAAAGAAACCAATTAGATTGTAATAGGGTAAAAACTCAAAAAATACAACATAGAAATTGCCAAAAAGATATATTTTTTCTTATTCAATCATTATCCAACCTTATCCAACCTTATCCAACCTTATTCAATCATTATCTAACCTTATCACAATTAATTGATTATTGGATTAATTCTTAAAGGTATATGTGGGCTCTTTTAGTTATAATGTAGTGTAGTGTTATGAAAAATCTATGGACAATGGTAAATCCCCTCTTTTTTTAAAATAATTTGTAGTTGATGGCTTGTTTTGTTTTTTATCTCCCTTTTGAGAATTATCATGTGACCTTGTATTAGTTTGTGGATGTGGTATTTTAGCTTAAATTATTCTGTCTTTAGCTTTATACAATAAATGGTATTTTGATAACTTCAAGGTTAAGAGCCCTATAGCATCCATTTTATCTAATATAAAAATATATATGAAAAAAAGTAATTAAACAAGATATTAGATATTCATTTAGTTCTTTGAACATGATGATAATCGAGATATATAAACATTATTTTGTTGATATGTTCTCAAAATTCTCTTTCACTATACAAATTAGATCTCAAGTGCTACTTCTAAAGCTTGTAAATCTTTGACATTGCATTAAATTGGACAAAATAATTATTGTAATTTTATTCCCCCCACCCCACATAATTGCATCCTCCATATTATGATCCTATCTCTCTTAGTTTCCTACTCTTAAATTCTTCACCTTTGATGTGACAAGAATATTGAGCTCATAAAATTAGTTAAAGAGGAGCTTTACAAACGATTGGGTAGCTCATTGGGAAACTATAAACAAATGGATAGAACCTAGAGTTCAAGAAAATATGGCTCACCATATGAGAAGCTCTTGTGTCACTAATGTTTTTCCCTAAATCCTTAATTATGTTCATGTCATGTTGATCATTAAGAAGTGTCTTGGCAAGAGCATCAATGAAAAAAATAAAGTGTACATTTCCTCATCTTTATTAATTATTTGATTGAAAGAGAGGAAAACAATTATAGGTAGTCTCTTTATTTTAATTTTTAAAATTCAATGAATGGATTATGATCATTCTATCCTTCTTCTAAAAATTTGATATGTGATCATCACGAGGAATAGAAGGAATAAATGTAAACGTGGAGGAAAGAAAAGGGTTTAACCTAGTGCTTTGACATTGAGGATCTTCGAGCCTTAGGAGCTTCTTAGGCATACAAAATTAAGCATAAATACTTGAAAAATAATAAATATACACTATGGCAGGCTAAGATAAAAAATTCATATCCTAAAGGATGGGCATGAAAATTATAGCTGGTTCAACAAAAAATAGGGAAACAAATAAGGTTTGCCTAAAGGAATTCAGAGAGTAAAATGGTAATAGACTAAACCCTAGACTCTCTTAAAGTAATTGAGAAAGATAAATTCTAGATTTGAGTATGATGATATATAATTAAATTAAATATCTAGCATGGAAATATATGTTATGTTGTTCGCACCTTAGTGTCGACTATAACTAGTTTGACTAGTTGAGGTTTTGTGACAAAAATCTAGGAATCAGATTCCAGAATTAGACTAGTGAGCATATGTATATGATAGATAAATAATGATATTGATAGGTTATTGCAGCAGAAACCTCAGTGTCAATACGCGTGGAAATTTTTATTTTTGAAGGCATTCGATGACTTTTGTAGTTTGGTGACTTTTGTAGTTTTTTTGTTTTTTTTTATAAATAAAAGTAATTGTGAGGTGAGGGGAGGGGGAGCGTGAGAGATTTTACATATTTAATAATTTATATGTTCATAAATATTTTGCATATCTAATATAAATTATTATTATTTAAGTAGTTTTGTTTAAAAAATATATGGCAATGTCTATTTTAATAAATCTAAAAGATTTTATGAGATAACACATATTTTGATAATTAGGTTGTTTATCTTGTTGTCACTTAAATAAATAGAAATAGAAATATCATATATTGGGGAACGATTTTTGCCTTCCCAAAGCTTTGTGCCTCTTATTAGGCGGTGGCTTTGCATCTTATCGATTTAATAGTAGAGCATTGTAATGACTTAATGTTTAATTAGAATACTCCAAATCTATTCAATTATTTTGATTTTTACTTTTACAAACTTATAAAGATATATACCTAACAAAAGGTCAACATAAATTTATAATGATTTGTATAAAACTAATACAATATTGATTAGACTAAAATATCAATCTATAAGTCCCTATTGACATGCAAGTACTAGTTAATTCAAATGTTAACTTATGCTCATAGATTGTAGTTAGTGGTAAATTGACAAGAATTTATTATCATAATTTTTAAACATATAGTTTTATGGTGTAAGTTGTGACCTTCAATAGGCAATATGTGCATATATTGAAATAATATATTAATAAATGTTAAAGAAAGAAATATAATTGTAAAGGAGATAGGTTGTTTCTCGATTAGATTGTGTTAGTGGTTTTTTCATTAGCATTTCAGGTCACACTTTGTGTTTTGTCATCATTCTTGGGTAAGAAACAACCAAAATTTAAACTTTAAAATTTCAAAGGTCAAGCCTATAATTGTAGGATTGATCTTGTGTCCACAAAAATAACTCATCAATAAAGGAGTTCAATCTAAGCTAGATGATAGATGTTTATAGATAAGTACGTAGATACATGTAATAATGCATGAATTGAAAGAATATATCAAAAAAAAAAAAAGAGAGAAAATATATCATTTTGAATTTTGAGCACCAAGCAAAAAGTTATGACCCACCAAATTGGAGTATCTAAATTAATAGTTTATTCTGAAAATTTATAATTTTATTTAGTTGATTGCTTATTTCAAATGCATAAAGATTTTGAAGACTATATAAACTTAAAATAAATAATATTTGAATAATTTATTTTATCCAAATTTAGATCTAAGAAATATTATTTATTTAAGTTTATTAGATGTTTTTAAAATGTTATAATTTATGTATTAACAAATGTTCATAATGTTTTTTTATTATGAAAATGATAAGTGTCTTGCCTTGAATATTTATTATTGATGTCATGGGGTGTAAATCATGGGAAGTTGCATCACCATTTAAAAATTATATTTTGTAATATTGAATGAAGCCAATACAAGAATGAAACTACCAAATATTATATTATTTGTTTCTTCTATCTACCAAATATTATATTAACTACTATAGTTTCTTGTCGCTTATGATGAACACAAGTGTCTAAAATTATTATTCATTAATCCATATTTTTTATTTTTCTAAATTGACATAAATATTTATGTTAAATCAACATCGTTCATTACTTATATGTACTACAAATACAATACTAATAATTATTATCTAGTATATATATAATATTTAATTGTTATTGTAGATAAGGATAATATTCAATACATATTATTTCATTCAATAATTAAGAGAAACATAGAATGGTAAGAAATGGGATGTCAAAGAATCCTATTTACAAAGAGATTATTACTTTTGCAATTATGTAAAGTTTGGATTTTTTACGTCACCTCTAAAAATAATTATTTTTCTTGCAAGAAGTGGATCGAGTGTAAATTGCATAAGAATTGGTGATGTTGTATTTCAATTGACTAGCTTTTAGGTACAAATTGAAAATGTTGTTTGTGATGTGACGTATGGAGTTTAGGTGTAATAACACCCAAAACAAATGCAATTACTAAATACTCTATTAGAAAAGGCACTTTCATGAACAATAAGTTTTTCTCTATCTTCTCCTATTCTTTGTCAACATTATATGATTCATAAAAAAATTGGGTGAGAAAAGATTGGGATGACAAGTGAGTCAGGGTAAAAAGAATTAGATGATTTCATGAAAAAATTAACCTCATTCATTCTTTTAATAAAACCAATGATGTGGCCATATAATTTATTGTTCTCGAACCAATTTGATGTCTTTTATTAGGCTTCTTGTCAAAATGTAGCTAGCAAATTCATTGATTGGGGTGTTGGGTCCTATATGCTAGTGCAAAATCATCCTTCATTATTGAGGAATGAGGAGGAGTTTTGGTTTTTGTCTTTACAAAAGTGATTTAAGCAGATAAGGGAATCATGTGTAAATGTTGGGAAAGCACTTGTTGTGTTTAGTGTGGTCCATTTATGAACAGCAATATTTCATATGTTTACAATAGGAAGTTTCTTGTCTTGACACCTAACTTGAGTAATTAATAAATATATTTTTTATTTGGTAAAAAATCATTATTTATTGTAGTAGAGTAATTTTAATAATGGATAATGATGCGCTCTTGGGCATGGTGTCTAAAAAGGAGGTGGAGGAGGCTATGTTTTCCATGGGCGCTTATAAATATCTAGGGATAGATGGTTTCCCATCTGCCTTCTTCCAAGATTTTTGGGAGGTGGTGAAATATGATATCACTAAGGTTGTTAAATACTTCGTTAGAACTAACAAGCTTCTTAGAAAACTGAACAACACCTATATTGTCCTTGTCCCTAAAGTCCTAGAACCCAAGCATATGACTGATTTCCACCCTATCAATCTTTTTAATATTGTTTATAAGATCTTTTCCAAGGTGGTGGTGAACAGATTGAAGCCTCTCCTTGAAAAAATTATCAGTCCTTCTTAGAAAGGATTCATCCCTCGTTGATAGATTATGGGTTCTGCTATCACCACCCATGAGATAATCCACTCGATGGACAGGAGCAGAAACCCAAGTATGGCACTGAAACTTGATATTTATAAAGATTATGATAAATTTAATTGGAAATTCCTCTATGATGTCCTCTTGAAGTTGGGTTTTGATTGGAAATCCATAAGAATCATCAAAGAAGCTATTGAGATTATTCAGTACTTTGTCCTTGTTAATAGGACCCCTTGGAGTTTGTTCAAAGAGGGGAAAGGGATAAGATAGAGGGATCCCTTATCCCCATAGCTTTTTATTATGATTGTTGAAGTCCTTAGCAAAAAATTCTCCTTCCTTTCTAGTGGTGGGAGAATTAAAGGGGTTAAGGCAACTTCTTTCACCCCCAAGAGATACTACAATAGTTTTTCGATGACACCTTCTTGTTTGGTTTATCTTCTATTATTGGCACCAGAGAATGGAAAAATCTCCCGACTGATTATGCGACTCCCTCTAGACAACAAATCAACTATGAAAAAAGTTTTAAAAAATAAAAATTAACACTAACCTACAACTTCAAAGGAAAATCATTAGAATTTTGGGTTGTCAGTCCGTTGAGCTTCCAGACACCTACTTGGGTCTGCCTCTTACGGTCAAGGAGGTGAACCCTATTTTTTGGAATTCAATAATGGAAAGGGTACAAAAGAAATTAGTTGCGTGGAAAGGTAACATTCTCAGTAGTGCTAGAAAATTACAACTCTTATCCACTTCCCTTAAGGGTATCCTAGTTTATTTTTTGTCACTTCTTAGAATATCTAATGGCATGGTTGATAAACTAGAGAAATTTCAACAAAACTTACTATGGACCAGAATGGAGGAGAAGGCATGAATGAGTATGGTAAACTAGGACAATGTCTGCAAACCTAAAGATATGGGAGGTTTGGGGATAAGGAAGATATATAACCTCAACAAGGCTCTACTAACCAAAGTGGTTTGGCTTCTTTCGGTAAGATCTACGGATTGGTGCAAGATTATGAGAGAAACATACTTTAGCAACTCTTTCTTCTCAAAGTTGTTATTCTCCCATGACCTCACTATTGGTTAAAAAATCTAGAACAATATTGTAAAATGTGGAGGCCTCCTAATAGATGGATTAAAATGGACAATTGGAGATGAGGAAAGAATTCATTTCTAGGAAGATCCTAGGATTGGGGATAAGCCATTAGCCTTGGGGAATTTGAACCATCTAATGAGGTACCTCAAGCCCTTGTTTGGTTCTTTTGTGGCTAACTATATCACCTCACGAAAGAAGTGGAAAAGTATGGTTGAAATCTTTGGAAATGACCCTAACTTGCTCCCTTGGGTAGAGGATCTTCGGAGGCTTTTAAAGGATGTTTGTATTCCTTTTTTTCCTAGAAAGGATAGGATTTTCTAGGCTAAGAGTCTTTCAAGGTCATTCTCTATTAAGTTGGCTTACCTACACCTGGTTAGTTCCTCTAACAACCCAATATGTTGGACACATGTGTGGAGCTCTCAACTCCTACCCAAGATTAACTTCTTCTAGTGGACAACCCTACACGTTAATATCCTCACTCAAGATAGCCTCAAAAGAAGATTCTTTCAATTGGTCAACTAGCGTGTGTTATGCAAAAAGGATGAGGAAAGTATCAACCACATCCTTATCCATTGCCCTTTTGTCTCAATAATCTGGTACAAAATTCTAAAAAGATTCAATATGAAATAGATATTTAGGGAGGATTTGAAGCAGTTCATTTATAATTGGGAATGCCCATCTTATCAAATCCCTTATAGGTAGAGAGCAACAAGATTTCCAATAATGATGACACAAGTTTTTTTGCAAAGATAGAACTTCTATTGGTTACTTAGGTTGGGGTTGAGGAAGGAGCTATCCTCATTATGAATTCAAATTCCTACTTCTCTCATATGGGTACTTGCGGGACCCACAATCTTAAGTGTAATAAAAAATTGGCCTTGACACATTATTTCATGATCTTCCATGATATTCTTGGATGCAAGTCTAATTACATCTTTAATTGGGAAATGATGATGAAAAATAAATGGGATATTTTTAGCAGATGGATGGATTCTAGGCACTTCCTTCAAAATCCAAAAAATGACACGGCTACAATTAATGGTCTGACCTCCAACACGTTCGAAAGAGGTGCATTGTACTAGTTTTGGGAAGGGCCAATTTGGGCAATAATTACACCCCTTTAAGGCAATTTAGGAGAAATTTCTTTGGCATTTACAAACATTACAGAAAGGTTAGGTACCTCTGTAATTTCTACAATATTGCTAGCAAGGATAATTATGTGTTTAAAACTGTGGAAGTTTCAGACATGGCTGGTGATAGGGTCTAGGTGGAGCCGAATCACATTGAGGACTACATCCATAACAACCCTAAGCTTTGGATGGTGACATAGTCAAGGATGGTGGAACCAATTAAGGACAGTCCAACCTTGTAGCCAACTACCAACACAGAGGAATAACATGGCAAGATATGCTTCAAATCAGATTTTCATTAACATGCCCAGTTGTAAGGCCTTCCAGGTTATGGCCAATTACAATCAAGAAATAATTCTACAAGATCAATAAAGATCCAATCACAACCTGAGCTAGTCCAATTCTGAAACAAATCTGCAACTGATGGAAACCCTAAGGCAGACCTGAACTTGATCTCACAAGCCTCCAAGAAATCTCCTTGTCTCCAAGTGAATAACCACTAGCTCTGCTATTACAAACTATCAAAAATCAATCTGATCTTTAAGATCTCACAGGATCCAGATCTACTCTTCTATCTCCCAAATTCTTCCCCTAAACAACTACCCAAACACCCCCTTAAATACTACTCTTTAGCCATAGGTCGGCTAGAACAAATAATTAAATCCTAAGCCAAGTTGGCTTCTACTACAAACAAAAATTAACTGCAACATCAGTCAGCTCTCAAATAGCCTTACAATTATTTAATTCTCCATGTCAGCCTCTAGATCTATATAGGAGAATGCAACAACAACTACCAACAATAAATGCACCAAGTCAGCCAACCAAATCACCAAGCACTCCAGTCGGTAAACCAGGACTACCAAGTGCTAGAGAAATAACCGAGCACCAGTGAAACAACAAGCACACCAAGAATCACCGAGAAAGCACATCGATCGAGCACCATAGACATCATCGAGTACAAGTTCCACCGAGCACAAGAGGTTTCACTGAGTTCCTTCAGCAACCGAGCTTCCTTCAATAACTGAGACCATTGGTTAAAGCGGCAACTGAGTAACACAAAACCAAAATAATACATCTCCATGTAGATTCACCGAGTACCCTAGAATGCCCTTGCATCAGACACCCTAGGTTCAAAAAGATGTTCTTATATGTTGGAAGAACATCTTCCAGGATTCAGCACATAAACCCGAACTAGTTCTTCACATACAAGTCCTCCAACTTTTCACCTTGCATACTCTTCCACTTCTATTTCCTATGTCTCTTCAAGTCTTTCCTTGATAACACACATGTATGTTCTCCACACTAATCATCCATACTTTCTGGATTTGACAACTCAACCCGGCTACCAATACTCAGACTTCTCCTACCGAGCCTTGTATCTAGCAAAGTCATTAGGGAAAACTTCATGTTATCCTTTTCAATAGTAAAAACATTCTTCACACAATCATACATAGCTCTGCAATCATATTTCCAAGGTCTACCGAGAAATATATGACAACTATTCATCTCCACAATATCGCATAACACAAGATCGTTATACTAGCCAATCTAAACATAAAAAAAACACTATTCTCTCACTTCCAGAGCATGAATATCTTGTAACCAGTGAATCCTATAAGGATAAGGATGCTTCATTCTCTTCAAACCAAGTTCCTGAACCATGTCCTCAGCAACAAGGTTATCAGTACTACCACTATCCACAATAACATCACAAAGTTTACCTCCCGACTTGCACCAAGTCCTAAACAAGTTACTCCTTTGATAGGGTTCCACCTTTGTACCAAGAAACGTTCTCTGAACCAGCAAGTTCTTAGATTCAGGTTCATTCTCAATATTCTTATTCACCACAACAGTTCATTAGTCACCAAACTTTTTCTTTGTACACTCAAAAGAATGGTGTCCTTCTTCACCATAATTATAACAAGTACCCTTAAAGATAACTCTACATGTCTTCTTCTTCAGTTCTATAGGTTTCAGTTCATCTTCTGCAGTCAGTTTATCGTTCACCGAGTGATCAATCTTTTCCTTACCTTGAGGATTACTATTTTGTCTCCTTTTCAACTTAGCTTCTACCTTCAGAGCATACTAATAAGCGTAAGCCTATAGAACTCCTTGGTATAGTCTTCAACAGTCAAATCTTTCTTCTTCAGATTCTGCAACTTCTGAAACAAGTCAATCTCATAGTTAGGAGGTATTAACTTAGCTTTTAATTTTGTCTTCATCAACCTCCACCAATTGATCTGCATTTCACCTTCATCTTCTCTATCTCTTTGTTATTCTTTCCACCAAAGAGTAGCATGTCCTTTCAACTTAGTATGTACCAATCTTACCCGAAGAGGATCGTCAATTTCTTCAAGCTCAAAGAAGTCTTCTAATTCACCAATCCAATCAATCAAATTCTCAAGTTTCAAAGTACCAGAGAAATTAGAAACTTCCATTCGGTAACTAGTACTTAACCAAGCTCAAGATCTATGTAACTGACCAGTTTTGTCTTCACCAGATCTATCTCTCTGGTCATAACAACTAGATCCAAAAACTTTAAATTCTTTAGCAGCATCCTCATAACCATCCTCAGTACCAACATTCCAAGGTACACCAGTCATATCCCTCATGACCTCAGCGATCATGACATTATTCATCAGCTCCATCTTTGATCTAAAATCAGATTTCACCTTCTCTGTAATCTTCGATTCTACAGCATCATAGAGATCAGCAATTGCTCTAGGGTCCAATCTTCTCAAAGGCATCCTTTAATATTTTTGAAAAACCAAAGCAATAAGTCACCGACCAAGGTCCTGGTGCAAACAGATTCAACTAGAGATCGGTTTACACACTCAAGATCTTCTTGCTCTGATACCACCTGACACAATCAAGGATGGTGGATCCAATTAAGGACAGTCCAACCTGGCAACCAACTACCAACACAAAAGAATAACACAACAAGATATGCTTCAAATCAGATTTTGATTAACATGCCCGACTGTAAGGCCTTTCGGGTTATGGCTAATTACAATTATGTAAGATCAATAAGATCCAATCCCAACCCCAGCTAGTCCAGTTCTGAAACAAATCAGCAACTAAAGGAAACCCTAAGGTACACCTCAACTTGAGCTCGCAAGCCTCCAAGAAATCTCCTTGTCTCCAAGCGAACAACCACTAGCTCTTCTATTATAAACTATCAGAAATCAATCTGATCTTTAAGATCTCATAGGATCCAGATCTACTCTTCTATCTCCCAAATTTTGCCCCTAAACAACTACCCAAACACCGCCTTAAATACTACTCTTTAGCCACAGGTTGGCTAGAAGAAACAATTAACTCCTAAGCCAACTCGGCTTCTACTACAAACAAATATTAAATGCAACATCAGTCAGCTCTCAAATAGCCTTAAAATTATTTAATTTTCCATGTCAGCCTCTAGATCTACATAGGAGAATGCAACAACAACTACCAACAATAAATGCACCAAGTCGGCCAACCAAATTACCAAGCACTCCAATCGGTAAACCAGGACTATCAAGCACCAGAGAAACAACTGAGCACCAGTGAAACAACCAATCATGCCAAGCATCACCAAGAAAGCACGTTGACCGAGCACCATCAACATCATCGAGTACAAGCTCCACCGAGCACAAGAGGTTTCACCGAGTTCCTTCAGCGATCGAACTTCCTTCAATAACTAAGACCATCGGTTAAAGCTGCAACCGAGTAACACAACCAAAACAACACATCTCCATGCAAATTCACTAAGTACCCTAGAATGCCTCTGGATCATATGGTCTTCGCTGAGGAGTGCATTATTCCATTCATGGAGGTTATGACAGGGTTTAATGAAAGGTAATCTCTTCAATTTGTCAACAACTGGGATGAAAGGAAAGTGACAATGGGAGACATCACCTTCAAATTCAATGAGGAAGTCATCGCCTAGGCCACTGGTTTATCAACGGAAGGGGGGAAATAGAAAAAGACCAGTCGGATCTTGGATGAAACTAGTCTTAACCACTTCTTTTGCAAAGGAGAGGAACCTGTTAAACTCCACATTGGCTTCGACAAAGAGGATCTCCCCGAACCTTAGGATGAGGTGTGTGATATTACTCTAAAATATTTTATCCTGGAAGTTAATTTTGGTGTTTATTACTATTATCATTTTCCTCTTCTTAACCACTTCCACCACCATGACTTGATATCCTTCCCTTTCTACTTGTTCCACACCCTTGAACACACCATCAAAGATGTTAGGGAGAATAGGAGCCAAGGTAAAAAATTCACCATCCTTCACTAGAACCTTATGCTCAAATTATATAACTTCTAGCTTGCTTTGTGCCCCCCAAAAGCTATAACTATCCTTGGTACCCCCTCATTTTTGACCCCACCTCTAGGGACCATTGATGATTGCAAAGGAAAAAAGAAAGGGCTAAAAATACCCAAGACCCCACACCTGTCTCCCCAAGCCTCACCTCTATCTAGGTCTCCCTCAAAGATAGGTAACAAGAATAAAAAAGATCCCTCAAGGCCCCCCAAGTCCAAGGCTCCTAAAAAAGCCAAATTTTAGGCCCAAATCCATGTTGTGGACTCTAATGTTGAGGCTACTGAAACCCCCCGTTGGTCAAATAGAATTGTGGCCAAACCTAGAATGAAAGAAAAAGATGTGAGATAGAGATTTGTAGAGGAATATTTGTCAGAGTCTAAGGATTGGGACAAGTCTGGCTCTGAAAAGGACACCAATTGCAATAACACAAGCTCTACCCATGTCTTCGCTAGCTTCAAAACTAAAACCTTGGATCCCATTGATAACAAGGAGGAAAGAAAGAACACCTCTCCCAGGACCACTTCCCCACCCCATACCCTAGACAAGAATACCTCTCCTATGACTGCTAGCTCCCCGCCCCATACTATGGATAAAGGTAAATAGGTCTCTGTCAGTGACAAGACTGTTGACGATGGGAGTTGCAAAGGATGTGCCACAAATGCCAAGGAGATATAGAAAATCGAGGAGGACTTGGGTGTTCTAGAAAAAAGTTTCACCAAAATAGCCAACTATGCTATGAAGGTCATGCATTCACCCATGACCACCTTTTTCCTCTTGTAGAAGGACAAGGAGAACCATAAAACCACAATATAAACTAATATGTGTATTTTTATATATATTATAGAACCATAAACTATTAAAATAAATAAAATTGAATGTTTTTAGAACACTTTAAATAGTTCTTCTAAGGTTGAATTGAATAATGAGGTCTCCACGTGTTTGGCTCTTTTTCCTTATACATTTTCCTTTGAAAATCACTCCTTATAATTTTATTCATATAAAATTGCTCTCAAATAGATGTTGAAATAGGATTTGAGACAACGTCACGAGTGTCTTCAGCTTGGAATCCAAATGTCCATTACGTGGCATTGTTTTCTCTTGTTTACCAAAAAGATTAAGACAATTTTGATGTTGATTATTAATATTTTAAAATCAAGATAGGATTTAGATCAAGTGTAGAGATAATGCTTTTTTAGTAAAATGTTATTTGCAATTATCTTACTTATATGATTTTTGCAAGTTTTGGACTTTCATATTATTAGTTATTTATTTGAGGGGGATAAAAGGTGTGTCATATAATTATTATTAGTTTT
This sequence comes from Chamaecyparis obtusa, assembly GCA_027943335.1. Lineage (NCBI taxonomy): Eukaryota > Viridiplantae > Streptophyta > Pinopsida > Cupressales > Cupressaceae > Chamaecyparis > Chamaecyparis obtusa. Next base: position 2,103,067 of record BSBK01001179.1, on the reverse strand, counting down.
TACTAATAGTATTGATGTTTTAAATTCATATATTTAATTAGGACTCAAATATGTTGGAATTTAGTGAGTTGCGAGTTGTTTAGTCATTGAGAATTTTATACTCATATAATAGATTTAATACTCTTCAATAATCAAATATGAGTTGAGAAAACCTTTTTAAAAGGTTTGTTGATGTATGATAACTTCAAGGTTTGTTTTCACACCCTCCAAGAGACTTCACTTGCCTCCTAGTATCCTATTCCTCTATAGGATCTCCCAATAGGCTTAGATCATTAACTAAGGCCTATACAAACTCTGTTATAAGAGTCAATCTATTAAAACTTCACCTTGAAGGATCAACACCCTAGTTTTGGTTCACTTCTCCACTCTCACTTACAAAGCTCTAAGTGCTAAATCTCCACTAACATCATACTTCATTGTAGGGACTATATTTACATTGAAATTATTCATATCCTTTTCCATTTGACTCATTTTGGAAGGATCTTGCATCAAATTTTTATCGGCTTCTCTAATTCACCATAGGAGACCTTAAAAACAACCCTATTTCTAGTAGCCTTTTTTATGGCTTTTGCCCTTTCTTCCCCAAATTCACCAAACAACTTGTAAAAATAACTTGTGATGTGGATACCCTTTTGGCTTAAGTTAAAGATTCTAGAGCTCTTAGGTCCTAACACCCTCCATACACCTCCTTCCTATTAACAAGGATAAATAGGGCTAAAAGACCTAGTTTCTAGGACATACTAGCTACTTGCAAAGAACTTGCTCAAAACCTATCAAATTGATTGATATAACCTCAATCTACTTAGGATGGATAGTAATGGTGAACACCTACTAGAGAAATTCCCAGAGCTGTACTATACCATGCATTCCCCACATGAAGTCTTTTAATCTTCTCTGTCAAACCTCTAATGGGTATTCCTAGCTCGCTTAGGGCTTGACTCTAAAAATAGCACATGCTCAACCAGTTCCCTCCCTTTATGTACATTATATATAGTGGCCCCACTTGAAGATTCAACCATTTCTTTAGAGTTTCCATGGTTGAATCTCATGCGGGAGCCATGACTTCCCAAACTGTCTCACAGAGACCAGTAAACAGTCTAAAACTAAATCAATTTATTATATACACTAAATCTACTTAAAGCCCTTAACCTATCAAATGAAAAAGTCTTCAAAACCCTTGTAGAACATGATGCAAACACTGTATTAACACTTTCAAGTCATTTGTTATGACTGTCAACACATAAGCTCGGTATATCTTCTTGAACACTATTGCAGAGCTAAAAATTAACAAACTCAAACTTTACAAATCATACATCTACCTTGAGATTCGAGCCATCACTAACATTAGATGTCTTCTCCATCATTTTAGGGCTTGTTGGCCGAGCATCATCTCCTAGACTTTAGGGAATCCGAGGATATCAAAGTTGCATGCAACATTTGCAATAAAAGCAAATGTTGTCATGACAACATTGTTACGACATTTGGCAAGTTTTTGTTAAGCCATGATCCTATTTCTTAGGATCTCTATCCTCATGAGATTCTGAGGAACAAACTAACTAAAAGACCCTAAGGCATCATAATAACATCCATTAACAACTCTATGTGTTCAAGACACATTTATGACTCAAACTCACTAACTCCTAGCACTATGAAATTGAAATAGCAACTAACAAAGGCTAATTAGTGACCTTAGTACTAGTGACTAATTCACTTAGCCAACATTGCAAGAGACCTTCTAAGGTCCTCAAACCAACTAATCTAACCTCTTGACTTTGCTAGAGTCAAGTACAAGCCAAAAACACACTAACCATGGAGGCTAGCCTAGATGGTCCTGCACCATCCTCCCCAAACATAAGAACTTCAATCCATCCTTGGATTGATGATGGTAGGATCAATGCCCATCCTTTTAAAATTGGATTCCTTGACCCAAATTGCATCAACAACACTCTGCCCATACCTCTTAATGAGGTGTTCCTTATACTCCTTGAGTCTAGTCTTTTTATAGACCCTAGTGTCTAGCACATTGTCTGGTCCTGTATCTGTAGCAGGAGGGAGTTGTAAGTCTTCTACATCCTTGATCACTTCATGTATGGTCTGGTCCACGTCTTCTTGTGATCCTTAATAATGGACAAGGTCTGTAACATTGAATACATTAGACAGTCCACTATCCTCCAACGGGTCTACATTGTAAGCATTGTCAGCATACCTTGTTAATATACCATTGACATTGTAAGCATACATTGTCAGTTGCTGATTTTATTTGCTTATAATTTTTTATTTTTTCTTTACAAAATATTAATATTTTTTCATTATTATAAATATAATTATATAAATTTATATTAAAGAGAATTATATTTAATAAAATATAATAAATTTATTAAAATTGTAATTATATTTCGTAATTTAATTTCCCATACTTTTAAATGATTATTATAGATTATATTTTTATGATGCAAAAATAAAAACTAATTGCTATAAAATAATCATTTACTAACTAATCAGATTTAAATTATGATAACAATAATTATTAAATATCTTTTATCAATTAATAAAAATTATCTTAAATATTTTATATATTTATTTTTCAATCAATAAATTATTATTTTTAAATAGATTTTTTTAATATCTATATATTAGATAAACAAAATAAAAATATAGAACAACTCTTCACTAAACAATTAATTTTGAATTAAAAATAAATTAATACATATTTATATAAATAATATAAAAACCATAAACTATTAGAGTAGATAAAATCTAATTATTATTAGAAGATTATAGATAGTTTTTTAAGGTTGATGTGTATAATATAGTGGTCAATTAAAAGAAGATGAGGTCTCCACGTATTTACCTCTTTTTCCTAATAAATTTTCCTTTCAAAATCACTCCCTATAATCTTGTTCCAATAAAATTGCTTTCAAATAGATATTGAAATAAGATTCCAAAAATGCCACGATTGTCTCAGCTTGAATTCTAAATGTTGATTACGTGGCATTATTATTATTTTATCTAAACATATTAAGACAATTTTGATGCTGAGTCTTAATAATTTAAAGTCAAATTACGTGGCATTATTATTATTTTATCTGTACATATTAAGACAAATTTGATGCTGAGCTTTAATAATTTAAAATCAAAATAGTATCTAGGATCCAAGTGTATGGATAATGTATTTTAATAAAATATAATTTGCACTTATCTTAATTCATATGATTTTCATAATTTTTGGATTTTTTATATTATTACTTATTTATATGGGGGATAAAAGGTGACATATGATTAAAAAAATTTGAACAGTTGTAGTGATGTTTCAAAATGATATTGTAAATAAGGACTTATATATGTTGGAATTTAGTGAGTTGAGAATTGTTTATTATTTATAATTTTATATTCATGTAGTAGATCAAGTAGTTCTCAACTATCAAATATGAGCTACGAAGAGCATGCCAAGCTAAATGGTTTGTGTCTTACAAGTGTTCAAACGATGGTAAGTTTTGTTGAGAACTCATAAGAACCATTGATTGTCGCATGTTATGACATATTAAAGGAGTCTCAAGGTTTTTGGATATTTTCGGATTTTCTCTTAAACAAAAGTCTAAGAGTCATCTAATGGGATAGGGCACATTGATCATCAATCATTGATCTTTTCTTAAGAGAGTGCTTAGTGATTAGTGGGGCCTATAGCAACATAATCATAACATTAATGTGCTCAATGGTCGGTCCAAGAATCACAATAATATCACAAATCCATAATGATGTCAAAGGAATCATGGAGTGTCGTTGATTTATCATGTGAAGTATCATGATCTAATGGTCCTTGAGCCATTTTATAGTGTCAAATCCTTGAACTATATAAACTCTTGAGAACTACCGGTTCTTGTTTAGATTCAATAACCATTGAGACTTTAAGAGGTAGTACACGAAGCATTGCATTCTAGAATCTTGATCACTATCCAATGAGAGTATCGTCGACTATTTATAGAAGTTCATATGTTGTAGCTAAGGGGCTTTCATTTGTTGAGGTTATTGAATATTGAGAAACATTTTTCCTTATAGATAGAATGGGCTTTGTTCACGTTGTTCTTTCTATTATTACATCTTAGAGATGGCCACTGTATTAGATGGATGTGAAGAGTGTCTTTCTACATAATGATCTTTATGAGGAGGTCTAAATGGAGAAACCTCCAGGTTTTCTTGTTGAACTCTTCACATGTTTATAGGTTTTTTGTTATTTGTATGGTCTCAAACAAGCCCCAAAGGCTTTTTTTGAGAATATTGATAATTTTTTTCTTTCATTTTCTTTTAAATGTTGTCAGGCTTTGATAACACATTATACATCGAGAGACATGGATATGATATTTTGATACCAATCTTATATATTGATCACTTGATTCTTAGTAGTAGTTCATTATCCATGCTTCATGATATTAAGTAGAGTTTGATGGCACATTTGACATGATAGATCTTGGGTTTTTTAATTACTTTATTGGCCTTGAAGCTCTTAAGGGCTTGTTGGTGTAATTTCCATATATCACCAAAAGTATACCATTGACTTTCTTTATAGGTTTCATATGAGTGATTGTAAGAATGTGCCTACACCATTTTAGTCTAGTGCCACTTTGACTGCCACTTGTACAACACATAGTGTGGATGCTACTTTGTATAGACAATTAGTTGGCATTGATTTGTATTTGATCCTATTGTTCACATGACCCTCATAATAGTTATTGGAAGGTAGTCAAGTGTCTTTGAAGGTATATTTTTGGTACACTCTTTCTGGCATTCAGTACACACCAAGGGCTTCATAGGTAGTAGGCTACACCAACTCATATTGGATGACTGATGTTGATTCTTGGAAGTCAACTTTTGGTTTTATTTTTTTATATCCTGGTTCTATTCTAGTTGCACAACCTTTGTATGAGAAACTACTATTGCATTAGCATCCACTGAGGCTAAGTATCGAAGAGAGATTCTAGCTAACCAGTGGGTACTATGGTTTTGATAACTTGAGATAGATTTTGGGCATCGACCTAATCATCCCACTATATTTTTGTAATATAAGAAATTAATTCTTGGAAAACTTTATAACATGACTAGTAATGTTGGTATGACATACCCTCAAGATCCACACATAATACTTTTGACATAGAGCTATGAATCGGTGAGGTCACAAACAACTCATCCCCAATTATCATTGTTGAGGCTCAAACCTACAAGTACATTGGACCATCTCAAAGGCACAAGTCTTTGATCACAATGGCCCAACAAGGTTTTGAACCTTGGTGTACACAACAACAACACTACCACTTAACAAACATGCTTTGGATGAACCCATCGTCTTACTATATTTAGTGTGATAACCAAAGTGTTGTTCATATTTCATGTAGCCCAATTGAGGATTAATGAATGAAGCACATCAATATTCATATGCACTTAATTTGACAACTTATCCATGACAATATTTTATTCTTCTAGAGTACTTATGCATTAAGGATTAGGTTGCAAATACCTTATATAAACCTTTAACATTGTCTTATTATCTTGCATTGCACTAGTTGCTTGGGGTGAAGGAAGTTGTCCTTGTGTGGTCTTGAGTCTTCCTTCCACTGAATATAGTTCTCTTTTTTGGAGTGGATATTTTTCCTACTGACTTTTCTCCCTTCCTCTATTTGTGAGTGAATTTTATTTTTACATGAGTACCTCATCATCCCTTGTAAGACTCATTCTTTAGTGACTTACTCCCTAAGTATCACTTTGGGGGTGTAGTGTGAAAAATTTCTCTATCCATCTAGTTACCTTTTATCTAATTCCTACACCTAGTAGTCCTATTCACACTAATTTAAAGCTCACGTAGTGTTTTAGTTGTCTCACTTCATTGATGTACTTGACACATTCCTTGACACCTATCCCAAGTATTCTATATGTGTCACAACTCTTGTAAGGTTAGTTATTCATTCTAAATTTCACCTTCTTACTTCCTTGATCTATATATTAAGGAGAGATCATCTTAAATACATATATTTTATGATACATTATTAGGTATTTCATTGTGCTTAGTTTTATTACGAAAGTTTTGAATTTTGTGTTCTTTGTTTTCTACTCAAACAATAAGTAGGGAGATATCTCCCACAACTTAACAACCAAGATTTGATACCAAATGAAAGGAAATATATGTAGCAATAGAAGAAAAAAAATACATAACCTAAGAGAGAATTATAAAATCAAGTATTCAAAATCCACCATGCAAAAGAATGGACTGGTGAAAAATATATACAATGGAGAAAACCTCATGACAAAAACCCCAATCTCAAAAACTATCCACACTCAATATATTGTTTAGCAACAAAACATTGCAATACACTTACATAGTCTCCATTAATACTTATAAAATATCAAGCCCCTCTAATACATTTTCTATGTGTCTAGGAAATATGAGTAACACTTCAATCACCAATCCCATGTCATGCTTCACATATCACTTATATAAGAGTTTATTCAACATTACACAACAACAAAAATATTATCATAACCAACAAAAAAACCTCAAAAATTTCTCGTGTGCTTTCCTTTATGTGATATTGACTTAGTTTTCACAATATTAAATATGTTCCCAATGTACAACCTACACTAAAATATCTAAACAATGTTACAATAAAACTTTACAAGTGGCCCCAAATAAATATTTTTGGATAAAAACATCTTTGAATTCATAACACACAAACATCTATTTACATTATTAAAATATTAAATTTCTTGTTCAAAGTGTGTGCACCTTTTTCCAATGCTTTAGTTATTAGGTGTATAGTTGAAAAGAGGTAAAACCAGTCAATGTAGTCTCCATTGTGTTGTTTCCTACAACAACATTCTTTATTTCTAGCAAAATTAGGAACCTTGTAGTTTTGTGTGCTCTCCATTTCCTTGGTTCAATTGGTTTCCCCATCTTCTCTATTTGATTAAAGACTTTCTATAATGGGCATGATTTAATCAATTTATGATTGGATTTATCCTTTTCCCCTCATGTCTTGGTTGAATGCATAAATTAGAGGTACATTTAGGCAATTTATAGATTTACTTGGAGAGGTACATTGCATGGATTTGTAGAGTTACTTGGATATGTTTTTGGTTTGTCATACTAATGTACTTCTTTTACTTACTCTTTTATAACATGCATCCTTATGTTTCCCTATATTTTAGACTTTTCTTTTAATATATCTACTTTATGCTCCTTGTAATTTCATTGACTTCTTCTAATTTCCTTCATTTTCTAGATCCTCATATTTCCCTTTATTTTAGGCTTCCACTAAACTTACCTTACCCTCTTTAATTTTACCCATTTCTCAATGCCCTCAACACTTTCATTTGTTTTCCTTCATGGACTTTAATGGATTTTCTTACCCTGGTACCTACTATGCAATGTTTTTTTATCCTAGATTCCTTCCTTGACTCATCTACTAAGGTTTCAATAGTTTCCATATCATAATGCCAAATGTATGACATGTGCAACATTTTAGATTTGGGCCTTCCAAAATTTGATTAACTTTATACCACAAAATCTTTATTTCTTATTTCCAACTCACTTCCCTTATTGGTCTCTCTAAATTTCAATCTTTTCCCTTTCCACACATTTTCTTCTTTTCTATCAATCCCACAAATCCTTGAACTATGCCTTTAGGATTCTACTTGCTAGTGTGTCTTCCCTTTTTTCATTGGTTGCTTAATTTTCTTGTTTATTTTGAAAATAGTATGAAAATAATGGAAAATTTTACTAAAAGAGGAGAAACATGACATTAAGATACACAAAAGTATTTTTTTGAATTGGTATTTTTATGTGTCTTAGCTTGTTGCAAGTTGGTAATTCTAGGGGTTTTAAAGAACATTCAATATAGGTCAAATATTGAGTACATGTTGTTGCACCAAGATATATGATGTAGAGGTAAGTGGAGAATACCAAAAACCTCAAAGGAAGCCAAAATTTCAATTCTACAAGCATCCAAACATGGGTTTTCACTCTCAAGCATTTAGTCTACTAGTAGCCCTTCAAATAGGGTTTTTCCACCATAAATTTCAATGTAAATATGAAATAAAAAATTTAAAAGTAGTTTCTAATACCATTTGGGTTTTTTTTAACATATCTCAAAGCCAAGGCAGTTTGTTTTGTACAAAACCCATAAAAAAATGTATGTCCTTCTGCCAATTAGGCTTAAACTTTTGTAAAAAATGAAGAAAACATATGAATAGTTGCTCATAACTCTTGCAAAACCAAAAATTAATGAAATAGCTTTGGTGAGGTTGAAAAAAAGTTAGGTAAATAAATTTTCTCCAATTTGTAGAAAGATCCAATGGTGTAATTGAGAGTTATGTTATTTTCCCAAAAATGGTAACCTTAGGCAGAGTTACAGCTGCTTGCACTAAAATTGCTATAACTTTCTCCAAATTTAAGTTAATTGAACCAAACCAAAAGAAATGAAACTATTACAATTGATTTCATATCCATAATGTACTTAGATTTTTTGTATCAAAGAAAATAATTAGACTGTAACAGGGTAAAAACTCAAAAAATACAACATAGGAATTGCCAAAAAGATATATTTTTTCTTATTCAATCATTATCCAACCTTATCCAACCCATGGATTCGTGTTTAAAATATCTTATTATGATTTTCCAAGCATTTTCCCACTGCCAATTTGAACTCCAACTAACTTTTAACTTCCAACCATTCAAGTTTCCCTATGACTCTTCATATTCCATATTTTTGCAACTTTTTACAATATTTGTAAAATGATTCAAATTTAATTCCTATGACCCAAAATAGATATAAAATGGTCATTGAGGACCTTATTGCATTTAATAGCATAAATAATTACAACAAAAATTACAAAACATCCTCATAGAGGCATATAGCGCCCTTGCACCAATAACACAAAATTGGCTTATTGTTTATCAAATGTCAATACTTACATATGGATCCTAAACCACTTCATTCTAAACTAGTTTAAGAGCTCATCTTTATATGATGGAGTAGCTATGGGAAGAAATGTGGTAAGTAGATGCAACCTCTACAATATTGTAGGGTGTGGCTCTGTCAAATAATTAACAGAGTTATGAAATAAATTATTGATTTAGTAGGCCTAGTGTAAGTACGTTAGTAAGTGTTTTTGTAACTTCACATTCACCATCATTTTCATAGGTTGGAGGTTGGTTCTCATTTCCCAATCCCTATTCTATGGGGGTGACAACTTAGAGGGCCTTTTGAAGGTACAAGTTATTACAAATTTAGACTCCCTATGTGTAATGGTAATAGGCATGATTCTCAATCACAATTAATTGATTATTGGATTGATTCTTAAAGGTATATGTGGGCTATTTTAGTTATAATGTAGTGTAGTGCTATGAAAAATCTATGGACGATGGTAAATCCCCTCTTTTTAAAAAAATAATTTGTAGTTGATGGCTTGTTTTGTTTGTTATCTCCCTTTTGAGAATTATCATGTGACCTTGTATTAGTTTGTGGATGTGGTATTTTAGCTTAAATTATTCTGTCTTTAGCTTTATATAATAAATGGTATTTTGATAACTTCAAGGTTAAGAGCCCTATAGCATCCATTTTATCTAATATAAAAATATATATGAAAAAAAGTAATTAAACAAGCTATTAGATATTCATTTAGTTCTTTGAACATGATGATAATCGAGATATATAAACATTATTTTGTTGATATGTTCTCAAAATTCTCTTTCACTATACAAATTAGATCTCAAGTGCTACTTCTAAAGCTTGTAAATCTTTGACATTGCATTAAATTGGACAAAATAATTATTGTAATTTTATTCCCCCCACCCCCACATAATTGCATCCTCCCTATTATGATCCTATCTCTCTTAGTTTCCTACTCTTAAATTCTTCACCTTTGATGTGACAAGTATATTGAGCTCATAAAATTAGTTAAAGAGGAGCTTTACAAAGGATTGGATAGCTCATTGGGAAACTATAAACAAGATGGATAGAACCTAGAGTTCAAGAAAATATGGCTCACCATATGAGAAGCTCTTGTGTCACTAATGTTTTTCCCTAAATCCTTAATTATGTTCATGTCATGTTGATCATTAAGAAGTGTCTTGGCAAGAGCATCAATGAAAAAAATAAAGTGTACATTTCCTCATCTTTATTAATTATTTGATTGAAAGAGAGGAAAACGCTTATAGGTAGTCTCTTTATTTTAATTTTTAAAATTCAATGAATGGATTATGATCATTCTATCCTTCTTCTAAAAATTTGATATGTGATCATCACGAGGAATAGAAGGAATAAATGTAACCGTGGTGGAAAGAAAAGGGTTTAACCTAGTGCTTTGACATTGAGGACCTTCGAGCCTTAGGAGCTTCTTAGGCATACAAAATTAAACATAAATACTTGAAAAATAATAAATATACACTATGGCAGGCTAAGATAAAAAATTCATATCCTAAAGGATGGGCATGAAAATTATAGCTGGTTCAACAAAAAATAGGGAAACAAATAAGGTTTGCCTAAAGGAATTCAGAGAGTAAAATGGTAATAGACTAAACCCTAGACTCTCTTAAAATAATTAAGAAAGATAAATTCTAGATTTGAGCATGATGATATATAATTAAATTAAATATCTCGCATGGAAATATATGTTATGTTGTTCGTACCTTAGTGTCGACTATAACTAGTTTGACTAGTTGAGGTTTTGTGACAAAAATCTAGGAATCAGATTCCAGAATTAGACTAGTGAGCATATGTATATGATAGATAAATAATGATATTGATAGGTTATGGGACCAACCACACCCAAAATCTTGTCCTTGAAAACTTTGCTCTTGGATGAGATTTTGTCCACTTCTCATTTTCACCTTTTGAATCAGCTAAACTTGTTTTCTTAAGTTTGTAAATAGGCTTTAAAATTGGTGGTGGTAAATAGCACTTTTGAGAGCCTTCTATAAGTAAAGGGACGATAACTTAGTTTTATAATAGAAATTAAACCATGTGATAGACACAAGAAGATTTTAAAAAATATGTAAAATAATGAATACAATATATTGATATAATTGTCTCTTTTGCAGTGGTGTTGAGAGTTTAATTCGGCTAAGAGCCAAGGATCGAGGGTATCCATTCTGCCAAAATCCGCCCAGGGCAGGATCTTGACCTCATCCCTTATGGTGTCGGACCCTTTGCATTCAGTAAGATTTGATCCTTGGTGAGCTCATTCAAAACCAAACAACACCAAGAGACCAAGAACAAGAATTGTATTTAAACATATTTTAGAACTGCCTATATGTTAAAAAGCAATGGTCATTTATTTACTTTAGCTTCATTTGATTAAAAAAACAAATAAAAAATAAAATGATTTAAATACAATTCTAAATATACAAGTTGAAACCTTTGGGATATACGCCAACGAATAATCGATTATATTTCTAAAATATCAATAGAGATTAAAATAATGGAAACAAACAAATGAATACAAATCAGAGTAGTGGATAAAATACGCGTGGAAATTGCAGCAGAAACATCAGTGTCAATACGCGTGGAAATTTTTATTTTTGAAGGCATTCGATGACTCAACACGTTGCTCTCCACTTTTGTGGTTCTAAATTGCCACCATTTCATAAGAAAAAGTACGAAGTATTGTGAAATGTCTTGTCTCTTATTTTAATCCACTAATATTCAATTCAAATTAAAAAATAGAAGAGAGCTGATTGGTTATCTATTCACCATTGAATTTTGTTGTCTTTTCCATTTGTCTTTTGATTCAACTCTTGAGGCTTATAGGTCCATAGGGGAGTTTACTTTTTTACCCATTTAAATTTTTCATTTTTATTTTTATTTTATAAAAGATAATCAACTCAAATCTTAGAGTTGTAGTAGTTTGGTGGTTAATGTAGTTTTTTCTAAAATAAAAGTAATTGTGAGGGGAGAGGGGAGAGGGGAGGGGAAGGCATTCATTTTACATATTTAATAGTTTATTTTTTTATAAATATTTTGTATATTTATAATAATTTTTTATTATTATTTAAGTAGTTTTGTTTAAAAAAATAATGGTAGCGTCTATTTTAATAAATCTAAAAGATTTTATGAGATAACACATATTTTGATAATTAGGTTGTTTATCTTGTTGTCACTTAGATAAATATAAATAGAAATATCATATATTGGGGAAGGATTTTTGCCTTCCCAAAGCTTTGTGCCTCTTATTAGGTCGCGGCTTTGCATCTTATCGATTTAATAGTAGAGCGTTGTAATGACTTAATGTTTAATTAGAATTCTCTAAATCTATTCAATTATTTTGATTTTTACTTTTACAAACTTATAACAATATATACCTAACAAAAGGTCAACATAAATTTATAATGATTTTTATAAAACTAATACAATATTGATTAGACTAAAATATCAATCTATAAGTCCCTATTGACATGCAAGTTCTAGTTAATTCAAATGTTAACTTATGCTCATAGATTGTAGTTAGTGGTAAATTGACAAGAATTTATTATCATAATTTTTAAACATATAGTTTTATGGTGTAAGTTGTGACCTTCAATAGGCTATATGCACATATATTGAAATAATATATTAATAAATGTTAAAGAAAGAAATATAATTTTAAGGGAGAGAGGTTGTTTCTCGATTAGATTGTGTTAGTGGTTTTTTCATTAGCATTTCGGGTCACACTTTGTGTTTCGTCATCATTCTTGGGTAAGAAACAACCAAAATTTAAACTTTAAAATTTCAAAGGTCAAGTCTATAATTGTAGGATTGATCTTGTGTCCACAAAAATAACTCATCAATAAAGGAGTTCAATCTAAGCTAGATGATAGATGTTTATAGATAAGTACGTAGATACATGTAATAATGCATGACTTGAAAGAATATATATATATATATAAAAGAGAAAATATATCATTTTGAATTTTGAGCACCAAGCTAAAAGTTATGACCCCACCAAATTGGAGTATCTAAATTAATAGTTTATTCTAAAAATTTATAATTTTATTTGGTTGATTGCTTATTTCAAATACATAAAGATTTTGAAGACTATATAAACTTAAAATAGATAATATTTGAATAATTTATTTTATCCAAATTTAGATCTAAGAAATGAGTCTTTGATCTAAATTTAGATCAAAGAAATGATTCAAATATTATTTATTTAAAGTTTATTAGATGTTTTTTAAATGTTATAATTTATATATTAACAAATGTTCATACTGTTTTTTTATTATGAAAATGATAAGTGTCTTGTCTTGAATATTTATTATTGATGTCATGGGGTGTAAATCATGAGAAGTTGCATCACCATTTAAAAATTATATTTTGTAATATTGAATGAAGCCCATACAAGAATGAAACTACCAAATATTATATCATTTGTTTCTTCTATCTACCAAATATTATATTAACTACTATAGTTTCTTATCGCTTATGATTCACACGTGTCTAAAATTATTATTCATTAATCCATATTTTTTATTTTTCTAAATTGACATAAATATTTATGTTAAATCAACATCGTTCATTACTTATATGTACTACAAATACAATACTAATAATTATTATCTAATATTTATATAATATGTAATTGTTATTGCAGATGAGGATAATATTCAATACATATTATTTCATTCAATAATTAAGAGAAACATAGAATGGTAAGAAATGGGATGTCAAAGAATCCTATTTAGAAAGAGATTATTAAAAAGTAGATTTTTACTTTTGCAATTATGTAAAGTTTGGATTTTTGACGTCACCTCTAAAAATAATTTATGAAATACAAGAAGTTTTCCACTAAAAGATTCTTAAGGGATCTTTATGTTTAGAGATCTCAAAATAGACAATAAAACTAAGTGGGAAGTTGTTGTTGTAGGTATACTAGTTGCAACTCAAAGTGTCACAAATTTAATTACCAAAGAAAACTCCATGATCCTAATCAATTCTCTTTAAAGGGGTCATCCAAATTAAAGATTATATATACTAATGAATATCTTTTAAAATGGGTCATCCAAATTGAAGATTAAAGCATTATGTGGAATGAAGCATTAGGAATAGGAGAAACATGGATTGCATTAAAAAAATATAAGTACCATCTATCAAATTCTTGGAAAGCTTTTGAGTTTCAATTAATTTTTTTTACTCCATTTAATTTATATTTGCTAGTATTAGTTGTTGGTTAAGGATATTTGTTTAGTGGAACTCTTTATTTGTATTATATGGTTTCTTTGTATTTTTCTTGTAGGCTGCTTTCTTTATTATCACATGCTATTATGGACAGATATATTTTTTTATTCAATCTTTAAATTCCATCATATTGAGGATATTATTAGAGATTCGGGCTATAATTTGATGGTGGATTGCATACACTTCTTCTTAATGGAAACATTTTTACATATGTGAGCATTGGTTATGGCAAGGTATTCCCTTAATGAGTGTTATAATTCTTTTTCTTGCAAGAAGTGGATCGATTGTAAATTGCATAAGCATTGGTGATGTTGTATTTCAATTGACTACCTTTTAGGTACAAATTGAAAATGTTGTTTGTGATGTGATGTATGGAGTTTAGGTGTAATAACACCCAAAACAAATGCAATTACTAAATACTCTATTAGAAAAGGCACTTTCATGAACAATAAGTTTTTCTCTATCTTCTCCTATTCTCTTTCAACATTATATGATTCATAAAAAAATTGGGTGAGAAAAGATTGGGATGACAAGTGAGTCAAGGTAAAAAGCATTTGAGGTAGATGATTTCATGAAGAAATTAACCTCATTCATTCCTTTAATAAAACCAATGATGTGGCCATATAATTTATTGTTCTCGAACCAATTTGATGTCTTTTATTAGGCTTCTTGTGAAAATGTAGCTAGCAAATTCATTGACTGGGGTGTTGGGTCCTATATGCTAGTGCAAAATCATCCTTCATTATTGAGGAATGAGGAGGAGTTTCGGTTTTTGTCTTTACAAAAGTGATTTAAGCAGATAAGGGAATCATGTGTAAATGTTGGGAAAGCACTTGTTGTGTTTAGTGTGGTCCATTTATGAACAACAATATTTCATATGTTTACAATAGGAAGTTTCTTGTCTTGACACCTAACTTCAGTAATTAATAAATATATTTTTTATTTGGTAAAAAATCATTATTTATTGTAGTAGAGTAATTTTAATAATGGATAATGATGCACTCTTGGGCATGGTGTCTGAAAAGGAGGTGGAGGAGGCTATGTTTTCCATGGGCGCTTACAAATCTCTAAGGATAGATGATTTCCCGTCTACCTTCTTCCAAGATTTTTGGGAGGTGGTGAAATATGATATCACTAAGGTTGTTAAATACTTCATTAGAACTGACAAGCTTCTTAGAAAACTGAACTACATGTATATTGTCCTTGTCCCTAAAGTCCTAGAACCCAAGCATATGACTGATTTCCACCCTATCAGTCTTTTTAATATTGCTTATAAGATCTTTTCCAAGGTGGTGGTGAACAGATTGAAGCCTCTCCTTGACAAAATTATCAGTCCTTCTTAGAAAGGATTCATCCCTAGTTCATAGATTATGAGTTCTGCTATCACTACCCATGAGATAATCCACTCGATGGACAAGAGCAAAAACCCAAGTATGGCACTCAAACTTGATATTTCTAAAGATTAGGATAAATTTAATTGGAAATTCCTCTATGATGTCCTCTTGAAGTTGGGTTTTGATTGGAAATCCATAAGAATCATCAAAGAAGCTATTGAGATTGTTCAGTACTTTGTCCTTGTTAATAGGACCCCCTGGAGTTTGTTCAAAGAGGGGAAAGGGATAAGATAGGGGGATCCCTTATCCCCATAGCTTTTTATTATGATTATTGAAGTCCGTAGCAAAAAATTCTCCTTCTCTTCTAGTGGTGGGAGAATTAAAGAGGTTAAGGCAACTTCTTTCACCCCCAAGAGATACTACAATAGTTTTTTGATGACACCTTCTTGTTTGGTTTATCTTTTGTTATTGGTACCAGAGAATGGAAAAATCTCCCGATTGATTATGCGACTGCCTTTAGACAACAAATCAACTATGAAAAAAGTTTTAAAAAATAAAAATTAACACTAACCTACAACTTCAAAGGAAAATCATTAGAATTCTGGGTTGTCAGTCTACTGAGCTTCCAGACACCTATTTGGGTCTGCCTCTTATGGTCAAGGAGGTGGACCCTATTTTTTGGAATTCAATAATGGAAAGGGTACAAAAGAAATTAGTTGGGTGGAAAGGTAACATTCTCAGTAGTGCTAGAAAATTACAACTCTTATCCACTTCCCTTAAGGGTATCCTAGTTTATTTTTTGTCACTTCTTAGAATATTTAATGGCATGGTTGATAAACCAGAGAAATTTCAATAGAACTTCCTATGGACTAGAATGGAGGAGAAGGCACGAATGAGTATGGTAAACTAGGACAATGTCTGCAAACCTAAAGATATGGGAGGTTTGGGGATAAGGAACCTCAACAAGGCTCTACTAACCAAAGTGGTTTGGCTTCTTTCGGTAAGATCTACGGATTGGTGCAAGATTATGAGAGAAACATACTTTAGCAACTCTTTCTTCTCAAAGTTGTTATTCTCCCATGACCTCACTACTGGTTAAAAAATCTAGAACAATATTGTAAAATGTGGAGGCCTCCTAAGAGATGGATTAAAATGGACAATTGGAGATGGGGAAAGAATTCATTTCTAGGAAGATACTAGGATTGGGGATAAGCCATTAGCCTTGGGGAATTTGAACCATCTAATGAGGTACCTCAAGCCCTTGTTTGGTTCCTTTATGGCTAACTATATCACCTCATGAAAGAAGTGGAAAAGTATGGTTGAAATCTTTGAAAACGACCCTAACTTGGTCCCTTGGGTAGAGGATCTTCAGAGGCTTTTAAAGAATGTTTGTATTCCTTTTTTTCCTAGAAAGGATAGGATTTTCTAGGCTAAGAGTCTTTCAAGGTCATTCTCTATTAAGTTGGCTTACCTACACCTGGTTAGTTCCTCTAACAACCCAATATGTTGGACACGTGTGGAGCTCTCAGCTCCTACCCAAGATTAACTTCTTCTAGTGGACAACCCTACACCTTAATATCCTCACTCAAGATAGCCTCAAAAGAAGATTCTTTCAATTGGTCAACTGGCGTATGTTATGCAAAAAGGATGAGGAAAGTATCAACCACATCCTTATCCATTGCCCTTTTGTCTCAATAATCTGGTACAAAATTCTAAAAAGATTCAATATGACATAGATATTTAGGGAGGATTTGAAGCAGTTCATTTATAATTGGGAATACCCATCTTACCAAATCCCTTATAGGTAGAGAGCAACAAGATTTCCAATAATGATGACACAAGTTTTTTGGCAAAGAAGGAACTTCTATTGGTTACTTAGGTTGGGGTTGAGGAAGGAGCTATCCTCATTATGAATTCAAATTCCTACTACTCTCATATGGGTACTTGTGGGACCCACAATCTTAAGTGTAATAAAAAATTGGCCTTGACACATTATTTCATGATCTTTCATGATATTCTCAAACACAAGTCTAATTACATCTTTAATTGGGAAATGATGATGAAAAATAAATGGGATATTCTTAGCAGATGGATGGATTCTAGGCACTTCCTTTAGAATCCAATTAAATGGTCTGACCTCCAACACATTCGAAAGAGGTGCATTGTACTGGTTTTGGGAAGGGCCAATTTGGGCAATAATTACACCCCTTTAAGGCAATTTAGGAGAAATTTCTTTGGCATTTACAAACATTACAGAAAGGTTAGCTAGCTCTGTAATTTCCACAATATTGCTAGCAAGGATAATTATGTGTTAAAACTCTAGAAGTTTCAGACATGGCTGGTGATAGGGTCTAGGTGGAGCCGAATCACATTGAGGACCACATCCATAACAACCCTAAGCTTTGGATGGCGACGCAGTCAAGGATGATGGATCCAATTAAGGACAGTCCAACCTTGCAGCCAACTACCAACATGGAGGAATAACATGGCAAGATATGCTTCACATCAGATTTTCATTAACATGCCCGACTGTAAGACCTTCCGGGTTATGGCCAATTACAATCAAGAAATAATTCTACAAGATCAATAAAGATACAATCCCAACACAAGCTAGTCTAATTCTAAAACAAATCAGCAATTGATGGAAACCCTAAGGCAGACCTGAACTTGATCTCACAAGCCTCCAAGAAATCTCCTTGTCTCCAAGTGAACAACCACTAGCTCTGCTATTACAAACTATCAGAAATAGATCTGATCTTTCAGATCTCATAGGATCTAGATCTACTCTTCTATCTCCCAAATTCTACCCCTAAACAACTACCCAAACACCCCCTTAAATACTATGCTTTAGCCACAGGTCGACTAGAAGAAATAATTAACTCCTAAGCCAAGTCAGCTTCTACTACAAAAAAAAATTAAATGCAACATCAATCGGCTCTCAAATAGCCTTACAATTATTTAATTCTCCATGTCAGCCTCTAGATCTATATAGGAGAATGCAACAACAACTACCAACAATAAATGCACCAAGTCAGCCAACCAAATCACCAAGCACTCCTGTCAGTAAACCAGGACTACTGAGTGCTAGAGAAATAACTGAGCACCAATGAAACAACAAGTACGCCAAGAATCATTGAGAAAGCACATCGACCGAGCACCATAGACATCGTTGAGTACAAGTTCCACCAAGCACAAGAGGTGTCACAGAGTTCCTTTAGCAACCGAGCTTCCTTCAATAACTAAGACCATTGGTTAAAGCTGCAACTGAGTAACACAGAACCAAAATAATACATCTCCATGTAGATTCACCGAGTACTCTAGAATGCCCTTGCATCAGACACCCCAGGTTCGAAAAGATGTTCTTATATGCTGGAAGAACATCTTCCAAGATTCAACACATAAACCTCAAACTAGTTCTTCACATACAAGTCCTCCAACTTTTCACCTTGCATACTCTTCCACTTCTATTTCCTATGTCTCTTCAAGTCTTTCCTTGATAACACACATGTATGTTCTCCACACTGATCATCCATACTTTTTGGATCTGACAACTCAAATCAGCTACCAATACTCAGGCTTCTCCTACTGAGCCTTGTATCCAGCAAAGGCATCAGGGAAAACTTCATGTCATCCTTTTCAATAGTAAAAACATTCTTCACACAATCATACATAGCTCTGCAATCATATTGCCAAGGTCTACCGAGAAATATATGACAACTATTCATCTCCATAATATCGCATAACACAAGATCCTTATACTAGCCAATTTGAACATTAAAAAAACACTATTCTCTCACTTCCAGAGCATGAATATCTTTTAATCATCCAATCCTATAATGATAAGGATGCTTCATTCTCTTCAAACCAAGTTCTTGAACCATGTCCTCAGCAACAAGGTTATCAGTACTACCACTATCCACAATAACATCACAAAGTTTACCTCCCGACTTGCACCGAGTCCTAAACAAGTTACTCCTTTGATAGGGTTCCACCTTTGTTCTGAGCAATGTTCTCTAAACTAGCAATTTCTCTGATTTAGGTTCATTATCAATATTCTCATTCACCACAGTAGTTCATCAGTCACCAAACTTTTTCTATGTACACTCAAAAGAATGGTGTCCTTCTTCACCATAATTATAACAAGTACCCTTAAAGATAACTCTACATGTCTTCTTCTTTGGTTCAATAGGTTTCAGTTCATCTTCTGTAGTCGGTTTATCCTTCACCAAGTGATCAATCTTTTTCTTCCCTCGGGGATTACTATTTTGTCTCCTTTTCAACTTATCTTCTACCTTCAGAGCATGCTAATAAGCATCTTCAGTGGAATCAATCTTCAGCATACCAATCTCATCTTGAATATTGAATCTCAAACCATGCACATACTGAGCTACCTTTTCCTTACCAAGTTCTCTATGTCCAGACCGAATAGTAAGCCTGTAGAACTCCTCAGTATAGTCTTCAATAGTCAAATCTTTCTACTTCAAATTTTGCAACTTCTAAAACAAGTCAAGCTCATAGTTAGCAGGTATGAACTTAGCTTTTAATTTAGTCTCCATCAACCTCCACCAATTGATCTTCATTTCACCTTCATCTTCTCTATCTCTTTGTAATTATTTCCACCAAAGAGCAGCATGTCCTTTCAACTTAGTATGTACCAATCTTACCCGAAGAGGATCCTCAATTTCTTCAAGCTCAAAGAAGTCCTCTAATTCACCAATCCAATCAATCAGATTCTCAAGTTTCAAAGTACTAGAGAAATTAGAAACTTCCAATCGGTAACTAGTACTTAACTGAGCTCTAGATCTATGTTACTAACCGGTTCTATCTTCACCAGATCTATCTCTCTGGTCATAACCACTAGATCCAATAGCTTCAAATTCTTTAGCAGCTTCCTCATAACCATCCTTAGTACCAACATTATGAGGTAGACCAATCATATCCCTCATGACCTCAGCAATCATGACATTATTCGTCAACTCCATCTTTGATCTAAAATCAGATTTCACCTTCTCTGTAATCTTTGATTCTACAACATCACAGAGATCAACAATTGCTCTAGGGTCCAATCTTCTCAGAGGCATCCTTCAATATTTTTGAAAAACCAAAGCAATAAGTCACCAACCAAGGTCTTGGTCCAAACAACCTCAACCAGAGATCCATTTACACTCTCAAGATCTTCATGCTCTGATACCACCTAACACAGTCAAGGACGGTGGATCCAATTAAGGACAGTCCAACCTTGTAGCCAACTACCAACACAAAGGAATAACACAACAAGCTATGCTTCAAATCAGATTTTGATTAACATGCTCGGCTGTAAGGCCTTCTGGGTTATGGCTAATTACAATCAAGAAACAATTATGAAAGATCAATAATGATCCAATCCCAACCCCAGCTAGTTCAGTTTTAAAACAAATCAGCAAATGATGGAAACCCTAAGGCAGACCTAAACTTGAGCTCGCAAGCCTCCAAGCAATCTCCTTGTCTCCAAGTGAACAACCACTAGCTCTTCTGTTATAAACTATTAGAAATCAATCTGATCTTTAAAATCTCATAGGATCCAGATCTACTCTTCTATCTCCCAAATTCAGCCCCTAAACAACTACCCAAACACCCCCTTAAATACTACTCTTCAACCACAGGTTGGCTAGAAGAAACAATTAACTCCTAAGCCAACTCAGCTTCTACTACAAACAAATATTAAATGCAACATCAGTCAGCTCTCAAATAGCCTTAAAATTATTTAATTCTCCATGTCGGCCTCTAGATCTACATAGGAGAATGCAACAACAACTACCAAAAATAAATGGACCAAGTTGGCCAACCAAATCACCAAGCACTCCAGTCGATAAACCAGGACTACCGAGTGCCAAAGAAACAACCGAGCACCAGTGAAACAACCAATCATGCCAAGCATCACTGAGCAAGCACATCGACCAAGCACCATAGACATCATCAAGTACAAGTTCCACCGATCATAAGAGGTTTCACCAAGTTCCTTCAGCAACCGAGCTTCCTTCAATAACTGAGACCATCGGTTAAAGCTGTAACCGAGTAACACAACCAAAACAACACATCTCCATGTAGATTCACTGAGTACCCTAGAATGCCCCTGGATCATATGGTCTTCGATGAGGAATGCATTATTCCATTCATCGAGGTTATGACAGGGTTTAATGAAAGGTAATCTCTTCAATTTGTCAACAACTAGGATGAAAGGAAAGTGACAATGGGAGACATCACCTTCAAATTCAATGAGGAATTCATCACCTAGGCCACTAGTTTGTCGACGGAAGGGAAGAAATAGAAAAAGACCTATTGGATCTTGGATGAAACTAGTCTTAACCACTTCTTTTGCAAAGGGGAGGAATCTGTTAAACTCCACAATGGCTTCGATAGAGAGGATCTCCCTGAACCTTAGGATGAGGTGTGTGATATTACTCTGAAATATTTTATCTTGGAAGTTAATTTTGGTGTTTATTACTATTTTCATTTTCCTCTTCTTAACCACTTCCACCACCATGACTTGATATCCTTCCCTTTCTACTTGTTCCATGCCCTTGAACACACCGTCAAAGATGTTAGGGAGAATAGGAGCCAAGGTAAAAAATTCACCATCCTTCACTAGGGCCCTATGCTCAAATTATATAACTTCCACCTTGCTTTGTGCCCCCCAAAAGCTATAACTACCCTTGGTACCCCCTCATCTTCGACCCCACCTCTAGGGACCACTGATGATTGCAAAGGAAAAAAGAAAGGGTTAAAAATACCCAAGACCCCACACCCATCTCCCCAAGCCTCACCTCTATCTAGGTCTCCCTCAAAGATAGGTAACAAGAATAAAAAAGATCCCTCAAGGCCCCCCAAGTCCAAGGCTCCTAAAAAAGCCAAATTTTAAGCCCAAATCCATGTTGTGGACTCTAATGTTGAGGCTACTGAAACCCCCTGTTGGTCAAATAGAATTGTGGCCAAACCTAGAATGAAAGAAAAAGAGGTGAGATAGAGATTTGTAGAGGAGGAATATTTGTCAGAGTCTAAGGATGGGGACAAGTCTAGCTCTAAAAAGGACACCAATCGCAATAACACAAGCACTACCCATGTCTTCGCTAGCTTCAAAACTAAAACCTTGGATCCCATTGATAACAAGAAGGAGGAAACTAAGAACACCTCCCAGGACCACTTCCCTACCCCATACCATGGACAAGAATCCCTCTCCTATGACTGCTATCTCCCTGCCCCATACTATGGATAAAGGTAAATAGGTCTCTATCAATGACAAGACTGTTGACAATGGGAGTTGCAAAGGATGTGCCACAAATGCCAAGGAGATATAGAAAATCAAGGAGGACTTGGACGTGTTGGAAAAAAGTTTCACCAAAATGGCCAACTATGCTATGAAGGTCATGCATTCGCCCATGACCACCTTTTTCCTCTTGTAGAAGGACAAGGAGAACCATAAAACCATAATATAAACTAATACGTGTATTTTTATATATAATATAGAACCATAAACTATTAAAATAAATAAAATTGAATGTTTTTAGAACACTTTAAATAGTTCTTCTAAGGTTGAATTGAATAATGATGTCTCCACGTGTTTGGCTCTTTTTCCTTATACATTTTCCTTTGAAAATCACTCCTTATAATTTTATTCATATAAAATTGCTCTCAAATAGATGTTGAAATAAGATTTGAGACAATGTCACGAGTTTCTTCAGCTTGGAATCCAAATGTCCATTACGTGGCATTGTTTTCTCTTGTTTACCAAAAATATTAAGACAATTTTGATGCTAATTATTAATATTTCTAAATCAAGATAGGATTTAGATCAAGTGTAGGGATAATCCTTTTTTAGTAAAATGTAATTTGCACTTATCTTACTTATATGATTTTTGCAAGTTTTGGACTTTCATATTATTAGTTATTTATTTGTGGGGGATAAAAGGTATGTCATATAATTATTATTAGTTTTTACTAATAGTATTGATGTTTTAAATTCATATATTTAATTAGGACTCAAATATGTTGGAATTTAGTGAGTTGCGAGTTGTTTAGTCATTGAGAATTTTATACTCATATAATAGATTTAATAGTCCTCAATAATCAAATATGAGTTGAGAAAACCTTTTTAAAAGGTTTGTTGATGTATGATAACTTCAAGGTTTGTTTTCACACCCTCCAAGAGACTTCACTTGCCTCCTAGTATCCTATTCCTCTATAGGATCTCCCAATAGGCTTAGATCATTAACTAAGGCCTATACAAACTCTGTTATAAGAGTCAATCTATTAAAACTTCACCTTGAAGGATCAACACCCTAGTTTTGGTTCACTTCTCCACTCTCACTTACAAAGCTCTAAGTGCTAAATCTCCACTAACATCATACTTCATTGTAGGGACTATATTTCCATTGGAATTATTCATATCCTTTTCCATTTGACTCATCTTGGAAGGATATTGCATGAAATTTTTATCGGCTTCTCTAATTCACCATAGGAGACCTTAAAAACAAGCCTATTTCTAGTAGCCTTTTTTTTATGGCTTTTGCCCTTTCTTCCCAAAATTCACCAAACAACCTATAAAACTAACTTTCGATGTGGATACCCTTTTGGCTTAAGTTAAAGAATCTGGAGCTCTTAGGTCCTGACACCCTCCATACACCTCCTTCTTATTAACAAGGATAAATAGGGCTAAAAGACCTAGTTTCTAGGACAAACTAGCTACTTGCAAATAACTTGCTCAAAACCTATCCAAATTGATTGATATAACCTCAATCTTCTTAGGATGGATAGTAATGGTGAACACCTACTAGAAAAATTCTTGGAGCCATACTGTACCATGCATTCCCCACATGAAGTCTTTTAATCTTCTTTGTCAAACCTCTAACCGGGTCTTCCTAGCTCGCCTAGGGGTTGACTCTAAAAATAGCACATGCTCAACCAGTTCCCTCCCTTTATGTACATTATATATAGTGGCCCCACCTAAAGATTCAACCATTTCTTTGGAGTTTCCATGGTTGAATCTCATGCGGGAGCCATGACTTCCCAAACTGTCTCACAGAGACCAGTAAACAGTCTAAAACTAAATCAATTTATTATATACACTAAATCTACTTAAAGCCCTTAACCTATCAAATGAAAAAGTCTTCAAAACCCCTATAGAACATGATGAAAACATTTTATTAACACTTTCAAGTCATTTTCTATGACTGTCAACACATAAGCTTGGTATATCTTCTTGAGCACTGTTGCAGAGCTAAAAATTAACAAACTCAAACTTTACAAATCATACATCTACCTCGAGATTTGAGCCATCACTAACATTAGATGTCTTCTCCATCATTTTAGGGCCTGTTGGCTGAGTGTCATCTCCTAGAATTTACAGAATCCAAGGATATCAAAGTTGCATGCAACATTTGCAATAAAAGAAAATGTTGTCATGACAACATTGTTACAACATTTGGCAAGTTTTTGTTAAGCCATGATCCTATTTCTTAGGATCTCTATCCTCATGAGATTTTGAGGAACCAACTAACTAAAAGACCCTAAGGCATCATAATGACATCCATTAACAACTCTATGTGTTCAAGACACATTTATGACTCAAACTCACTAACTCCTAGCACTATGAAATTGAAATAGCAACTAACAAAGGCTAATTAGTGACCTTAGTACTAGTGACTAATTCACTTAGAAAAAATTTCAAGATACCTTCTAAGGTCCTCAAACCAACTAATCTAACCTCTTGACTTTGCTAGAGTCAAGTACAAGCCAAAAACACACTAACCATGGAGGCTAGCCTAGATGGTCCTGC
This sequence comes from Chamaecyparis obtusa, assembly GCA_027943335.1. Lineage (NCBI taxonomy): Eukaryota > Viridiplantae > Streptophyta > Pinopsida > Cupressales > Cupressaceae > Chamaecyparis > Chamaecyparis obtusa. Next base: position 2,077,724 of record BSBK01001179.1, on the reverse strand, counting down.
ACCATCCTCCCCAAACATAAGAACTTCAATCCATCCTTGGATTGATGATGGTAGGATCAATGCCCATCCTTTTAAAATTGGATTCCTTGACCCAAATTGCATCATCAACACTCTACCCATACCTCTTAATGAGGTGTTCCTTATACTCCTTGAGTCTAGTCCTTTTATAGACCCTGGTGTCTAGCACACTGTTTGGTCCTGTATCTACAGTAGGATGGAGTTGTAAGTCTTCTACATCCCTGATCACTTCATGTATGGTTTGGTCCATGTCTTCTTGTGGTCCTTTATAATGGACAAGGTCTGCAACATTGAATACATTAGACAATCCACTATCCTCCAATAGGTCTACATTGTAAGCATTGTCACCATACCTTGCTAATATAGGAGAGGGTCCTATCCTCCTCATTTGTAGCTTGTGAGGTACTCCTTTGTGCAATCTGGAATTTTTTAGATGCACCATGACAAGATCTCCAACATTAAACTCGACTGCCCTTCTACCTTCATCCACCTTGGCTTTGTGTTTCATGGTGTTATCCATCAAAGTCTTCCTCACTGTTCCATGAATTTCTTTTATAGCAAATGCAAAATCATCAGCATATCCACTTGCTTTGACTCGTTTCAAATCTCTCAATTCGTAGACACCTCTAGGATGTAGGCCATATATGATTTCAAATGGACTCTTCCCTGTTGATCTATTTGTGGTGTCATTATAGGTATATTCAGCTTTCCCAATCAACTGATCCCATTGTTGTCTGTACTCCTTTGTCAAACATCTTAGAAGATTCCCAAGGCTTCTATTAACAACCTCAGTTTGACCATCAGTTTGGGGATGGTAGGCTGATCCAAAGGACAAGTTGGTGCCCAATCTTTGCCAAAGAGTCTTCCAAAAATGACTCATAAACTTAGTGTCCCTGTCTGACACAATGCTGATAGGTAACCCATTGATTCTTACTATCTCCTTGAAGAATAGAGAGGATATTTGACTTGCATCATTTGTGGTCTTGCATGGCACAAAGTGAGCCATCTTGCTAAACCTATCAACAACCACATAAAAATTGTCCATCCCTTGTCTTGTCTTGGGTAATCCAACTACAAAATCCATGCTTAAACATTCCCATGGCCTAGTAGGAATAGGTAGTGGCTGATAAAGACCAGCATTTGTAGAAGTGCCCTTGGCCTTTTGACATACAACACAACTTTCCACATACCTCCTAACATCTATATTCTTCCTTGGCTAATAGTAAAACCTTGTAACAAGGTCTTGAGTCTTAGTGATCCCAAAGTGACCACTCAAAGCACCATTATGCTTTTCTTGAATCAAATTATCTCTAATAGAGCCTCTAGGAACACACAATTGATTCCCTTTGATCAAGAGATCACTTTGCAAAGTATATTCAACATATTTACAATGAAAATGATTCTTGTATTCAGCACATACCTTGTAAATATCAACAAAGTCTTCATCATCCACATATAGATCCTTGAAATGATCTATCCCCATGCTTTTCAACTGAATTTCTTGTAGTGTGAGGGCTCTTCTTGACAATGCATCTGGCACCTTGTTTAGAACACCCTTCTTGTGCTTGATATTGAAGGTGTAAGCTTGTACATACTCAACCCACTTCATGTGCTTGTGACTCAACTTCTCTTGTGAATACAGGAAACTAAGTGCTTGATTGTTTGAATACACAATGAATTTCTTGGGAAGCAAGTAATGCCTCCATTTTCTTAGAGCTTGGACCAATGCATACATTTCTAGGTCATATGAGGAGTATTTCCTTTTAGCCTCACTCAATTTTTCAGAATGGAAAGCCACCTGTTTGCCTTCTTGGCTTAGAACAACCCCAATTGCTACATTGCTAGCATCACACTCAATGGTGAATATATTCTCAAAGCTTGGCAGCACTAAAATAGGTTGGGCAGCTATCTTTTCCTTCAACAACTCAAAGCTCTTGTTAGCATCTTCATTCCAAACAAACTTGGTTTCATTCCTCCTTTTATAGTATCCAACATAGGAGCACAAATTTCACTAAATTGTCTTATGAACTTTCTATAGTATTGTGCAAGGCCATGAAAACTTCTTACCTCTATTGATGTCCTTGGAGTAGGCCAATTCATGATAGCCTCCACTTTTCTTTTATCCATTTTTAGATTGCCATGTGATAAGACAAACCCAAGGTACACTAGCTCTATTTTGATGAACTTACACTTCTCCCAGTTGATCATCAACTTCTCCTCATGTAGCTTCTTCAAAACAATATCAAGATGTTCTAAATGCTCATTCCTTGTCTTGCTAAAAATTAGTATATCATCTAGATATACAACTACAAACTTGCCTATCATTAGTACATTTGACCTTATTTTTCTACCAACATTTTCGACCATCAATTAAAAAGGTTTAAGTTGGTCAGATTATAGAAGGAAATCTTTCTTTTTTTAATCCATGCCCGTGTTGGTCAGAATTTTGACCAATACCATTTCAGTCGAAATATCGACAAACACGGGCATAACTTTAAAAAAAAAGTTTCATTTCTCATTTCATTTTTACAAGAAAATTTGAAGGAGGACTGCAACGCGTGAAGGAGGAAAAATTTCTCATTTCATTTCCATCTTCGAACAAGGTTTGGTTATCTTTCAAATATGCCATTTTTTATTTCAGGCTCAGGGTCAGTCATTGTAATAGATAGACAAATTTGATGTCGCTGCAGAAATGACAAAGCATAGCCATTGTCCTCGGCCCTGTCATGAAATCATAGCCCTAATTTGTATTTTCTCCACTGGTTTTCTAATGCCACTAGATGAAAGTCAAATTAGGGTAATGTATCATAATACACCCAACACTCAGAGTTGTATGGGTTGTCGAGTTGCTTCCTGGACAAAACCCTAGGCTAAATTTGAAAAAATGGGTTGTTTCGCACGCTGCAATTTTTTTTAAAAAGATTTCATTTCATTATTATCATGATGAATTTTTTCAAGGTTGTAGCGTGCAAAACCTCATCAGCACTGTGTAGCAGGATTCGATCAAGTAGAACCTTTGAAGCAAATTTCATTAACAAGGAACCAGATTCTGAGTATGTTTTTTCATTTTGGTTATCATTTCATGTATTAACTGTGGAAAATAGATAGATTGTATTCATACTGCTATAAAACCCATTTTTGATGCATTCATGACATTAAAATTCTATGAACAAGTTTAATTTGCACTGTCGAACTGGCAATAAATCTACAGTGTTGTTTGTTGTAGAAACTCATCTTATACATCTGTGGGTTTAGTTCAATATGTACCCATCGTGTCAGGGATTTTCTATCTGTTAAGTATATTACTTAAACACAGTGTTCCCAATACAAATAGATGCATTAACATCTCTCTGCAAGTTCATGCATTCACATTTTAAAGTTTTATATCATTTAGTGTTTGTTCAACTTCTACGCAGGATTCCAATTCATTGACAGTCCGTGTTGGGAGTTTGGCTCTGTTATGGAGTTTGATCCTTAACTTGCGTCTCCTCCAAGGGAATTCCATGCCATTGGATGGAGAGAAAGTTAAGGCAATGTTTCAAAAAAACCTAAATGCTCAGGACTCGGGGAACTGTGTTAGTGCTTCAAGGCCGATGCCCTAGTTAGATGCATGCCATATGTTAACTCGTGAAGTAAAGAAATGTTATGACAGAGTAATAATCAGGAATTTCAAACTGATTACTCGATCTGAATTTGAGCAAAGAAACAATAAAAGACACGGTTGCAGCAGTAGCTCAAAAGTATGTTGGGTTTAAAGATTAATTAACCGAGATCTCTGTTGATAGTTGGAAAAAAAAAAAAAAAAACACCAGTCCCTAATACCCATCTTCGAACTATTCCAAGTCAACCTAACCTAATCTAATCAACTGGGTTAGAGAGTCCTTGAAGACCAGTTGGAGGTGTTGGATGAGGATTGACTGTTATTCTCTACATCTTTATTTCTATAAAAGCACTAAAATTAGCTATTCAAGGGTTTTATTTTCTTTGTATTCTTATAGTCTCATACTTGTGGCTTTGTTCATATAAATGTTGCTAAAGATTACCGATCTTTGATATAATGATGAAATGGTACTCATATTCATTGTGGATTTTGCATTCTATATCTTGTTTTCCTCCAACATATGCTATAGTTTTTTGGAGGGTAATGAAAACCCTAATAGGTTATGATTTCACTTTGTGACACCATCAGTAATTTTGGGCTTTGAAATATTTGTATATTCTTCAATGCTTTTCCACTTCATTTGATGTTTGTAATAATGAGCTCCTATGTTATTCATATGGAATTACTATGTCTTATTTCTCCTTGATTGAATATCATTATTACATTAGTAGAGAGCTATTTTTACCAGTTAATGAAATCATTACTCCTTTATATCATGACAAAGTTTATCATTTCTTGGATTATATAAGCACTCTACATTGATACTTATTATATTCTTAGTAGTGCTATGGGTATACATCTTGGTTGTGATTTTTTTGAATCTCTTTAATCAATTCCATTTTCCAGTTGTCTATGTGATTTGATGATGTTATGGTGATTTTAATGACCCTGTGTAATTTTAAATTTCTATGCATATGAAAATCATACCTTTTTTTGTTCATCCTAGTCTACACAATTTGTCAATGCTTCATTGGTCTTGATGCATTACTTATCACCCCAAGGATCATCTACTTTGATTCTTTTATGACTGCCATGCCATCATAGATCATGTTGGTACCCTTAAAATTTTTGAGGAATGGGACACATTAGCATGCATTTGTATCCTGTTTTGCTTTCAGGATGCATGTGGGAACCAGGTGTTTTCCGGGTGGTTTCATCAAAATTCATTTGTCCATTGCCTCTCATATATTTTAGTGGTTTATTCTGAGCCCTAAAGTTGCATGCTGAAATGGGTCGCCATCATTTCATTTCTAGGAGGTCCTGAATGCAGAAATTGTAGTGTTAAAGTCACCGAAAAGGGGTACTTTGTTGGCTTATATTTCACACCCTGAAGAGTGTCATGAAAATCCAAGCATGGGGTCTTGTTCCACATGTTCCATACTACTTATATTTCTGGTTTCAGGTCCCTGTGATAAGTTTTGACCCTGTTTATTCATCCCCTTCCAGAGGTGTTTTCTAGAATTTGCATTTTCACCATTTCACAGTTTTCTCGAGAGCCCTGTTCGTGATCTTATAATTTGCACCTAATGGATTGGTGGGGAGATTCATCATTTCCCTACATTATAGACAAGTTTTCATTTTTCCCTGTCAGTTTGCAATTCATGACGAATCCACTGGATGAGTTTCCCAACGCGATTCCATTTGCAGTTTCTGCTATTTGCAAAGATTGTGAAGTGCACCAGTTTGCCGGAGGTCAACTTTGCTCGTTTATAACTTTTTCTCGGTATTAAGTACCAGATAAATTATTGTTTCATTGCATTGAAAACATGAAGTTCTACCTTTAGTTCCGTTTGGAGGTCTCTGCCAATCCATTTGATATCTTTTTGAAGGCGTTTCCAAACTGAACTTTCCATTGTTTTATGTGTTCTGAGTCTATCTTTGCAAGTACCAATTTTCATAGGGCTATATCTTTTGCCCAGTTCACTCCCAGATCAGGATGATGATTGAATCATGATGTTTGCATCTCAGTGTACTTATGTGCCAGTTTGTGGTTTCCTAGGGATTCATTTTGTATTTTTGCCAAGGTAATTTCAAATGCAGTTTATTACTTGTAACAGTGGTTTACAAAAGGCAGAATTAAAGGGCAACTTCAGAGGCTAATGACTTTCACCTCAGGTATAGTCAAGGGATACCATTGTGCAACGTGATTTTATGTATCTCAAAGTTTATGTCAGTCAAATGATGGATTTTTATCAGTGGTTCTAGTAAATTTTTAAAGCCAATTTCCGAGCCTGTTCTCATGATTTTGGTGCTTTGCAAATTTGGTTTTTCTGAGACTTTGAGGATCTGGGTATGATTGATTTTTGATCATGAGACGTTACAGAAGGCGTCTAGAGTGATTTTAGGTTCAGGTGTTTGAATTCAAAAAAAAAATTTAGTCGGGCCCATCTTGGACCCGACTTTCCTTACAAAATGGTCACCCCTTCAAAGATAGCATGTCCTCTTTTGAGGCCAGTGCAACAAGGTAGTTAAGAGAAATTATTCAGTTGATTCTAATGTTACAGTTTCGATAGTGTTTTTTGTCTTGGGTGCAGTACAGAGGTGTTCTATTGTTCTTACTATTTTTCATTAGCATCACATCTTAATGTTCATGCTGGCAATTTCTTTATTTGTCACCAAGAGATCAATCGGAGAATAGCTATTCGTGTTTAAGCCAGCTGCCAATGATGCAAAGGAAATCATTAAGAACTAGTGCATGAAGAAACATGTTTGGAAGCATTGTTCTTTTGTATTTACACAAATATTGAGCCTTGCACAATGTTATTGAAGGCGACTGAATGCCAAGGAGTTGCCAGCACACTGAAGTTTATTTGAGAAGGCACATTTTTATATTAGATAAAGCTAAGTAAACATGCCTTGCATAAAAGCATTTGATTGGAGCCCTTGTTGTAATGGAGACTCACGCCTTTGTTTAAAGAATACATGGAGCATGCGCCAAGTGATTGATGGAAGCTTGCACACAATGGAAACATGATTTCAGGAAAGACCCAACGCAGATGGTGTGGGGAGCTTAGCATAAACAATGTGGAAGACTTGCGTAGTGTTAGGTGGAGATAGTCAAAGAATAAGTAAGGGCTCACGCATATGTATAGGAGTGTCATGCTGCTAAAGTTAGAGAAGGACATTCCCATTTGTTCTAAACAAAATACCGTGCATAATGGAAAAGTATTACATGAGTGATGATTGCCTCAAAATGATGTGGACCAGGCGTGTCTTCGTGGGAGATGTTCTGAGGCGCGGATACAACATAATTTTCTCGGACACTAATATTGTGTGGCTGTGAAATCCCATGGAGAAATTATAAGTAGATGCAGATATCTTGATTACATGTGACAAATGTAATGGTGATCTGTTTAGAGTGAAGAATGAAGCCAATACAGTTGGATTTAGGTGAAAAGTGTGTGGAGGCCTACCTGTGCTAATGTGAAGGCACATTTTTGCTAGTGGAAGCTACATCAACCAAATGAAAACCCACGCACCTATTTGATAAGGATTCACGCGGATGTGTGAGCAGATATTTGGGATGAAGGGGGCCAACGTGAATAAACATGCGAACTCATGCATGAAATAGAGGATGTAGACCTGGATACAATTGCAAGAATGATTAAGGGATATTCTAGCTGTGACATAAAGAACTTGGGCGTTGTGTATGAAATGTGCAGGGGTTATGTGAATTGGAGAAGCCACCAAGTGCATATTTCCTTGCGTAGATGTTGGATTCCTATGCAGAACAGAAGGGAATGCCAGTGTTTGAGAGGGGTGTGCTGCTCATTAGCAGCCAGCATAGCAAATGGATATAGCCCACTAAGGAAATAAAGAGGGGTGGTTTGCTAGAGTCGAGGAGGAGGCTTGCGTCTTGTCTATAGCAAGATGCCCAATGTATGTGGCCTGCGATCATTCATAAAGAATGCTAGCATAGCAGAGAAGTTTCCCTGTGCAATAAACAATGGTGTGGGCTTACACAAGTTCAAAGGGAGCTCAGACACTTGAAAAGTGTGTTTTGTAGATAATCCCACATGCAATGTGTGTTGGGATATTTCAATGTTTATGTGCATGGCCGCTCAATAAGCATGTAAAGAAAGTGCGAAAGGGCTATGTGCTAGCCTTGCCCCAGTGGGCCCATGTGGAAATGCATGCCAACTAGGTGGTATAAACAAATTTTAATACAGTGCATTGAAAAACTCTAAATTGTTTATCCCACATGCAAGAGAAAATGGGTCTCAAAGATATATATATATATATACAACTCAACAAACATACATGGTAACTTGAGCTAGAGGAGGCTCTGCCCATGCGACCCCCCATGTGCAGCTACCTCAGTTTTCATGCTCACTCCCAGAAAGAAGTAAATTTTGTAGAGCACCAGAGAGGAGGTTGCAGAGGATGACACACGTCATGCACTCGTGAATTCGTAGAATAAACTCACAGTTTCTACAAATATCTAGCGAACTAGAGAGTGCTTAGTCATGAGTTCTCCTAGTGTCTGGTGGTTAGAGGAAAAAATTCAAAGAATGGGAGAATGCTCAGTCGCTAGTTCTCCAGATCCTAACAGTTAGTGAGATAGGATTCCGCAATTCAGAGATGCTGCAGTCGCGTGTTCGCCGAATAGTTGGCGGTCAAGGTAAAACATCTAGCGACTTAGAGAACTACTTAGTCACCTATTCTTCAAATTCTTGGTGGTTAAGGTAAGACATCTAGCGAATTGGAGATTGTAGTCGCTAGTTCGCTAAATCAAGTCAAGCCTGTGCACTCAATAGCATTGTGACAGTTGGCACATGGTTGGAGCCTTGGGGAGATATAAGGCGAAGTAAAATATTTTTATAATATTTTATTTCTGCATTATGCGTTCAAACTTTAGATTTGAAAAATTAAAGTTAAATGAGATTCTCTATAGTTTTGACTATAGAATATTTTAAATCTTTCAAAATATTTCATTTGTTGCACATTCTACAGGCCAGGGCCTGATATTTGAAAATGATGCTAGAGGGGTGATTTTTGTCCAAAATATAGTGTGATATACCATTGGAACCGGGAGAATCTGAATTTTCCAATTTTGAAGTCAATTTATGTGTAGGTGTTTAGTAGTAGTTACTACAAGAGGTTTTGTATTTTCATAATGATACTTGATATCAGGCAGTGGTTTGAACATTTTAAGATCAAAATTCAGTTAGGAGAATGTCTGATATTTTTGTTGGCTCTTGAATTTTGGGATTATGTTCCTAATCGCATTATTTTTCTCCTTGATCAAATTGTGCATGTGTTTTGAAGGAATTCCAAAGGCATCCTTGTGTTTTGATTTCAGTAACAAATTCCCTCAAAATTTGAAGATATTTGGTGCATTTGAGAGGTAGAATACAGGGGATTTGATTGTCAGTTATGGAGAGAGATGCTTGGTAACTTTTGAAAGAAGTTTTCAAAAGATACACGATGGTTGCAGATATTTTAAAGGACTGACAGGTGTGAGGGACGGAGATTTTTCTCCATTCTCCTATATCTTATTTTTTTTCTGAAATTGTACAAAGGATGTTGAAATTTATGGCGTAGAGAAGCTTCCAGGCTTTTGGGGTTTTTTTTTTCTGTGTTTCTTTGTTGTGCAAATGTAAAGTTACAGATAAGTTTTAATGAACAATAATGAAATCCCAATTCAGTTTGTGTTTGATGTCTTTGAATGCATGATCTTAATTCTTGTATATCGACCTGTAAGGCATGTCAGTATACCAATTACAAGGTATCTGTGGGTTTGAGTTTGAGTTTTCCTCAAGGAGGGAGTAAGTCTTGACTTTGAATTCTGAGAACTCTAGGTTTGTATACAAATTCGATGTCCAGGAACTGGAATGAGAAGAATGGTTTGCAAGGCATTTCATTCAGGTTTTTAAATTTGGAGTTATGGTTTTCTGGGAATGTAGGTTTGTATGACTCTATTGCCCAATGAACAAGGCACTAGTCCTGGTTTGCTTTATAGTTTTCATCATCCACTATTAAAAATCAATCTATCTTTATTTTCCATGTTTGAGAACATTCATGTTTATATCTTGTGTTTCTTGAATACAAGTATTGTTAGTGATTCTTTGAAGAAATAAATCAGATAGGTTAGCCTGCCTGAGCCTCCGGGTTCGAAGAGAAGGAGTTTAATCCTTGTTATAATCCACCAATTTTCATGTCTACATAAAGGGTTTAGTGAGAAAGTGTTTTGTAAACAGATTTAACATATGTGAGGTACACTTGCCTGGGTCTGTGGAGCCCGAAGTAGAAGAAGGACTTGGTCCTTATCAATTAGCCTTTTCCCTATAAGATTCCAGAATTGGGAATCTGAGAGTCAAGCTTAATGGCTATATTGGCGATTCTACATGAAAAAGAGCTAATAAATTGGTGACTCTACTAGGGATCGCAATACATTACAGCAAGTTTAAGATGTCTAATTCCTTGATTTGCTGAATCATCCCAGGGTCTAGTCCAATTTGGATATAGAGTCTATTCTTTTCAAATTGTTATATGTTCTCACTGAATGTGAGTGGTGACTCTGAATCTCTATTTGATTAGTGTTTTGTAAAGAGATTGTAAAGTATTTTTATCCTGACAAACAGTGCATCCTGTGAAGTTGTTTTGTGTTTGCTGATAAAGATGGTTTAGACTTGAGAAAAGGTTCTCAGCTAGTTCTAGTTTTGGTCCTCTGCAAAGAGGTGGCGGCTCTACAAATATTTAGAAGGTGATTTGAAGGAGGTTTCAGATCATTATTTTACACCAGCAACAACACTTCCAGGTAATCCTTTATCAAAGTATAAAATAGTCCCTAAATAAGTGAATCAGTCACTAAGAAAAGGGAAATTTAGTTTGAAAGTTCATGTCATATTTCTCAATAGAAGATCCGGTTGCTAAAGTATATTAGAGATATGTTGATGACTAAACGAAGTCAGTGATTGCATAAGCTTGGATAGAAATATTGTCATAAGAATAAGCTTATTTGTTTGTTAGTGTGTTGAAATGGAGTTCCCAGCCATGATAGATCAAGAGAATGTTTCTGGATCTGAAAATGTTTAGTTAGATTTAGAGAGTAACAATAATGAACTTCATTTGATAAATTAAAAGATTCAGCATAATTGCATACTGATGTTAAGATATGCAATAGGAGGAAGAAATGAAGAATCTACATTGTCATATTACAATAAATTTCTTATTGCATGTAGTGAGCTTCCTGTGGGTTTAGATTTTAATGAATCCCAATATGCTGAGATGTTCTTAGAACTTTCAATGCCAAAATCAGTCAGTTGGACTACATCCTTAAAAAATGAAGCACTAGAAAATCTTAAGGAATGGATAGACTCTTTTACAAATGTTGAATTCAATCATGCTAAGTCTAGTTCATTTGGGGATGCTGAGTCCTGTGATAGTTATAGTGATGGTTATTGTGTTGATGACGAAGTTTGTGAGTGTCAAGGAGTGGAAAATGAATCTTCAGTTGATAATGATTTCCTTGAGCCTGTAGATTTCCCCTTTTCTCAGCATGATGCTGATTTTTCCTTGTTTCAGCTTAATGGTGTTTTGTGTGAACATGAAGAACATGGATATTATGTAGATGATAGTTCCTGCAGTGGTTACTTCACACAAGGTAATATGAGGAAAGTAAATTCAGTCCCGGTTTCAGATGGAGAAGAGATTAGCAGCATCAGTAGTGAGAATGAAAAAATGAAATGTGATGTTCAATGCTTACTAAGTTGTGAGTAGATTTCAAGTCTCTTGGATGCTGACTTTCAAAGGTATGGTACTAAGTTTGTTTCTAGATTTCCATGCTCGATTGACATAAGTTTTGATGAAAGTAACTCGGATGATGGCATGATGGATGAAACAAACTTTGATGTCTTTTCTTCCATTTTAAATCAGCAAGACTCAAGTGCATTTCATTGTGATGAATTTGATAATGTTATATTTGATGAGTATGATGATGAGTGTACTAGTGCATGTTCAGATTTCCATGAGCTTGCTGACTATGTTTTTTGTATACATTTTGATGCTGAAGAAAGTGGTGAATCTGAAAGTGTATCCTCAGATTTTCCAATAACTAATAAGTCACTCACTGACGAAGCTTGTTCTCTTCTAAATGATGCTGATGTAGTTTGTGGTCAGCAAGATGTTCCTGGATTTATGCAATCAGATTTTTTTTCAGAAAAGGTTTATTCTATTATGCAAACTAATGATCAGAAAATTAATGTTTCTAGCCGTGATGCTGAGTTACAATGTTTCACTTTTCAGCATGGTAGTGACCATGAAGAGTGTGACGGTTTAATCTCACGCAGTGATTAGCACTTATGGCATCCTAATAGCTTTCCCGTACTGGGTAATGGTGTGTTTGCTGACCATGTTTTGTATGTTGAACTAATGAAGAATGTGAGTATTGTTAATCAAGCAGATGTCAATGATACTTACAGCTTGCTTGAGTGGGATGGAAATGAAAATCATGTATTTGACTAGGGTAAGCATTGATTTCAGTTGAAATTTTTGTAAATACGTGTACAGTTGCTTTGCTTTGTGTAGTGTAGTTTTCTTTTGGAAAAGGAACCAGTTTTGAGGAGCTTTTTTGGAGCCCGGTTGTAAGTTTTTGAGAAGAGAAGCTAGTTTTGGGGTGGTCTGCTCTTCCAGGAGATTCTAGAATTCTTGCCATGATCTTGCGATCAAGCATCCATAGTCGGAGCCACTATTGGTACCCTTAAAATTTTTGAGGAATGGGACACATTAGCATGCATCTGTATCCTGTTTTGCTTTCAGGATGCATGTGGGAACCGGGTGTTTTCCAGGTGGTTTCATCAAAATTCATTTGTCCATTGCCTCTCATACGTTTCAGTGGTTTATTCTGAGCCCTAAACTTGCATGTTGAAATGGGTCGCCATCATTTTGTTTCTAGGAGGTCTTGAATGCAGAAATTGCTGTGTTAAAGTCACCGGGAAGGGGTACTTTGTTGGCTTATATTTCACACCCTGAAGAGTGTCATGAAAATCCGAGCATGGGGTCTTGTTCCACATGTTCCATACTACTTATGTTTCCAGTTTCAGGTCCCTATGATAAGTTTTGACCCTGTTTATTCATCCCCTTCCAGAGGTGTTTTCTAGAATCTGCATTTTCACCTTTTCACAATTTTGTCGGGAGCCCTGTTCGTGATCTTATAATTTGTACCTGATGGATTGGTAGGGAGATTCATCATTTCCCTACATTATAGACAAGTTTTACTTTATCCCTATCATTTTTCAGTTCATGACGAATCCATTGGATGAGTTTCCCAATGCGATTCCATTTGCAGTTTCTGCCGTTTGCAAAGATTGTGAAGTGCACCAGTTTGTCGGAGGTCAACTTTGCTCGTTTATAACTTTTTCCCGGTATTACCTATTAGAGAAATTATTGTTTCATTGCATTGCAAACATGAAGTTCTACCTTCAGTTCTGGTTGGAGGTCTCTGCCAATCCATTTGATATATTTTTGAAGGCGTTTCCAAACTGAACTTTCCATTGTTTTCTATGTTTTGAGTCTATCTTTGCAAGTACCAGTTTTCATAGGGCTATATCTTTTGCCCAGTTTACTCCCGAATCGGGATGATGATTGAATCATGATGTTTGCATCTTAGTGTACTTATGTGCCAGTTTGTGGTTTCCCAGGGATTTGTTTGGTATTTTTGCCAAGGTAATTTCAAATGCAGTTTATTACTTGTAACAGTGGTTTATAAAAGGCAGAATTAAAGGGCAACTTCAGAGGTTAATAACTTTTGCCTCGGGTATAGTCAAGGGATACCATTGTGCAAGGTGATTCTATGTATCTCAAAGTTTATGTCAGTCAAACGACGAATTTTTATCAGTGGTTCTAGTCAGTTTTTAAGGCCAGTTTTCGGGCCTGTTCTCATGATTTTGGTGCTTTGCAAATTTGGTTTTTCTGAGACTTTGAGGATCTGGGTATGATTGATTTTTGATCATGAGACGTTATAGAAGGCGTCTAGAGTGATTTCAAGTTCGGGTGTTTGAATTCAAAATTTCCTTTTAGCCGGGCCCATCTTGGACCCAACTTTCCTTACAAAATGGTCACCCCTTCAAAGATAGCATGTGCTCTTTTGAGGCCAATGCAACAAGGTAGTTAAGAGAAATTATTCAGTTGATTCTGATGTCATAGTTCCGATAGTGTTTTTTTTTTGGGTGCAGTACAAATGTGTTCTATTGTTCTTACTATTCTTCATTAGCATCACATCTTAATGTTCATGCTGGCAATTTCTTTATTTGTCACCAAGAGATCAATCGGAGAATAGTTGTTCGTGTTTAAGCCAACTGCCAGCGATACAAAGGAAATCATTAAGAACCAGTGCATGAAGAAACATGTTTGGAAGCATTGTTCTTTTGTATTTGCACATATATTGAGCCTTGCACAATGTTATTGAAGGCGACTGAATGCCAAGGAGCTGCCAGCACACTAAAGTTTATTTGAGAAGGAATGTTTTTATATTGGATAAAGCTAAGTAAACATGCCTTGCATAAAAGCATTTGATTGGAACCCTTGTTGTAATGGAGACTCACGCCTTTGTTTAAAGAATACATGGAGCATGCGCCAAGTGATTAATGGAGGCTTGCGCACAATGGAAACATGATTTAAGGAAAGACCTAACGCAGATGATGTGGGGAGCTTAGCATAAACAATGTGGAAGCCCTGTGTAGTGTTAGGTGGAGATAGTCAAAGAATAAGTAAGGGCTCATGCATATGTATGGGAGTGTCATGCCACTAAAGTTAAAGGAGGCTCCCATTTGTTCTAAACAAAATACCGTGCGCAATGGAAATGTCTTACATGAGTGATGATTGCCTCAAAATGATTTCGACCAGGCGTGTCTTCTTGGGAGATGTTCTGAGGCGCAGATACAACATAATTTTCTCGGACACTGATATTGTGTGGTTGTGAAATCCCATGGAGAAGTTACAAGCAGATGCAGATATCCTGATTACATGTGACAAATGTAATGGTGATCTGTTTAGCGTGAAGAATGAAGCCAATACAGTTGGATTTAGGTGAAAAGTGTGTGGAGGCCTACCTGCACTAATGTGAAGGCACGTTTTTGCTAGTGGAAGCTGCATCAACCAAATGAAAACCCACGCAGCTATTTGATGAGGATTCACACGGATGTGTGAGCAAATATTTGGGATGAAGGGGGCCATCGTGATAAACATGCAGACTCATGCATGAAACAGAGGATGTAGACCTGGATACAATTGCAAGAATGATTGAGGGATATTCTGGCTGTGACTTAAAGAACTTGGGCGTTGTGTATGAAATGTGCAGGGGTTATGTGAATTGGAGAAGCCGCCAAGTGCATATTTCCTTGCGTAGATGTTGGATTCCTACGCAGAATAGAAGGGAATGCCAGTGTTTGAGAGGGGTGTGCTACTCATTAGCAGCCAGCACAACAAATGCATATAGCCCACTAAGGAAATGAAGAGGGGGAGTTTGCTAGAGTCGAGGAGGAGGCTCACGTCTTATCTATAGCAAGATGCCCAATGTATGTGGCCTGCGATCATTCATAAAGAATGCTAGCATAGCAGAGAAGTTTCCCTACGCAATAAACAATGGTGTGGGCTTACGCAAGTTCAAAGGGAGCTCAGACAGTTGAAAAGAGTGTTTTGTAGATAATCCCACATGCAATGTGTGTTGGGATATTTCAATGTTTATGTGCATGGCCACTCAATAAGCATGTAAAGAAAGTGTGAAAGGGCTATGTGCTAGCCTTTCCCCTATGGGCCCATGCAAAAATGTGTGCCAGCTGGGTGGTATAAACAAATTTTAATACAGTGCATTTAAAAACTCTAAATTGTTTATCCCACATGCAGGAGAAAATGGGTCTCAAAGATATATATATATATATATATATATACAACTCAACAAACATACATGGTAACTTGAGATAGAGGAGGTTCTACCCACACGACCCCCCATGTGCAGCTACCTCAGTTTTTGTGCCCATGCACAGACACAAGTAAATTTTGCAGAGTGCCAGAGAGGAGGTTGCAGAGGATGACACATGTCATGCGCTCATGAATTCGTGGAATAAACTGGCAGTTTCTACAAATATCTGGCGAACTGGAGATTGCTCAATCACGAGTTCTCCTAATGTCTGGCGGTCAAAGGCAAAAATTCAGAGAATGGGAGGATGCTCAATTGCTAGTTCTCTAGATCCTGATAGTTAGTGAGATAGGATTCGACGATTCGGAGATGCTGCAGTCGCGTTTTCGCCGAATAGTTGGCAGTCAAGGTAAAACATCTGGTGAATTAGAGAACTGCTTAGTCACCTATTCTCTGAATTCTCGGTGGTTAAGGTAAGACATCTAGCGAATTGGAGATTGTAGTCGCTAGTTCGCTAAATCAAGTCAAGCCTGTGCACTCAATAGCATTGTGACAATTGGCGTATGGTTGGAGCCCTGGGGAGATATAAGGGGAAGTAAAATATTTTTATAATATTTTATTTGTGCATTATGCGTTCAAACTTCAGATTTGAAAAATTAAAGTTAAATGAGATTCTCTATAGTTTTGACTATAGAATATTTTAAATCTTTCAAAATATTTCATTTGTTGCACATTCTACAGGCCAAGGCTTGATATTTGAAAATGATGCTAGAGGGGCGATTTTTGTCCAAAATATAGAGTGTGATATATGGTTGGAATCGGGAGATTCTGAATTTTCCAATTTTGAAGTCAATTTATGTGTAGGTGTTTAGTGGTAGTTGCTATAGGAGGTTTTTTTATTTTCATAATGATACTTGATATCAGGCAGTGGTTTGAACATTTTAAGATCAGAATTCAATTAGGAGAATGTTTGATATGTTTGTTGGCTCTTGAAATTTGGGATTATGTTCCTGATCGCATTATTTTGCTCCTTGATCAAATTGTGCATGTGTTTTGATGGAATTCCAAAGGCATCCTTGTGTTTTGATTTCAGTAACAAATTCCCTTAAAATTTGAAGATATTTGGTGCATTTGAGAGGCAAAATATAGGGGATTTGATTGTTAGTTATGGAGAGAGATGCTTGGTAACTTCTGAAAGAAGTTTTCAAAAGATACACGATGGTTGCAGATATTTTAAAGGACTAACAGGTGTCAGGGATGGAGATTTTTCTCCATTCTCCTATATCTTGTTTTTTTTCTAAAATTGTTAAAAGGATGTTGAAATTTATGCTGTAGAGGAGCTTCTAGGCTTTTGGGGTTTTGTTTCTGTATTTCTTTGTTTTGCAAATGTAAAGTTACAGATAAGTTTTAATGAACAACAGTGAAATCCCAATTCAGTTTGTGTTTGATGTCTTTGAATGCATGATCTTAATTCTTGTATATCGACCTGTAAGGCATGTCAGTATACCAGTTACAAGGTATTTGTGGGTTTGAGTTTGAGTTTTCCTCAAGGAGGGAGTAAGTCTTGACTTTGAATTCTGAGAACTCTAGGTTTGTATACAAATTTGATGTCCAGGAACTGGAATGAGAAGAATGGTTTGCAAGGCATTTCATTTAGGTTTCTAAATTTGGAGTTATGGTTTTCTAGGAATGTATGTTTGCATGACTCTGTCGCCCAATGAACAAGGCACTAGTCCTGGTTTGATTTACAGTTTTCATCATCCACTATTAAAAATCAATCTATCTTTATTTTCCATGTTTAAGAACATTCATGTTTATATCTTGTGTTTCCTGAATACAAGTATTGTTAGTGATTCTTTGAAGAAATGAATCAAATAGGTTAGCGTGCCTGAGCCTCCGGGTTCGAAGAGAAGGAGTTTAATCCTTGTTATAATCCACCAATTTTCATGTCTGCATAAAGGGTTTAGTGAGAAAGTGTTTTGTATGCAGATTTAACATATGTGAGGTACACCCGCCTGTGTCTGTGGAGCCTGAAGTACAAGGACTTGGTGCTTATCAATTAGCCTTTTCCCTATAAGAATCCAGAATTGGGAACCTGAGAGTCAAGTTTAATGGCTATATTGGCGATTCTACATGAAAAAGAGCTAACAGACCACTAATACTTATTACATCTCATTATATCATCATTATTGTTCTCTTTTATCTATTCTTAACAACACTTGACAACATGCCTTAACTACCTTCTTTTATTGTTCTTATTTATTAAATATATTTGTTCATTATTTAGCACTTGACTGCTAATGACGGTAGCATAGTTAACTACTCTAATAAATGCTCTGTATACTACCCTGCACTTCACTATCTTGGCACTTATTTTAGCACCTATGTTTCTTTGGTAAGTCTATGGTATGATGTTATGACCTTTACTAGCTCCCATTTGATATCAAATACTAGCTCTCCTTGTGTCTTCCAGCTAATGTAGCACTAAAGTCTTGAATTATTGGACTGATTCTAAGTGACATGTCTTGTATTTTACATTACTCCCCTCCTAATGAATCGGTTTTATTTATTGTCTTCAGTAATAGAATTATTTTTTTTCAGACCTTTTTGATGTTTTTAACTTCATGATCATCTACAATCTCCTCCTTCTGATACTTTAATGTGTTTTCATGATGTAGCTATGAGCTCCTTTCACACTATAACAACCATGTATGATCATTTATCTTGTGACTACTTTTTCATCCTTTTACCACTTTTGTCCTTATGATGTTACAAGACCAAATCTTTCTTTAGGTAAGCATATTAATTGATCATTGTTTTTATAATATTTACCACTGCCTTGTTTCCATTTACCATATTCAATATTTAGTTTTATATATCAGCAACCTCTAATTTTTAAACATCAATGTATTTTTATGTATACGCTATCTTTTCTTTTGACACCATCTTCACACATTAATTTATCATTGCTCAAAGAATGGTGAACTTGTCACTTTTTCATATTTTTTAATAGTGAACAAATCACTACTAATGATTCAACAATAATTTTTTTAGGGAATTGAATACTATTTCATTGTTGTCTTGTAACTTTATGCAATATTTTTCACAACCTCATGGCATACCTCTATTTTCTAGGATAGTCTACATTCCATTGTCATTTATAACAGCCGATATATCCTTTGTCTGCTATGATGACTATTTATTTAGGATTTAAATACATGAGAATCATTACAAATACATGGGAAACATTACCATTTCTCCAATATATTCCTTGTCTATTTCTATGAAAACCTCTTTCTTCCATTGTTATGATCTAGGTCTCCATTGTCCTTACCAATGACACTACCTTCATCCTCCCTCATTATCTATACTTATGGTTACTTATGGTTATGGTTACTTATGGTTATGCTTTGATGGATATCAATGCCTTGTTCCAAAGCTCCCATTTTGTCACAAGCTGGAAGGATGCTTGCAAAGGTTGTGGAATTTGGCTTTACACTTGCTAGTTGCATTTGTTTAAAATTTTCTAGAGCCTTTTCCACAAATCCATTTAGTTCATAGCCTACAATCATTGTAGTCCATGAGACCACTTTTGCAGGCACCACCCACCAATCCTGGAAAGGAAATAGAGCCTGTATACCCATATATGTGTGTATGTGTATATGTGTGTATATATACACAAATGTGTGTGTGTATATGTCTATATACATATACATGTGTTTATATATATACAAATGTGTGTATATGTATATACACACATGTGTGTATTTGTGTATATATACACACATGTATGTGTGTGTGTGTATATATATGTGTGTGTGTGTGTGTACACACATGTATGTGTGTGTATATACATACATGTGTATATATAAATGCACGTGTTTATATATATACACATGTGTGTGTATATGTGTGTATACACACACATGTGTGTATGTGTGTATATATACACATGTGTGCATATGTGTATATATGTGTGCATATAAACACATGTATACACATATACACACACATGTGTATGTGTATATATACACATGTGTGCATATATGTATATAGACACACATGTATGTATGTATATATATAGATGTATACACATGAATTTAAAGAAATTAAATTACAGAATTAAAATTCCTTATGCATCTTCTTAGTCATCTTCCAGGTGAACCAAATAGGTCATCTCATATTCCAAAAATCATTTTCAAAATTTGTATCTTCCAGAATTGCAGCATCTTCCAAAATTGACTATATCTGACATTTGGTATTCCATGCACCAAACGGGCCCTTATTGCATAAAGAAAATGGAATCCAAAACAAGGCTCTTAAGACCTTTCCAAAATCACAAATTGCACACAAATTGGTTTTTATCTTTTATTTCATGTTCTCATCCATACATACCAGGGATCCTTCCCATACATTCCTTGTTTGGTGTATATATAATCCTATTACAACTGCCACAACCATATTTGGTTGGTCGTGATTTTAGCTAATTGAGCTTGTAGACACTGAAACAATTATTCTTTCATCTATCAATATGTTATTATTTGATCCATTAATAATATTCATCAACATCTATCATTATTATATTATTTATCTTCTATTATCATTCATAATTATTTATCTTCCATGATCAATCTTCTTTCTTTATCCAAATCGATTTGGCCAAGAATATCTTGAAAGAGTGGTTCTTTTTTAATGATGGTTCTATTTGCAACAAACTTGTTAGAAACATGAAAAGAAAACATGTTAGCAATTCCATCATTTGTCTGTTGTTTGGGACAGTCACCATAGAATTATTTGGACTATCTCTCCTCTTGCCTTGTAAGGTTAAAATGACCTTTTTTTCTTCCCTCCTTGAATCGACCCTTACCGTCTTGCACTTGTGCAATGATAGGACACCTATGTTGCTAATTACAACCTCTAAGAATACATCTTAGAGGTCTTAAAATGTCGTAAAGGGTCATAAGAGGCTCCTAGGAGGGGCCAGATGAGCTTGCACCTTCATGTGGTTGGCCCTGTTAAGTAGAGAATGTTAATTAAACTATTCTCGAAACATAATTGTAGGCATCATGGTCACATTTTTTTAGAGACAACATAATATTTGAGTTGTATACCCAGACGGAGTGCAACTTCTGCACCTTCGATTTCAAGTTGACATTGCGGGATGGAGAACAACTTAGAACTGGAGGTGCAGAAGTTGCTCTCCATCGTCTGGGTATGCCACTCAATTACATTGTCTCCAAAAAAATGTGACCATGATGCCTACAATTGTGTTTCTCAAAGAATGTTAAACTATTCTCGAAACAAAGAGAAGCTCAATAATTTAAGGTCTCAGTACAAGCACTAGAATTTAGTTTTTTGGCATGGGCTGGGAAATTTTTGTATATCAACATGCGATAGAGTTTGGGCAAAAAACTCTATCGCATGTTGATATACAAAAATTTCTCAATCATGCTGAAAAACTCAATTCTAGTGCTTGTACTACATGACTGGTGCCAAAATAGGACTCTCCCAATCACTGATTGTGACCCGCTGGCAACAACCAACAGAACGAGTGTGGACACCTGAAGATAAATATCAAATAGGGGAAAAGCACCTGAAAAAATAGAGGAAATAGTTGTAGATACAGATGAGGATATCCCAAAAATCCCTAATTTAGTGTTGCAAAGATCCACGTACCCGATCTATGACTCAATTTCAAAACCTTCCAATATTATACTACTGCAAACATATTTTCCTTTCTCTAGCTAAATACATGGCTTATATTTAGCCTAGGGTTTTTTCCAGGAAGCAACTCGACAACCCATACAACTCTAAGTGTTGGGTGTATTATGATACATTACCCTAATTTGACTTTCATCTAGTGAATTAGGGATTTCTGGGATATCGTCATCTAAATCTACAGCTATTTTATTTACATTGGAATGCAGCCTGCCGATATTGATACTACACCGGCTGAGCACAATGGAGGCATTGATTCTAATGTGAATTGTAGTACTCAAGGTATACATTTTCTATTCAAATTTTGATTAATGAATATTTAATACAAGCAAACATATTGAATTGTTTAAGGTGGATTAGTTGTGATGATGAGACGCGCCATTTAGATGTTAACTGTGACAATCTCTTGGTTTCAAGCAATGTAGAAGGAGAAGCCTAGTTCAATATGCAATCTCAATTCATAGACATAGGATATCAGGTGGAGTTGAAAGACACAGCAGGGTTGCATTTTTTATAGAGGTCTTTAATTACGTATTTTAAGTTATAGACCATCGTGAACCTTGTAATTTTGACCTATTAAAAAAATGTAAACGTGTTGTGTTTTTTCAACTCCACCTGCTATCCATGCATATTCTTCTTGTGTTGCACACACATTCTCAATTCAAAGTGGGAAAAATCTTATTTTTGATGCGAGGGAGAGAAGCCAAACACAAAGGACATGCAAATAAACATGACAACTACAAAACATAAATGTAGGTATCACAACAGCTGAGAAACATAAATGTAGGCATCATGGTCCCAATTGTTTGGAGACATAAAATAATTGAATGCTATACCCATAAAATGCAACACAACCACTACTCCTGCAGTTCTAAGTTGACACTGTGCATCCAAAAACCATATATTCCTTATCTTTGGTTTTTGGATCCCACAGTGTCAACTTAGAACTACAAGATTAGTGGTTGTATTGCATCGTCTAGGGATAGCATTCAATTATGTTGTGTCTCCAAACAATTGTGACCATGATGCGTACATTTATGTTTCTCAGCTGTTGTGTCCTAGGACCCCTTATGACCCTTTATGACCCTTTACGATCCCTAAGAATACATCTTAGAGGTCCTAAAGTGTTGTAAAGGGTCATAAGAGACTCCTAGGAGGGGCCAGATGAGCTTCCACCTTCACGTGGTTGGCCCTATTAAGTAGAGAATGTTAAACTATTATTGAAACAAAGAGAAGCTCAATAATTTAAGATCTCAATCAATGTACGAAAAATATATACAACAATAAGATATCTGGTCAATACTTAATATCGACATAAGTTATGATTATTATAATTATATATGATGAATAATTATTAGATAAATAATAAAAGTAGTGAAATTAAAATATATATATATTTTTAAAAAAAAAATGAAATTGTATGTCAATATTTCAACCAACTCTCTTTGGTGTTTTGATGGGGATGCTATGTATTCAACATTTTTTCTGACCACATGTCATCTAAATTTTGACAGGATTTGGTCACATAGATAAAAGATTTGATCTGCAATTCTTCCAACTTCAAGCGATTACTTCGACGAAGATTCGGTCGATAATTCAACCACTAAGTAGGTCAAAATTTTGACGATGGTTTTTCCTATTGAATAATCAATGAAAATTTTTTTGACAATAGTTTGGGTCATTTGATCGACCAATGGGTATGAAAAATTTGACTAATCCTCATCGAAAAATAGGGTAAAATTTACTAGTGTATATAGTCTTTGAGGACTTCATTCATGAGCCTCATGAATGTGGAGGGGGCATTTGACAAACCAAATGGCATGAAAAGCTATTCATAGAGCCCTTCATTGGTCTTGAAGGTTGTCTTCCACTCATCACCTTCATGGATCCTTATTTGGTGATAGCCACTCTTCAAGTCTATCTTGCTATAGTACTTTGCTTCACCTAAACAGTCCATTAAATCTTCAATCCTAGGAATAGGGAACCTATACCTTATGGTTATCCTATTGATAGCCCTTGAGTCAGTACATAGCCTCCAAGTTCCTCCTTTCTTAGGTGCAAGTATGGTGGGTATAGCACATGGACTAATACTCTTCCTAATTAGGCCTTGGTCTAAGAGCTCCTATATTTGTCTTGCTATTTCCTCATTTTGTTGAGGGGTCATATTGTAATAAGCTTTGTTAGGTAGGGTAGCTCCTGGAATAATGTCTATCCTATGGCTTATGGCTCTTTGAGGGGGTAAGTTTGATGGTTGTCCATCACTTACAATGCCTTGGTAAGTCTTCAACATACCTTGAATCTCCCTTGGTAATTCAATCTTCTTGGTTGCCTTTCCTTCACCTCCCTCTCTTGGTTTCAACACCAATGCATAGCCTATGCCTTCACTCTCTTCCATGGTTTGCAAGAACTCTTTTTCACTCACCATAAGTACATATGGACCTGTTGTCTTCACTTCAACATCCTCCAATAATGACTATATTTTGAAGGTTACATTGTCCTTTTTGAAAGAATAAGAATTCTTTCCTCCATCATGTATCGCTTGGCGATCAAATTGCCAAGGTCTACCTAGGAGAAAATGGCATGCATCCATAGGCAACACATCACATAACACTTTGTCTTTGTACCTTCCAATGGATAATTCCACCTATGCTTGATCATTCACTAACACATGTTGGCCTTTGTTAAGCCAAGTGACCTTGTAAGGATTGGTATGGGCTATTCTTGTCAACCTGAGCTAGCTGACTGATTCCTCTAATACTATGTTATCTGTAGAGCCTGAATTAATGATAACCCTACATACTTTTCCCATTATCTTGCATTTGATCCTAAACAAAGATCTCCTTTGGCTTGGCTCCTCCTTCACTGGTTCCTTGATTAGAGTCCTTCTCATCACAAGGTTCTCTCCTTCTGAATTTAGTGGTACTTCAACATGCTTGTCTATTGTATTGGATAAATCTTGAACTAAGTTAGTCCTCTTATCACCTCCTTGTGTTGAACCACCTTTCTTTGGGCATCTATAGGTAGGGTGCCCAATTTGATTGCAATGGTAGCACTTCATATTGGAAAAATAATTGCCTCTTCCTCCTTGTGATGAACCACCACTTCTTCCTCTAAAGCTAGAGTTAGAATTTCTTCATCTCCCACCTCTACTTGAGCTTCCTTCTTGCTGCTCACTAAACTTTAACTCACCTTGAGCTCTTGAATCAGAACTTCTTCCACCATAGCCACCTCTTTGACCCTTGGTGTCTTTTCCTTTTCCTTTTCCTTTAGAGGTTTCTTGCTTCCTCTTGCTTTTCTCTTCTATCTTCAAGGCCATTTGGTAACATTGCCTAATGGATTTGAAGTTCACTAGGCTCATCTCTTCTTGAATTGGCCATTTGAGGCCATTCAAGTATCTTACAAGCTTGATGCTCTCTTCTTCAACCACCTTAGATCTCAAACATAGCTTTTGAAACTCCTCGGTGTAGACTTGGACATATAGTTCCTTTTGCCTAAGATTGTGTCTTCTCCTATGAATTTGAACTTCATAATCATCTGGAAGGTAGGTTTGCTTCACTTTGGATACCATACCCTTCCATGTCACAATAGGACCTTTTCTATCCTTTTCCCTCTCGGTTTGCGAAAAATTCCACCAAGTAAGAGTTGAACCTCTTAGTCTAGACTTGGCCACCATAACTTTTTGTGCCTCTAAGATACCATCACATTCAAAATGGTTCTCTATGTTGTCTATCCAATCCAAAACTTAATCTAGATCCATTTGTCTACTAAATAGTGGCACACCTTCCAAAGCTTTACCACTCAATGCTTTTAATGACTTTAAGAATGGCCCTTTAGGAGGAATAGGGTCAGGTGTTGGTGCTTCCTCCTCAAAATATAATTCCTTCTCCCTTGCTTTAGCTTCTTCCTTTTGGTCAATCTTGTCCTTGACCTTATCTGCTTTGTCTTGGACTTCACCCAAGAGTTGCTCCATTTGAGCTAGTCTTTTCCTTAGCAATTTGTTATCCTCCTCTTGTATTATCTCCTACTGATTTAGAAGGTTGTAACATCAACCACAAGCTTGATCAACCAAGCATTGATACCAATATGATGTATGATAACTTCAAGGCTTGTTTTCACACCCTCCAAGAGACTTCACTTGCCTCTTAGTATCCTATTCCTCTATAGGATCTCCCAATAGGCTTAGATCATTAACTAAGGCCTATACAAACTCTGTTATAAGAGTCAATCTATTAAAACTTCACCTTGAAGGATCAACACCCTAGTTTTGGTTCACTTCTCCACTCTCACTTAGAAAGCTCTAAGTGCTAAATCTCCACTAACATCATACTTAATTGTAGGGACTATCTTTACATTGAAATTGTTCATATCCTTTCCCATTTGACTCAACTTGGAAGGATCTTGCATCAAATTTTTATCGGCTTCTCTAATTCACCATAGGAGACCTTAGAAACAAGCCTATTTCTAGTAGCCTTTTTTAATGGCTTTTTCCCTTTCTTCCCCAAATTTGCCAAACAATCTATAAAACCAACTTGTGATGTGGATACCATTTTTTCTTAAGTTAAATAATCTAGAGCTCTTAGGTCTTGACACCCTCCGTACACCTCCTTCTTATTAACAAGGAGAAACAGGGCTAAAAGACCTAGTTTCTAGGACAGACTAGCTACTTGCAAAGAACTTTCTAAAAACCTATCCAAATTGATTGATATGACCTCAATCTACTTAGGATGGATATTAATGGTGAAAACCTACTGGAAAAATTCCTGGAGCCATACTATACCATGCATTCCCCACATGAAGTCTTCTAATCTTCTTTGTCAAACCTCTAACTAGGTCTTCCTAGCTCACCTAGGGCTTGACTCTAAAAATAGAAAACATGCTCAACCAGTTCCCTCCCTTTATGTACATTATATTCAATGGCCCCACTTGAAGATTCAATCATTTCTTTGGAGTTTCCATCATTGAATCTCATGCGGGAACCATGACTTCCCAAACTATCTCACAAAGACTAGTAAACAGTCTTAAACTAAATCAATTTATTATATACACTAAATCTACTTGTTAGTAAATGAATTTATCTCTTTCAAAATTAATTTCTAATTCTCTATTTCCTACTATGAAACATTAACCCTTTACTAGCAAATATCAAACTTTTGAATAGAAAGTTGGTAAGGTTGAAACAGTAACCCTCATCAATATGATATAATTACTATGAATTGATAGCAACTAATAAACTTGAAGCTCACAGACTTCAGTGAATAAACACTATACCAATCTAACACACAACTTTGAATTTAGATTCAAAGAAAAACATAGACATTTAATTAAGAAATTTCATTCAATGTAGAATACCCCAACAAAGATCCACTCAAAAATATAAACCAACAGATCTATACTGATAAGTTTCTTTCATTCACTGATTCAGAAAAACTTAATTCAAGTCCTTACAGAAGATACTAAAATTTCAACTATGTTATTACTTTAGCGGAAGTAAACTAACTAACATCCCTTTCAACAATTTTTTCCTGGCTTTATATAGCCATTAATTACAATTATCAAAAATAAAAAAGTCTTTGAAACTCCCTGAGTTTCAGATGCCAACTGTTTAAGATAACCAGAAAATGCTAAAAACAATAAATTGGTAAATTGAAAGACAACGACCCATAAAGCGTGGAGAAAGACCACCAATCTCAGCTGAGCTGGATGCTTTAGATTCAACTCTGGGATGACCCGGGCACACGTGCCTGCTTCCACTCCTCATGAGCCAATGACACGCTGATAACTGTAGCATGATAAGACAGGCTAATGAGAGCATTTCTTTGTCTGAGAACCTTCCTGTCCTTGCATATTTGATTTAGCCTTGATTTATGAGACTCAAGATTATCTACATAGATGACCAACATAGCTTTAGTGTTAGATATAAAGGTAAGTTCTTCTGTTGTGAGCTCTTTTCTATCTCTGATAGTCATTATACTTGCCTCCAACTCCTGAGTTATCTTCTCCACTTTCTTTATATATTGAGTTCCCTCATCTATTAGAACAATGTTCAGGCATTTAAGATCTTTTTGCATGGTATCGATCAAGCCCTTAAGGTCATTAAGTGGGCGGGTCACCCCATCAAAACCATCCTTAATAATTGAGTTTCTCCACTCAATACTCTTCACAGAAACATACATGACCTCATTTAGACCATGAACTGGCTTTTCCAAAAGGAATTTAGGCACTTTGTAGTGATCAATCTCCATCAGCTAATCGCCTATACTAGTCCACTTTTTCCTTTCCTTCCTCCATTCTATCAATTCAGCCAACAGTTCTAAGATGACTTTGGTCACAACTCCATGAGTCTCAATTAACTGGGTGATGTAATCACCTCCTCATTGGATCATGCCTGTGACCCATTTGTTAAAAACTTCTACTACCATTTTATTTCTTTGAATCTGGTCCATCATTTTATGAACTTCAGGCGAATGAGGGTTGAATGTATGACACACCCAAGCTAATGGAAGTAGACTGGGCTCTTGTACTACTTGAATGAACTAAGCCAATCCTATATGGTAGCCTTTAGTTCTTTCTTGTCCTTCTCATCCTTGAAAGTCCTATGTAGAATCTTTTGTGTAGAAGACTCCAGGTGTTTTGCATCCTCTGCTCTACTTGACACCCCTAAGTCTATCTTTTCAATAGTGAATTCCTCAATCAAAGCTTCAAAAACCTACTTATCAGACTTAGTATTTCTTGTTCTACTATCTCCCAGTTTTCTCATCTACATCTATCATTGAATCCATCTTAATTCTTTTAGGCTTCACTATAGCCCCCAAGAACTTACTAACCATGTCCTCTACCGGAACAGTTATCGGTAAGAAATTCATTTTCTTGTTGTTAATAGAGCTTCCCAACCAACTGAGAGTAGGAGATGGAGTTTTCAAAGTGTCACTCACTACGGTTACTGAGGGTTCTCTAGAATCTAGCTGATTTCTCTTTGAGGTCATTGTGTCTCCCTCCACATTATCTGAACCAGCTTGCTCTGACATGTGAGTGTCCATGATATCAAGATCTATGACCTCTTTTTCATTAACTAGCTTATCACTCTCTTTACCAACTCTCCCTCTTAAGTTTCTTCTTACTGGGGAAGCACCAGGAGAAGCTTGTTTCGCCAGATCAACTGAAGACTTCTTATTTCTATCTTTGGAGGTACCTACAAGGAAAATATTTTTGTTAGCAATAACAATGAGTTTGACAATAGTTTCAGCATGTGCAACTCTTCTGGGATTATGTCTTCTTGAAATAGGGGGCCTCTTACTATTAACCCATTTCTTGGTTCTCTTAATCACATTGAGAGTCTTGATTATTAGGCTCTCTCTCTCATCAATACCCCAATCTATTTTAGGAAGTGGTGTACCCCTAACTCTGGTTTTCTACTGCTCATCAATTACCTCTGCACCATCATCTTCATCTATTGCTGAGATGTCAATCTGAATATTTAGGGTAACAATTTGTCCTAAGGTAAACCTAGACCAGGTCCTTCTCCTCACTTCAAAATCATCTGCACAACCCTCCCAGTAATCCTCTATTTGGGGAATGTGTTGAAATTCAGAGGGCAAGTTGAAATGTTGAGTAGTGTATCCCCTACTATCAAAATCTTTTCTGAATGCAAACATCTTCAAATTCAATTTCCTTAATTCATGCTCTAAATTTAGGGCATCTAAAGAATTTTTGCAATTGTAATACCCTAATTCAACTGGGAAGCTAGACTTTTCTCTTCCCTTCCTTTCCTTGACTCCTTTCTAAATATATGCCAATTGACAAGCCACTTTTGCAATAATCAAACTATCAAAGGAATATCTAGGCAATTTGAATGGCTCCCCTTCAAAACCACCCACTCTGAGATATGTGAACCTTTTGAATTGGATGAAGAAACTTCCATAAGTATTGACAAAGGTTTTTTCCTCTTTTGACATTCTTTTATCAGTGTTCTCTTGGAGTTCATATGTCAACTTCCCAAAGAAAACCCCATTGACTTTTGGAAAACTATCAACATGATATTCTTTTTGCAGGTGAGGGTAATAATCGTGAACTTTCATATTTGGGAGGGGTTGTTCATGGAAAAGGCCTTTCCACTCTTTGGTACAAGCTAAAATGTAGAAGAGGTAGGAGGACATATGAAAGCTATTGCTAGCTAAAAAATTTTCCAACTGATGATTGAGTTCATCGGCAATGGTTTTGGCCTAGTCGATATATTTTTCCCCTCCTAGAGTGACCTGGATATAGAAGTACATCCAGTCATGCCAATAGTATGCATGTTGGATTCATTTCATTCTATTGAGCATTATAACTAGATCAACTACTTCGGGCTTGAAATGATCTACAGTGAGTGCCTTTGGGAGCCTGGACCCTCCTTTTTGGGCTTTGAGAAACCAGTATTTGGCTATTTCATTCCTATAGACTTGTCTCTTGGTGGTGAAGACTAACTGAGATGAGGGGATATTCCACCCATCATATGGGTCTCTTTCTAGAATCCCTATGGCCTTTTGAATGACATCTCTGCTTATGTATACCAGTGGACTCCCATCAACCTTCTTGATACACTTCTCCTTAAAACTATATCTTTTTGCACATTCAACAACTAGCTCTTGACAAGGTGCTACTATAGGGAAAGTGGCTACATCAACCAGACCACTCTGAAAGGCTTTTTCTAACATGGAACCTAGAAAGGGTTCTTTGAATTATTTCATAATGTCCTCTAAGGCTCTAATTTTAATCAGGGTGTCTTCACAGTCAGGTAAGGAGCACATTAAAGGAGAGGTATTTCCAAAATTTGGAACTGGGTTCTTCATTTTGGGTTCTTAGGCTAGGAAAAACAACAGGGAGACACAACAACTTCAAATGAATTCAAATTTGACAAAGGAAAGAGCTTTAACTAAAATAAGGGAGGCTAGAAGAGAGACTCACCTGGTTTCTTATGCGTTGAACTAAGCTCTGAGAGGAGGAGAGGATACCTTCTTCTGCGCTGACTGCATGAGATGTCTTGAGCATTATGAATAAAACAGGCTAAGCTTTCTAATTTATCATAAAGTAGTTTACAAAATCCTGGGAGATTCACAATAATGGAAAAATTATGTCACATAAGGTTCAATTAATGATCACCGGGTAACTCACACCACCTTAAGCATTGATTATTGTACTTTCCTAGAATGAAGTGACACTTAAGTGTCATTTAGATTAATTACAATATCCTCGCCATGCATGGAAGTCATAATCAATCACCAGCTATCCTTTATGTCAAATCACCACTTTGCATTTTTGCAACTTACAAGCACACATTGAACCTCAAACCTTGAACTACAAGAATTAATGGTTGAAATTCAATGAGAACACGAAAGGACTATCATTTCACATGACAATAAAATAAAGCAAAAAAAAGTAGTGACAAGGAAGAAGGCAAAGAAAAGCACTCTGCAAAAAGGTAACGTCTGTTGAACTTTGAATTTTGAACTAGGAGAGATCACGGTTCATAGTTCATCGGATGAGTGTGCATTGCAAAGATGAAACGTCGCTAAGCTTGCAAACAAAGAGGAAAATCACACCAAAGGATTTTATTGAACATTGAATCTTTAACTACAAGATTTCAAGGTTCAAGTTCAACCAACAGGGTGCATATGCAAAGGATTGGAACTTTGAGTGAACAACACCTTTTAAAATTATGGGGTGATTTTGGGAAAATTAGAGCCTAAGGAAATTAAACAAAATCTATTGATAACACTACTTAAAACCCTTAACCTATCAAATATAAAAGTTTTCAAAACCCCTGTAGAACATGATGCAAACACCGTATTAACACTTTGAAGTCATCTGCTATGATTGTCAACACATAAGCTTGATATATCTTCTTGAACATTGTTGCAGAGCTAAAAATTAACAAACTCAAACTTTACAAATCATACATCTACCTCGATATTTGAGCCATCATTAACATTAGATGTCTTCTCCATCATTTTAGGGCCTGTTGGCCTAGCATCATCTCCTACACTTTAGGGAATCGGAGGATATCAAAGTTGCATGCAACATTTGCAATAAAAGAAAATGTTGTCATGACAACATTGTTACAACATTTGGCAAGTTTTTGTTAAGCCATGATCCTATTTCTTAGGATCTCTATCCTCATGAGATTCTAAGGAACCAACTAACTAAAAGACCCTAAGGCATCATAATGACATCCATTAACAACTCTATGTGTTCAAGACACATTAATGACTCAAACTCACTAACTCCTAGCACTATGAAATTGAAATAGCAACTAACAAAGGCTAATTAGTGACCTTAGTCCTAGTGACTAATTCACTTAGCTAGCATTGCAAGAGACCTTATAATGTCCTCAAACCAACTAATCTAACCTCTTGACTTGGCTAGAGTCAAGTACAAGCCAAAAACACACTAACCATGGAGGCTAGCCTAGGTGCTCCTGCACCATTTGTCTTATAAATTTTCAACCAATGGTGAGTTTTCTTGAGTTCAAAGGGGCCATTTATCATCACATGTAATGATGTATTAAAAGACTCAAGATTTTTGGATGTTTTCAAATTTTTTGTCAAACAAAAGTTCAAGAATTTTTTGATGGGATGGAGCACGTTGAACATTTTCAATGCTCTATCAAAAGGACAAAGGAAAACCCTGACATTACAACTTGTTTTTAAACAACCAATAAAAACACTAAATATACAACTACTTGTTGCATTTTCACTACAATATGCACACACAAGTGTCGCAAGAATACTATGACATAGAATAATGAATTCACAACATGTCATGCCCCATAAGGGAACCAGGGAAGAGAACAAAGATTCTCTTTGTAAAAGAAAACCTAAGTAATGATTTATTAAAAATTTTGAATTTTTAAAAGAATTATATAAACAAAACATAAATTAACTTAGATTCCTCCAAGGTTCCCTTCGTATTTAATGCACAAATCATTTAAGTCCATATAGTGTACTAACAACTTGATTCACTTCTTAAGAAAACTGCATCACAACATTTGTATATACTTTATAAAGAAATACAAAGTACTTTCATTTCAATTTCCATTTAAATCAACCTATATTCCTAAGTATCCTTTATGAACAATATAACTTTTAAAGCATTAATAATAGAATCATCTAAACATTTGATACATTGCAAACATTACATTTGTTTTACTAGCTTTTCCTTTATCCATCCATAATGAGAAACATACTACTTTACTTGAAATATTACAAAATCCCTTTCTTTTCAACATACATCATATACATAAAGTTAGTGCCTTCCCTTTTCCTTTTTCCTAAGTCTACCCATTCCAAATACATCATTTTGAAATACATTAATGATTACATTGCATTCATCTCCTCTTGGGAGGTAACAATAATTTTACATCATGAAAGATAAATACAAGTCTTCATTCTTCATAACTGGAACATTATGCAAGCATGAATCCTTACGCACTTCATCTAAAAAAGGTACCTCGATAAAAAGATTTACCACCCAACCACGTGGATACCAAAAGGCCCACTTCCCCATGCTAGGAGATAAACACCAAGGTCCACAAAGAATGGATAGCTATGCCATACCTAGGGTTGGGTAACTTTTCCCAAATAGCAAATGAAAAGCAGATAAAAGTATAAATCTTTTCCCAAAGGTTCTAAGGCTTGGTAGAAAATCTAAGCAACCAGCTAAGTGAGTGTCATTGCATAGCCCTCACCCCTTGGGTTGTCTTGGTACTAGCCACTCCGAGCCCCGGCCCCCAAGTAGGCACATGTGAAATTGAATGCCTTTTGTACAAACAAGTGTCATTCGATTGTACCTACGCATAGGCACCTTCTCCCACTCCCATCCATAGCCTTTACTAGCCCTAATGGCATGGGCGAGGCATACATTAATCTTTTTAGTGTTTGAACTCATTCCCATAAGTTTTAATTAAATTACCACTTGTTAAATAAATCTTCAGTCGGTTATCCTGGTACTAGCCACTTAGGGCCCTGACCCCGCATTGAGAGCCACTCACTTAGTGTTCTTAGGTTTTCTACCCTTAACCCACACATAAAAAATGCATCATACATGAAATAAAACATATTGTAAACACTTTGAGAACTTACATCAAAGAACAGAAAAGAATAGGAGAGTTTAGGGATGTTTAGGAAAATTAGAAGCGTTTACGGAGGCCTAGAATGGTCCTGATCCTCCTAGACAATCCTAAACCCTAATTTTGCTTCCTACACACATCCTAACCCTATTAAAGCATCTAAATGCACCATATAACCTCCACCAACAAGTAATGAACATAAATAAATTTTACACAAAAATTCCATATGCCAAAACACAATGCTCCATAAAACCTCCCGTGCCTGAAATTTTAACTAAGTCTAAATTAAATTGAAAACTCAAAATCTAGAAGTTGCATCTTAACTCCTATGAAGTTGAAACCTATCTCAAACATCCCGAGAGGTACCTAATTTCTTTATACAAGTATAACTTAAAGTATAAGAAATTAAAGTATCAAACTTATAATAATACTAACTCGAGATTGTATAAACACGGGATCAAACAATACTAACTCAGGATTGAATCAAACTGCACACTGGGCATTTCATTCACCAATTTGTGTGATTGTTTGCAGAATGACAAATAATGACAAAAAACTACAATATGATAGAAAATTAAATATAAGTAATCCTACTCCGGAATCATAAATCTGCATGGATTGTTTACAGGATCTACGCATTTCTACAGGATGATAGAAAATTCAATAAAATGATTGACAGATCCGTCTCCATAACCCTGCCTCAAATCTAGACAAAGAAAGGTGGTACTAAAACAAATATGGACCAGTAAGGTTGGAATAATAGTTTTTAATCCTAGAAGCACTCATGGACATTTTGAATAAGAAAGAAGATATAAGGAGAATACTAAGGAGTCTACAGACTTTTACAAATGCAGAAATACTCATATACATACAACATAGGAAATAATTTCATTTAAATATGATCCTAATCTCCAAATCACTAATACATGCACAATGATATATATATAACATAAACCTTTTGAAATTTACGTAGACAACAAAACACATAGAGAAAACATTCAACCAAAATCTTATCCAATACATATCACAAAAAAGAGTTATCTCTCAGGATGGATTCCAACCTGGAGTCCTGTGGATATTCAGTTTGATGAAGAAGGATACAATCCTCTCAATCTTTTCCAGCACTCTGTCAAGTCCTTTTGGGTGCAATCTCTAGCCTCTACCGGAATCAACCAAATGCCAATCTTAGAGAATAATGAATTCTCTCCTCACTAATATAATTTCCTACAAATAAAAATGCTCAACCATCCAATATCTCTTCTTGAATCCAAAAATCATGTCCAACCTCCTCTCACACTCTGTATATAGATTGGAGTGAGTAGTTGCACAAGTATTCCAACTGATACAACTATCCACTAGTTATTCGTTAATAATATGGTTTGTAAAACCATTCCTATGAAGGGATAAACAAATTTTATTTAATAAGATTTTAATTTATGTCTCCTAAATTTGAGGATGACAAAATAGATAATAAAGATTTTAGGAATACTTCTACTAACTTACTTACTATGGTAATTTACCAAAATCATTTCCCAAATATAAAAATAACATAGACTTACCATAGTCTCATAATAATTTCCTTCACATAATTAATTTATTATATAATAATAATATATATTTATATATGTATTCATAGGCATATGTGTGCACCCATATGCTTATGGTACATATACCATAAGTAAGACACATTATTATTAATATTACAAATATTTAAATATTATGAATATCATTATTATAAAAAATATTATTTATTCATACACTAACCCATATTCTTTACAAAATATAAAAGTGATATATATATATTAGGTAACTAGTAACATAAGTTGGAAATTACCACTATTATTAAAACATTATTAATACCATAAATTCTTTATTATTATTGATATTAAAATCACATGATTTGATCACATACTAACTCATTCCTAACAAGATACAAGTGTACAAATAAGTAACTACTAATAACGATAAATTACTAAATCATATCCTCTTATGAACAATAATTCACATCAATAATCTACTAACAAAATTGAACATACCATGAAGACAATTAGAGCTACCATACTCAAAACCTCATTCTCAATGAATGCAAAAGACAAGAAACTAGCTACAAGATCCGCAAAACCAATAAATTGAGAGGACATAGAAATACATCATCCACATAAAGGATTGACTCAGGAACTCCCCACCTAAGGATAAAAGGATCAGAGGTAGAGTTCCTTCCTATGGAACCTTGATGATATCTCTGTAACAACAACAATGATCAAGGATTTTGAGGGATCGCTCAGACCTGTGAAGCCAGGTGGAGATGATACCCAGTACCTACAATCCTGCATCACCAAGAAGAGATACATGTATACATATGGATATACATACAAAATCATATATATGCAAACAAATGACTAGGATCGATACATCGTGTGGACCTCAACTAAGTGAGTAACTACAA
Source organism: Chamaecyparis obtusa (assembly GCA_027943335.1). Classification (NCBI taxonomy): domain Eukaryota; kingdom Viridiplantae; phylum Streptophyta; class Pinopsida; order Cupressales; family Cupressaceae; genus Chamaecyparis; species Chamaecyparis obtusa. Next base: position 2,041,921 of record BSBK01001179.1, on the reverse strand, counting down.
CTTCATCCTGAGTCATGAAAACACATCAGACACATATCCATGAAACATAAAACATCATGATAATGGTTAGATTCAAATCCTTGGGTTAGCTCCATAAAACATATAAAGATAGATGCTTTTCTAATTTCATAAACATATAAATGATAACCATAAATGAGCATATCAATCATCTGATAAACATATCATAATCCACAAAACATAAATGTAAATGTATAGCTCTAACCATCATAATAGAATGTCAAAATCAGAAAGTCCAAGTATCACCATAGGAGAGGGTATTACACAACATCCCACTATTGAACACACCAAGAGACTGAGAGGGGGAGAGAATTAGTCTTTTAACAATTCTAAATCTTTACTTTTATTCAAAACATGTAGTTATACCATCGTAAATTGTAAGCACCTAAGTGGTGTACAATTTCATGATTTATTAGCACCTACCTTAGTGTGTTTTCATTATAGCTCATTCATAATAGGATTTCATGATCAAACTTAAACTCAAATATGGGTCCTTTATAAATTTCATTTCATTTAAAATTGAGGTAAACCCTTATTTCTAAGTGTGCTTATCTATTTTTCCTCCAATCCAATAATTCATTTCACCACATAGGCCCTATGTTACCATTTGTTTCTTTTGTGTCCTATCCTGACCTTGAAACTAGCTATTTGTTATAATCACACATCCCCTAATTATTTGTGACCCATGGTCCTAATTTGGACTATAATGGGGTGGAGCATAAGGTTTGAAACATTATGTTCCCAGGAACACAAAGTTCAATATGTTATGTTCCCTGAAGATTGATCTCAAATTTGAAATGAGGCCTCACCCCAATGATTTAGTAGAGGATTAAGATTTACAGTCGGCTCCCTTAATTCTACCTCCCAATTTAGTATAAAAGAAAGCCTCACACTTTATTTTGGTAAGATGAAAGGAATTGCAAGCCCCACTTTGAAGACATCCCATGAAGTAAGGACTTTTGAATCATGGCTATATCAATCTTTTATCAAGCATTCAAGCATCCCAACATAGACATGAAGATTTAAAAGGATTATGATTATGACTAGGAGATCCTAACTGATGATTGACTTGTGCTCTTCCCATTAGGATTGGGTATGGTTTCTTATTTTCTTTACATCTACATTTTTATGCTTTAGATCTATATTTGCTACATGCTTTTGATCATAGATTGATTGCATTTTTATATAGAGTTTACTCTATCATACTAGGATAGATCTTTACATTACATGTATGTACTTTAGCTCATAGAAATTTAGACTTACTCTAGATTCACATGAACTACACACTTTATCTATGTTATAATTTCTATCCATGGAGATGGAAATTAAAAAAATAAGGGGTTGACCAAGGAAAACCCCTATATAGGCACCCACACACACACTTTTTAGATTTGCAAGTGTAAAAGATTCTAGAATCAACTGTTAGAAGTTATATCCACTCTCTTCCTTGAGACAATCACTCTAAAACTTGTTTTGACCTAAAGTACATGGAACATAATTTTTCAAACATTCTATCCTTGAGAACAAGACATTTTGGATCTTTTGTTCCCACTAGAATCAACAAAAATTGGGTTTGGAAATAGGTGCCAGTCCTAGGATCTTAGATTAGCACTTATACCTGTGTTTTTTGAATTTTAGCATTCATAAATGAGATTTGTGCGTTCATATCTCCTATTTCATTTCTAGGTATAGAAAAATTCTCTTTATTCTCCTTCTACATTGGATTTTGAATTTAATTAGATCATTTCCTATCTTGGTTATCATTTTCATAATAACTCCATCTCCTCGATTCTAAGCAACAAAGGGATAGAAACCTTGAAAGTGGAGATATTGCATTGACATCGTTCTTTCCAAGTGGTTTTGATCATATTCATCTCAAGGTGGTTTCTTATTCTAATGTTTTGGTGTAAACCAAATCCAAAAACTCACAACATATAGATATACTTATCAAAAAAATAGGAAAGTATAATGATATACTTTTTTGTACGTGACTTCTCCCTCCTACTCTCAAGTCTAAAATATTGCCTCCTTTTATACATTATAATAAACTAAATTAATTCTTCAATGGGTCCAATTAGGATTCCATTATTTAGAAAAAATTTCAACCTCTTATATTATTGTTAAAACAACCCCCCATTTATTAATCAAGACAAAAACCAAAATAACCAAAACATGCACCTACATCAGACTCTCAAGGAACAAAAACTTATTCATGGAATCCTAGCCATGAGATCCTCAACATTAAAACCATACTTGAATAGATTAGATATTTTCATCCATGTGGAATCTTTAGGTGGGGGCCCCTTCCATTTGACCATATATTCCACATGTGCTACTACTATCCTCAATCTTCTAGGTTTCCATACTTTACTTTGTGATGCTCCACTTTACATATTGATGTATTATCTTATGATCAATTTATTTCTATCGTTGTCTATCTTCTTCACTTTAGTATGGTTCTTCTTAGTAAATTTCTTCATCAACATACGTAATTTTGCAATCTCAATATCCAACATACTCCTTTGTTGATCCATGCTTCTGACATTGATCCATTGCAACTTTGCTTCAAAATATAAAAAAATTATGAATTTTTTTCCATTTCACTATTCAACTTCCATTCATCAACAAACACTTCTTTACAGATGTCTAAGGCACTTTTTTTCCTCCCCCATAGATTCTTTATGTAAGGTTGACTTTCATTTGTTGTAATTTCCATGCAGATTTCCTTAATCATTGGATTCACCAACAATTCCTCTAACACCCTAAATTTTGTATTCCAATATGTATTTCCAAGATTGCCAGTACTCATTCGATATGCTGGAATCTTCTCATTTATATCATCATCCTCTTGCTTTGAATGAAATAAAATTTCATTCTCATGTTCTCTCAGCATCTCCAACAATTTGACTTCCTCATCAAATATTGTATTTGAATGTTGATGTTTATCTCTTCAATCCTTATTTTGGTTGTCTTCATAAGGTAATTATGCCTCTCCTTCCCTGGCAACAAAATTTTGCGATTTGGGTGGTCCCACAATATTGTGTCCCACTTTTTGGCCAACTTTAACACTAAAACGAATATTTTTAAAAAAAAACTTCACTTTTGAACACCTATTGCTGCAAAAACATTAAGAGTTTGAAGATGATATGAAGTGGTGACTTTTATCATTTTGTTTATGTTTCTAAATATATTTATTAAAAAATTTGGAATTGATTTGTATCCATTTTCCCTTCTCCTTTGAAAAGTGGTTTGTTTGAAAAATCAACATTTTTAAGGAGTGATGCTCACTTTGATCAACGTAACATTTTTTTTCTAAAAATGATAAAAATATAATTCTTTGGAAGTTAGGTTTGTAACACCAATATCTAGAGAATCTAATTGGTTTCATTTAATTTGGTTGAATATTTTATAGTTTACCGAGTTATGAAGTGACATTAATTATAATTTTGGATCGCTCTAACTTGATCTGCATATATCAAAATTCATTTTTTATTTTTTGATAGAAAGGTAACATAAATACCCATTTCATATAAATTTTTCATAAACTTTTTTTCCTAATTTACTAATTTTCTAGAAGCATCAAATTGAGTAGTTGCTAAATAGTCAAACAACCTATGTTTAATCAAACTAAAAAATAGAAATTCACAATGAAATTAATATATATTAAAATCATAGTCATTGTAAGGCTTTTATTGGGTAACATCATCTGGCATTTGGGTTTCAAAAGATTTTTTTTATTTGGTCCTTGTTCGAGACCTTTGAAGGGAAGAAGTTTGCATAAATGTGTTGGCCTTGGGGAGAAATTTCATATTCAGGGCTTTTGCTCGAACACCCCTTCACATGAAGGGGGTTATGGGAATTTGTGTGAGGGCCCCTTTAAGCGGACATGCTTAGTAAAAACATGGCAGCAATGACACTGCCCATTTTTTAACCAACCATGTCCACCTGAACCAAGTTGGCCAACTTTGTTTTTTTCAGTCATAACTATTCATTCAAGTATAAATAAAAAGTTTTTTTTTTCATTATTTATAGAAACATATATGCAAGTTAATTTGCATTTTTTTAATCTTGGTGATTTTTTTAAGGTGGTTTTTTGAAGAAAAAAAATGGTAAATAAGAAGGTAAGGCAAAGAAAAGTTACAAGAAAATAGTCACCTAGTAGAGAGAAATTTTTTTTGAAGCTTAATTAGCACGTTAATATATAACTAAATAAGGTAGGCATCTTTAATTTCACAGGCCCAAGTTTTATATGTCTCTATTTTTAGTTATCTCTAATTTTTTCTAATTTTTTCATTTTTGTGCATGATCACAATCAACAAGTACAAGATAAAGGAGAAGCTTAGGCATGAGGGCCAACCCAAGTTGAAGAAATGGATCTTGGAGAAGGGTTGGGATCACTTCCTACAGAAGGTTAAGCAATGGATGTTGGAGAAAAGTCAAGATCACTTCATCCTACTATTATGGATGAACATATAAATCTAACTCAAACTATGAAGAGAAAAATTAATTATAGAAATCTAGATCATTTACTTGAAATGGATGTGGGGAAATTGAAATCACTTGCTAAACAACCCTTAAATCTCTCTAAGAAGAGGTCAATGAATTGAATAGAAAGGGAAATAATGGATAAATTTGATAATCTTGAAATACTTGAACAAACCCAATTTCTTTCAATTGTACTTATAGAAAAAAAGTTGCAATATCCATTAAAATTGTTGGGTATAGACACAACATCAAAAAAGAGAAAACTTTCTGGCATGCAAAATGATATTATTAAAAATTTTAAGAAAGTTTTGGGCTCTATAGGGAAGAGATCTCAACCTAAATATAAGGACACTACAAGAAGAGTGATGTTGACATCCATTTTAGGTAACACTATGCCCCCAAAAAATATAAATCTCTTCAATTTCATGAGATTGGTTTTAGTATGAAAATAATATCACAATATGTTAAAAGGAGAATGCTTTTGGATGATCGTACTTTCGAAGGTAATTAGAAAATTATATATAGAACTCCTCATTCTAATAGGATTGAGGAGGGAATCAAGAATTTGATCACATCATTTTGGAATGATAACACCCATCCTTCATCAAACAGTAGAGATGTTTTCAGACATAGGATTAGAGATAATGAATATGAATATCATACAAAAAATTGGTTGGACACAACACAACATGAAATGTATGTGTCATTTTGCAGTTCTAATCCTAATATAAAGATTTGGAAAACATTGTTTGAAATATTGAAGCCATATTATGTGAGGACAAACAAAGTGTTTGAAACTTTTTGATGTTATCATATTGAATTTGATCTCCACTATCAGGTTTTTCAAAATATTTTAGAAGAAACTTATGGTTTTGAAAATGCTCCTCACAGTAGACGAAGTGAGTTCATATCATCCATTTTATGTGACAAAAGAGATGATGCAACTAGTCAAATAAATTGCATAAAAGGAATTTATGAAACATGTTGTGATTTGGCTCTTTTCCCTTTGAAAAATGAAGACACTAATATAACAAAGATGGTAAATTGAAAGAGTTACAAGTATGTAAAGAATGAAACCAAATTTGGGAAAGAATCCAAAAGGTTAGAATATGTTGAAGAGGAGATAACTATTGGATCATTTTTGGAGAATTTTTATAAATTGATTCAATGCTACATACATCATGTTTTTTTTGCTAAGTGGCAAGCACAACAATTCCAAACACAAAGAGGAAATTTCCCACTTGGAACTTTTCTATCAGTTGTTGATTTTACATAAAATTATTCTTTTTTTCATCAAAAGGCCATTCAATCATAATACTATTTTTTAGAGAAAATTACTATTATGGTACATGTGTGTTATCAACATGCACAATTATATTTGGATAGTGTTCAAAATACATTTGAATTAAAAGAAATCAAGAAAGAATATCACTTTTATATAAGTGATGATAAAGAGCATGGCATTCATAATGTAGAACACTTCTTCAAGAAGATTTTTACAAATTTGAAAGAAAGGGGCATAAAAATTGATAAACATTTTGTTTGGTCAGATGTATGTGTGACACAATTCAAATCATCCAGACCATTTTATGCATTATGTAGATATCGTTGTAATGAAAATACACCACATGTTTGGAGTTTTTTTTAGAGCAGAAATGGAAAGGGTGAACATGATGGTGCAGGAGCTTGCATCAAATGTGCTCTATGAAAGTATCAGATGAGTTATCAAGGAGTTCGTATAAAAGATACACACGATGTTGTTGAATGGTGAAAGACACATGTTGCACCAAATGAGTCTAGAAAATCATCAAGAACAAGTCAAGAGGTACCACATAGACTATTTTAGGAGATAACAGATATGCATGTATACATTGTACATATGTGATATATTCTTGTTGATATTTTTCATCATTTATATTCATATTTTAAAAGTAAAAAATTCATAATTCATAATCTATATGTTCAAATGTGGATAGAATATCCCTACATGGTTGTAAGAGGATAGAGAATAAATGATATTTGCATTAGGTTATGAGTACAAATTTTCACAATTGGACATTGAATATTTGAGATTACTCTTGTTTTGTTGTCACTGCATCGCTAAAAACTATATGATGAATGCAACAATTAGGAACATGGATATGCAAGTGCATGAAATTTGGTCCCATTTGTTGTTACCGATACACTTGAAGATTAAGATGAAAACTTTGATGATCTTCCTTTCATTTCTACTAATTATGACCATATTTCAGGATTGGTCAAAATTGGTAAGTACAATAAATTAATTGAATACATGTATATATATCTAGATCTAGATTGAAGTGCGTATTTTTTTTCATGTATTCAAGTCTTTGTGGTGATTGATGAGACTGGAAATGTAGTAGTTAGTTACTATTTATTGTGTTGGACTACAGAGAAGATGAAGTTAATTGAAACAAAGAAAGAGATGGAATGTTATTTCCCACATCTTTGTATACTTTAGATATTGAATTTTGTTAAATGTGTGTGTGTGTGTGTGTGTGTGTGTGTGTGTGTGTTGTAACAAATTTAAAATGTTTTGAATGTTGTTAAAATTTGTGGTACAAGTTATGTTGTTTTATAGGGAACATATTTCAAGAAAATCAAAATGGTCCAACATGGAATTCACTTTGTTGATTATCAACCAGACAATAAGGTGTATCAATATAGCCACCTAGTAGTTGCTACCTCCCTTTGTCTCCATCCATTTAAATCTAAACGTGGACATCATAAGTGGAGACTAGATAGTGAGGATCATGAGAGAATATTACATGTTCTCCAAGAGCGATTTAAACCACTTGAGGTGGTCTAAATAATATTACATGCATTCTTCATGTTTTAGGAATTGATATATTTATGATGGATTATACTTTGTTCATATACTTATGATGGATTATACTTTGTTTCAATATCTTTACATACTTTGAATTGTTAGTAAATGGTTGTTACTTATCTTTTGATTGGAACATATTATGTATGACCTTGTTTATTTATTAATAAGACAAAAATATTAGTGATAGTATAATAGTATGTCAACAGGGCTTTTATCAAATTTGGAAATATTAGGACTCATAATTAGTATTTTTAGTCATCAATATGTTAGCAATGTTTCTTGGATAAATACATAATAATGACTGTTATACTTACTTTTTTTTTCTATTAATAAAATTACGTTACTTCTTTATTTTGGTAATGTATATTATCATTTAATAGATTATTTTCATATATGTGTTAATATTTTAGTAATATTATGACAACCACATTATGGAAGTATCAATTATGTAAACATTGATCCTATTAGTTAGTCATCTTTGTTAGATAGTATTATAGACTTGCAAACTCAAGTCAATATTAAAAGGTGTTCTTAAATTCATTGTGTCTTTATAGTAAAGAACAAAAAAAAAGATTATTTTATGATTTAAACATACATTGATGATTCTAGTCTTGGAGATAATTATCAAAGTTCTTGGATATTCTAATAAGCTATATAATGATGAGGTATTGTTAACTAGTTATTATCATGACATGTCATTCCTTACTAACTCATGCTTTTATGACATAATTGCTAGAATTAGCAGATAGAATTTTAACAGTTACATGCAAATATAGCCAATAACACAAAGGGATAAAGAATACAAAAGTAGAACAAGAAGACACAAAGATTTAATGTGGTTCACCCAATTTTGAGCTACATCCACAAATAGAGAGTCTAACCTTATTATCTAGTAACTTTAGCCTGTTATAATCTGTAATTCCTTGCAACTCAATTTCACTGTAAGAAGCTACATAATTCTCATATTGAGAAAAACCCAACCCTAAGCCATTATAAAAAGACTTGTGTCAATTAAAAATGTAACCCTAAAAAATACCCGACGAGTCAACCTAGGGAAAAACTCGATGAATCAACTGAGTGTCGAGAGCATCTAATGGATATGAAGTAGTAACTGATCCCTACAAATTTAGTACAAAAATTGGTTATATATAAATATATAATCATATAAAGTATTTCAAATATATAAATACATGTACACACACATTTAAAAGTATTTAAAACTTAGTTGACCCCTAGTAGGTGTCACATCTAATGAATCTCTCATGTACACATGCTCTAACCCCTCGCTACATCTACGAGCATCAGTACACATGACTAAAATTAATTGAACTATGTGTGTACAATACAAAATAAACATTGAATGAGTACATTGATGTTAAAATAAATCAAATTAAATTCTTGGGTCTCAGGAGTAGGAGGATCATCAGCGCACACCATCGTATTGTCTACGGAAGCTCCATTCCATACACCATCTCCATTCCCAACCCTCTTTAGTAATGATGAGTGTAGGGGTGTATGTATCTAAGAGGGGAGTGGTGTAGGGTTAGAATGATGCAATAGCATATCCACAAATGATCATATATCACTACCAGCATCCACCTACCTCAACCCTCCTATCTTCTCATCAAATCCCTCCAGCCCCTCAATTATGATACAAACATTGTCAATTCATATCTTGACCTCTACAAATATAGATTGATCCATGGGTGGCTCATGCTACATAGAGTTTTGTGAACTATATTGTGTATGAATAGATGACATTCTCTAGGATGGTGGAACTACCAGTGATATAAGTGCTTCTAGGTGTGCTTGCACATTTGTTTAAAAAGACCTTTCTTGTCTTCTTCAAGGATCCTAATCTCCTCTACGATCACAAAAGGCTTAGATGATTAACTAAGACCTTATATAACTCTTCTCAAAGAGTCTCACTCCTTGTGCTTCACCTTGAAGGACAAACACCTTGTTGTTTCTTCAATGCTTTCTCCTACACTTAGAAGTCTGTAAGTGCCATCTTCACACAAACCTTGAAATTCATTGCAGGGATGTCAAATGCTTCACCAACATTTATATCACTTCCATTCAGATCCATTTTGAAGGATCTCAATTACTTTTCCTATCAGGACCAGGTTTTAGTCTTTAGGAGGCCTAATTAGGCCTAATTCCTTGTAGCCTTTAACAGAGACCTTCTACCAATTCCTGCCAAAAATTTCCAAATAACTTGAAAACTTAATCCCACATTTGAGTACCCTTTTTGATTTTATGAAGGATTCAAAAGGTTTTAGACTCCTAGGTCTTCAGTACACATGATTCCTATTATCTAGGTCAAATAGGGCTAATAGGCCTATTTCCTAGGACTAGTCTAATTTCTTGATTGAAATTCACTCAAATGGATTGGTGTAACCTCAATCCTCACAAAATGACTTAATATGTTGATATCCAAATTGGAACTATACTTTTTCCATACTTTACTTCTATTCCCTACAAGAAATCTTTAAATCTTCACCTTCAAACCTCTAATCGAGCACTGTATGCTCGCCTAGGGCTTGGTATTAAAAATAACAACCCAACTCTTCATGACTCCTAACTATAAATATATATAGACAAATGGCTCCCATAAAACATTCATCTACCCTTAGGAAGATCCTATGGCTAGATTTCATGGGGGATCCATAGAAAGACAAACTGGTTAGGACAGGACCAAGAAACCCTTTAAACCTTAAAAAAATTATTCAAGACACTAAATAAACTCAAATAAACTTTCTTACTGAATGAAAAAGTATTATAACTATCCTATGAACACAAATATAACACTAAATCAAGACATTCAATCCATTAGATAGCACTATCACACTGAAAAGCTCAGTAAACTCACATAACCAGAATTGCAGAGCTCCTTTACTATTCACAAACTTAGTTACAATAACCTCTACCTCAAGATTTAAGCCTAAGATGGTCTTAGATGCCATTCTCCATTTTTTTAGGCTATTTTAGTTAATCTTCCACTCCTACCTTAGGGGATCCAATGTTGTCGAGTTGCATGCAACATTTGCAATAAATTGCCAATGTTGTCATGACAACTTTTTAGGAACATTTGGCATCTTTGTTTCCATGCCACCTTCCTATCTTTTAGGGCCTCTAAACCCTATAACTCAATGAACTGACATCATTTATGACCTTAAATCATCTTTTAAACACCTTTCATGTGTTTAGGACACATTGATATCCTCAAATCCCAACTTAAGCTTCTAAGGCTAAGCTATCAAATACTAGTAACAATGACTAATTGGTGACCTTAGTTCTAACACTAACTCACCTAGTCCACATTTGCAAGACCTTCTAACATATAAATCAAACACACAACTTATTTGACTTGGCTAATGTCAGATACAAGCCAAAATGACATAGAAATTGGAGGTTAGCCTAGGTGCTCTTGTACCATCCTCCCCTAAACAAAAGAGTTCAATCCCCATCTTCTTAAACTTAGCTTCCTTTATCCATACTGCATTAGCATCAGATTGACCATGCCATTTGATCAAATTTTATTTGTATTCCTTTGTTCTTGTCTTCTTGTAGACGCTAGTATCCAGTATGCTATCAGCCTTCTTGACTATTGTAGAAGGTAGTTTGAGTTCTTCTACATCTTGGATGACTTCACTTAGGCTTTGATCCATATCAGGTGGTGGTCCTTTGTAAGGAAACAAGTCTACAACATTGAAGATAGGGGATAGTCCACTGTCCTCTGACAACTCCACTCTATAAGCATTGTTTCCATACTTTGCCAAGATTGGACATGGACCTATCCTTCTCATTTGCAGCTCATGTGGGACTCCCTTCTATAGTCTAGAATTTCTTAGATGCACCATCACCAAGTCTCCCACATTGAATTGGATCTCTCTTCTACTCTCATCAACTTTAGTCTTATGCTTCATAGTGTTTTCAGTCAATATCTTCTTGACTGTGTCATGGATTTCTTCAATTGCATAAGCAAAATCATCAGCATAACCACTTCCCTTCACTCCAACCTTTAAGTCTCTTAGATCATAGACTCCTCTAGGATGTAGGCCATATACAATTTCAAAGGGACTCTTCCCTGTTGACCTATTCACAGTGTCATTATATGCATACTCAGCCTGTCCAATCAATTGATCCCATTGTTGACCATATTCCTTGGTTAAGCACCTTAATATATTTCCAAGGCTTCTATTTACCAATTCGGTCTAACCATTATTTTGAGGATGGTATGTAGATCCAAATGATAAATTAGTACCTAAAATTTTCCAAAGAGTCTTCCAAAAGTGACTCATAACCTTGGTGTCTCTATCAGACACAATGCTCAAAGGTAACCCATGGATTCTTACTATCTCTTTGAAGAAGAGAGAGGCTATTTGGCTGGCATCATTAGTTGTCTTACATGGCAAAAAGTGAGCCATCTTGCTAAATCTATCCACAACTACATAAACACTATCCATGCCTTGTTTTGTCTTGGGTAAATCAACTACAAATTCCATGCTCAAGCATTCCCATGGCCTAGTGGGAATAGGTAGTGGTTGATATAGGCCTTCATTTGAAGAAGTACCTTTGGCCTTTTGACACACAATGCAACTCTCCACATACCTTCTAACATCAAGGTTCATCCTTGGCTAATAATAGAACCTTTGAACAAGTTATTGTGTCTTAGTGATCTCAAAGTGACCTCTCAATGCACCATTATACTTTTCCTGAATCAAATTCTCTCTAATGGACCCTCTAGGGACACATAACTGATTACCCTTAAACAAGAGATCACTTTGCAAAGTATATTCAACATATTTTCTATGGAAATGATTCTTATATTCAACACATACCTTGTAAATATCTGCAAAGTCTTCATCGTCAGCATATAGATCTTTGAAGTGATCTATTCCCATGCTCTTCAATTGGATCTTTTGGATGGTAAGAGCTCTCCTACTCAAGGCATTTGCCACCTTTTTTAGTACTCCTTTATTATGCTTGATATTAAATGTGTAAGCTTGTAGGTATTCAACCCACTTCATGTGCTTATGACTTAGCTTCTCTTGAGAATTCAAGAAACTTAGAGCTTGGTTGTCTGAATAGACTATGAACTCCTTTGGAAGAAAATAGTGCATCCATTTCCTCAAAGCCTAAACTAATGCATACATCTCAAGGTCATAAGAAGAATACTTCTTCTTAGCTTCACTTAAATTCTCTAAATAAAAAGCCATTGGTCTACCCTCTTGGCTTAAAATAGCTCCAATAGCCACATTGCTTGCATCACACTCTATGGTGAATAGCTTTTCAAAGCTTGGAAAAACTAAAACAGGTTGTGTAGCAATCTTTTCCTTTAACAACTCAAAAATCTTGTTATCTTGCTCATTCCATATAAACTTAGTCTTCATGCCTCCTTTAATGGTGTCCAACATAGGATCACAAATAGCACTGAATTGCCTATAAAATTCCTATAGTATTGAGCAAGACCATGAAAACTTCTTACCTCTATTGTTGTCCTTGGAGTAGGCCAATTGAGGATGGCTTCCACTTTACTCTTGTCCATTTTTAGATTACCATGAGATAGAACAAACCCAAGGTACACTAGCTATGTCTTGATGAACTCACACTTCTCCAAGTTGATCATCAACTTCTCATCATGCAGCTTATTGATAATAGTCTCTAGGTGTTGGAGATGCTCACCTTTTTTCTTGATATAAATTAGTATATCATCAAGATATACCACTACAAATTTTCCAATGTAGTCTTTGAGGACTTCATTCATGAGCCTCATGAATGTGGAGGGGGCATTAGATAGTCCAAATGGCATCACAAGCCATTCATACAAACCTTCATTGGTTTTGAAGGCCATTTTCCACTCATCTCCTTCATGTATCCTAATTTGGTGATAACCACTCTTTAAGTCTATCTTGGTAAAGTACTTGGCTTCACCTAGACAATCCATTAGGTCTTTAATTCTTGGAATAGGGAACCTATATCTAATGGTTATCCTATTTATTTCCCTTGAATTAGTACAAAGCCTCCAAGTTCCTCCTTTCTTAGGTGCTAGGATAGTGGGTACAACACATGGGCTAATGCTCTTTCTAATAAGACCTTGGCTTAGGAGTTCTTGTATTTGTCTAGCAATTTCCTCATTTTGTTGAGGGGTCATCTTGTAGGCTGCCTTATTTGGTAGGGTAACTCCTGGTATAAATTCTATCCTATGACTTATGGCTCTTTTAGGGGGTAATGTTGATGGTTGTCCATCACTTACTATACCTGCATAAGTCTACAACATGCTTTGTATCTCCTTAGGTAACTCTGGATTCTTGGCTGCCTTACCTTCATCTACCTCTCTTGGTCTTAACACCAATGCAAAACCAACTCCTTCACCTTCTTCCAAAGCTTCTAAGAACTCTTTTTTACCAACCATGAGAACATTAGGACCTTCTATCTTCACCTCTACATCCTCTAACAGTGACTAAATTTTGAAAGTCACGTTATCCTTTTTGAAAGTATAGGAGTTCTTCACTCCATCATGCATATCTTGGTAGTCAAATTTCCATGGTCTACCTAGGAGCAAGTGACATGCATCCATAGGAAACACATCACATAGGACCTTGTCCTTATACCTTCCAATTGAGAATTCTACCCAAGCCTGCTCATTTACTAAGACATGGTGTCCCTTATTGAGCCATGTGACCTTGTAAGGGTTAGAGTGGGTTATCCTTGTCATGTTTAGCTTGCTGATTGCTTCTTCTAACATAATATTCTTAGTAGGCCCTGATTCAATGATGACTCTCCACACTTTTCCCATCATCTTACACTTTATTCTAAATAGGGACCTTCTTTGGCTTGGCTCTTCTTTCACCGACTCCTTGATCAATGTTCTCCTCATCATGAGGTTCTCACCTTCCTCTGATGTCAGTGGTACCTCAAGGTGTTTTTCTGCTACATTTGTCCCCTCATGAACTAAATTAGTTCTCTTATCATCTCCTTGAGAAGTACTACCCTTCTCTAGACACCTATAGGTAGGGTGTCCCATTTGGTTGCAATGATAGCATTTCATATTGGCAAAATAATTGCCTCTTCCTTGTCCACCACTTCTTCCTCTAAAGTTAGAGTTCCTTCCTCTACCACCTTTGCTAGAACTTCCCTCTTGCTACTCAGTGTATTTGACTTTTCCATTAGCCCTTGGCTTTGAACTCCTTCCACCATATCCACCTCTTTGTCCTATACTATCTCTTCCTCTACCTCTTCCCTTGGAGGTTTGTTCTTGCTTTCTTTTGCCTTTTTCCTCAATCTTCAAGGACATCTGATAGCATTGGTGGATAGTTTTTAAGTTAACAAGACTCATGTCTTCTTGAATAGACCACTTGATACCATTCAAATACCTAGCTAGTTTGATACTTCCATCTGCTACCACTTTTGATCTTAATTAAGCACAACTTTTGGAACTCTTCGGTGTATGCTTGGACATCCAAATCTTTTTGTGTAATATTTTTTCTCCTTCTATGTAACTAAACTTCATAATCATCAAGTAAGTAGGTCTACTTCACCTTAGTTACCATGCCCTTCCATGTAACTATTGGACCCTTTCCTTCTTTTTCTCTTTCAGTTTGCACAAACTTCCACCATGTGAGTGTTGAACCTCTTAGCCTAGACTTAGCCACCATTACTTTTTGGGCCTCTAATATACCATCACATTCAAAATGATTCTCTATATTGTCTATCCAGTCCATGATTGAATCTGGATCCATTTGTCCACTCAATAGTGGTACACCCTCCAAAGCTTTGCCACTTAAGGCCTTTAGTGCCTTTAAGAAGGGTTCTTCAGGAAGAACAAGGTCAGGGGTTGGAGCTTCCTCCTCCAATTCCAATTCATTTTCCCTTGCTACTTTATCTTCCTTCTGATCTATCTTATCTTTCACCTTATCAGCTTTGTCTTGGACTTCACCCAAGAGTTGCTCCATTTGGGACAATCTTTCTCTTAGCAACCTGTTATCCTCTTCTTGTTCCTCCAGCTTCTTGGCTAACTCAGCATTAGTCACCATGGTTTTATCTTCTACTGATCCCAATGATGTATTCTCTCCTACTGATTCACTAGGTTGCAACATCAACCATAAGCCTAATCAAAACATGCCCTAATACCAATATGATGTAAGTGCTTCTAGGTGTGCTTGCACATTTGTTTAAGAAGACCTTGCTTGTCTTCTTCAAGGATCACAAAAGGCTTATATTATTAACTAAGACCTTATCTAACTCTTCTCAAAGAGTCTCACTCCTTGTGCTTCACCTTGAAGGACAAACACCTTGTTGTTTCTTCAATGCTTTCTCCTACACTTAGAAGGCTCTAAGTGCCATCTTCACACAAACCTTGAAATTAATTGCAAGGATGTCAAATGCTTCACCAAAATTCATACCACTTCCATTTGGATCCATTTTGAAGGATCTCCAAGCCTTTTCCTATCGGGTTTAGGACTTAGTCTTTAGGAGGCCTAATTCCTTGTAGCCTTTAACAAAGACCTTTTACTAGTTCCTGCCAAATCTTTCCAAGTAACTTGAAAACCTAATCCCACATTTGAGTACCCTTTTTTATTTTATGAAGGATTCAAAAGGTTTTAGACTCCTAGGTCTTCCGTACACATGATTCCTATTATCTAGGTCAAATATGGCTAATAGGCCTATTTCCTAGGACTAGTCTGATTTCTTGATTGAAATTCACTCAAATGGATTGGTGTAACCTCAATCCTCACAACATGACCTAATATGTTGATATCCCACCTAGAACTATACTTTTTTCATACTTTACTTCTAAACCCTGCAAGAAATCTTCAAATCTTCACCTTCAAACCTCTAACTGGGCACTATATGCTCATCTAGGGCTTGGCATTAAAAATAACAACCTAATTCTTCATGACTCCTAACTCTAAATATATATATACCAATGGATCCCCTAAAACATTCATCTACCCTTAGGAATATCCCATTGCTAGATTTCATGGGGGAGCCATAGAAAGACAAATTGGTCAGGACAGGACCGGGAAACCCTCTAAACCTTAAACAATTTATTCAAGACACTAAATAAACTCAAATAAACTTTCTTACTGAATGAAAAAGTCTTATAACTATCATATGAACACAAATATAACACTAAATCAAGGTATTCAATCCATTAGATAGCACTATCACACTGAAAATCTCGGTAAACTCACATAACTGGAATTGCAGAGCTCTTTTGCTATTCACAAACTTAGTTACAATAACCTCTACATTGAGATTCAAGCCTAAGATGGTCTTAGATGTCATTATCCATGTTTTTAGGCTATGTTAGTTAATCTTCCACTCCTACCTTTTAGGGGATCCAATGTTTCCGAGTTGCATGCAACATTTGCAATAAATTGCCAATGTTGTCATGACAACTTTTTAGCAACATTTGGTATCTTTGTTTCCATGCCACCTTCCTATATTTTAGGGCCTCTAACCCATATAACTCGATGAAATAACATCATTTATGACCTTAAATAATCTTTTAAACACCTCTCATGTGTTTAGGACACATTGATATCCTCAAATCCCAACTTTAAGCTTCTAAGGCTAACCTATCAAATACTAGTAACAATGACTAATTGGTGACTTTACTTCTAACACTAACTCACCTAGTCCACATTTGCAAGACCTTCTAAGGTCCAAATCAAACACACAACTTCTCTGACTTGGCTAATGTTAGATACAAGATAAAATGACATAGAAATTGGGGGTTAGCCTAGGTGCTCCTACACCAACCAAGCCTTGCAAGACTCTAATGACATCTCTAACAACATGTACTGGCATTCTCTATCTCTCTACAATATATGAATATGAGTGGAGAAGGTACTCAACAAAATAAAGTTTCATAGCCAAATGACTCTAATGTCCTAAAAGAGCTCATAAATCATTTGGGGTAGGAAAACCAGCATATCTATATGCATTAAGATTTCTCATTCATGTACTAGATAATGCCTCAGAATATTATCTATGTCAGCTCAACCTAGTCAAAATATATCTCCCTAGTGTATTAGATGCAATGGTGGTGGCTGCAAATGCAATCTAGTCGATCTTGTCAATTGCTTCCATCTGGGAAGAAATGATAACTCTATCAGTGGTAGTAGCCATCAAAGGTGCTGTTAGTAAACAGACTTGTCCTTTCTTCTTTCTTGTGGAAATAACTCTTCATGCCAAAATGATGAACAATATCTGGTTACAACAGTTGAAAAGCCATTTTCTGATTACCGGCTTTTCTTTGAATTGGTAGGTATAGCTCCCTATGTGAATGGTATTCAAGGAATTATGTTTTGTTCCTAAAACTAATGCGGGGTATGCTCTTAACCCGAGAGCAGAAGAGGCAAACCAAATTAAGTCCAACCAGAACTTAATTCAGGCAAGAAAAGCTTTCTATCTATGAACCAAGTTGTAGAACTCATACATGCTATGAATCCATACACTCAGTGTTTAACCAATCTACAACAATTTCTAGCAAAAATATAAATGAAATGATTAAAGACTTCTAATGAATCCTTCTTCGAACACCGCAAAGCACATCCTACTATGGTTTATTCATATCCTCATGAAAAAAGAATGAAACATCTTTCCTTTTCTTCTGTAATTTAGATTTAAAGGAAGAAACATAGAAGCAACAACTTCTAACTTCTAACTAAATGGAACAGAAAATCATTGACATAAAACACTATTCAATTGACTCTGCAACATCAAGTCTCTTACACCAACAATTTTTCTGACCCTTGCATTTTATTTTACAATAGTTTATATAGGGATTACAATGTATGATCTTCATAAGAATCTAAAGTGTTTCAGCTTCCAGAATCTGGAAAGACTAGAGATTACAACAAAGGAAGCCAAAAGACTTTGTCTCTTCATCTAATTTCACTTGAGAAGGTGAAATGAACAACCTTCTATCAAATCAACATAAACCTGAAGATGTCACAAGAACAGTTGCCAGCTTCTATCCTTGCAAGAATTATCATTACCAACATCTATGTTCTGTGCTTTGAAGGAAACTTTGATATAACAAAACTAATTGACACAATTAAAATGCCCTATTCACCATTCATGAATATCCGATCACCCCACTGCATTAGACTTCTTCTTTGTTTTTATTTCATAAGAAGTCATCCTTAATAAAGATAAATGGCACTGATTGCAATCCTTTTCTTTCTCGTAATGACAATTCATCCTATTTTTATATGCACAGAGGCATCTAACATTTTATGATAAACAACTTTTTAATGCCACTTCAATCGGATTGATAAAGTTCTGATTACCTTCAACATTGAAATAATCTTCAATTTATCTCACTGAGAAGCCCATCGATCTTTGAAAAATCCATTATTGATACCACAATGATAGATTGTATCACTTTCAAATGTTCTTTGTGGAAATCATACATAATAGGTGCGGAACTTGTAACAGTGAAGTAGCAAGTCTCTCATTTTTCGCCTGTCAAATTTGAGTGCTTATGTAACTTAAAACACATGTCAAATACATTTGAAATAATAACATTTCAATCACCTTTCATTTGATATGCACTGGACATGTGTCACAATCCTGCTTTGCCTCAAAGAATCTTCCATGACTTAGCAACAAAGTGGTAACCATTGATTTGGTATCGCAAGCAAACTCTTTCCGGACCCACCACCACATGTCTTCATCTCCCATGATTGCATAGCATGTTTTAAACTCTTGCGATCATGTGACCACTCAAAATGAACTGATATAATATTTAATAACTAAAACTTTACTTGCCCAGCTTACGTTGTCTCTTAACTATTTATCTTTAGTCGCGAAACCACGTAGTCATCTTCCCTAACCGCTGAATGTACTTTATTCCTTCTCTGACCTAGTGACTGTTAGAAACTTACCAGGCTCACCATTGGAAGATCAATAGCTGTTGCTTCTTCACATAGACCTCCAAGATCCCTTCAGAACATGCACCCACCATCAGATGAAGAATCTACCCCTGCCTAGCCTATGTTGTCGCATGATCGCATGGCATTTTTTTAATTCATGCGATCATGCAACCGCTCTATCATTGGTGCATGTGGACTACACTATTGGCATACATGGGTCCCAGAAAAACACTCTTTATTAGTCTTTTAAGTGCTTAAACATATTTCCACCCGTCACTTTTAAGTGCACGAGCATCTTTCTAACTTAAAGCACGTGCTATTTGAAACACTTAAATAATAACATTTCTTTTTATGCCAAGCTCGGGTGTTACTCATTTCACCTTGTCGCATGATCACATAGCAATATTTTAGTCCATGTGATCATGCGATCGTTCTATGATTGGTCAACTCTACAAGCATCTTCGGTCCCACCTGGACATGTGGAAGGATCCCACTTTACCACCAAGCATCTTCAATGACTTACATTGTCACATGATCGCATAGAAATATTTTAATCCATGCGATCATGCGACCACTTTATCTTTGGCACACGTGGACTGCACTATTGGCAAAGGGATGTTCTTGGTGGAAACTATATGCAGAGGGTGTGAAATCTGCATGGAGTAGTCACTGTGCCATTTTCTACCTTGCATTATCTTCATTGTTTTGACTTCAAACTACAATCTGTTTAAATTAATGAAGTTTTCAAACTTCAGAGAACTGATCGATGCATCTGAATCATGAAAAGTATTGACTTTGATTTGCTGTAAAAGATGCATTAGATAATATACATTCAAGCTCGAAAAAGAGCTAAGACCCGAGCCTAAAATGAGACTTTTTAAGTGCACCGTCATTATTTTTTATTCATTCTTCCATTCTCATGATGATACAAATAAAATTACCAATATTCTCTATTTTAATGGTGTTTTCGGTGCTGACCATTAAGCATTGTTCTTTATTTCAATATAACTTGGTAATCCATTCATCACTGTCTTTTGATTAAGAGTTAGAACCAATGTGACTTGAAACTTTTCAGGGATAGCTTTTTTCCTCAGCTATGTTACTGCATCATCCAAATGAATAGCCTTTTTTTTAATTCCTCATAAGTGTCTGTAAAGCATGACCTCCAATTTCCATTCTGCCTGAGAAAAATCACCAATAAGAGCACATTATCCTTGTCGGGTTGGGGTCTATCACCTACCCTTCATGACAAGACTTTGAAACCACCCACCCGGTTTAAAGATGAGAGGGCAAGAGAAAGGGAACCTGACAAGAATAACCTACCTATGAAAGACTTAGACCTAGACTCAACCATGACCAGACTTAACTGTGGCATCCAAATCTTCCACTTTGATAGCATGGGTATGGGGTAAAAAGTGGGGCAACAGCTGGCTCTAACTAGGGACTTAAACATTACCATGTTTAAGAAATGAATCCTAAATCTCTAGTTTCGCAAAAAGGTAAACAAAGAAGGCAGCAACACAACAAAACTGAAGCAAGAACAAAAGAAAAGGAAACAAGGCAAAGCAACTAACCTAGAGAACACAAAGGAACAAAACAAAACTATGTACAATACAGGGGTCACCTATTTTCAATTTGTCACTTGGTAAAGTTTCAAATCGTGACCATTAAAGGTTAGTGGTAGTACCTCGCCATCTTGATAAGCCAGTTTGAAAGAATTGTTTCTAGATGCTTGATGAATCATGAATGGTCCTTTCCATAGGCTATCAAACTTCTTATGCATTCCCTTTGGAGCACTGCGTTTATCCCATAGTAGCACACTATCACCTATCATGAATTTTCATGGTCTCGCCTTCCTATCAAATATCTCTTTCACCCGCATCTGGTGTTGGGTGATATGATCAACTATTTTTGCTCTCTCCTCTTCCAGCCTGCTCAGATAAAGAATCCTCTTTTCTAATCCATCCTTGTAGATGTCATCTTCAATAACTGTTCTGAGTTTTTTTGTGGCCAATTCCAAAGGTAAAGGAAGATTTGCTTCAATTCCATAAACTAGCTCGAAAGGTGATATACCAATTGCCCTTTTCGGTGTTACCCTATCTGCCCACAACACCTCATAAATCTTCTTATGCCAGTTCTTCTGATTATCTGACACTAATTTCTTGACAATATTCACCAAATTTTTGTTACCAGATTTGGACTGGCCATTTCCCTGTGGGAAATAATCTGATGAATGGCTAACAGTGATTCCATATTCAAAACAAAAACTAGTAATCTCAACTGAAGAAAAATAGGCCGCATTGTCCATTACTAATTTAAGTGGAACACCAAACCTAACCAATATGTTTTCTTTGAGGAATTCACATACCACTTTAGAAGTTGTTTTCTTCATTGCCTTGGCTTCCACCCACTTGGTGAAATAGTCAGTGGTGGTTATTATATACTGGTGACCAGCGCTGGATACTGGATTGATTGGCCCAATGAAATCAAGGCCCCACTACTGGAAAGGCTCTTCAATGATGACAGGCTTCAACGGAAGAGCAGCTAATTGAGGACGTCCAGTGAACATTCTACATTTCTCACACTTGGCTACCTAGGCATATGCATCTCTAAACATACCAGGCCAATAATAACACTATCTCAATATTTTGAAGGCTGTAACTGAAGATGAAAAGTGTCCTCCACAGGCCTCGTCATGGAATGTCTTCAACAATTTTTCTTGTTGCTACTTATCCACGCACCTAAGAAAAGTGTCATCTATTGCCTTTTTGAATAGTTTGCCATCCCAAATCATAAATTTAGCTGCCCTTAACCTAAGATCTCTTTTTTGTCTTGTTGTTAGGCCCTCTGGACACTCTCCATATGTTAGAAATTAGGCAATGTCTTCAAACCATGTATCTCAAAGACCCACAGCTAGAACCAATTGTTTTTCTTTAGATTCTTCCAACTCTCCTATAGCCTTATCTTCCACAATTGCTCTGCATAGAGCATTACCCTTTACCAGCTTGGTGGGTCAAATTTCTATATCATACTCCTGCGTCTTTGCTATCCATGATCCTCTAGTGTTGCACCCCACCTCTTGCTATGTCAAAACATTTTTTACTGCTACGTCTGAGACATAAACTATAGAATGCGAATGTAAGATGTAAAATCAAAATTTCTTCAGTGCCTTGACTACTGTAAATGCATGTTTTTCGATCTGTGAATACCTTAACTCATGATTTTTTAGAGGAACGCTCATAAAAGCTATTGGAGCTTGTATTCCTTCATCATTTTTCTGCATAAGTATGGCTGACAGAGAATGTTCGGATGCATAGCAATAAATAATGAAATCTCTGCTATAATCCAGATGACATAATACTGGAGCATTAGCAATGGTTTTTTTAATATTCTAAAAAGCCTGCTTACCTGCTTCACTCCACTTAAAATTTGAATCACCTTTCATCATATCTATGATGCATTTGGTCATTTCAGCAAAGTCTAGTACAAAATGCCTAAGGAAATTAACTTGTCCAAAGAATGATTTAACTCCCATTTTGTTCATTGGCAGACTGAATCTTCTAATGGATTCAACACGCTCTGGTTCAATTCTGATTCCTTCTTGAGAGACTATGTGGCCAAGGATTTTTCCTTCTATTACATAGAATATAGACTTTTTTGGATTGAGGGAAATCCCATCATCTCGACATCTCTGCAATACTTTTCTCAAATCTTCTACGTGATCCTTTCTTCTCTTTGAAAACACAATAAGATCATCTAAGTATATCACTATAATTCGATCTTTCAAATCAGAAAATATTTTACTCATACATCTTTGAAAGGTGGCACCGGCATCGATGAGTCCAAAAGGCATCTGGCAGTATGTGAACGTACCCCATGGAGTAGTAAATGTCATCTTATGCTGATCTTTTTCTTCAACTTCAACTTGATTGTAACCAGAGAATCCATCAAGCATGGACATCATTTCTAATCCAGCCACTGTCTATAGCAAGTAATCCATATTGGGAAGTGCAAAGTTATCCTTAAGAGATGCCTGATTCAAATTCTGAAAATCAACACAAATTTTGATTTCTCCGTTCTTCTTCCGCACTAGCACTATATTAGCTATCCATGTGGAGTGATGGATAGGATAAATGATCTGATCTTTCAGCATTTTATCCACCTCTCAAAATATGGTATCTGCAACTTTAGGATTATAATTTCTTTGCTTCTGTCAGAAAGGCACTGCATCAGGCTTCAAAGGAATCTGATGTTTCACTTTTCCACTTCCATAGCTTTTCAAATCTTCGTAGCTCCAAGAAAAAATGTCTATGTATTCTAGAAAGAGTAGCCTGGCAGCTTCTTTCTCTTCAAGTGAACAACATTTGCCAATATTAATCAACTTAGGATTATCATCATCACCAATATTTACTCCTTCATACTCACCAGTGTTAGGCTCTTTTCTTGCTCTTTTCTATTTTATATAAGCATCATGCCTATTAAACAACTTCTCTAAAGATACAAAATAAGGAGGAATAATATCACCTGGTACTTGAACTTCATTAACTTTCTTTTCATTTAATCCATGGCTGGAACGTTCCTCATCTTTTTCATGCTGATATTTAGAACTGATTTTTCCATTTTCTAGAAACAATTGCAAGCTTTTGTCATCCTCAAACACCTATCATGAATCTATATTATCTGGGACAGTAGCTCGATATACAACTTCAATCTGATATTTCTTATTTTTAAAGTCTAGATGAGGCAACAACAAAGACGCAGAGACAGCCAATGAATCAACTTTTGTATTCAACTCTCTTGGTATTGCTTCAATAGAAAAGGCATCCAGACCTTCTATCTAATCCCAAACTTTATTTCTGTAGTTTTTTAATCTATGATTCTTCACTGAATATTGTCCTCTAACTTGTCTCACAATAAGCTCTGCATCACCTCGAGCTTTCAGCACTTTAACACCTTTTTCTTTTGCTGCTACTAATCCCAGTAGTAAGGCTTCATATTCAGCGGTATTATTGGTATTTCCAAACTCTAATTTGAATGCCATAGGTTCAAGTTCTCCTTGAGGAGGAATAAATACAATACCTGCACCTGATCCTGATGAAGAACAACTTCCATCAAATTCAAGAACCCATAAGTCTGATAATTCCTTTTCTTCACCTTATTTCTTTTCATTACCAGAGATTCTTCAGTAAACAGCATGTAATTACCAAATTCTAGTTCTTGATAAAGTATTTGAGCCTTAGGATCATTTGATTTCATGACTGTATACTTCACCTTTTCCTCAAGCTCCAATCTGATTTTCTTATTCCCAATTGGTATGATAGCATGAGACCAATCCAGCTTTATTTCCCCTCCTAGGTCTCTACAAAAACCTCTACTTAAGAGAAGCCCATAACTTGCTAGAATGTCAGCTACTAGGATAGTCATCAATAGTTTCTTTTCAGGATGAGATGCCAAAGCCACCTATGCATCCTTGATTTGACCAATTAAAGGAACTTGTTTGGCATCCATTGAATAACATTTCCCATACACCTTAGTGAGATTAAGATTCAAAGCTTTGGCTATAGAATAAGGCATGACATTATCTGATGCACCTGAATCTATTATACAATTACTTAATTTGCATCCATTAACATAGAGTGAAACATAGAAGGGAGGAGGTTTTTGTCCAGGTGACATTGCTAACACAATAGATTCTTCTTCTTTAAACAAATCAGATGTCAATGTCTGATCCCCTTATACCACAGTAGCACTATTATTTAATTCTGAAACATTTCCTTTACACCATTCTACTAATCTTTTAAATTCTGAAGGATGCGATTTTAAATAATCCAAAAAAGAAATCTAAATTTTAGATTCTTCACAGAATTGAACAGCATCAAAAGATAATTTATCTTTACCTGGCTGAGAGCTTGATGCCTTCTGATCAGTATCAACACTATTTATCATAGGACTAGGATCACTTTTATGAGGCTAGTTGGAAGACTGATTTTTTAATTTCTGATTCCGAGTGAGCACCGTATATGAATTTCCATCAATAGTAGCAAAACATTCACCTTTAGATTCAGAATCAAATTCATACTTCACAAATAAATTTCCAGAGTCGCCAGTTGAGTATGTATCCTCTTCTTCAATAGGAGCTACTATATTCAATTCATTAGTGGTTAATAACTACATCATACGGGCAATTCTCAGACAGTTCTCATTAGTGTGATCTGTAGTCAAATGAAACACACACATGTTTCCTTTTTTTGGTGCGGCTTCAATCTACAACCTAGGTTGAGGGCCTATAAGTTGCGGAAATCTATTGTCCATGTCTCTTCCAGGCATATTCTAAAAATTATGCTGATTAGAATTATTGAATCCTGGTAATTGCCTTTTCATAGCAATCAATTCATTGGACAATTTTTGAATCATTTCATCAGATGACGAGGTACTACTTGAACTTCCTTTATTTTGTAACTCTCTTTTCCATTTTCCTGCTGAAATTAAATCTTCTTCACATTTGATAGCTTTCTTTTGTGCATCCGCTAAATCTATGGGACGTGCCTTTCTCAACTCATAATTGATATTCGGAGGCATTTCACTTATGAAAAATGTTTTAAGATTACTAGCAGTAGGTCTATCTGCAACAGGGATTCTACTAACAATCTTATTGAAGGCAGCTACAAAATCCCTCATGCTCATTTGAGGCTATTTTTTGATGGATGTCAATTGTGTCAATAAATGATGCTCATCTTCTGCTATCTTAAAATGATCCTCAAATGTTGTTCTCATCGTATCCCAATTAGTGATGGATTTATCTTCTAGATGATAAAACCAGTCCACTGCACTATCTGTTAAAGTTTCAACAAAAAGTCTCATAGCAACATCCTCCTCTGCCACTCCTAAAATATTAATAGCAGCAAAGAAAGCTCTGATATGTTCATCAGTGGTGACTTTTCCATCTCCTGAAAACTTAGGAAAATTCTTTCTTGACCCAGGAGGAAGTGGATGATAAGCTGTCAGCGCTAATGGTCCTACTACAGTAGCCAATGGAACAGCCATGATAGTTCTAGTACAATATGGTGGGAAATTAACAACTGAAGGAGTAGTGGTACCGTTAAGTGTTAACACTTGACAAGTGTTTTGTGAAGAACTCTAATTTCTGATAGGAGATGAAGGCCTACTTTGACTTTTCCTTTCTCCTTTCCTTCTAGGAACTTCTAGGATGGGAAAACCAAGCTCTGCTAATCTATCAAATGTAGAATGATGCCCACCCTGTTCTCTAATACTCCTGATGAATCTTGATCACTCCAAGATGATATAGCTTACTGATCAAGTGATTGTTTCTCTCCCCAGCAGAGTCACCAAAAATTTGTTAGTAAATAGATTTGTCCTTTCTTGTTTCTTGTGGAAATAACTCTTAATGCCCAAATGATGAACAATATCTGGTTACAACAGTTGAAAAGCCATTTTTTGATTACCGGCTTTTCTCTGAATTGGTAGGTACAACTCCCTATGTGAATGGTATTCAAGGAATTATGTTTTGTTCCTAAAACTAATGCAGGGTATGCTCTTAACCCGAGAGCAAAAGAGGCAAACCAAATTAAGTCCAACCAGAACTTAATTCAAGCAAGAAAAGCTTTCTATCTATGAACCAAGTTGCAGAACTCACACATACTATGAATCCATACACTCAATGTTTAACCAATCTACAGCAATTTCTAGCAGAAATATAAATGAAATGATTAAAGACTTCTAATGAATCCTTCTTCGAACACCCCAAAGCACATCCTACTATGGTTTATTCATATCCTCATGACAAAAGAATGAAACATCTTTCCTTTTCTTTTGTAATTTAGATTTAAAGGAAGAAACATAGAAGCAACAACTTCTAACTTCTAACTAAATGGAACAGAAAATCATTGACATAAAACACTCTTCAATTGACTCTGCAACATCAAGTCTCTTACACCAACAATTTTGTCAACCCTTGCATTTGCTTTTACAACAATTTATATAGGGATTACAATGTATGATCTTCATAAGAATCTGAAGTGTTTCAGCTTCCAGAATCTAGAAAGATTAGAGATTACAACAAAGGAAGCCAAAAGACTTTGTCTCTTCATCTAATTTGACTTGAGAAGTTGAAATGAATAGCCTTCTATCAAATCAACATAAACTTGAAGATGTCACATGAACAGTTGCCAGCTTCTATCCTTGCAAGAATTATCATTACCAACATCTCTATTCTGTGCTTTGAAGGAAACTTTGATATAACAAAACTGATTGACACACTTAATTAAAATGCCCTATTCACCATTCATGAATATCTAATCACCCCACTGCATTAGACTTCTTCTCTATTTTTATTTCATAAGAAGTCATCCTTAATAAAGATAAATGGCATTGATTGCAATCCTTTCCTTTCCCGTAATGACAATTCATCCTATTTTTATATGCACAGAGGCATCTAACATTTTATGATAAACAACTTTTTAATGCCGCTTCAATCGGATTGATAAAGTTTTAATTACCTTCAACATTGAAATCATCTTCAATTTATCTCACTGAGAAGCCCATCGATCTCTGAAAAATCCATTATTGATACCACAAATGACAGATTGTATCACTTTCAAATGTTCTTTGCAGAAATCATACATAAGAGGTGCGAAACTCATAACAGTGAAGTAGCAAGTCTCCCATTTTCCACCTGTCAAATTTGAGTGCTTATGTAACTTAAAACACATGTCAAATACATTTGAAATAATAACATTTCAATTACCTTTCATTTGATATGCACTGGACATGTGTCACAATCCTGCTTTTCCTCAAAGAATCTTCCATGACTTAGCGACAAAGCGGTAACCATTGATTTGGTATCGCAAGCAAACTCTTTCCGGACCCACCACCATGTGTCTTCATCTCCCATGATCGCATAG
Source organism: Chamaecyparis obtusa (assembly GCA_027943335.1). NCBI lineage: Eukaryota > Viridiplantae > Streptophyta > Pinopsida > Cupressales > Cupressaceae > Chamaecyparis > Chamaecyparis obtusa. The sequence continues at coordinate 2,013,755 of BSBK01001179.1, read as the reverse complement.
CATGTTTTAAACTCTTGCGATCATGTGACCGCTCAAAATGAACTGATATAATATTTAATAACTAAAAATTTACTTGCCCAGCTTACGTTGTCTCTTAACTATTTATCTTTAGTCGCGAAACCACGCGGTCATCTTCCCTAACCGCCGAATGTACTTTATTCCTTCTCCGACCTAGCGACTACGAGAAAATTACTGGGCTCACCATTGGAAGATCAACGGCCATCGCTTCTTCACATAGACCTCCAAGATCCCTTCAGAACATGCGCCCACCATTGAATGAAGAATCTTCCCCTACCTAGCCTATGTTGTCGCATGATCGCATGGCATTTTTTTAATTCATGCGATCATGTGATTGCTCTATCATTGGTGCACGTGGACTGCATTATTGGCATATGTGGGTCCCAGCAAAACACTCTTTATTAGTCTTTCTTATCATTTCATTGGCTTCTTTCACCTGTTGTGTTTCCTTTTTGCTTTGTCACATGATCGCATGATACTTGTTTAATTCTTGCGATCATGCGACCGCTTTGAAGAGAAGCACTTAAACATATTTCCACCCATCACTTTTAAGTGCAGGAGTATCTTTCTAACTTAAAGCACATGCTGTTTGAAACACTTAAATAATAACATTTCTTTTTATGCCAAGCTCAGGTGTTACTCATTTCACCTTGTCGCATGATCGCATAGCAATATTTTAATCCATGCGATCATGCGACCACTCTATGATTGGTCAACTCTACAAGCATCTTCGGTCCCACCTGGACATGTGGAAGGATCCCACTTTACCCCCAAGCATCTTCGATGACTTACGTTGTCGCATGATCGCATAGAAATATTTTAATCCATGCGATCATGCGACCACTTTATCTTTGGCACACGTGGACTGCACTGTTGGCAGAGGGATGTTCTTGGTGGAAAATGTATGCAGAGGGTGTGAAATCCGCATGGAGTAGTCACTGTGCCATTTTTTGCCTTGCATTATCTTCATTGTTTTGACTTCAAACTACAATCTGTTTAAATTAATGAAGTTGTCAAACTTCAGAGAACTGATCGATGCATCTGAATCATGAAAAGTATTGACTTTGATTTGCTATAAAAGATGCATTAGATAATATACATTCAAGCTCAAAAAAGAGCTAAGACCCGAGCCTAAAATGAGACTTTTTAAGTGCACCATCATTATTTTTGATTCATTCTTCCGTTCTCATGACGATACAAATCAAATTACCAATATTCTCTATTTTAATGGTGTTTTTGGTGCTGACCATTAAGCACTGTTCTTTATTTCAATATAACTTGGCAATCCATTCATCACTGTCTTTTGATTAAGAGTTAGAACCAATGTGACTTGAAACTTTTCAGGGATAACTTTTTGCCTCAGCTATGTTACTGCATCATCCAAATGAAGAGCCTTTTTTTTAATTCCTTATGAGTGTTCGAAAATCATGACCTCCAATTTCCATTTTGCCTAAGAAAAATCACCAATAAGAGCACATTATCCTTGTCAAGTTGGGGTCTATCACCTACCCTTCATGACAAGACTTTGAAACCACCCACCTAGTTTAAAGATGAGAGGGCAAGAGAAAGGGAACCTGACAAGAATAACCTACCTATGAAAGACTTAGACCTAGACTCAACCATGACCAGACTTGACTGTGATATCAAAATCTTCCACTTTGACAGCATGGGTATGGGGTAAAAAGTGGGGCAATAGGTGCCACTATCAGATTCCTCTCCATAACTAATTGTCTATGAGTAGGTACAACTCAATCAGCCCTATGATATTTATTGTGATCAGAAACTCTATCATGCCCTTGACCAAAATAACTAGGAAGGTCTAGATAGTTGACCGTAAGGCCCAATAAAAATTAGTGTACAACTATTGTGCCAAATACAAAGGAATCTGGTCATTATTAGGATAAGGACCATGTGTTGCAAGGAATCAAGGGTATATCCTAGATACGATCTCAAGAATCATGCACCATGTGACTTGGTATGCCCTAACCTTGGTATTCCCCTCATAATATAGGAAGATCTCTTGTTTGATGATATCCTTAGAAACACGACTTTGGACTGTCTCTAAGGACACATCACCCAAGACCTCAACTCTCAAATCTAAAAAATTTATCCTCTATATTCTATGGTGTAAATGAAGTATAACCTCTCACCGTGCAGTAAAATCCTTGAGACTCCTCAGTATATTGGTACAAATATCTTTGTATATACCATCCTAAGATCTACTAATGGAATTTCTCAATTGGCCCATCTTTGTGTTAGCGAACTGAAATATGGTAGCAATATCAGGAGCATGATCCAGATTAGTGTGTGTGCCAACATTAGGTGTGTCACCCTTAGGTACATCATCTTGATCATGTGTATCCATCTAGGGGTAACATGTGTTAAATGTTAAAAACTAAGTACATTATGTGCATGTAAAATAGAAACAAATTTGATATAAAACCATGTCATTAACTATAAACTATATTAAATTCTACAGTTATACAAGTACAATTATAAATGATGGATATAAGAATGTAGAGAGAGAGAGAGAGAGAGAGACTAAGAGAGTTAAGGAAATAAGAAGAGAGAGGACTTCAACACATTTTTGTGTACTATGCACATGTATGATGTACTATAGGATAAATTTATGATGATGATATGTTTCTAACATGTGCGATACAAGATGAATTGGTTATGCATATGATAAGGATGATGCAACCATGTGTTAATGAAATAATAAATAATAAATATTATAGTAAAACTAAGTGAAATAAATATGATAATGTGAGTAGGGAGAGATTCTTAAGGGGATTAAGAGGGAGTTAAGGAAATAAGGAGGAGGAAGAGAGATAAAAGAATATTAAGGGGAGAGAGAGTTAAGAAAATGAGAGAGAGATAGAGACAGAGACAAAGAGATTGAAGGGGGACTAAGAGAGTTAAGGAAATAAGAAGAGAGAGGACTTCAACAAATTTTTGTGTACTATGCACATGTATGATGTACTATAGGATAAATTTATGATGATGATATGTTTCTAACATGTGTGATACAAGATGAATTGGTTATGCATATGATAAGGATGATGCAACCATGTGTTAATGAAACAATAAATAATTAATATTATAGTAAAACTAAGTGAAATCAATATGATAATGTGAGTAGAGAGAGATTCTTAAGGGGATTAAGAGGGAGCTAAGGAAATAAGGAGGAAGAGAGATAAAAGAATATTAAGGGAAGAGAGAGAGAGAGAGAGAGAGAGAGAGAGAGAGAGAGAGAGAACTTGTGTGTGTGTTTGTGTCTGAGAGAGAGATTAGAAGGGAGGGCATTGTTAAAGTGAGTACATGTGTTTAAGAGAAAAAATGTACGTAAACTTTTATAAAAAAAATTCTAAGTTCATATAATACAATAATTAAAAATTACAAAAATGAACCATACATGTACCCAATTAAACAAATTTTAAGTTTTTCTAAAGTTTTGTATATGCCCTTTCTAATTTTTCTAAAATTTTCTAAATTTTCCTAAGATTTTAAAATTTCTAATAATTTTCTAATAAAAATAATTAAGATTTACTAAAAATAAAAATTACTGATATAAATAAATAAAAATAATTAAAAAATAAATAATTTTTTAAATTTTTCTAACATTTTCTAGTTTAGTTTTCTAAATTATTTTTCTAACATTTTCTAATTTAGTTTTCTAAGGTTTTCTAACATTTTTTGATAAAAATCTAATTTTTTAAATTAAAAATTAGTGAAAACAAAAAACTAACTAAAAATTTTTCAAAAAAAAGTTAGAATAAAAAAACAAACAAAAAAACATTGATGTCAGTCTGGGTTGTCACCGTGTTCACTCCAACACCTAGGGTCCACAACCTTAGTAAACTAAATTGTGAAAATGACTCCTTGCTATAAAATTATTGGAAATCTGGCCAAAGGGGTGTTTGTGAGAAGGGGGTCTTCGCATAAACACCCCTATGTGGGTGTGTTCGCGTGAAGGGGGGCCTTTGCATGAACACACCCACGTCAATACATTCACACAAAGGGGTTTTTTACCTTTTTGCAAAGAACCCCCTTCGCACGAAGGGGTCCAAAATGAAACAAAATTGGACGTCTAATTTTTCTTCGTGCCCAAAAGTGGGATAGTCTATTGTGAGATCACCCAATTATGTTCTTTTTCTATTCTTATGAAAATTTTCAATGACTATCTATCTTGTTCAATATCTGCAAAACCTACATGTACACACAAATTATCACTTTTTGAAATATAGGGCTCTTTAGCCTCATTGGATATCTCTATTGGTATAAACTTTCCAAATAATCCACAAGACATTCATGAAGTCCCTCATCAACATTATCATCTTCTTCTCCAAGGAATGATCTCAGTTCTGGTTCACAATAGTGAACTTCTTCTACCCCAAACTTAGTTGCCCTAAGATCTTCTTCTTTCAACAAAGCACTCAACACATGTCTTATCTTTTTCCTTATCTCTCTTGCAAATAATTCCTTAACAGTTCATGTGACATGCTTCTTCATTCTCCATCCATACCTCTTGTCATTCTCACTTTCTTGTAGTAGCAACATCATTATAATGAGTTGTTCCTTCATCTCAACAATTTCTCTATCAATTTCTTCTTGACTCGTCATTCTCATCTCTAGGACAATTGCCTTGGCATTCTCCTCACTTCTATGTTGGCTTACACTTTAACATCTTTAATGACCGTTATTTTTCATTTTCTATTCCCTTTTGTAAACTTCACCTTATTCACTATGAGTTGCAGTCAAGCCTAGGTAACAATCCTTCCAATAACCTATTACCCACTACCTCACCAAGATCCTCTTAGATTGGCATTTTCGTATTCCAATGGTTTATTCCATCCTTTCTATATAGGCTTCTGCACTTACTTAATTAGCTCATCCACTAAGGACTTCCACTTGTCCTCCTTCCCAACCTTAGTTGGAACTTTTTAAGATTCTTACCATGATCAAGAACATCACTTGTTCTTATATTACAACTCTCTCTAGCTATAAGTCACTTGCATAGTAACTTACCCCATAGCTACACCATTCCTAAAATATTTCATAGAACCCCAAACAAGAGAAGAAAGAAACATAATTCTTTCTTTGCTGAGTACTACAACCAAGATTTTGGTGATTTGTTACTGATACAAAAATCTTATAGCTGCTATTTATGAGAGATTTTCAAACATAAAAATTTCCTTTAAAACTATATGGTATGGAATTGGAGGTACTAAGAATGTATTTGATGTGTGTGGGGGAATGTAAGATCTACTTCTTAATCCAAATCCCCAAAGGAAAGATCCAAATTGATTAACCACAAGGAGGTGATTAATGCACAAATGAATCAATCTATGGAGAATATGAAGAAAGGAGAAAACCTTATATTCCATTATAGAAAGTATGTATTGAAACCTTAATTGAATTGAATACAAATACTAACCTCAAAATATGACAGATCTAGAAAATTTGGTTTTCTGGTGTCTGTACATAGTTTCAGAAATTTCTACAACTAGATCTAGCTTGGAAACACAGAAACAAAGAAAACCCAGAAACCTTATGATTTTCTAAGAAAGGTTGACCTTGACCCAAGAGAGGGGTAAGATCTTACCCCAGGGCAGAATCTTACCCCTAAAAGTTGACCTTGACCTGCACTACTCCGACGGAAATTTTGTTCGTGGATCCTAAAAGTTTGCCAAAAAGGGTATTCATATCTGAACTACAATTCATTGTCCCCCACTTGTACTTGCAAGAAAAATGGTTTTGTTTGTTGGATGAGGGGTTTTCCTTGGTCAAACCTCAGTTTTGGAATTAACCTTGAAATATAATTTAAATTGCATCAATAAACAAAGTAAATGGAACAATTCACCTTGCTTATATTGAAGTCCTTGTGGAGGATTCGAATCCTTGAATCCACAAGTATGGATGCTCCAAATGAATGTAGAATTGTATGTATGATGTCTCAAATCAATTGCATTATATCTTCAACATCAATCTTTAATGTATCTTGGAATAAGAGTAAGCTTCAATGAATGTGGACGGAGAATCTTCAACAAGAGGTCTCCAAAGAGATTGAATCCTTCAATGGCTATCAATGGATCTCCTTGATGAATTGGATCTTGAATGCTTGAGGATGAATAAATGCTTTCCTTCTCCTTCTTGATTGCTTAATGATTTCTTGATCACTTGATTTCGCTTGCTTGAGAGATTATGAAATAGGATGTTTTAAAATGAGAGAGGAAGGCTTCCTTTAATACAAGTCTAGGGCACAAAATTATAGAGAGGCTGACATAGGAGAATTAAATTCCAATTAAGCATTAACCCCTAGAAATGGACCTAGATTAAATATAACTTAAGATTTTACCATTCTGAAATCCAAAATAGCCAACCTGAAAGTGGGAAATAAAACTTTCTGAAGCCCGACATCTGGAAACTTTCAGGATTTGAAATTTGGACCCAGGGTTAGGGTCGAGGTCAACTCTGACCTAGGTCATGGTCTAGGTCAACCATGACCTAGGTCAGGGTTGAGGTTGACCTTGACCCATAAGGTTGACCTTGACCCCGAGGTCAAGAATCTGAGATCCTCAGGATAAGGTGCTAGAAAAAGGCTGGAAAAAGGTGGGGACAAAAGAAGAATAGAGGGAAAAAGCCATATCGAGTCAAAGACCCACTCAAGGCACTTGACATGACCCCAAACCACTTACTCGAAGGGCTAAGCCAGTCCTAAATGGAGGTGCTTCCATTTTCTAACGATAAATTTAGCCCCCACTTTAGCAAGAGTATGGACTTGATGCAAACTCTTGGTAAAGGAGATCATAATGAAAAAGATAATCTTATTGATATCAAAGGGACAAAATCCTCAAGCCCCCAGGGACTCAAGTATTTGTCAACTCCAAGATTAGAATAAGAGAGACATCTCTAGAAAAAGAGAGAGAAGAGGGTGTGATTACCTCACCCAATCAAAACTTATGTCCCATTATGAACCACACAAGGAAACAACATAAATGGAAAGATGCAATTGAACCACCTAGTGAATGTGGCTACTCACTAGTCAACCCATCAAGGATTCACCCTCGGGAATATTCTATTCCACAAGAGCAAAGCCAAAAACAAAAGAGATCCAGTCTTAAGGACACCTTCGACCTTAAAGGATGAAAATTTTGAAATTGAAACTGGAGGGACCAAGAGATCCTATGAGATAAAAATCCATGCTTTAAGGATTAGTCACTAATCCATAAAGGGAGAGAAGTGCCTTGAAAAGTATATATATTGAAAGTGTGTGTTCAAAAAGTGAGTAGAGCATATGCCCCCACATTAAAGTCATTGCTAACACTTTAATAGGAGTAATGGCTTTAATGGAAACATAAACAACTCCGTTGATTACGTTTCCATTACGAGATGCCCCCAAGAGAAGACAAATCAAGGGAAATAACACAAATATATAGACAACACATAAGGGATCTACCTACCATAGGGTCAGTATGATCATAAGAAAATACACATATGATATTATTGCAAATGAATTGACATCATTCCCTAAAGAAAGTAGAACTACAATCACAATGGAGGAAAGAACACATAAGAGTTATGAAGAAGAGTCTTTTCAGACCACAACATGGAGACCAAAAATATTCAGTGCTAACAACTCACAAATCCAAGTAGACTACACAAGGAAACATTTATGAACAATAGCACAGGCACAACATAACATGAAACAACATATAGAAGAATAAAGATACATATAGAAGAGATGTACAACATATTCAATTCCTTTATCACCTTGAACCAACAAAGTAACAAGGGTCGTATAAAATAATCTAACAAACATTTAGTAAACACATTACGGGAGAAGCACAGTACGATAGGCAAACACACAAAAAGCTACCATGAAGGACAAGCCAATCAAGCACACCACCTACTCTCCCCATCTCATTCTATATTATTTCAGGAAGGTGGAAAACTTGCAAGAGGGACTATATCCAACATAGTAGGAATAATAGCCAGTTCCAAACAAGGATCCTCTTGAGAATCATAATGTTCGATACTAGGTGTAATTATCAATTGTGATCAAAGAATTTTAGGCAAATCACTATCAATGCCAATAGTTTCATATTCATCATTAACATCATTATTATCATCAAGAGTATCTTCTTCATCAAGATTAATTGAAATATAATCTAAGATACAAATAGAATCATCATAATCATTAATCTTAACATCATTATTAGTAAGAATTTCTTCTAACACATCATGCATAGATTGATCAAAAGAAGGTAAAGAACTTTGAAGAATAGAGGCACGGGCCTTAGCTTGAGCTCGACACTTCTTACGATGTTCATTAGCAGATAGGTTACATTTTGTCTTATTTGAATGTGTTGAGAACTAGGAGGGACACCTATTGGTTCCTTCACAGGTTCTATAGGTGGATTAGGAGGATTCTCAGTAGGCTGAAAAGAAACACTAGAAGTTTGATTAACATAACTAGAATCCATGGATAAAGGAGGTATGGAAGGTGTAGGAAAAAGCCCATGGTTAAGATCCATTTGATGCATTCTTAACTCAAGAATCTTGTGATGCTTATAGGCTTGATAAAAATGGAAAAGGTTATCAGGTCAAGAAGGACATGAATTAGGTAATGAAGGCCAAAAGAAGTCAAGGGTAGCACAATCCATGGGCCTAGAAGATTGATATAGACTATGATTAATCATCTTCACTTTGTCATCATGAATGCATTTAAGACACTTATGGATAGGAGAATCAATAGAATGCATGGCATTCAACCAAGGCAAACCAAGCTTAACTTGAAATTGTTTAGAAGTAGGAACAACAACAAAGGTAGTGTCCACAATTTTACCACCAAGTTCAACCGGAAAGTTAATAGAACCAAATGATAGATAAAGAGAACCATTACAAGTTTGAATCCACACATTAGATGTATCATAAGAATCACATTGCAAGTTCTTCATAAAAATATTTTCTTCAGTAATAATATTGACTAAGGATGTAGGATCAACAAGACAACCACACGTAGGTATCTTAGAAATCCTAGCATAAATGTAAAGGGGACCATCAGGACCTTTAATAGTCTCAGAATCATCAAAGGTAATCAAGAGTTCCCTAGGTCTTTTATTCTTAGGTTGTTTCCGAGGTTTAGGTTGAGGTGGAACTTGAGGTTGAGTTTGAGGTTGAGGCTAGGGTGGAGATACGAATTGAGATAAAACAACATGCTCCACTTGGTTAACAATGTGATTAAGATCATCCATCTTTGAATCATAAACAATATCCACAGAAGATGGCTGAGCAATAGTATTAGTATCATGTGTAGGCAAAGGATTCATATAGATTTGAAGGTTTTGATTAGGAGGAGAAATAGATTTGTTCCCACTACCATCCAAATTATCAACAGATAAAGCATTAGAATCAATTAAGTCTTGAACCTTATGCTTTAAAGAATAATACTTCTTAGTATCATGGCCATTCTAATGATGGTATTGACAAAAGGCTTTAGGATCAAAGGATTTGGATGCCACCGTAGCAGGTAAAAGAGGTTGAATAGGAGCTAAAGTAATCATATTAGTGGTTAACAACCTATTCATAATATAATGTAAAGATTAAGAGAGAGGAGTAAACGTACGATTCAAATGAAAAGTAGTGGATGCAGAAGTAGCATTGTGGGATGCAACATCAACTTGATCAACAACTACATTCACTTGTTTATTTATCTTGACATAGTTGTTGAGTTTTTGAAATTTGTTTGGATTAGGAGCAGCATCACTCTTATCAACTAGAACAGGAATGTCATTTTGACATAAGCACGATAAGGATGATATGTTTGGTATGAAAAAGAGAAGGAGATCTTGAAGCAAGAAGCCAACTTCAAGACATCATTTATCAGATAGAGAAGAGTAGAATACATAGACATTCAAATTAGGCAAAATCAAACAAGGCTACTGAGTAGTTCAGAGATAAAATTTTCACATATCAAGGTGATATTTATTCAGTATTTCATAGATCTATTTCAAACAAGGTTAAGTTGTCATTTGCAGATACATCTTGTTATTATCTAATCATTGTAATAGAGTTAGCAAAAATCTCTTAACATATTAGACCTAACAGTCTTTTGTAAATCTCTTAACCGAGTACACATTCAAGTAGTGTTGTTAAAATCCTATAACTAGGTAGATCTAACCGATCTAATTGTTACTCCTAATAGGGTAAGATTATAAGAAGTGATCAAAATGTGTAGCCCTAACAGGAAAAATTTATTATCTGCAGTAGTGAATAATTTGTGGGTGTCATCCCATCACATTTTTTACCTTCTAACAAGGGCTTTTGCGTAACCAAAATACTTGTGTTATGTGACTGAATTGTTATTTGATTTCATGCAATTTACATTTACAAGTTAATTAAATGAATAGATTTAGTTGGGTAGACTAGTATACTACTATTTTTAGATTGAGTTTCAAGTTGAAAGTTTTGTGGGCACTGATTCACCCCTCCCCTCTCAGTACCCTATCTCTCCATTCCAACAATTGGTATCAGAGCTCATATCTCTTATTGGATGGTTTACTCACTGAAGAGTAAATATCTAACCATGGAGAGATATAAGTTGGATAAGACAATAGAGAATCAAAAATTTAGATGTAGATGTTCATAGAGTAGTACAAACAAGCTAAGGATGCATTGAAGAAGTTACTAGTTCAGAGAAAGAACCTGGCTATTCTGGAAAATGAGACCAATTACCATGAAGAAGAGATTGACGACTTATTTGATAACATTAGATCTAGTTCAGGAAGTATTTCTGATGGTTCTGAAAGTGCAATCTCTGATTTGTCTGAAAAGAATCTTCACTTGACTGAACAAGTGAAAGCCTTGCAGATCGGTCAAGAATCATAGATGGTGAGAATGATTGATGTAATGAACAATGCTAGACAAGCTAAACAAGAAAGGAATCTAGCAGTTGAAGACCAAAGATAGATGACTAAACAACTTCAAGCAAAAGAAACTGAAATACAAAGACTTACTGAGCATCATTTTCAAAATATCAAATCAAATGATGATTGTAAACCAGGAGATCAACCAAGTAAATGGTGAGTTGTCAAGAAAACTTGAAGATATAGGAATACTCAGGGAAGAAAATGAAAAACTAAGGAATGAAGTAAAGATGTAGCAACAACACAATGAAATGATAAAGAAAGTTGAAGACAGTTCTAAGAAGATAGATAATTTTCTGATTAATCAAAGAAGGTTTGGAAGAAAAGCTAGATTAGGCTACACTGGACAAGGAGAATAATCCAAACAAGCTAAACAAGTGACCAACAATCAAAATCAAAAACCTAAGAAGTTGACATGCTATCACTGTGGCAAACCAAGACATACTTCAAATGTTTGCAGGAGAAAAGCATAAGGTAAACCTCAACTCACTCCTAAGTTTAATGGATATTTTTATTATTGTGGTAAATTTGGACATCAAACATATGAATGTAGAGATAAGATGAATAAGAACCCTAACAATCCTACCATGGAGAAACTATGTTACCCTTGCAATAAGCATGGACACACTTCACAAGAGTGTAAGGCAAAGATGAAGCAAGTCTGGACACCAAAACAAAGGAAAAAACCCTATCAACCGAAGAGACAAAATAGTGCATACACTTGGGATTACAACACATGGGTTAACTACACAGTATGTGGAAGGTATGGACATATTGCAGTGAATTGTATAAGGAAGAGATGGGTTGGAAAATCTTGAATCTGGAAAAGAACTAGTATGGCATGCTTACATTGTCATAAATTCGGTCACCTAAGCAAGGATTGTAGTGACTAAGCACCAAAAGGACATATATTTGAGAGTGGCAACATTGTTGCAGATATCATGAGGATTAGAAATACTATATGGAGAAAGGCATCAAATGAGGATGTTGAGTCAAGCAATGCAGTCGGTGAAACCTTGTCCACTGGATTGGGTGACATCAGTACCTCTACCTAAGGTGAAATAGGGATGTATGGAACTCATATTCCAAATTAATCTTATCTTACATACAATTCCTTATAATTGATGTGCACATACCAAATTTGCATGAATTAAGATGCATTATAGTTTAGAAATTTTGAGCTAACAAAGTCATACAGTTGGTATAAGCAAGATCGAGTAGAGAGTTACTTGTCGGTGACTATTATGCAAGGTTAACCGAGTATTTGTATCAACTAAGTGGAAAGTTCTATGTTAACCGAGCTATTGATGTTTTGTGGTAATCATCGAGTTGACAGTTGTCATCGAGCTAGAAGTAGGTCAAGCATTAATGACAAGTATTTTAAGCGGGAATTCAAAAAAGGCTATAAATATACAGAAGAGTTAGTTTATTCTTCACAAAGTGATTTCGAAGAGTGATAATATTCAGAGTGAATTCAAGCTGAGAGTTTTCATAAGCATTCAAGTCAGTTTCAAATCGAAATGAGTGCATTCTACAACATTTCCTAGTAAGTACAACTTCTATCGAGTACATTCAATGTATTTTTCCAAAACCCCAAATTGATTATAATGGCATCCACGTCCAAAGCAAACGAATCTAAAATTGTAGAAGACGAAGTGAACCTAATTGTTTCAGCTAACTGTGATGAACCCAAGTACAAACTTCATCCAGAAGTTGCGTCTAAGATTGATTTAGTGGGAGCTTTCTCAAGCATACCACCTAGGGTTTTGTTAGTTGAATACATTAGATCTTACATCCACTGCAAAATAGGAGAAATCAAAGATTTTGAGACAACTATAGCTTATCAGAAGCTTTGTAGTGATGATGGAAAAATGAAATTGGAATTCAAAAAGGTCGAGAAGATTGGTGGTAGAAATGCCCTTAACCTCTCAAATTTTTTTTTAAATGAATGGATAAGGGTTGTACTCAGTTGGTATCATGATGGGATATTTTGGTTGGATGAATCGGTCAAGGTTACAAAGGAAATGATTCACAGAGTTACCGAATACCCAACAACTGACAAGGCCAAGGCTTTTTATAGTGCTTCAAGGGTCGATATTGAAAAGAATACAGGTGCACCATGGGATGGCCAATCACTAAAAATTGCTACAATTGAGGACCCGAAGGTTAAGTTTGTAGCACATGTCATCAGCTATAAGATCTATCAGTCAAGTAGACTGAACAGTGTACCATGTGGAGTTATTGATATCACATATAAAATGGTAAAGAAGAGTTTTCAGTTAGACCTTGTCAAGCTTCTTCTAAAGCACATTGAAGAAAATATGAAGACTATCTGGTCAGAAAATTTGAATACTTGTAAGTTCAGATCACTTCTAGTGTGCATATTTTTCTATTTATAGCTATTTTATCCTTCTGTCGATAATGTAGATTAGTCTACCGACAAATCGTTCATTGTGAAAATTTTTGATATGATTAATGACTTGGGAAACAATCTGAACAAAGTTCTTGATGATTATTTTGAGAAGTTTAAGATTAGAATGAATTCTTGGAGTAGAATTCCTAGCACATTATTTGAAGAATATGAGATAGATGTTTGTTTTCTTGTGGACATCAACCACACAATGATAAAGGTTGTGGAGCCTAGGATTAAATGGCTAGCCCCTATGGGTTATGAAATGGATATTAATTTTGCTTCAAAATCACTCAAGGCTCTATTGGCTACACCTAAAGACAAAAAATGCAGAGAGGTTTGGAACATTTGAGGAGGAAGATAAGAATAAAAATAGGCTTGGTTATTGGTAAGATAACTAAGAAATCAAGAAAAATGATGAAAACTTTAGTTGAGAAGTTTGGAGATGATTATGGATCATCTAATGGTTCACCGATTGAAGTTGCACCTGAAGGTCAGTTAATGTTAATTGATAAACAACATGATAGTGAAGAAACTGATTCTGATAAAGTGATAGATTCTACACCGGTTTTCCCTTCACCAACTCCAAAGAAGAGGCAGTTAACAGTGCAATCTAGGGCACGAACAAGGTCAAAAACTACAGCTTCACCACCATTGAAAAAGGGAGTTGTGAAGTTTACAAAACCAAAGGCAGCATCACCTACAAAAACATATACAAAGAGAGGAACAAAAGCTACTACATAAGCACCAAGGAAAAAAAGAAAACTGATAAGAGGTAAGGAAGATTTTGAAGATGAGGAAAATGATAACAATCAATTCAAAGTGGTTAACAATAAGGATATAAAAATTGATGAAGTTGCTAAGGATATCATTGAGAATGGTGAACTCACTGATCCTAAAATTAGTTGGTTTGAGCACATGTCAACCGAGGATTAGAACATAATAGAAGAGGAAATCATCCAGATGATGATTCAATTTAAGAGATTTCCACTTGAATTTACCAAGTAATTACCTAAGGCATTAGAGGAAAGAATAAATAAGAAATGGTCCTATGCCTTAGACACCGAGAAGAAAATGAGGGAACAATCCCTAGTTTTGGTAATTCATAATTTGTCTATCACTGAGATTGAGGACTACATGACAACATACTCTAGGAGATTCAGAGTAAAAAGTCAGGCAATGCAGATAATAGATGAGAATCTAGTATATATAGATGAGTCAAGTCAACTCATCTAGACCTCAATAGTTGCAGCTCAAGAGCAAGCTAAAAAGATGGCATTTATTAACTTGTCTAAGAAGAGATAGAAATCAAAAGGTAGAGGCATACATATTGAAGATGCAAACTTGGCACTAAACCAAGAAAAATTAGATATATCAGATACCGAGGTACCTAATACCATAGATGCCACCTAAGACTTAAATATTTTATAGTATGCACCGGATAAGGTTGAGATCCAAATTGTAGATAAAAATGCACTAGATGTACTTATTGAGGACATAAAAAATAGTGATCCTGATGACCGAGATGATGACGAGGATGTGAACATTGCTAGAGGCACAACACAAGAAGAAGGTACTTTTACTGAGCCTACAATCACATCATTACTGGGTGAACTTCCTATCTTGATGGAAGTAGTTGAAATTGTAACCAAGGAACAACCCAAAGGCTCAAACCCCAATCAATCGATGGATACATTAGGGGAACAAGGAGCTAGAACACCGACAAAAACAAATAAGCCTAAAGAAAAAGAGGTAATGGAGGAAGATACAAAGGGCCAAGATGACCCCAAAGCAACCGAGGCTACCCCACCTAACACAACATCAAAGGCTCCATCTCAGTCAATCGACACACCAGTTACCAAGGAGTAGAAAAAGGAATAAAATGTGTCAACCGGGCAAGACACACAAAATGTTGAGGAGAAAGCAATAGTACAATTTGTAAAGAGCTCACCTCAAGAGCCAGAGAAGAAGAAGAAGCAGAAGAAACAAGGGAAAGGACCAGTCACAATAGATGAAATCATTGTTATACCTAATTGTGACCTGAGGAACCTAAGCCTCGAAGAACTCAGAAAATATGGGGAGTTGTGTACAAGGAAAGCAGCACAAGAAAAGTTGAGAATGGAATGCAAGAGCAAGGAGATATTGGAAAATGTAAGAGACATTTTACAACAGGTCATACCAGAGGTACAAATTAATGAGGACACACCTATAATGGACCAACTTGCTACCCTTACACAAGAAATTAATGCCCCTAACATTGAAGCTGAGAAAAGAATTGAAGAAAGGGCAGAGTTAAAGATTCAGGATAAACTTACAGAGAAAATCAACCAGGAAGTGGCAATAAACAAGGTGAAATTATCTGAGGTAATAGCTGACATACAATCTATTACCCAGTTAATTAGTAAGATATTGATTAAGCTTTGCACTGTGGAGACCTTCACTACTGAGATCAATGAGAAAATTAAATAGTTGGATACCAAAATCCAAGCCAGTGCACAAGTAGCCTTAACCAAGCCAGATGCTTTTGCTAAGCATATACTGAAGGTTCAAGAACTTAGGTGGTTAAGAGAAGATTTGAGGAAGTAGGAAGAAAGGATAAGTGACTAGGTCACCGAGCTACAAACCGAGTTGCTTCCTTATTTGAAATTTTTTGAGAAACACATTGTCAAAGCGCAAACACTTGTTGCAACACCAGAGATTTTTGTGTTGGAGAACATCTTTGACATGCATGCACTGTTAAGATTAGGTAATACTGAGAGGGGGGGTGAATCAGTATTACAGAACTTTGATCTCAACTTCAAACAATTACAAATAATTTAAAGTAATGCAGAAATAAAAAGAACATACAAGCATAACACATTACTCATGACACCATGATTTGTTCTCGAGGAAACCCTAACCAAAGGGAAAACCCCGGTGGGGATGGTACCCACAAATATGCACTAAAATATAATATCCCTCTTAGGAGATCTAGCCCTGTTAGGATCAGATTGTTACATAGTACATTTCCTTGTTAGAGGAATACAAAACCCTGTTAGGGGTAAACAAAACACCCGGTTAAAGGTGGTGAGCACACTACTCTTACAATCAATACTTGTCTCAAAATAGTTCTCAAAAGGGGAACAATACAAGAACTTATCTTGCTCAGATAGTTCCAAATATAGCATGACCTCTTACTGATCTGACATTTGATCTCTACTCTTATATTCACAAACTTACTCCATCATCATCATAATCATACCATACTTCTCTTTTACAAAAACACTCCATACTTATACAAAATCAGCCTTCCAGTCGGCTTCACAATTATCATGCAAAACATAACAATAACTCATGCAAATGTTATTTATGGAGTTGATTCTCTTACTAGAAATATACTTTATTCACCTATCTTAGCACATTACCATATTTACTTTTCCTTCCTTAATCTTTGCAACTATTCATATACCCTGTTACACTATTTTACTGCCTTCACATATCTTTCGAACACTATATCTTACAGATATGATAACCAAAACTTATGTGATCTTAAATGAAGCATGTGTATATCCAAAAATACCTCTAGTTAAATTCATAAGCCATAATACCTCATATATCTTCATTGCTGACCAAAACTGTGCCACTGTACCCTGTCATCCTAATTCTAGACTTAGTCATTTTCATGACTGAGACTCTAGTGGCAATCTCCACAACATGAAATCACTCTATCATAAGTGTTGCCATAAATGACAACCATTAAGTGATTCCCAATACTCCAAAACATCACATGCCAACATGCACAAGTCGGTCTTGAGCACATTGCTCTAACCAACTTGAAAGAGGAATGGGAAAACCTCTTGGATTCTTTGAAGAAAACCCACTAGTATATTTTTGATAAACTGTAAGTACACACTTTTGAGTTTGGCATTATATCAAAAAGGGGGAAAACTAATGTATATGCCAAACTATGTGAACATATGACAAGTGTACTACATACTATCAGGAGCATGCACCGAGGGGGAGAAATTTTGAAATTTTGTTAAGTTATGGTATCTATGTATATAAGGCAAAGTTAGAACAATTTTGAGACATAAGGTCTATATACATTCAAGGTTTTGATACTAATGCCAAAGGGGGAGATTTTTATCTCTACTTGAGCATTAAAGATTGTCATTAGTATCAAAGATGATCAATCGGTTACCTATGCTATCTAGTCGGTACAAGGATGTACTACAAGCTATAGATGCTAGTCGGTTAACTACATAAGCCTTGACACTGACTTATCTCAAGGCAGTACTGAGAACAAAAAGATAACAATTCTAACTGAGCACCAAAATATTTTTACCGAGCATCAGTGCATACCAATACTAAGCATCAGTAAACATCGGGCAGACTGGACATCGAGCACCAATATAACTACCGAGATGTATTGATAGTGTAACCGAGCAATCCAAGAAATGACATAGTAATCAGTTTTGGCACATATATCTGTACAGATGGTTACAACAGAAGCATAAAACATTTTACCAAGATTGAGGATCATTTATTATGGATGTAATCATTAATTATGATGATGATCTCTAGGTTATTTTTGTACACCATAGATCTTAGTGTTTTTCCTAAGATATTGTAACGTAATTTTGTTAAACGGTAATAACAGTATGCTATATATTTGTATTTCATGTCATTTTGACATAAGCATGATAAGGATGATATGTTTGGTATGAACAAGTGAAGGAGATCTTGAAGCAAGAAGCCAACTTCAAGACATCAGTTATCAAACAGAGAAGAGAAAAATACAAAGACATTCAGATTAGGCAGAATCAGACAAAGCTACCGAGCAGTTCAGAGATAAGATTTTCACATATCAAGGTGATATTTATTCATTATTTCATAGATCTATTTTAGACAAGGTTAAGTTGTCATTTGCAGATACATCCTATTATTCTCTAATCATTGTAACAGAGTTAGCAAAAATCTCTTAACATAGTAGACCTAACAGTCTTTTGTAAATCTCTTAACCAAGTACACACTCAAGTAGTGTTGTTAAAATCCTATAACTAGGTAGATCTAGCTGATCTAATTGTTACTCCGAGCAGGGTAAGATTATCAGAAGTGATCACAACTTGTAGCCCTAATAGGTAAACTTTATTATCTATAGTAGTGAAGGATTTGTGGTATCATCCCCACCGCAGTTTTTGCCTTCTAACAAGGGTTTCTGCGTAACCAAAATACTTGTGTTATGTGACAGAATTTTTATTTAATTTCATGAAATTTACATTTACAAGTTAATTGAATGAATAGATCCAGTTGGGTAGACTAGTATACTACTATTTGTAGATTGAGTTTCAAGTTGAAAGTTTTGTGGGCACTGATTCACCCCTCCCCACTTAGTACCCTATCTCTCCATTCCAACAGAGGACACTTGTCGACCAATGTTATTTTGAAATTGTTGAATAAAATCATTGTCAAGTTTTGGAAAGGAATCAATAGAATAAGGAGGCAAGGAACAATACTATTGTAAGGCCTTGTCACAAAAAGTTCTAGCAAACAACTTGGTCAAAATCCTATGCTCATGAGAATAGTCACTACAAAGGATTTGAAATGTTTTAACATGAGTAACAGGGTCTCCCTTACCATTGTAATTCTCAAGATGAGGCATATCAGCTTGCTGAGGAATAGGAGCACGAATGATGTCTAGGGATAAAGGACTTCCCATGTCACATGTAGGAATACTAAACTTGGATTGAATTAAGGATGCAAGTTTTTGTTGTAAAGAGGACACATTTTGAGCTAAACTAATGATTGTAGAATCATTAGAGGAAATAGGAGGCATAGAAACATTATAAACACTAGGTAAAGTGTATGAAGTGGCAGGAATGGAAGACACAAATGGAGGAACACTTGGAACCACAGTTGGAAGAGGATTGGAATAAGTAAAAGGAACATTATGATAAGAAGGTTTTGAAGTAGGGAGGAACACAGGAGGAACACTTAGATGAAGAGAGGGAATAGTCGTAGTCACCAAAGGAGTAGTATAAGTAGGAATACTAGGTAAAGAAATGGAAGAAAGTTCCACACTAGTGACATGAGGAATGAATCCTAAATCTTGATCTTCTTGAGCTAAAGGTTTAACATTTGAATGCACAAGATGAGTAATACCATGTAGGAGATTAACACCTTGATCACTATTATGAAGGACTTTCTTAAGAGCCTCTATAGCTTAAATAGAATCTTGATTATGGTTTTCTTGAATAAGCCAATTACCCATTTTATCAAGTTCGGTTGAAATTTTTTGGACTTATTCAGGAGGAACTCTTAAAGCATCATCCTCATCATGAGATTAGTGAGAAGATTTTTTCTCCATAGTAGGATTGGAATCATGAATAATCAAATTGTCTTCTGCGATCATAAGAAAAGGAGAGGAAGACTCAGGATCAAAGGCACCCATAAGTCCACAACTTCGTCTAACCAGAATATTATAAGTAGGACTAGAGGTAGTAAAGCTCATATACCAATGCAATGCAAATTAACTAAACTAGGAAAACACAAAGCATGAATAAATGAATGTTTTTGTATTTTTGTTTTATATGAGATGCAAACACATAAAAGAAATCTAATACATGCAAGATCTAACACTATAAAAGAAAGATTTGTCTATCGCGGGTTCACCAAAATGTATGGCATGGAATTGGAGGTACTAAGAATATATTGGATGTGTGGGGGGGAATGTAAGATCTACTTCTTAATCCAAATTCCCAAAGGAAAGATCCAAAATGATTAAACATAAGGAGGTGATTAATGCACAAATGAATCAATCTATGTAGAATATGAAGAAAGGAGAAAACCTTATATTATGTTATAGAAAGTATGTATTGAAACCTTAATTTAATTGAAGACAAATACTAACCTCAAAATATGATAGATCTAGAAATTGTGGTTTTCTGGTGTCTGTACATAGTTTCAAGAATTTTTGCAACTGGATCTGGCCTGGAAACACATAAACATAGAAAACCTAGAAACCTTCTTCTTTTCTGAGAAAGGTCAACCTTGACCCAGTCACCCAAGATAGGGGTAAGATCTTACCCTAGGGCACAATATTACCCCTAAAATTTGACATTGACCTGCACTGATCCAATAGAAATTTTGTTCACGGATCCCAAAAGTTCATCGAAAAGGGTATTCAGATATGAACTGTGATTCATTGTCCCGCACATGTACCTACAAGAAAAATGATTTTGTTTGTTGGATGAGGGGTTTTCCTTGGTCAAACCTTGGTTTTGGAGTTAACCTTGAAATATAATTAAAATTTCAGCAATAAACAAAGTAAATCAAACAATTCACCTTGCTTATATTGAAGTCCTTATGAAGGATTCGAATCCTTGAATCCACAAGTATGGATGCTCCAAATGAATGTAGAATCAGATTATCTCCAATTTTTTATTCAATATGGTCCACTTCATGTGCTTTGACACTTGGTGTCTCCTCATGGACATAGGCAACTCTTTTCCCATTTTTTGATGAGGAGGGCTTATCAGGGCACCTATAGGCCGGGTGACCCAATTGGCCACAGTTGTAGCATTTCATACTAGAAAAGTAAGAATTACTCCTACCTATACCTATTCCTCTATTTGGACCTCCTTGTGTACCTCTACCTCTAGAATGGCCCCCTCTTGGGTTGGTTTCACTTCCATGCTCAGTCAACTTGGAGTCCCCTTGGTTCTTTTGCTCATTACCTCTGCCTTGATATCCACCTCTATGACCCACTTGGTCTCTACCTCTTCCTCTACCCCTATTATTAGAGTCTCCCTTCTTCTTTTTTCTCTCTTCAACCTTGCTAGCTAACTGATGGCATTTATGAACTGCGGTAGGTGTCCATAAGCTTATCTCCTCTTGGATGTTCCATTTAAGACCACTTAGCTATTTGGCCACCTTGATGGATTCCTCTTCTTGGATCTTGGACCTAAGGAAAAGTTTTTGAAATTCCTCTATATAAGAAGCCACATCTAGGTCCTTTTGCTTCAATCCCTATCTTTTCCTGTGAAGTTGGACTTCATTGTCCTCTGGCAAGTAATTGTCTTTTACCTTACTCACCATGGCTCTCCAATTTTCTATAGGTAACTTACCCATGTTGACCCTCTCATCTTGTAGGTACTTCCACCATGTCAAGGCTGCTCCTCTCAATCTAGATTTTGCAACCTTAACCTTTTGAGCCTTTGTCACACCTTCACATTCAAAATGATTTTCCATGCCCTCAATCCACTCCATGACAGTCTCAATGTCCATTTTTCCACTAAAAAGTGGCAATCCTTCAAAAGCCTTTTCATTCATAGCCTTGATGGCCTTCAAGAATGGTTGCTCCCCTATTAAGGGGTATAGTTTAGGTATGATGTCATCCACATCAACTAGTTTCTTTCCTCTATCATTGCTTTTAGCACCACCATCCATTTCTTATGCTCTCTAATCAACCACTTCCTATAGCTTGATCCTCATCTCTTCCATTTCATCTTCAAGGAGTCTGTTTCTCTCCTTTTTCTCTTATACTTCTTTAGCTAACTTTTCATTAGATACCATTATGTTCTCCCCTACTGATTCACCGCTATATAGAGACATGCACTATCCTCACAATCTTTTACCGTGCTCTGATACCAATCTGATGTAACATAAACCTTGATATGGCTTTGTCCTAGGCTCTCCTAGAAATAAAGAGGCTAACCTCCTAGCCTATAGGGTACTATCCTAGTCTCCCTCTAAGAAGCTTCAAACTCCTTCTCTTTCCATTCAGTCTATGACACTAATGATTAGATAAGGCTCACTGTTCCAAGTACTTCTCTATTTTTCCTAGCATTGCTCACCTCTATATGAAATAGAAATGCAACCCATATTTATCCTCAAATGGAGAGGAGGATTGGTATTCAATCAATATGAATTCAAAACCCCATCACAAACCTATTCCAATAAGTTCCATCCTATTGCTATCCAGTTTGGCTTGTTGACTGGCCTAAAAAGGCTACTAGGCTTAGTAGGCCTAATTGACCCCTTTCGGCTAATAACTCAAAACTTGTATGAATAGAGCACCCAAAAATTTATGGATTCAAGTACCCTTTTGGGAATACTTGAAGATTTTGTTGGTCTCCCTTCCTAATACTGTCTGTATAGGACCTGCTAGAATTAAGGCTATTTTTTAGGGTTTTGAACTCACTACTTGAACCAGTGAGGGTTTGTTAATATACCCTCTGTCTATCTTCCTCCAATGTTCTTTAGTGTTGGAAATTCTTTTAAAATCATTGAATCTCCTCTCCACATGCTTTTATTAAGGCTTTGAATGCCCTCAATCATTCCATTAGCTCTACAACAATTCACTAATCCCTAACCAAACCAAATTGCTTGCTTAGGGCATCAGATTATAAATGCATGCCAAACTTTCCAAGGCCCCTCCTTTGCACAACATATGGTATAGGGAGTCTAGACACATATCCCAAGGTCCCATACTGATTGTATGGTGGGAGAGTTTTCTAGCACTCCATTATTCTAAACTCTGTCAGGGCTAACCCAAGACAGGCCAAAATAAAGAAAACAAAGAAAGACTAACTTAATACTGAAATGAAATAATAAAAACTATCCTATGAATTCAAATACACTAACAACCATTACAGTAAGGATTTCAATCCATTACAAGCTCTGTCATACAAAAATCTATAACTCTATCAGAACAATTACATAATCTACTACAGTCAATCTTTCTCCTTTGTACTCTACTCTTCCCAATGCATGGAATTAGGGTTTTCCAAGATTAAGTACTCCCTTCTCAATATTAGGTCACTTGGATCGGGCTAGACCTCATTAATAATCCACTTACAAGATTTACAAAGAAAACTATCATGACAACTTTTGAAATTGTCAAGCAACTTTTTGACAAATGACTAAGATTAGCATCTAAAACTCAAGGGCACTTAGCCCTGAGAAAAATAAGGTCACACAAACCATTGCAAACCTTAGAAACACAAAAGAGGTCATAAGGACATCAAATATCCCACTATCCATAGTTTTAGCAACCTAGCAAGCTAGCTAGTCTGTCTCACTTGACAACCAAAGACACACCTAAAATCTAGGGAGAACCAGACAAGAAGACCAAACATTGAGAACACCAAAAAGGGCTAAGACCACACCCTATTCTAGTGGCTTGGCTAGTGCCACTACAAGCCAAAATTTAGGAACACACTAGATACCAACCAACCCTACCTAGGTGTCCTCACCACTATTGTGGATGATCTCTTCACCAACAACACATTGATTCTTATTTTGGTGGAAACCTCTAACAGAAAATAAAGGATTTTGAAACTCAAAGAAGCATTACTCCACCATGCATATTATCCTTTGGCATAGGTTGAGCTCTTCATGAAATCAACAGGCTGGTGAAATACAAACTTTTGATTAATTTAAAACACACTAAAAATTTAGCGCATATATTGCCAACTGAGATACAACTTCTACAATCTAACTTTGTCTTTTTCTTGTAAAGAATAATGATTTCAAACATAATTAGCTTACATTTGAAATAGCACTTGTCTCTCCTCATTGATTCCCTTATTTTACAAGAAAAAATTTCCCTAACACTTCTTCCTCTAAGAGATGGCTATGAATAGAGATTTCTTTCAGCCTACTAATAGAATTTGTCTTTTCTCTAGATCAATGGAAGCAATTTCTCTTAATTGGTGAATTTTAATGGTTGTGGTCTCTTGAATCTTCACCTTAGGTGGTGGGAATTTATGTTTGAATCTTCCAACTCAAAAATATTCAGATATTGTTTTTAGCACTCCTACAGTTTCACATCTATTAGCTTGAGATCTTTTTTATCTTCTCAATTATACACATTGGCAATACAATCAAAAACCTTTTTTATCTCCCACAATCTACCGGCTCTGATACCATATGGTGAAAACCAAATCCACAAATTCACAACATATAGATATACTTATAAAAAAAATAAGAGAGTATAATGATATGATTTTTTGTACGTGACTTCTCTCTCATACTCTTGATGCTAAAATATTGCCTCATTTTATACATGATAATAAACTAAATTAAGTTTTCAATGGATCCAATTAGGATCCTAATATTTAGAAAATGGTTGAACCTCTTATATAATTTTTAAAACAACCCCCCATTTATTAATCAAGACAAAAACCAAAAAAACCAAAACATACTCTTACATCATGTGTCCTATGAATTGGTGAAAACTAGACTTCAAGTAATCCCCTTTTCATACATCACATTTTGGTGAACTCGTCTCCTTTGATGTCACATTGCACCTTTTTATTTGGTTATTTAGATCTTGCATATGTGTGTTTCTCAATTATAAAAAGGACAAAAACATGATGCTTCCATTTCATTAGTTTACATTTTAGTGAATTTTCATGTTTTAAAAACAAACAAAAAAGTCATATTGTGCTTTCATTTTATTGTTTATTTAGTGATAGTTTTTACCTTCTTTACAATGTCTTATATCTTTATGAAATATTTTAGAGTCTTTGATGAGTTTTTAGTAGTGATGAATTTGACATGTTAGATGAAGCTCTTGATGACTTCACTCTATTTAGTCTTCCTCTATGACTCCTAGACCACCCTTTTACCAAAAATTGCTTAATATGCTACCTATGAATGGCTATATCAACAACATTGAAAAACCTAAGATAGGTGTTAAACTTTCTCAAGATAATCCCCAACTAGTGGAAAAACCTGTTGTTGTTGTTAAAGGTTTTATTGAACAAACTTCCTTTCAAACGCCAACTAAACTAATCATAAATATGAAAGGGAAATCAAAAACTCCTTTGTAATTTGTTAAGAATTATCAAGTAGTTTCCCACACATATCATGCGAGGAACAATTGTTAACATGATAACCCAATTGTGTATAATTATCTTCGTGCTTCTCAACCTATCCTTCTTCCACCACCCCGTCTTCCTCAAAATATTAGAAAGGAGTATGATTTGGTAGACTAATTATGTGTTACTCTCACAAAGATATCCCTTTGGGAACTTCTCCAAAATTCTCCTACTAATCACAAATAATTAAAACAAGCATTAAAAAACCTATATGTTCCATCTCTTGTGAAAACCAATATAACTTCTTTATTGGAATGTATACATGCAACTAATACTCAAACTAAGATTGCATTTTCTCAAGATGAGATGCCTCCTAACGAGATTAAAGATCAACATAATTCCCTTATGGTTGTTGTCCTTATAAATGGAAATCTTATTCGCTAGACCTTAATTGATAATGGTTCTAGACTTAATGTTTGTAGTATTGAGTTGTTAGATAAGATACAAGAAGATATTTATTCAATCAAACCTGATTCTATTCCTATTTGTGGCTTTGATAATGTTTCTAAAAAAACTTTGGGTATTATTACTATACTTATTAAAGTGGGAGTTGTCATTTTTTCCACTTCTATTCATATCATGCTTGGTACTCTTAATTATAATCATCTCTTGGGTAGACCATGGTTATATGTCATGCAGGTTGTTCCTTCAACACTCCACCATAAAGTGAAGCTAATTTATAACAATACTATGTATACCCTTGTTGTTGATGATAAGTTACAAAATTTCTTGTGTATCAAATATTATTCTAAAACCATTTCTACTCTAGATCAACAAGTGAGATATTTACCTCCTCAAAAAAATTCTTCTACTACTAGTGTCATTTTGGTGATGATTGGATATCCTTGGATTTTACACCCTATTTTATAGGAGAGTATAAAATTATGTCAATGGAACATAAACAAAGTGAACCAATTCATGAACCTAGGAAGACTTCACCCCTTCTCGATCAACTTAGTAACAATTTTTTTTTTGCTTCAAATGATAATGAGTCTCTTGAAACTCTTTACAAACTTGATTGTTATGACATAGTGGCCTATGAAGCTTTGTTATCTCTTTCTGATATGGCTTCTCATTATGTTCTTAGTCAACATCTTTTAGCTAAACATGGTTTTAGTGGTAATGGATATGGAGTAAATGAAAAAAGAATTATAGTCCTATTGGGAAATGATGGTAATGAACATTATTTTGGCCTGGGGTATAATCCTTTCAAGTTGCCTAAGAAACCTCAAAAACCTTCTCTCAATGTTAATGTGATCTCTTCTGGATGGATTTCTCTTGCTAATACTCATATCATTTATGATGATGCCACATCCACAATACCTCATCTTGACACTTTTAGTACCAATGGCTCCTTGGCTTACTTTTTAGGAGCTTATGGCAATCTTCCTCAGTATCATCGTATTCACAATTTTCCTTACTGCTTGAATACGAAAGCATAGTTTGAAGAAGATACTCATCCTGCAAAGATACATGTGAGTTTCCTTTGCCTATGGATATCCCTCAACAAAGTAATCTCTTGATTATTTATACCCTTGATGTACAAATGGATCCTTACAATCTAGAAAAAGTGATTAAAATTGGAAAATATCTAGATGAGCATGAACAACAAGAGCTTACTTCTCTTCTTAATGATTTTCTTGATATATTTTCTTGCACATATTTTGACATACGTGGCATTTATTCTAAGATTATGACTCACAATATTGTCTTACTTCCTAACACAAAATAGGTGAATCAAAAAATTCAAAAAATTAACAGTAAAATTGATTTACTTGTAAAAGTTGAGATTGAAAAACTTCTTGATATTGGTTTCATTCATCCTATTGACTATTATCCTTGGATTTCAAAAATTGTTGATGTTTCTAAGACTCATAATAAGATTTTAATGTGCCCTGATTTTCATGATCTCAATAAAGCTTATTTGAAAGATGATTTTTGTCTTCTAAACATTGATATGATAGTTGACCATATAGTTGGACACGCATAATTATATTTCATGGACAGTTTTCCTAGCTATAATCAAATCTTTATTCCTCCTCAAGATCAATATAAAATAGCTTTCATAACTCCATGGGGAACTTTCTATTGGATTATTATGCCTTTTGGACTAAAAATGTTGTTGTTGTACTTATCAATGTGCTATGATGCATATCTTTCATGATTATATCCACAAGATTCTATAAGACTACATTGATGATATTTTGGCTAATTCTATTTCTTGTACAAATCATGTTAATTCTCTTAGACAATTATTTGAATGTGTTGGAAAGTACATGTGTTTGAATCCCAAAAAATGTGTTTTTGGTGTAGATAATAGGAAACTTCTTGGATTTATAATTTACAATAGGGGAATTGAAGTGGATACAAATAATATTGATGCTATTGTCAATATTCCACCTCCCCGAAATATATCACAACTTTCTAGTTTACAAGGAAAAATTAAATCTATTCATAG
Organism: Chamaecyparis obtusa; assembly: GCA_027943335.1. Lineage (NCBI taxonomy): Eukaryota > Viridiplantae > Streptophyta > Pinopsida > Cupressales > Cupressaceae > Chamaecyparis > Chamaecyparis obtusa. Next base: position 1,986,077 of record BSBK01001179.1, on the reverse strand, counting down.
GTTTGTGTCACATCTTGTTGATTAGACAATTCCCCTCACTTCATTGCTAAAAAGGGATAACACCTTTTCATGGAATGAAGACTTCCACAAAGATTTTGATGAATTAAAATAAATCCTCCTATTTTATAACTAGTTATACCTAATAAACCATTTCTTCTATACACTTCTTCTTCTCTCATGCTTGTGTAGATGTCTTAGCTCAATGCAATCAAAATGGAAAAGAGTGGCCTACATATTACATAAGTCATACTTTTCTTGACTGAAACACTACAATAGAAAAATAATGTCTAGATTTAGTCTTTGATACTAAAAAAAGACATTATCTCCTTAATGTTGAAACTCATGTCCTCATAAAGTTTGATCCTTTAAAACATCTTTTTTCTAAGACTGATCTCTTAAGACACCTTGCTAGATGGGTGATGATGTTAAGTGAATTTGATCTTAAATTTGTTTCCCAAGAAGTGATCAAAGGGAAAGATTTGAATGACCACTTGGCCAAAGCTCCTTCACCTAATGATACTTTCCCAAGTCATAATGTGAGTGTATTATAACACACATTCATAATACTTCTCTATCATTATACCAAGTTTAAAAACTTATTTTTCCTTCCAACTTTGTGTACTTACCTCCTATGCTTTCATCTTCCCACTGTGATCTCTCTTAGTTTTCTACCACAAATTATTCATCTCTAATGAAATAACTATATTGAGTTTAAGATTGTTGAAGACCACCTTTACAAAGTCTTGGAGCTAATTAGGAGACTATGGATAAGATGGATAGAACTTATGGTTCAAGAAAATATGGTTTGCCAAATGATTAGATTTGGTATCATTGATTATTTTCACTAAATTATGTTCATTCCATGTTGTTTAGTAAGAAGTTTCTTGATAAGGTCATCAATGCAAAATGAAGTGTAAAATCCTCATCTATGATAATTATTTGATTGACGAAAGGAAAAACCTATGAACAATCTCTTAGTTTTGTTGATTTTAAGTGTAATGCCACCCCTTTACTTCCATTTATGTTTATGATGCCAACCCATTTAGACCACTTTTTATGAATATTAGATCTTTGGTTGCATTTAATGATTTGGTTCTATTATACTTTAAATCGTTTAATTTATATCATGTTAGTTAGATGATGATGGTTATTTAAATATGATGATTTTACTTATGTTATGGTTTTTACTAAACCCATACTTGCATGTGTATGGTTGGCATGTATGTTTTATATTTCTATTTGATGTGCTTGATGTGGTTGAGGGACGAAGTTGTAGTTACTTGCTTGCGAGATCCACACGATCGACCGATAGCTGCCATTGATGTCTATATGTGTGTGTGTGTGTGTGTGTGCACATGCTCCTCTTTTATGCAAAATTTCAGGTACCAAGCATCGACTTCCCTGAATTGTCAGGATGAGTGTGCCTTGTTGCATTATCTCAATGGTAAGAGAGGGGAGATAGCATCCAGGTCTAAATCCCAACCTAAGCCAATTAATGTCCTCAAACATTGGACAAGTATCTTTTTTGCTACCCTCTAAATTCATCAATTTGACGTCATTCGTGAACCCTTTCTTTGATCTTGATTATTACTTTATGGGTTTAGTCATGTTCTCCTTTGTGTTTGTTTGTCAAGTGTCTTGATGTGAATTTTGTGTTATTAATACATTAAAGATTTAATTAAGATAACTTATGAGACTAAAAGATAATTATATCTTATGAATATGAAAATATCAAATATATAGATATTTAATTAATTAAATATCATTGATGATTTAAAAGACTTAATTAAAAGTCTAATTACGAAAATAAAGGTTTAATTAAATATTAAATCTAAAGTTAATGTTCAAATAATATAAATTGATATTAATTATTAAATTGCTTCTTAAGTGGTGCTAAAGATACTAATTACAATTAAATATAATCATGTGATTATATGCACACCAGTTTAAAGGGATTGATTTATCAGTTCTAAATTAGAAGGTTGAGTTAAGAGACTTAACTGAAGGATTAGTAATAATTTTTTAATAAATTAATGAGTTGATATTTAATTATCAATTTGCATATTATTAATATGCTAAAAATATTAATTGTTAATTAATATTATTAGACAATTTAATTTGCACATTCAGTAAAAAAAATTGAATTATAAATTTAAGATTAAAAGTTGAGTGATTTGCATGAATTAGAATTATTAATTAAATAAATAATTCTTTTAAATGGAGATTGATAATAACAAGGTAGGAGTTGAGTTCTAATTTATGTGATTTTGAGTTAGTTATTTTATTATTTTTAACAATTAAGTTCTAATTCTTGATTGTGAGTTGTATGTTTAAAGTTCGGTTTGCTGGGTTTTGTTTATTAGAGTCCTTTTTGGCCATTATTCAACACACGGGTTTTAGGAATTACAGGTTATGCATTTGAACTTTGAAGTTAAAGAATTATTTCAAAGCTTGAGATTGAAGTCTGTATTTGGGTTTTCTTCTTCGACTTTTCAACAAATCAACTTGGTATTTCAAAGTAGACATTTTTGAATCTTTTTTGTGCAGTTTCTGTTGGAAAGATTGTTTTCTCTGTGCTTGCTTGATTGTGAATTTGGCTCTGAGTTTGAATGTGGTTCTTTTGATTTTTTGAGGTTTGTAAAGACTAGTCGACTTTTCTTGTAAGTTGTGTTTATGACATAACTGATATTCTGAGAAAGTTTGTCTAAAAACCCTAGGAGAGAATATTTAAAAGAAGTCATGTGTGTTAGTATTTAAAATTGTGATTTTACCAATTTATTAAAATTTAGTTAAAATATATAGTTGCATCCTTGATTACCAACCTATGTATTTACAATTACTCACATGTTGGGTTGAGGGTTTGAAAACATACGGTTTTACTATAACTTTCATTGTAGACGTCTCCTTAAAAATTTAAAGACACTTTTAGACACCCATTTGGATTTTATTTAACATGTATAAAATTATGATAGGGTTATATTCTATGGATAGGGTCAAATATTGATTGTTATAGTGAGACTAGGCCTATTTGAACTTGATTTTTCAATCAGAGATAGACAAACAATCATCCATAATTTTTCAAAAATAATTAATTAGGAAAATTGCTTAGGTGATATTGTAACTAATTCTATTATGGATGTTGTATCTGATTTTTGTGAAGATCCAATGGTTCAAAATAAATTTATGGTCCTTTTACCAAATTGGTGACCTTCATTCCTGAACAAAGCTATTAGGGAGATTTTCTTTTTACACCATTTAAATGACCTTATCTTTAGGACTGGAAATAATGAAAAATATGTGGAAATAAATTATCTTTCCATAAATATATTTTTTAGACCTTTATCATTCCATATGAGATTGTACCGTTTAAATTATCGATTGATTTACATAGAGGAAATACACAAAAACTCACTGTTATAAAGTTTAAAATTATTTTTCCTTATTATTAAATCTTATTAATTTAAAAACAATAATTAATTTGACAACTATTAAATAATTAATATAACTAATCTACTCAAAATTTATAATTTTAAATTATAATTAATTGAGATTATAGGGATTCAAGAGTAAAATTAGGTATTAATATCACTCTTTAAATGAATGTTAAGTAAGATGATTACTTAATGAGGTGCTTCATATTGAAACATTTGTGGAATAGCAAACTAAATCGTAACAACATAACTACACCCTTCAAATATATTTAATTTGTGTTCTCTATGTCAATGTGCTTTGTGTGGGTGCATATTGTCCATTTGGGTAGAGTGTTGCCCTAGGTGGGTTTTGTCTTTTACACTTGGATCATTTATGTTTTATAACTTTTTCTCTTTTGGGTTATATTGTGAAAATTTCATAACCATTTTGATTTCAAGATTGTTTCATGTGTGATTTTGGTTGCATTGATGGGTTATGTTTTCCATTGATTCTAGATCTTTATGTTATTTGACCACAAGAGGTGGCAACTATTATTGTGTTGATATTGGATATACTTGGTCACCTTGTTGGTGTCATTGGATTGTTCTATGTTTCGAATGGTAGTCTTGTGGATTATGTTTTACTCCATGTTTGGAGATAGAAACTACTGATGATTTTTTATGATCATTGATCTTGCAATATGATAACCATGTGGATTGGTATTTGATTTATTGAGATGTCCATTATAGGGTGGACTATTTGGAACCTTGTATAAGATGTCTTGTTCTTGATTATGCTCCAACACTTTACTTTGATGAAATTATTGACTTAATGATTTACAAGAAGTCTTTTATGGTTTTGGTTTTGCCTTTTATTTGGTTCTTTTGCTGGGAGCATTAGGGTAGGTTATCTAGGAGCATAGAAGGCAAGTGGCTTACTTTGGAGGTGCCAGAGCCCTAAAGTGGTTGCCTGGGTATCCTTTGTAAGTTGAATTAATAAGTGATAACTTAATAAATTTATTGAGATAAAATATTAAAAAGATAATTGTGCCTCTCTCATGCCTTGAGTGCTAGTACATGTGCTAGGATGGGAGTGGGACAAGATGTTTGCCCATCTAGAGAGATGTTGAGGTCTGACATAGTTGGTTTTCCTTGTCTGTATGAAAGGACTACTGATACCACATAGAGTCACTAGGGAAGTGGGGTCCAGAGAGACTACTAGGTGATCTTAGAGTTGACTTATGTGATGACACTTCCCTATATGTGTCCTAGGTTCCTACGTTGCAGTTGGTACACCTATTTTGTGTCATGATCATTTATACTTGATAACCTTGTAACCACTTAGTACCATTTTATCTAGTGTACCATTGCATTAGTCTTTCTTGTTTGGTTGTTTCCTTGAGTGAGACCTGGTGTTATCTCCTCAGCATGGTGGGAGCGGACATCTTGGTTCCACATGATCAGGTGGTAGTGATTCTATTACAATTGAGACCTGACGGTCGTGACTTGGTGCTTGGATGATCCTTGATGCCACTTCTATCTTCTTGCTCTTTGCTTGGAGACTTTCTCATGAGATGTATATCTTGTATTCCATTTTATATATTGGTTAGTGACATTGATTTCATAAAATATATATGTACTCGTATTGTATTAGTGTTATCCCTACAACATGTGAAGTGGAAGTATTATTATTTGTGCCATGATGTATCAGTTGTACTTTATAGATTGTATCTTTGGTTATATTTGTTGGTGTAATTAATTATTCCTAATTACACTTAACGTAATCTTACTTAGGATAATGCATTGCATAGTAGTTAGTGATTGAGACACCTAGGAGTGTGCACCTCATTCAAGCACATGGTGTAGGAGAATTTCCACTTTAGGTGTGATAGTTGTCATCACATACCTCTTTGTGTGTGAGATCCACCTTTCGTACTCTTATCACATTATCATCCTAATCCATTGCACATACTTTATTGCATAATGGAGGATGATCCACATTTGGTGGACATGTGATTACACCTAGCATAGGTGATAGCTTATCAGCTCCTTATCATTGTCTCTTATCTCCTTTCCTATATAAGGAGGCCTATTATGTACATTTTAATCACGTCCATGATCAATAATATCATTCTTGCATCTTAATGCAATTGTCTTGCCAATCTCTTGTGGAAGTTATCTTGGTCTTGCATTCAATCTTGGGGGTGTTGTAGAGTCACCTAAAACTCTAACAATATTGATGTAATGAATGTATCTTACTATTTAGTTGAAATGAATATGTTAGTGTACTTAATTATTTGAGTTCTTTTCATTATGATTAAGTAAAGGATTGGGAATACTTCAATTTGAGTTTTAAAATGAACCTAAGATACATCATGTGATTATGTGTTCGAATTATACTTAGTAGATTAGTTAACTTATACGTAATTCTACGTCATGGAACCCTTGAGACTTGTAATTTGTTAATGAGTTACATTTATGAATATGTATTGTCTTATGTTATATTGCTTTTGAATTCTTATTTATTATTGATTGTAAACTCTTAAGAGAAAAAATTATTCGATAAGCTTAGTAACATGTTTTCGGTAAATTTCTCCTGGGTTCCCTAGCAGGGCATTACATTAAGCAAATCAATGAATGTTCATGATCATGGTATCCTACTTAGATTTTGATATCTGAACATCATAAGGAGTAGACTAAACAAATCTAGTTATGGCAAGAAGATTACGATTAACCATTGATGATGAGGACCCAAGGGTCTTAGGAGATTCTTAGGGATGTAAATTTGAAGACAATGACTTGTAATAAATACACAATAGGAGATGAAGAGAATGAAAAAAAAATTTCATAATGGATGGGAATGTAAAAGTAGGTTCAACAAAGGGAATAAAGAAAATCCTACATAAATAAATAAAGGGGGTAAGATGGTAATTAATTAAATCAAAGATTCCTTGAAAGGAGCCAAGAATGATAAATATAAATCTAGATTTGAGTATGATACAAGAAATAATTGAAATATGTAGGATGGAGATAGATATTATGCAGTTTGTAGAATGGTGTTGACTTCTACTATTATGATCATTCAAAAGGTTGTGATAAAGAAGTAGAAATTGGAATCTAGAATTGGATCAATGATAAAAGACATGCAATAGATAAATTATAAGATTTATATGGTATGTGATTGGACCACACCCTCAATTTTGTCCTTGTAAACTTTACCCTTCCCCTATATGACATATCCTTAAATACAACTTGTAGATGTACAACTTGAAACTTGTGATGTGTAAGTTGACCATTACCCATTAAACCTTTTCATTCACCACTTAAATGAAAGAAAAATTGATAGAAAGGAAACCAAGTAATATCTATGTAAACAAAGCGACATCTTATTTTCTAAAAAAATATTACACCAAAGGTTCTTTAAAAGGAGCCAAGAATGATAATTGTAAATTTAGATTTGGGTATGACGAGGAAGAAATAATTGAAATATCTAGGATAAAAATAGATCTTATGTGGTTTATGACATGGTGTCAACTTTGACAACTTTGATTATTTGAAATGTTGTGATAGAGAAGTAGAAATTGGAATCTATAATTGAATCAATGATCAAAGTCAGGCAATAGATGAATTATAAGACTCATATGATATGAGACCAGATCACACTCACAATTTTGTGCTTAGACACTTTATAATACCACTACTAGATATACAACTTACCTTTGATGTATAAGTTCACCAATACCCTTTTTAACCTTTTTCATCCACCACTTAAATTGAAGAAAAATTGTATGTGGAGACCATCTATGTAAACACCGATAATCTGATACAAAGCGACGACTTATTCTAAAGATATTATCCCAAATTTAAGATATATAGCAAACAAATGCAAATGGAAATGACAGCAGAAAATTCAGTGTCAATACGAGTTGGATATTTTTATTTTGATGACTCAACACGTTTTTGGCGAAAAAACATTGAAAAGTGCGTACAATTTAGTGGACGGTTTAAAAAGTGCCACCATTTGATTGGAAAGTTGTACCCAAATGCTTTTGAAAAGTATCTTGTCCTTTCCCTTAAAGTTGTGTGGCGGTTGATTATAATATTGCTTGCCCTCACTGGACACTGATATTTAATGAACTCAAATCAAATTCAAATTCTATTGGTGTAGTACATGGCAAGATTAGTGGGAGTTTCTATTCATTTTTAAATTTGGTTTTTTTACTTTAGGTATAACATCGATGTAGATGTGAGCCTATTAATATGAAGTTTATGTAATTATGTTTTCTTCAACGTTATTTGTAAACATGATATAATATCATTTTTCTTCCATCAAGGCTTTTTTTCTTATCAAAATTCCAAGCCTTCTATTGAATGGTTGTTCTTATTTTTTCTTATGTTTTTTAACAGAATTTTAAACTAGTTTAGGTCATATTCATCGACTTCTTACTTTTTGAAATTTAGATATAAAATTAACAAATGATCAACATAAATTTTAGATAAATATGTTTTGTTTTGATGTTCAAGTGTTGTTAGTGTGCTGTTAATATTTGGTTTGGTTGATAAACTGTTTAAGTTGTTTGTGTAAAAGGTCAACACCCTAGTTTTGTTACTTTTAATATCAAAAACATAAATTTAGGATGATTTTTATAAAACTAGTACACTGTTGGTTGAATAAAAATTAAATACATATCAATGATAGTTGGCATTAATTTTTCACAATCTATTAGATTGAGAAGCAAAACTTCTGGTTTACACTGTGTATGTTTTGTTGTTCAGCATTTCAGATCATCATACTTAGTAGTCGATGTCATTAGGAAGAGGAATACAATTTGCTTTGATAGCTTAATCCTCAACTTCATAAAAAGCTTTAATTTGAGAACCAATTCCCTCCCATGAAAGGAAACAATAGTTGACATTAATTTTCCATTGTCAATTAGATTCAGATATGAAGCTTCTAGTTTACACCATGTATGTTTTGTTGGTTGACATTTGGATCACACTCAATGGTCCATCATGATCAAGAAGAGGAATGCAATCCATTTTGATAGCTTAATCCTTAGCTTCATAGAAACCTTTGATTTGAAAACCAATTCCCTCCAATGAAGGGAAACAATAGTTGGCATTGATTTTCCAAAGTCCATTAGATTGAGATGCATTATTGATTTGATGATGGACAATTGAGTGTGATCTGAAATGTTATACAAAAAAAGATATGTTGTTTTCTCCATTTGCATCTTTAGATTTTCCTAAGAATGAGCCTTATTCTATCAAAAGAAATCTTAAACAAATGGCCAACTATTTGAGAATTCCCTAGAAATGAGGTAAATCTCCTTCACTTTGGGCTATGCAAAACCCGAGTGGGTAACAACAGATCATACTTAGGAAATCACTAGTCTCCTCTTAGAGCTACTGCAATACATAGACTAAATTTAATCTCTTCTTTGAAAAGAACCTAATCTATGCACCACACACTTATGAAAGATTCAAAAGGAGAAAATTAATCTATATCTAACAGACAATTTCATACAACACAAAGAGAATGACATTGGAGACAAACCATGTTGAGATTTCCATTAATTAAGTTCATAATGCAACACTACAATCCATCAAACATGTGATTTTTTTGTATCATTCACTAAGTAAACTATTCTTTCTATTATCTACCCATCCAGTACAAAATCTCTCAAAGTTTTGAGGACTTTTAGAAGCATTTTTCAATCAGCCCTGAATTCCCTTTATAGAATGGAGCAAAAAAGCCTATGGCTATTGACAATTATCAAAATTTAATTATATCATAGGAGAATATGCCAAGGCCGTTTTCAAGATCAAAATAAAAAAAAATCCCTCCTCAATTGTAAATATGATCCTGCATAAAGAACCAAACCAAATCAAAGTTGAAGGATACGTGCATAACAGAAAGGTAGTTGAAGTTGACAAAACAAAGTTCAAATTGAAAATAAGTAAAAAAACATGGAAGAAGTTGAAATTGTGTGATCAAAAGTATGACAACTTCTACGAACCATTACTCTTGAGAGAAATCCATGGAAGAGGATATCCCAAGAAGTGGCTCATAGCTTCCTAGTTGAAGCGAGTTTAATCCTTCTCATGATGCTCATCAAATTGGCATGAAGGATTAGTGACTTGACTACTCCAAAATGGAAGATTCAAAGTGCAAGAATGCAAGCTAAGAATGCAAAAATGCAAGCTAAGAATGATAAATCAAGCTAAGAATGTATGCAAGCAATTAGTAATCTAAGAATGAGATGCATGAATAATACAAGAAAGAAACTAGATTAGCAATGCAATATTAAGCTATAAATGAAGCTAAGCTAAGAATTGAGAGAAACCAAGAGCTAAGAATTAAAATTAACAAGATTTTAAAAATTAGAATGCTAGGATGCAAGAGAGCTAAGAATGATAAAAATTTAGGACCAGAATGCAAGAGAATGTACTTCAACAATAATCAAGATTGGGACCTTTGAGCAAGGGAAGAGCCTCCTTTTAAAGGAACTGCCTCAAGAATGAAGGGTGGAGATTAAGAGGCAAAACAAATAGTGGATGGAATGAAGGGTGGAGATTAAGAGGCAAAACAAATAGTGGATGAGATGAAGAGGCAAAAGGAGATGCAAGGAGCTGCAAGGTTAGGTAGAAATGACTAGTGATGATAAAGAGGCAAAAGGGAAATATTAGGTAGAATAAGAAAAAATAGCATTTGAGATCACAAATCCCTTTTAATTGCTAATTAATCATGATTAAGTATGCACACATGTGAATGTGTTCTTTTAATAAAAGTGTAGGAACTTTATATTAAAAGTGAGGTTTTAACAATTAAATAAATATGCAAGCTCTAGAAATTAGACCATAGTATAAGCTTGATATAAGATTTTTTATTTAATTATGAAAAGGGGATTTTAAGGGGTTATTCTTCATAATGATGCTTAGCGAAGAGATGATTTGATCAAAAGGGGGGGGTGCTCAAGTTCTAGTAGACCAATTTTAGTTGATTACATTTGCTCCCCTTTGACTAATGTGTGAGCCATTGGGGAACACATTGAGTCAAAGAATGATGATGTCAAAGATAGCTAATAGAGATCTGACTCCAAACCCAATTGAATGAAGACCAATAAGAAAGACGAGAGTATCCAACCTGATATGAAGCAATGAGACTGAATATCTATCCAAGGAGATTGAGATAGCTAATCATCTAAGACACAATACCAGATTGATATAGGTCTTGATGAGCCTGATATGCCCCAAGAGATCAAAGAGAATTTTTTCTGAGTGAATTGATATGAAGCGATGAGAACACTCTTTCAGAAAAGAGATGTGGAGAATCTCAACTTGATATTAAGTGATGAAGCCGAGATGCCTCGAGCAATGATGTTTGGTCCATTGACTTGATCAATTTAAGATTTGGTTCAATTACTATATTTTCAGATTAGGAGATTTGATTGGCAAAAATATTTGCTATATTGTCATGCCCCCTCAGGATTGAAAGTGAAATGAGGTACAAGGGGCGAAGATAAGCCTTAGAAGATCCAAAAAGAAATATGGAAGCAAGAAAGAAGTGATAGCGTCAGTAATCAACTACGTTACAAGATTTGGAATTTCTATTTCGATCCCTAAGATAGGATCAAAGATAAGGTTTGCATTCAAATACCTCATCGGAGAGGAAAGAAAGAAAGCATAGCTCAAGAGAACTAGAAATGCAAGACTAAATGCAGCCCTAGAATGGAATGCAGCCTAAGAATGATGATGTAGCCTACGACTTTTGGAGTAGTCGGTTCACCAATCCTGTAGGCCATAATTTTTTATCATTTGAGCATTTGGGACATCGGGGGCCAGTACAACCGTCACTAGTGCAAGAGAGACCATGAAGTTATGATTATGACCCTATCAGATGAGATGTAGGAAACACACATAAACATCGAGACATAGACATCAAGATGACCTAAACATGGTTTCCAAGTTAATGTTGTAAGATAGCACAAGCAATAGACAAGGAGATAATTCCAACCTCACCTAAGTGTCTGAATAAAGAGGGTCAAGGTATGTGTAGCGTTCTAATCGTGATGGATGATCTTATCATAGACACCCAGTTTATTAGATAGCTTAGGATCATTGGAATCACACCACTAGAAAAAATCAAAGAAAAGATGTTATGCCTCTAGTCATGAATCTCTAGTCAAGAAGACATCTTCGAGCGACCTTAGAAGAAATAGCAAGCGAAAATCAATGATAACAGATAACACACAAGAAAATAGTTCAACATAGCTTAGTCATTTTTAGTTTTCTAGTATGTAAGTTGGTGTTGGGTGTTAAGAAAACACCTTTGTGCTAGTGTCAAAGTGCAAGTGCGTAGTGAATAGTGCAAGATCCAACATGTGTTTAGGAAATACAATAAAGCCCAGTTAGTAGTGTTGAGAAACACTGAAGAATTGGGGTGTTGAGAAACACCAAGTGATGTCAATGAGAAAGTGTCCAATGGGAAGGATTGATAACTAACTCAAATTAAGCACAAGAGATCAACCAAGAGGTAAATCACTAACAACTTAGATAAATGTGTGATCGCCCCCAGACGACAGATAAGAACTGAGGACAAGACAAAGACAAGTTCTAGCCCAAGATGACACAAGGAAATATAAGTATGATGGATGAAAGGAGACAAAATTTTAGCCACACATTGATAGATGGAGCGTTGAATGCAAGGTTTCACCACTTGAGATGATTTTTTCATTTTTTTCAATTTTTTTGGATTTTTTCAGGATCATAGATTTTTGTATAGGAGAAAAGGATTAGCATTGGGACCGTTCCAGAGGAAGAGTGTTGAGAGGCTATTTGAGAACACTAACATTTGTAGCAATAACCAGTTGAGAAGTTTCAGAAGCATAACCAGATGTTGTAGTAGTGATAAGAGGATCCAATTTGTAGTGTCCAATCGTTGGGATGTCCATAGATAAGGAAAGATCATTTAAGTGAGACCCACCAATATGCTCATGGATGTGTCTTAATCCTTTGTTAGATTTCTCATGTTCTAAATGCTTAGGGAGAGTACGTTCTAGATTTCTCTTAGTCATGTCATTAGAAATGTAGAAATATTGATATGCATTTTTTGGGAAAGGCAAGATGGAGTGAAGAGTGTAAAGTATGAGAGGCAAGGATGGTGGAATGGAGCGAGTTATGAGAATATTGAAGCTTGAATGGCACTTTTATTTTTCTTTTATATCCAAGTATTTTAGCTTGGGAATCCACATAGCTTTTGATTTTTCTTTGCTTTGAGATGCTTTTGATTGCAATTTTTTTATGATGGATTTTGAGATCCATTTTTTCTTTGATTTTCCTTTTCTTTTTGACGACATTTTTGGTATTTTGAATATTTCTTTTTTTCTTTGTAGTCACATGTCGATTAGATGGACATGATGCCTTTTAGATTTGAGTGGATTTTTATTTTTGAGTGGCACATCCAAGTTACTTCTAGAAGACTCAGGAACTATGGGATGAGTGAGGTTGATATGAATGGTTTAGATGGGGAGGTGGATGAGAAGTGGGTAAGCCACTTAATTTAGGAAGGAAGGGAGATGAGGGTTTAATGGGCTCAAGTGTAAAGATATCGGTATCATCCTCATCATTCATGAATGAATTAGATAGATCAAGAAAGTTATCTTCCATAGAACGTTGTCAATCGTGAGTTGTCCTAGAGGAGTTAGATGAGTGTAGATGAGTATTATGTGAGTCTAACTGAGATGGTCAATTCCGAGAGCTAGGATCCTCCTCATGAAGTGGTAAGAGTGCATGAATGAGAACCATTTCAATCTAGGATCTGCCTATATTCCATGAAGTTGTGATAGGATGGGGTCTTATGTACCTATGATTTGTTGGAGAATTTAAAGTGTTGTTTTGAGTAGGTGGCCTAGGAGCCATAGGAATGATTTCCACAGAAGGGTGGAAAGGATCATCATTAGTTTATGGATCTTGAGAGTTATAACTTTCCCCTCTTTCATAGTTGGTGGGAGGAGCATATCTATCTATAACGTCAACTAATATATCTATAGTAGCATCAAATAAATAATCTCATTCGTATTCATTTGAGTCTATCTTGTTGTTGCGATATTGTCTGATGTAGTTAGTTAAAGACATTGTAGAAGCCATATTTTTTTCATCATTATCATCTATTATAGGAGGATTATCCTCAATAGTAGGAGTTTTCTCAATAGAAAGAGAAATGAAGTAGTCTAGAATGGGCATACCCTAAGGCATATCCAAGATGTGGGACATGTCAGCTAGTTGCTCCCAATCAGGATCAATAGTATGTTTAGTAGTTGGAACAAGATTTTATTGCGTAGGACCAAGGTCATGTCCTTGAGGTACTTGAGTAGGTAATTAAGGCTCTCCTTGATAATCTGGATTAGAATTATGAATGTGTAAGAGCCTTTCATAGGTTAGAGGTTGAATTTATGCTTCATCCTCATCTTCTGAGTCCTCATGTGCATTAGTAGTGTTGCTAGGTTTTCTAAGCTTGTGTTCATGATAACCAATGCCATTTTTATCCTTAGGGTCTCTGAATTCAACATGTATAGGTTGAAGAAGACCTTTACCTTTTCCAAGAGAACTATTTCCATCATGTCCCATCTTTTACATAAGATGATAGACCATACCATATTTTCGAGGTGAGATTCCAACATGTTTATCCTATAGTTCAGAATTTTCATTCCTGAATAATGAGGTATAACTTTCATCCCTTTCCAGTTCTAGAGGAATTGTAGCTTTAATCATCTTGGTACCCTTATGAATAACAAGTGTTGAGGTTGAGGGAGATGATTCACTATATGATTTTGAAGAGAGAGGGAAGGTGTCCACTCGATAGGTTCCCATGCCAGTAGGTCTAACAAGTATTCCTTTTCCATGATCTGATAGAGATTCTATTTTAGGAGGTGATCCTTCTTTGTTGTGAGGAACCATTTGATCTAACTATTTAGGACTGTTGGGAGCACACGCTAAGTCTGTAGGAATAGTGATCTCAATTCTGTCATGAGGTAATTTAATGTAGCGATGGTATGTTGAAGGCAGTGCTTGCATATCATGGATCCAAGGATGAACCAAGAGTATGTTATAAGCCAAAGGAATATCTAGGACTTGGTAGATGACATCCCACTGAACACAACCTCTTGAGCATCATTTTTACACGAGACAATGGCTAGGAATTTGGATGAAAAAATTCCCCTCTTGGAAGAATGATGAAATCAATCTCAAGGTTTCTTTTAGGCTAGGTCTCAACCACTTGGATAGCTCAATTGAAGATAATTGTGAAATTGTTAATGAGGAGGCCTTTGCTGGTTTGATCTTAGAGAAGCTGCAAAAACAATCTTAAAACAAACGATCTTTCTCTCTTTTTTTTGTATTTTCTAAATCTTTTGGATGAAAAAAATGCAAATTTGATTTAATCTACTATGACTAATTTGCAAAGAAAGTAAGGAGAAAGGTAACAAGTATTGAATGAAAGTTGTTGAAAATAAAACTAACGAACATAAACCACGATTGCACTATTGTGCAAATTAAATTACCAAGAAGATGGAGAAAACTCACAAAATGTAGATTGAATAAATCACAACCCTAATTTTGCAAATGCAATCATCAATGGAAATAAATGTAGATGTAAGATTTATCAAAACTCATCAAATCATGAAGCCACCACGAACATGCACACACATGAGATAAATTTATCTTGAAGTGCCAAAGAACAATCTTCCCAATAATTTGTCACAACAAAGTAATGTAAAAATGATAAACACCGGACTAATGAATTCGTAGATCAAAATTACCATACAATCAATTGGCTCTTTGAAATAAATGAATGAGAAAACACACATTCATAAACCTCGCAAAGATAGCAAAAAATCACACTATGATTGAAGCACCAATTGTATATATTTTATTACAAAGTAATCGACCTTAGTTACATTGTTGATTTATAATTTATAGGGCATCACCCTTTAGGGAAAGAAATTTTGTAACTAGGGTTTTAGTTGTGCATGCAAATTTGAAAAATAAATAAAACTAAAGCTTAACTGAAATAAAACTACTCTTAAAGCAACCCTAAACTATCTAGCTCATGGATTTAATTCTTTCATTACAATTTTGAAGCCTAAGATGCATTTAAAAAACTCAAAATCTTCTCTGGAGTTTCACCATTTTCCTGCATGTTCTTCCTTCAAAACTTGGATTTCTTCTTGTTAATCCTCATCATGACTGCCCTTCGAGGCTCTAACTGAAAGATATCTCCAAAGCATGCACAAATGACCCAAGACATATGGTCAATTTGACTAGAAACCCACTATAGAAGACTAGAAGTTCTTGGCGATGATGGCCCAAAAATTTCAGACACCGACCTCTACTCCAAAAAAATGAGCTTGAAAAAATGACTAAGTATGCAACACCATGCCAAGAAAAAATTTGTACTTTCGAAGGCCAAAAGGACAAAAATATTGGAGTGAAAAACTGGCTAAGAGTCAAGAAATATCCTTCATGAAAGAATTGGCTAAGTCCAAAACTAAACACTTAGCTGCTTGGTAGGATCTCTAGATGTGCCTTCCAGAGCCTTTCCACTATCTCCTGGACCTCTTCAAAATCTGCCATTGGGATACCTCCAAGGTGTTCCTGTTGCTTTTCTCAGAAGGTGGCTAATTCATTTGCATTTCCTCCCAAGCTAGCATCTTTTGCATTTCCTCCTTTTGGTAAAACATTTGTTGGAGGTCATCTTTTATTTTCACTCCATTGAAAATTTCCATGAATTGATGTATGATGTCCTTTATTGGATGCATTTTTTGGCCCTCATCATCATCGTAAAGATCCAAATCTATCCCTTCGAAGAACTTATGCAATTCCTCCACCCAGAGCATCCCTTCATCTCTCTTTTTATTAATCCTACTCAAACATTTATGATAAATATTCAAGGCCTTGGTGATATCCTTGATCCATTCCTCAAAATTTTCAAGTTTTGAGCCTTCATAAATCTTTACCAGAATTTGGAAGTGTTGCTTCCTTATTACTTTAAGGTAATAAAGAACCTTTTTCCATTTTAAAATCTATTCCTCTAATGCCTCCTCTTCACACATCATATCCACCAATTTGGTGATCTCCCTTAGAATACCTCTAAAAGGTCTCAAAGTTTCTCTTAAGGAAATCCTTACAAACTCCTCAAAATCAGCCTTCCAATAGGAATACACGTGAATAAAAGAATGTGAGATATCTATTGGTATCTCAGGAGCATCCCTTTTCTCCAAAACATCCTGTAAGGAGGCCTCTGAGTTACTAAGGTCAATGGGACTTGCAGTCTTAAGAATAAACCTCTTCATTGCCTCTTTTTATTCCATCAGAGCTTTAATTTTCTCTTCATCCTTATCCATAAAACCTAGTGCATACTTCAATCCCAAAGTAGCCAAAGTAGCCAAAGTTTTACTTTCCTCCCTTGTCGGCTCACCCAGGTCTACTTCTTCGAAGACATAGTCTTCAGGAGTGATCTTTGCCACACTGATGTCGACTGTCAGCACTGCTACTTGTTCTTTCCACCTACCCCTTAGATTTTTTTTACATATGACAAGGGCTTTTTCTGGGCACTAGATTCTCCTTGATGAAATGCTCAGCCTAGCACCAACATATTCGTGTCCTCTTCATTTGTATATACCCTCACCCTTGGTTGTATTTCTTTGGTGAACCAAGTGAGTTTGGAGAAGGAATTTATGGGCTCATACAGTGCTATTAAGCTTGAGGTGACCATTTCCCATTCTAGCTCTTGTTCTTCTTCACTTTCTTCTTCCTTTTCTTCCTTTCTTAGCTCTTCTTCTCTCACCTGTTCTTCTTCCTCAATCTCCTTTTCTTGATCCCGCTCACCTTATTGACTAGCCTCAGAAGAGGGCATGGAATGAAAAGGTGGAGGAGTAGGCATTGGAGGGGTCAAATAAGAGGGAATGGGATGCTAGACTGGGGGAGGCATGGGAGCAAGAGGAGGAGTTGGAGCTATTGGGGGATTTGGAAAATGCACAAGCAAATGAATTGGTGGAGGAGTAGGAGTGGGGAGCTGAATATGTGGCTCTTGTAGCAGAGGTCAAGTTTTTGATGGAGGTGGAATTGGAAATTGCGAAGGTGGAGTAGTTGGAACTTGTGGTGGAATTGGAGCAGTGGGAAGTAGAGGAACTAGAACTTTCCGAGGTGGAGAAGTTGAAACTTGCGAGGTAAATGGAGGCTTAGTATCCTTTTCTGAAGTAATCCCAACTGAAGACTCCTAAACTGATTCCTTCTCTAATTCAAATAACTCTCCATTATCTATGTCCACAACCTCTTATGTTGGTCCTTGGAGTACCTATTGAGCTATTTCATTTATGGCCTTCTCGAGAGTTGTGGCTATGAATTGTGTCAGAGGAGATGCAAATGCAAATGGAAGTTGTTGTTCAGCAGAAGGTTCTTCTATAGGAATTTTCTATTCAGATACTTTCTCTTTAAAACCATGAAGACCTTAAAAGTTAGATCTATCAAACTCATCATCCCCCAAGGCATCCCATGGATTGACCTCTTCTGCTTGAATCTCCTCATCAAGATCAATTTGCACTTCTTCTTCTTGAAAATTTTCCCTTCTTTAAGAAGGCTCCTGATCAAGTCCTTTGGTTCAAAGGAACATCATCCTCTTCATCCTCCTCATCTTCTACCATTACTATTTCCAAATGGGGGGATGTAGACAATCTCTTCCTTTTGTAAACATGCCCATGTTCTACGCTAGTAAGCTTGAGTCCAATTACTTTTATCCTTGGTGCCCTCTTTGGTACATTTACTTGCTCCTAGCCATTGGAAGATGGAGCATCAGGTGGAGCTATGCTTCCTTTCATTCTAGTCCTTGGTGGTTTGGTTCTAGGGTTTGACCCATAAGCAGTTGGAAACTCATGCCTATATACCATTTCTGGCCTCTATGGGGATGCTCCCTTGAATTGAGGCATCAATACCTTCTCTCCCCTTTTCTTCTTCTCCTTGGAAGGTTGGGTTGGTTGTTGCTTCATCAACACAAGGTCCATCATGAAAGGATGATCAATCCATTTATTTTTTGTTTTGATGACATGGAAGGCCTTGAAGTTGATGTCATTGTTCTCTTCTTTGTCTACTTCAATATTTAAAATGCCCCTTATATAATTTTTATCTTGTATTTATAAGGGATCCAAAACATCCTCAGTATCTGCATCCCACACCTTTGGTGGGATGTGTAGGATCAAAGCATCTTGAGCCAGTTCTAAGCTCATATGACAATAGTCACATATCCTAACCTTGTAATCATCTGTGCAATTCATCCAGTGATCTTCAAAATGAGGTTCATGTACATAATGCCTCCCCATGATGTGGTTCTATGTACCAATAGGATTGAATCTAGTCCTTATTAGATTAATGTGTTGTAGGGGGCACTCATCCCATTCAAAGGAAAAATATTTTCAAACCTTCATATCTTGCATGGAATGGGGACCTATCGAAATAGGAAAGTCCTAATAGTTCTTCTTCTTGTATTTTATGTTCTTATAAGAATCAAAGAGCTATCTGGCCATCTCCAGTAGAATAACCCTGTCAGAAGGATACCTTGGCAACTTCTTGGGAATCAGAGTACTCCCAACCACCCTGATGTATGTGAAAGTTTTGAATTGGATGTAATAAGACCCTAGGGCTTTTACCTTTGATGTAGCTTCTCCCGATAGCCTTTTAGCATAATCACCCTCTATGGATTAGATGATTGCAAAAATGAAGGCATCATTGACAATTCTAAATTCTGAGCTATCCTCCCCAAGGTGCTCCTTCCTCACCAGCTAAGGGTATATTGTAAACGGCCAAGCATTGGGCCTACCCATAGCACCAACCTTAATAAGCCTTAGATACACTACCTTGGCAGCCATCAAGTACATGACATGGGAAGTCATGTAAAAATGAGGATCATTCTTCACGAAGGTCAGTTTCTTATCTAGATTGTCACTGAGGATTGTAGCCCAATCAAGCCTCGCTTTCCTCCCCTTTATTTTCTCAATCAACAAGATCATCCAAGCCTCAAGTTGGATAGATTTCTTAAGGTCGTACACCATGTTGATCATTGTTACATCGACCTGGATGTCCTCTTTTAAGTATCGCCTTCTCATGTCTATTTTTTCTATCTTGTTATTGGGTAGGGGTTGCACTAGGTATTCATTATTAACAATCTCATAGGACACCTGAATATCTTTTTTGAAGAAGCTCATGCCCTTATCCATAGAGAATCTATAAAACCTATCTATCCCCTTGGGTAGGTGGAAGACATCTTTGATATTTTTGGGCCTCAGGTCCAGGAAACCTCTCTCATTGTGTTCTTCACCAACCTCTCATCTGGTATGTAATGACACTCTATCATAACAATGAGATCTGAAGAGAGGATAAACACATGATGTGTCATTGCGTTCACTAGACTGGAATACACTAATGAAGTGCAGTCCTCAGATCATCCCACTGGTTGGGCACACTTCACCAGGTACTCATTCTTGATGACATTTCCTATGTCATTATCAGTGATCTCACTATGAATATTCCCCACCTTTAATAGTGCATGGTACCCTTTGAACTAGTACTTCATGGATAGTGAATTAACCTTCTCGGACATTCTACAAAAGAGACATGAATTAGTAACGATTGTAAGAGTCAATCATTTCATTATGAACAATAAATGAGAGAAAAACCCATGAATAAATCAAATCCCATAAGTCTAAAGCATTCAAAGGCTCAAAAGGAAGCTTTTGGAGACTCGGAGGTTTAGACTCTGACATAACTATTGCACTCTAAAAGGTCAAAATGGAAAAAATTAGTGTCTTAACACTACTCCTTCAAGGTTTCAGAGATGTGAAATGTAGTACACATCCAAAAGTATGAAATGGCAAAAAATGGGCACTTTATTTTGTGTTGGTTTGGGGTTTCGGGACTTTGGAGAGTGAAAAGGTTTGTCCTTATCGGTGTCTAAAACGCTGAAAATGTGAAGTCAAAGGTGAAGACTTGGTTTTTCTATGAGTAATTTGGTGGTTGGTGCTAGATTTCAGGTCTTCAAAGAGAAAAGACATGCCTCTAGTGTCAGTGTCAAAAACACCAAAAGTGTGAAAGTTGGGGGGTTTAGAGTTGGGTTTTTGGCTGATGGCTTTGGGACATTGGAGTCCAAAACTCCAAAAAAAACTAGGGCTGACCGAGAGCTAAGGGGAAAAACCCTCACGCAATCTCCAAACTAACTCTGAGGAGAGATCGACCATGAGCCCATCTCAAAAGGACCCAAAGGGGAAAATCTGAGGTCCTTGGGGGACTGACAGACCTGAAGAACAAAAATAAAACCCTAAATAGACCTGTGAAACCATAAAAAGCACTAAAAAACACAAAAACCCTAACAACAAACCGAAATGAGAGAGGAAAAGAAATCCCTACCTCAAGGATACGCAAAGAAATCATGAAGGAAGCAAAGAAGTAGAGATCTAAATGTTGATAAGCACTAGAAAGCCAAAAGATAGAAATAGCTCTGAAAATGCAAAGCTGAAAAATGAACAAGTGACCAAAAAGGTCACCAGTGCTTTAAATAGGTTACGAGGGGAGGATGATGTCAGTCACCTTCCCTTCCTTCAGTATTTTAGAGCTTGAGGGTTTCGGAGGTTCGAAAGACAACAAATCTTTGATTGTCTAAAAGTGTGAAGGTCTGAACTCCTTTGGGGGAGTTGGACTTTCGAAGCTCTGAGTATTTGACAAGGCTGAAAGGCTAAAAACAAATAGCTTCTACTCCTAAGGTGAAATCATACGTTCAGAGTTATGGTATCATCAGAGGTGCGAAAGTGTGAAAGTTCAATTTTCTCCTGAAGGAAAGATTCTAGTAGGGGAAAGACAACATGCAGATAAAAGAGGGAGCCCAATGGGCACAAACAAGAAAAAAGGAAGGGTGCCCACTTGGCCAAGTGGCCTAAAGGGGAGTGTGGTTGTGGGACCACAACAAATAGCCCCGACAAAAAGAGAAATGAATGACCAAGGAATTTCTCAATCACCAAACTCTTAAAGAAAATCCTATCTTGCAATAAACTGGGAACAAAAGTCAATATTTGTGGTAGTAATCTTCCTATTGTAATCACCTAAATATGGTCACCTAGACTATTAGCCCCTTTTGCTAAAATTATCAATTGCTTATTCTTGGTCAAATCCTAGTTCTATCATTTATTTGATTATTTTCTATGGGTTAACCATCTTATCCTAAAATCTTTATTTATTTAAAAAGAATTTCCTCCCCTTTTAATAAATAAAAAGCCCCCCACTTTTCCTCTTATCCTAAGTTGCACAAATAAAGCATTATTCCTATTTTATAAAAAGGAGAAAAGACACTTTTTGTCTCATATGGACACAAAAGTCAACTCTTATTTTCTCATTGGAGGATACTTGTGCACATGGATTGCTCCTCTTTGATGCTCCACCACTGATTAAATATTTTGCCTCTTAATCTCCATGGTCCATTCCTTCTCATTTCTTATAAAAGGAGAGCTCTCTTCTCATTCTTAGATCCATCTTTTGAATACTAATGTTATGCTGTAGGTTTTCTAGGTGATTTTGGAGCTTTGGAGATTTGGAGCATTCTTAGCATTTACATTCCATCTTAGTTTCATTCTTGCATTCCTAGCTTAGCTTCATATTTATGCTTTATTAGCTTAGTCTCTTTTATGCCATAGATTAACTCACATAGTCTAAATAGGAAG
The DNA here is from genome assembly GCA_027943335.1 of Chamaecyparis obtusa. Taxonomy (NCBI): domain Eukaryota; kingdom Viridiplantae; phylum Streptophyta; class Pinopsida; order Cupressales; family Cupressaceae; genus Chamaecyparis; species Chamaecyparis obtusa. The sequence goes on along the minus strand of BSBK01001179.1, from coordinate 1,963,909 downwards.
GATTTGTAACACTTGTTCTTTCTTTTCATAGCTTAGTTGCATTGTTCTTTCATTTCCATAGCTTAGTTTGCATCTTCATTCTTAGTGTAGTTGCATTACATTTCGTTTGGATTTCTTGAGGATATTGGCATTCTTGCCCTTGTCTTCTTTGGAATCTCCCATTGCATGGTTTACTAGCAAGGTCATAGGCTTAAATAGCTCTAGTTGAGAACACACTTAATTTCCTTGCACTCCATGCCTAGGGAGCTCTAGGTCGATTTTCAAGGTCTCCCATTCATGGATTCCTTTGGAAGAAAAGACTTAGAGAAGTGCACATCTTAGTGTGTACATTTTTGGCGCCCACCGTGGGGCAGAACAGCTCTGTTTTGTCCTTCTTTTTATGCATTTTTGCACTTTTTTTTCATCACTTTTAGCTTACTATTTTCGGCAGATTTTTATTTTTTTATGGAAGATTATCGTACGATACTTCACCAGTGTCGTGCGATACTTTTTCCTATACTGGTGCAATACTTTACGAGTTAAAGTATCATGCTCTGTGAGAGATTCTGTTGCACTGTTCAGAACATTCTATCACTTGTAGGTATAGTGAAGTGTCACCCAGAAAGATAATACCCCCCCGGTATACTATAAAGTATCGTGTGATATTTCTAGTGACTATACTATCACCTGTACCTGACAGTAAGTTGTTTCTTGGTTCTTTTTTGTCAGGTTTTGATCTGATTAGCTTGCTGGTTTAGTTTGTTGTGGTTAGACAGATTTAATTTGCAGATTTCATTTGGATTTTTGTTTTGCTAACCATTCTGGGGCTAACAAGTTGTGCTTGTAGGTGCCTTCATTGCTTGAAAAATTTGCTAAAAATATCGCATGTCAAAGCTTCAAAGGAAAAAGGGCTACTAATTGTTTTTTACAGGGCTGCCCAACACCTAAAAACAACCAATTGCTTGTTTATTTACTTTTCTTTTAAGTGCGGCATATACTAGTTGTCTCATTTCTTAGACATTTAAGATCTTGTTGTAGGAGTCTTTTGGTGGTAGGAAATTATGCTCTTCACCCTTGTGGTGAAATATAAATCCTGACCCACTTTTAGACTTTAAAAACAAGAGGGTAATTGAACTCTTTGTTTGGTGTGTTTGGGGGATATTCTTGAGCTAGGAGATTATGCTCTTCACCCTTGAGGTGAAATAGAAATCCTGACACTCAAAAGTCAATCCACTCTTTGTTTGGCATTAGGATCCTTTAGTGGGCCTTCTCTTGAGCAATCAAGAGGAATGACCCAAGTGGGGACAAGCTAATACCGAGCTATTCCAACCCATTATAATCTCAAGGCTATCAAGGACACAAAACCTTGGTAGACGTAGTGCTTGTCTTCGCTTGATGTGAGTACTTGTGGGATTGTGACCATGAGGAAAGTGTTGAGCCAGAATGCTTAAGGTACTCTTGTGGTTGCGAGGTCCTAGTCCTTTTTGAGGAGCAAGAGGGGTACTATGAATGGAAGCCCTTACTAAGAACCATAGGTAGAGGCCACCCTTTTTTTCCACTTAGCTTCTTGGTGCAAGAATTGATCCAAGTGGAATAACCCGGATCACCCCAAGACTACTCACCATCTATGTTCCTTTGGTTGTGCCATTGGCACTTCCACGACAAAGCCAACATCTATTGTGGGAAACCACTTTGTGTGAGGCAATGGAACATCAAGTGTGGGCCAAGTTGATAAGTATTGATCCTTTTTCCTTCTAGGCTAGCAAGTTCTTGAACTATTCTCGTTGTTATGTACCCGTGCAAACGTTCTTGAACATACAAACATCGCGGTAGTGCTCATAGAAGTTTTCATTTTGATATCCCAATTGCTTGTCTTGGCAAGGTTGCTTTTTCTCTTGCACAAGTGTTTGATGACATGTTCCATCCCCTACTATTTGCAAACCTTCCTAAATATTGTTGTCACTGTGTTTGAAATTGACAAATTATCCATTCGATCGCAAAATTGACAAAAATACCTTCAAAAATTGAGATTTTTTATGTTCACTGGTCAAGAGTCGTACGACACTGAAAACAATTGCATGTTGTTTCAAGTTTTATCATGCAATATTTTGTCCTTGGTTTTGTATCGCCCTACTTGCCTGGATTCTATTGCCCCAGCTGCCTGGAAAGTATCACTCGGTCTCTATCAGAACTATCGCCTGGTTATATTTTGTCACCCTATTTGCCTGAAAACTATCACCTAGAATATTTTTGTTGTCTCATTACTGCCAAATTTGAAATCTCATTTTTTGAGTGTCTCTTCCTGTTCTTACTCAACCCTAGTCTATTATCTGCATGTTTAAGTCTATTTTAGACTGAGAAAATGAGTTAAAACTATTGGATTTGAGTTTCCCAAATGCTACTTTTGATCACTTGTCACATTACAATTACCTCTCTAGCTACTTGCTAATTGAGCTTCTTGATCATATCTCAGCTTGAATCAATTGATTTTTGTAAGTTCTTGAGCACTTTTGACTAGCCATCTTTGTTGTTCTATCTTGACAAGTGATCTTCTTTGGCTTTGTTTATCTCAATATCTGAAAAACTTTGTCCCATTTTATTAGTCAACCAACATTCCTTTTTCATGCTAGTTTCAACTCAGTCTCAATTCAAGAAAGGGAGTCACCCTCCATTCAACTATACATAGTTACCTTCACCCACAAGATGCTCATGAGCACCAGTTAGTAATGACAGTTCTAGTCCTAACCAATCTGAAGATTATAAGGTCACCCCGTAGTACAAAGGAGGCTTCCTCTTTTCTGCATTCAAGACCTCCAAAAGCACAGATAGTGTCTCACAAACTTTGACTGAACAAGAAAAGTTCAGCCGTTTGCAAGAACATTTTGAGCATAAGGACAACCAAGCACATTTAGACAAAATGGATGCCACTAGGTGCATGGCTATGAAGGGGATGTCTCAAGAACAACCTGAGATTAGTGGCTACAAATATAGACCCCCTCCTTTTGGTACTTTGGGTAACTATGGCAACAACACACCACCAAGATCTCCTCCAAGATGAAATTTTGTTGCTCCCTCTTCACCTCCTAGACCTCCTCCCTCTCAACATGAGGAAGAGGATAATGATGAGATTTCTAGTGAAGATCTTGTGAGATTTGAACAAGATGAAGCATCCCAACATATGATGCTTAAACTTTTAGAGTGAAATGGGGATCAATACTTTCAATACATGACTTCTACGGGATACAAGCTCCCTCCTAGCTATGATGTACAATAGATTGTTCAAGAAATAGTACCAACTAAATTGGAAATCCTTAGGGATGAATTGTAATGAACCAATCAACATCTTGCTCAACTTGCAATAGAAAAAGAACCTCCAAAGGTTTCTTTCGTAGAATCTATTTGTGCTCTTCCTTTTGACAGGAGTCTATACATGGTCCCATTTCCTAGGGATATTGAGGTTCCCAAGTACGACAATTATGATGGAAATGGTGACCCCCATGACCATGTGTGTCACTTTTACGCTCTTAGCATGGACTTCCTTCATGAGGACACATTTCTTTTGTGATTGTTCCCTAGAAGTTTGAGAGGACAAGCTCTAGAATGGTTTGCAAAGTTGACACCACCTCTTAAAAATTTTGATGAGTTGGTTAGATTCTTCACCTAGCATTACTCATACAACATCCAATAGCCTATCACCATGATAGATCTCAGTGCTCTAAAGCAAAATCAAGGTGAGCTATTTGCCACTTACTTACAATGTTGGAGGTCATTGTATTCTTGATATCCTTGAAAACTAGATGAAAGAGAAAAGATTGACATTTTTGTCAACACTCTTGTGCCAGAACTGTATTATGATCTAAGGAAACAACTATTCTCCTCTTTCAATGACATGGTTGAAAGTGCATATCAAATTGAAGATGTGGCCATAAGAAAAGGGGATATTGTTATTAATAAAGATACTAGGGGCAATGCCAAGGACAAAGGAAAACCTTGGAATAAAAACAAGTATGTTGTTAATGATGGTGTTGTGGATGTCCCAAAAGCCAAAGAACCAGCTTTCAACCTCTCTAATGCTATATGTATAGAAAAACAACAAAAGGCTGCCAATGCTCATAGTGCTCCTAAGCCTCAACATGTAGACAAGCCAAAAAAGACATATCAACGACGAGTCTACACTAAGTTGGCTGAACCATATGATGTGATTCTTAAGACTCTAGTTGCCAACAAGTATCTTACATTTCTTGACAATTCTCATCCCTACGATCTGCCAGTTAAGCCTAATTGGTGGAGAGAAGATCATTTCTACCATTATCACAGGAATAAAGGACATAAGACAGATAATTGTTTTAAGCTTAAAGATGCCATTCAAGATCTTATTGATGGAGGCATAGTGCTCATAGATGGCTTAGTTAAAAATTGTGATCACAAAGCTTTCAAGACTCCTCTACCTAAGTATGAGAAAGAAGAATCCTCTCAAGAAAATAAGAAGAATCATGATGCGAAGATCAACTATACATATGCTCTTGATTCACTTGTGATCAATATGATAGAGCCTATTGAGAGTGTTCTTATGGTGAGATCTCAAGATGATAATAATTCCAATCATGATATGCCAAAGTTGGTCTTGCAAACACTGAGTGGTTCGTCTTCCCAAAGTGAGACACTAAATGTTGTTACTAGGGGCAAGCCAAAATTATCCTTAAAACCGCACATGATCCCAAGCAAGATTCTTCTTCCAAACAAGTGGTTCCTTTAGTTTTGTCTAGCTATGACCTTGTTCACTAATTACAATGGACACCTGCTCAAATATCCATTTTTGAGTTGCTTGAGCTATCCCCTTTGCATAAAGAGATCCTTGAGAAAGCTCTTCGTACAAAAAATGTTCCCAATGATATTGATCCAAATAGATTCCAGGCTATGGTCAATCACATTGCATCTCCCCACTACCTATCCTTTTCTGTAGAAGATGACACATCTCTTAGTCACCCCCATAATCTAGCTTTACATATTGAAGTTCTCGTCTACCATACCCTAGTCCATCGAGTCCTAATAGACAATGGTGTTGGGTTAAATATTGTTTCTTTCCATGTGGTACAATAGTTAGGATTTTTTGAATTAGCCATGGATCCTAGGTGAAATATTACCATAAAAGCATATGATGAAGTGGAAAGATCTTCCAAAGGTCTTATTGTGCTACCTATCCGAGTAGGCCTTGTCATGAAAGATATTGTCTTCCAAGTGTTGGACATCCCACTTGCATACAACATTCTTCTAGGTCAACCTTGGATCCATGAAATGCAAGCAGTCCCTTCCACTTATCATTAGTGTGTCAAGTTTCCACATAATGGAGTTGAGATTGTGATTCTTGGGGATAATGCTATTGCTATCAATAATCTAACTGTTGTTGAGATGTTTTTTCCTCACAACAAACCCTCTCATGATCATAATGTGTCCCTTATTGCTACTGAGCAAAAACTAAAGATGATGAGTATTGGTATGGGAGAATACACATTGGACTCTATTTCCACTAAGCCTACTTCACCTAAGTCCTATGGTAGACCTTCAGAGAAGACAAAGCCTTCTGCTTCTACTATGATAGTTTTTGGTACATTTGTCCAGTCATCTGTGCCCTTAGAGGCTGAAAAAGAAGAACAAGTTGTTAGGGAGTGGATTTATAGAGAGGAAGAAGACACTACGACAGTTGCTACTCCCATTTCCCCTAAGCTCTATGGTAAAGGCTATAAATTTCTACAGCAAATGGGCTATCAAGGTTACAGACCTTTAAATAACAATGGGCATGCTCTAATTGAACCTTTGAGTCATACTAATGGCCAATCTTCTAAAGATACCATAGGACTAGGATATGGTGTTGACAATGACATCCTTGAATGTTCTAGAAATATTCTTGTGCTTAGTGACTCAGATACAGATGACAAGGAATCACCACTATGCACTATGGCCCAAATGGAAGACTGTCTTCCTTCTACCTCACTTCTTTGGGGAGGAGAATGCATGCCTACTGATGATACAGCTGAAGCCTCCACATCTAGAAATTTTGTGCCTCATGAGTCATTGAGCTTTGATAGAAAGAGGAGATCTCACACATAATGACATGAATACCTCTACTTCTAGGCATTCTAAGCCTTTTTGGTGGAAACATCCCAGCAGAAGTTCCACAACTGATTCAAATGAATACGAATGGGACACTCCCTCAAATGGATCTTCTATCATAGATATGGATGTTGATGTGATTCATACCTATAGTGACCAACCCAACGTAGTTGATGAGTCGCACGTAGGGTCTGACGAGTTCAATCCATGTATTGCTTTAATGGACTATGCTGGTCCTTCCATGACAAATTTAGATCTTGACACTTTTGGAGCCTACCCTATAGGCTCGACTTCTATTGTCACTAGAGATGATATTCCCCTCATCAATTACCTTGAACCAATCATTTCTCTTTCCCTCATACACTCAGATCTCATAGATTGGTCTGCCCAAGATCAAAGACCTATATTGCCTTCTTTTCAAAATGACTATGAGATCGCCTGCTACCTCAATGCCATTGAACCTGTTACTTCTTCCACCAATGAACCAGCAACAAACATGACTGAATCAGATATCAAGTACCTTAGTCATAAAATTAAAAGAAAAAAACAATGGTCGAATGGCAAAAACCACATTGTGGCGGTGTCCGAACCTCAAAATAGTAAAAATAAAGATGTATCTAAGGGTGAAAACCTCGCTGAGGCACTCGAGGATGAGGTACTTGGTAGTCTACCAAGCTATTTTCAAGAAAGGTCTTCAGTTCTCATAGAACCTACACAACCCATCAACTTGGGGATAGAAGAATCTCCTAAAATCATACATGTGGCTCAATCTCTCTTAGCAGAAGAAAAAGAACAATTTGTTACATTCTTTCAAGAGAAAAAGATCAATTTTTCCTGGACATACTCAGACATGCCAGGTTTAGATATTGAACTTATTATGCATCATCTCTCTATTGCTCCATAGGTAAAACCTGTCAAACAAAAATTGAGAAAGATGCATCCACATGTAGCATTACTAGTTAAGGCTAAACTTGAGAAGCTCCTAAAAGCCAACTTCATGAGAGCGATTGACTACACTGAGTGGATTTCCAACATTGTTCCTGTTTCCAAACATGAAAAGTCCATTCGTGTATGCACTAATTTTTGAGATCTAAATAAAGCATGCCCTAAGGATGATTTTCTACCTCCAAATATTAACATGATAGTGGACATGACGGCGGGCTATGAAATGTACTCCCTTATGGATGGCTTCTCTGAATATAACCAGATTAAGATCACCCCTAAGGACCAAGAGAAGACAACCTTCACATGTGCATGGGGTACCTTTTACTAGAATGTCATGCCATTCAGGCTTAAAAATGTTGGTGCAACCTATCAAAGAGCCATGACTACCATCTTTCATGATATGATGCACAAAAACATGGAGGACTATGTTGATGACACGCTTGCCAAATCACAACAATGAAGCACTCATTTATCTAATTTGAGTTTGATATTAGATCATATGGAATGATTTCAACTTGGATTAAATCCAAAAAAATGTGCTTTTGGTGTCACTTCTGGGAAACTGCTAGGATACATAATATCAGCAAAGGAATAGAAGTAGACCCAGAAAAGGTGCAAGCTATCATGGAAATGCCACCTCCTCGTAACATCAAACAATTAAGGAGTCTCCAAGGCCATCTCCAATCTATCAGGTGGTTCATTTCTCAGCTAGCTGAAAGAGCTCAACCATTCAATCAAAATTTGCATAAGGGAGCTACTTGTATATGGAATGAGGAGTGTTAAAAGAATCTGGACCAGCTCAAGAATTACCTAGCACAACCTCCTATCCTTATGCCACCTATCCAAGGGAAACCCTTGATATTGTACATTTCTACTACAACAAATTCTTTAGGGGCTCTTCTTGCACAACATGATGATATAAGAAAAGAGCGAGCTATATATTATATCAGTCGCACTTTGGTTGCTTATGAACTCAACTACACCAGTATTGAAAAGGCTTGTTTAGCTATGGTGTTTGTGTCTCAAAAACTCAGACATTATATGCTTGCACATACTACACAGCTGGTTGCTAAAATTGATCCTTTAAAATATCTCCTAAGTAAAGTTGCGCTTACTGGGCGCCTTGCCAAGTGGATGTTGATTCTTTCAGAATTTGACATTCAATATATTGAGAGAAAAGCTATTAAAGGGAAAGCAATTGCGGATCAATTGGTTGAGTTTCCTATGATTGATAATGCTCCTCTTCAGATAGATTTCCCAAATGCCTCGATCATGAATATCACAGGGCATACATGGAAAAAAAATTTTGATGGTTCTCACACACAAAATGGTGCCGGTGTTGGAATCCTATTTGTTACCCCTCATGGATACACCATTCCTAAATCATACAAGCTTCTCTTTCCATGCACCAATAACATAGCTGAATATGAAGCCTTGCTGAATGGTGTTAAGCTTGCCCTTGAATGGAGGATTTTTGAGTTGCATATTTTTGGAGATTCTCAACTTGTCATAAACCAAGTAAATGATGAGTACCAAACCAAAGATGAAAAGTTGGTTCCCTACAAGAGGATAATAGACTCACTCAGGAATTATTTTACATCTATCACATTCCAACAAATTCCTAGAGCTGAGAACAAGGCTGCCGATGCCATGGCTACTTTGGCATCCATTCTAAAACTGGAAGAGCATGAACCACAGTTTGAGTTCCTAGTGGAAGAATTGCACTACCCTACCTACAATTCCCCTAATGATCATGTCATTTACACTTTGGTCGGTCATGACTCCTCCCGCTATGCTACCATCTTTTTCTATCTCCAAGATCAAGTTATCCCTGAAAATCTAACATGCAATGAGAAGCATCAACTCATCCATAATGTCTCACACTTTACCCTCATCTCTGGTGACTTGTATAGGAAGGGTCTAGACAGAACTCTCCTTAGGTGTCTGGAAATAGAGGAGTCAGAAAAGGTGCTAGCTAAAGTTCATGATGTCATATGTGGGTCACACTCTAACGGTCTTGCACTCACTCAAAAATTTCTTAGGGCTGGCTACTATTGGCCTACTATGCAAGCTGATACTATTCGATATGCCAAGTCTTGCAAAAAATGTCAACTACATGGGAATCTCATTCATGCTCCTGGACGTGAGCTCATTCTCTCTATTACTTACTGGCCATTTCAGCAATGGGCCTTTGACTTGGTAGGCAAGATTTGTCCTAGTTCATCAAGTGGGCACAAGTTCATCATTACAACTACTGAATATTTCACCAAATGGGTTGAGGCTATCCCACTATCTGAAGCTATAGGCAAACATGTTGCCCTATTTATTTTGAATCACATCATTTGCCGCTATGCTATTCCTTCTTCCATAGTCACAGATAATGGTGGCCAGTTTAAAAACAAAGACCTAAAGCACTTGTGCAAAAAGTTCAAAATCAAACAACATTGGTCTTCTTTTTACTACCCTCAAGGGAATGGCCAAGCTGAGGCCTCAAACAAAACATTGCTGAAAATTCTCCACAGAACAGTGCACAAATCAGGCAAGGATTGGCATCTGCAGATCAATCCTGTGCTATGGGCTTACAGGACTTCTATTCGCACTCCTACAGGTGCAACACCCTTTTCCTTGGTCTATGATTATGAGGTTGTCTTACCATTAGAGGTTGAAATACCTTCACTAAGAGTCTCTCTCCATGGTTTGATTACTAATGAAGACCAAAGGGCCATGAGAGTGCATGAGCTTACCACATTGGAAGAATGCCGCAAGGCTGCTTTTGATCATATGTGCACCTATCAAAAGAGAATGTCTACTGCTTACAATAAGAAAGTTCATCCTAGAGAGTTCCAAGTGGGTGAACTAGTTCTCAGAGAAAATCCCAAAAATCAGCAAAATAGGGAGCAAAAAGACAAGTTTGAGCCAAATTGGTTAGGGCCTTACATCATCACAATAGTATATGGGTTTGGAGCCTATCAGTTATCTACACCTGAGGGAGAAGATCTTACTGAGCCTATCAATGTTCTACATCTGAAAAAGTTATATGCCTAAGGTTCTTGAGCTCTTTTGTACATATTCTTTATTGATCCTGAAAAAAAAATCTCAAAAAAATTCATATATGATGTTGAAAAAATCTTTAAAAGCATAAAAAGTACTAAAAAAATGAGCATCCTAGTGAAAACCTAGCAATAGGTGCTTTGATGTTTCACCAAAAAAATCAAAAAGTCAAAAAATTCAAAAAAATCGAAAAAGTGCCTTGGTGAAAACCTGGAAATAGGCGCCTTGGTAGCAAAAATACAAAAAAATTGAAAAAAGTCTCGAAAAAATCTATCAAGTGGTTAAAACCTGGAAATAGGCACTGCTTGAGACCCTTGCACCTATGTTTATTAGTCTTGCATGGCTCTGCTTCGCTCCACTTCTCGCTTTGCCTCTCCTAGCCTGGAATTGACTCTTATCTTAGTCTAGGGGGGCATCTGTTGTTTTAAGCCTATCTCAGGTCTCTTTGTGCGTTCAGGTTTCTTGGGCCACTTGGTTTCAATGATGTTTTTCAACACCACCCCAACTATGTTTTTCAACACTACCATAGCATCAAGTGTTTTTCAAAACTTATCAGATGTTTACCCGTAGTCCAGAATGATGTGATATTTCCACTAGCAGAGGTGGTACTCAAAGATTGACTCTATGACCTACACACACACACACTTAAACCACTTGACTTGCTGGAATTTCCTTTTTTGTGTGCTGTCTATGATGATTTCTTTGCTGATTATTCTCTCCCCAATAGTTTTCAATGATGCATAGCTAGAAGACTGGGGGCATGAGGATATGTTTTATTTCTTTCTCTACTTGTGGATATATTTTGTGGGTCTTAATTGTCATTTGCATTTTTGCTGGTTCTACTTGACAATAGGACTTACAAGGTATTGTCCTTGACTGTTTGTGCAAGTGCATACTTATAGTCATCTTGACTTTCCTTATGTCTTGATGCCAGTATAATCTTGCTATACTAAACTTAGGTAATCTCATTGCACTAGTCATCTTGACTTATATGTCTCTGGTGCTTAGGTGGGATTCCCACATATCTATCTGATATAGATCATATTCAGATTCACATAGTCATACTAGTGTGCATTGTATGATCTTACGACGCTACCAATAAAGCTTGATGATGAATATTAGAGTCTAAAAGCTTTGTGACCTTGCAAGTAAACCACTTTTCATAGTAGCTTGCATTTTTAGGTTCATGTTAGTTAGTTTTGCATTTTTGCATATGGAGAGAGCTCTCCTTTTCATCTTTCATGGACCTGTCAGTCAACTATGCTCACCTTTTCTTTTCTTGATCATGTCTTTCATTCCTTGTCTTTCACATCATGACCTATTCCTGTCATCACAAGGAGTTAACCTCATCATCATATCTATATCCTAAAAGAGATCATTTTCAGAAACACGAGTCTATATCATACACATGAGAATTAAACATACATCTATGAGAGATAATATACATGAGCATTTATAGCATACATTTTGAGCAATATGACAAGACAATATAAAAACTGATACATCCCTCACAAGTGAGACACATACACAAGATATATCGAATATCCAATAAATCTCATATATATGTAAGAATGTCATGATACAATATACACAATATGGGATCCCAAAATCTGGATCAAAGTCTCATGATATGTAAAAACATCTAAACACCCTAAACCTAGGACTCACTACCACCATCATGTGGTGCTAGTGGTGGAGGAGGCGGTGCCATATCTGGTACCATATTAGATCTCCCAGCAATAACGGAGTAGGGTGGTGCTCTCTGACCCTATGGCATAGCCTGAATATAGAGACCATGGTAGTACACTGCTTGTGCTACCTCTCTCCATGACTCTGTTGTAGCGACCTATATGGCCCTATCTCACCACTTGAGCTTGACTCTCATATTTGTTAGCTACTGCTCCCTAACTGCTATGGTGATGTGTAAATGCTACATCTCCATCTCCAGAGCCTGGATCCTAGCTCTCAAGTCCTCTCCTCCTGTAGGTTGATCCTACCTAACCTAGTGAGTTGGTCTCCCCCATCATCACCCTCATCAGCTGAACCCTATCCCTGTGGCTATTTTTGGCCACCTGATCATGAGCTCTAAACGGTCTCTCTCCCTCTCCCCCTCCCTCCTCCATCTCCTCCATCTCCTCCATCCCCATCATCTCCCTTGTCTCCCTGAGCCGTTGGTTGCGCATCAGGCACAGTGAACCTCAAAAATGGAGCTCATCACCGCTCTGCTCTATAGGCTGCATCAGCCCCCGCATCTGCCATGTCCGAGAGATAGTCCCATGGCTCTTTCCATATGGTTTTTGTATCCTATACTACCTACTGGTAATCTAGCATCGGCAGCCAGCCCTGACCCTCCTCATCCCTAGCTTGGGTGTATGTAGTCATCTTTGTCGACACTCTCTGCTGCCGCCCAAACTGCCTCCATACCCAAGTGATAAAAAATGACTCCATGATTTTTGGGTGTCAGCCTACTAGTGGTCGAATGCATAGCATGTAACTCACCTCATCCTCTGCATCACCACACACCTCCACAACCCTATATGGCCTCCACTAGAATGAAGTCAGCTCATCCAGTATCCTCCTATAATATATCACATCCCCACTATGAGGCTGTGATAATAATCCTGCATATTTATAGATAAAGGGATGTCTCCTCTCCCTCAGCTGAACTCGTGGATGTACTAGAGTGATGTGCTCCCATGCCCACACCTATGCTAGAATAGCACCACATGCCCATGTCCTACTATCACGTTAGATGATCTCATGCAGCTCATGATACATATCTGCTAGGATCATCGGGCCCCATGCCATCCATCGTGGATGTGCCACCAGATCCACTAAAAATTTGCCCCACCTCAGTGAAAAACCCTTCTGACTCCTGTCGATGATAAGGGCCTGTGCAATAATAGAAGCAACAATACATAGCACTGGGAAGTCCTTGCCAAAGTCACTCATCAATCGATCCCAGGTGATGTGTCTGTCTATAATTGTAACATCCTAAAGCATGCCTTGGATGGCCTATCATCCCTCGGTAGGATCCTGATCGTAGTATACCTATGCCAACAAACAATCATGTCAGTTTCTATTATATGGAAACTTTACATCTATGACCATCTATGAACATGATTATACTTACAGGATTGCCATGGCTAGGCACTCAGAGAATTTGATAGACATCCTCCAAAGTGATCGATGCCTCTCCAGTAGGCAGATGGAAGGTGTTGTGCTTGCTATGCCATCTCTCGGCTAGTGCAGTCAACAACCCATGATCAGCTCTAATATAGGGCAACTTCAGCAAGTAGCCAAAGCCCATCACCCTCAAGTTTGCCTGACTTTGATCATCCAGATCTCGGACATATCGTAGCCTAGTAACCTTCAGCACTCTAATCAATAGTGTTGAAATGAACTCTTGCAAATCACCAATCCAAAGCTAGATGTTGGAACATATCATGATGGATGTCTAAAATTAGTACAATGCATCTTAAAAAAGCAAACATTGTCTAGACCCATGTCATTTTGCTCAAAAACACTAAAACATGTCAAATTTTTCAACTGGGCGATATTGTTTGTTGATAAAGTGTCGTACGATACTTCTTCCTATAGCAGTGTGATAGTATCTTGAAGTGTGATACTTTTCCTAGCATCTCATGACATTTCATCTGGTATCGTGCGATACTAGACTTAATGCCGGTGCGATACTATGTTGACCCACGAAGTATCACACAACATTTTCCCTCAAAGGGTGTGATACTTGTGAAAGATCATACGATCTTTCACCCAAATTCAAAAATTTGAACTTTTAAAATTATTAAAAACATGTTTTTAAATGCATTAAATGATCATAATGACTCAAAAGGGCAAGTTTTTCTGAAAACATACTGGGGCAACATACTGTGAAGGTCGGTTGTGCAATCGATCACGCTCAAATTGATGCCTGTGAACCAAGACTGCTACTTCCTGAGCCATTTTCTCTCTCTAAGCTCTTAAGATTCTCAAATCGCTAAAAGACAAATGATTTTGAAAATGACCTTTTTACCCCTTTTATAGCATTTTGACTTTTTGACCTAATTTTCAAAACACCTCAGAATTGTGCAAAAATTGCACCCCTAGCTAATTTCGACGTCCTGGATCCATTTTTAGGATCAAAATTGAAATCTGAGTTCATCTTGATAGTCAAAATCACATTTCAAAACTTTTCCCTTCTTCTACGCAATTAGCTGACCTTTTGAGGCCTAATCCTTCGATCTTCGCTGGGGCATTCTTTCCTTCTTCATTCCTATCTCTCTCACCCTTCTAGTCTTTCATTCACATTTCATTTCATCTCTCTGAGGTCTTCATTGGGGCATATCTACTTGATGGTTATTCCATCGTTCTTCATCTCTTCGATTATGATTTCTAATGATTTGATCATGTTGCTCTTGCTTCTGCCTTCCCTCTACCTGATTTCAATTTCGATCTCGAGGGGGTAGACACATCATATCCTATCAGCTATTCTCTAGAGCATACGCTTGACCATTCCATTTTCTCTGATCGATCTATCTTTGTGCTTGACATGTTAGTTCTCATCTTGAGTCCTAATATTGTCCATCTCTTTCCTAAGTGTTTAGTACTATCGCTACCAGGCTAACCATGCAGGATTTTCTATCTCTCTGCACTTCATTCTTTGGAGTCATATCTCTTTTGCCTTCTTGGCTGATCTATTCTTTGACGTAATGTGTTCCTAGATTGATCACACATTAGTCAAAGAGGGGCAAATGTAATCACCTAAAAATGGTCACCTAGACTATTAGCCCCTTTTGCTAAAATCATCAATTGCTTATTCTTGGTCAAATCCTAGTTTTATCATTTATTCAATTATTTTCTATGGGTTAACCATTTTATCCTAAAATTTTTATTTATTTAAAAGGAATTTCCTCCCCTTTTAATAAATAAAAAGCTCCCCACTTTTCCTCTTATCCTAAGTTGCACAAATAAAGCATTATTCCTATTTTATAAAAAGGAGAAAAGACACTTTTTGTCTCATATGGACACAAAAGTCAACTCTTATTTTCTCATTGGAGGATACTTGTGCACATGGATTGCTCCTCTTTGATGCTCCGCCGTTGATTAAATCTTTTGCCTCTTAATCTCCATGGTCCATTCCTTCTCATTTCTTATAAAAGGAGAGCTCTCTTCTCATTCTTAGATCCATCTTTTGAATACTAATGTTATGCTGCAGGTTTTCTAGGTGATTTTGGAGCTTTGGAGATTTGGAGCATTCTTAGCATTTACATTCCATCTTAGTTTCACTCTTGCATTCCTAGCTTAGCTTCATATTTATGCTTTATTAGCTTAGTCTCTTTTATGCCATAGATTAACTCACATAGTCTAAATATGAAGGATTTGTAACACTTGTTCTTTCTTTTCATAGCTTAGTTGCATTGTTCTTTCATTTCCATAGCTTAGTTTGCATCTTCATTCTTAGTGTAGTTGCATTACATTTCATTTGGATTTCTTGAGGATATTGGCATTCTTGCCCTTGTCTTCTTTGGAATCTCCCATTGCATGGTTTACTAGCAAGGTCATAGGCTTAAATAGCTCTAGTTGAGAACACACTTAATTTCCTTGCACTCCATGCCTAGGGAGCTCTAGGTCAATTTTCAAGGTCTCCCATTCATGGATTCCTTTGGAAGCAAAGACTTAGAGAAGTGCACATCTTAGTGTGTACACCTATCAACACGTGAAGATCTAAAAATATTTCTATCATATCCATTGTGTGAGCGCGTGTGTTGATTTTTTTGATTCCTCATCAAAGGTTCCTTGAATTTATAATTATTCAGAATTAAATCTTCACCCTCAGAAACAGATTGGCAAGAGTCATTTTAACCTTTCTCTATTATTAGTCAGGTGTTGGTTCCCTGTTAGAGGTTTTTAAAGCCACCCTTTCCCTTCTTCTGACAATATTTTTGAAGTTTTAAACTTATTGGAGGGCTCTTTGACTCTCACATATTTTCTTTTGGGTGTGCATCTTCTGATTTGTACTTTTCTTTAGCATGAACTTGAGATATGTTGTTAGGGATGCTTCTTGATTATTCGAACTCCTGATGGTATGTTCCTTCTCTTTTCTTTCTTTTGTAACTTGGGAAATGATTAGGCTGTGCTTCCCAAGCATTGGAGTTCTAGCTCTGCAATTTGTTGATTTTCGTCTTTTGTGTTCCTCCTTTTTTTACTTTTGGCTCTATTCTTTAAGTCAGTATTTTTGGACAAAAAAAGGGTTTTGACCTTCGACTTCTTCTGTGACCATGGGTTCCAATAAATTCCAACTAACATTCTATCCACGAAACCACCAACTTGGAATCACTTAAAATGTGTATTGATGTTGACGATGATCATCTCTAAAGATCAGTTTGATTTCTGAAAAGAAAATTGCTCCACTTCCAATTATTGTATCTGGTTTCTTGCAAGACATAATCTAATCAAAAGCATTGACAAATAAATACCTCTACCTCTTTGCCAAGAACCACATGGTGTGGAACACTTTCTGAAGAAGCATCCCCGACAAATGAAGCCGACTGAAAAAAACAAAAAACAAAAAAAACAAACAAAGACTCTAGACTAAGTAAAAATACAAGGATAGAAAAACTTATTCAGGCTCTAAACTAATGCTTGAGATACTGGCCATTGACAGGAAATGAAACCAGTTCCCCTTCAAGAGAACTAATCTTGAAAATGTTCTCTCCCAAGATTTATGCTATTTGGAATGGGCCCACCCATAGTCGTTAAAATTTGGTGTGGTTGTTTGGCTTCTCTTTCGCTTTATCCCATATTAGGACCAAATCAAAAATTCTAAAGGATTTTATTGTTGCTCTCTTGTCAAACCAAATCTTGATGATAGCTTGATGTTTAGATACATGTTCTAATGCCATGGTTCTTTTCTCTTCTAGGTCCAAAATTTTCATGAGACGAACCTGCACCCTATCCTCACCTTCCACGTATTGGTCCATGAATCTTAGAATTGGTATCTTTAGGTTCATAGGAAAAATAGGTTGCAGTCCATAGACCAATTAGTAAGGGGAAGTTCCCAAAGCACTTTTTATCCTCACTCGGTCAGTCCATAGGGTGTATTTCAAGTGTGTGTGTTAGTCTCAAGGATTTTCATCCAGGAGGTGTTTGATTATGGTTGTTAAGTTCTTATTCATTGATTCTGCAACCCCATTCCCTTGTGGATAATAATTAGATGAAAATTTGATGATTACCTAACTCTTGAATGCCCATTGACTAAGGGACGCAGATAAAAAAGAGGGTGCATTGTCACATACAAGAAAGAAAGGCATACCAAACCATGTAATGATATACTCGTCCAGGAATTTGGTTATTAATTCAGTGGTGCAATTTCTCAAAACTTGGGCTTTCATCCACCACGTGTAGTAGTATATCACTATCAAGATGTACTTGTGTCCTATTGAGGAAGGGGGGTTAGTCATCCCTACAAAATCTAGTCCTCATTGGGTGAATGGATGTACCTCATAGACTAGCTATAGGGGCATAGAAGGATGCCTCTCACGAGTAGCAATGGTTTGGAAAACATGGCAAGAATGCACATGCTCATTTGTATTTTTGAATAGTTTGGGCCAATAATAAACAAATCTCAATATTTGATGTGTAGTAGCCTCAGCAAACTCATGGTCAGTGCCATATTTATCATGGAATTTAGTGAGGACTTGTTCATCTTCTATCCTATCTAAACACCTCAAGTAAATAACATCATAGTTACATTTGTAGAGCTTTCCATTTTTGAGCATGTAAGAGTTTCTTTTAATCTTCAAGGCTCTTCTTTGGGAGCCATTTATCCCTTCAGGACATCGATTATGACGCAAGTAATAAACTATATCTTGGTACCAAACATCAGTTATAATCCTCTCATCGGTATACACTTGGCATACCAAGCCTTGCTCTATTTCAGATATCATTTTGGTGAGGCCTTGACCTCTTACTAGCTTCATAGGTTGAATCTCAATTTCAAACTCCCATAGTATGGCCATCCATTTCCCCCTTTGTTCTCCTAATTCATTTTGCATCAACAAGGATTTGATGACAAGATCAAGAACAATGGTGACCACTTTTCTCTTGAGAATGTAGTGTCTGAACTTTTTAATGGCTTTCACCAGTGCAAAAGATTGTTTATTGAGGTTGGGATACTTAAGTTCAACATTCTTCAAAGTAAAACTCATGAAGGCTATTGATCTCTTGTCTTCTCCATCCCTCTTTTGAGTGAGAATCCCCGCATACGAGTGTTTGGAGGCAAAAGAATAGACCTTGTGCAAGTGCATCAAATACACTAGATAGAAGGTTTTATTATTAAATCCCAAATCAAAATATTATCTACTCTAAAAATAGATAGAAAAGGAAAAAATCCATTTTAAGCCCCAAAAATGAAGTGTGAATTTTTTTTAAGACAACCACATGCTAAAAATCATATATTAGTAACAAAAAACCCTAGATCTAGAAATAAAAAATCATCTGAATGAATATTTTTCATATTGATCATCAAATTATATTTCTCACAATAAGCCAATACCCTTTTAAAATACTTTTAAAGACTTGTTGGAATCCGATATCATTTTGAAGTTCTTCAACTTCTATTGCATGTCTGAAAATTTGATAAACCTAGCTTTCTTCCTTTCTTCATATGTATCCAGGAGAATACCTCAACTTGGCTTTTTTATGCTTCTAATTTTTGGGAATTTATCTTAGTCAATTGCATCACTTTGCAGGTAGTTACGACTATGGTTTTGGAAGATGAGTCATTTTCATAGTTCAATTGTAGAGTTTGGAAATCAGATGCATCATTTAATTGTTAATTGTGTTGTATCACCCTGCACACACAAATAAAATAATGTTAGTAAATAAAAAAGAAGGTGTCAATAAAGAACAGTTGCATATTTTAAACATGCAATTACATCTTAACATCTACACTTGCAATGAACAATCCTACAAATAAGAAGCATAGTAAGCTAGATATTATCAGAAAACATAGAGTAATTATGGCTATTAGAAAGTAGTTTCAATGCTCAATCACATGAATGCAGTGAATAAATAACTAATGCATCGAATGCTCCTATATCTACATAGAAACTAAAAATCAAATAATTAGAAACACCAAGTATTTCACGTTGGGTTCACCATTATGTCGTAGGGGTAACATATTCATAAATCTGGGACAACTAAGTTAGATCTAACCACAAAGATCTAGATTGTTGCAAAAAAGAGTTCTAACATCAAGAGAGAATGAATATATAATTGATCAAATGAAGAAAATCAAATCAAATCATTACAACAATAAAAAAAATATTCCCTTGGCTCTCTCCTTCTCAATGCAATGTGGGCCCTCAGAATTTCTCAATTATGACAACATGAGAACTCAATATTGTGGTTGTAAAATTATGATAATTAAGCCTCATTATATAATTTTGGACTTCAATCAGGGTTGGGTGATTGATCAGATGGCTAGAATTGATTGACTGGATAACTATGCATAATTGAATAGATGATTAATTTGATTGATTAGAAGATTATGACAAATTAGCAGTTAAGTGGTTGCATGATAGGATAGATTGGACAATTAACTCAATTGATTGGAAGTAGACTAGATTGATTGGATAATGAATTGAATTGATTAGGAAGAAGATTGAATTGAATGGAGAGGACTATTAGTCAGTGATAGTTAGAAGAGGTGGAAGTGAAAGAATAATTAACATTAAATAAATTCAAAATTTCATTTAATTGTGCATGTCAGAAATAACTAAATTAAATAATTTATTTATTTTAGAAGAATTAGTTTGCATTGGGAAAATGAAAAATTAAATAAATTGATAATTTATTTAAGTTTAGAAGATGCAGTTAATTAATGGGAATTATCACTTAATTATGGGGATAATAACAATGGGGAATATTTTAATTAAATAATACGATTATTTAATTAAACATAGAGAAAAGGATTAATTAAATAATAACAATATTTAATTAATTTTTAGAAGAATAATTAGAGAAGCTCTGAAGGATATTAATTAGAAATTATATAATTATATAATTAATTAAAACTATTCAATAATAGAATTGGAGGGAAATAATGAATTTGAAATATGAATTAAGAAGAAAGACACAAATTAATTAAATAATAAAATTTATTTAAATATTTAAGATGAAAATTAGTAAAATTATCGCGTGCGGGCGACAAGACAATTTTTCTATGTCTACAATTATCAATCTAAAAGGAGAAAAAAATATGTTAGAATACTTATTCAAGATTATTTTTTTTATAAAAGCAGTAGCCTAACAATGGGTGACCCTTATGGATTGACAACCATAGGGTTGTCAAGGAAACAACGACACAAACAAGTAAGCTAGAAACAAAAGAATGCCACTAACGACACACAGTCAACAAAGAACTTTAGTAGAAATGCTACTTGGGGTACGCAAGGCCAAAAGAGGCTAAGTACAACAATAAAGTTAATTTGTATGTTAAAAATAAATAAATACTAAAACTAAACACTTACAACATCTATACAATGAAATAACATAAAAAAATCACAAATAAACAATATGAAGCGTTTATAAATTAGTTAAAGTGTATGCCCAATTTACTCATAGATTTATGTGGATATCAAATACCCTTGAAAATATTCACCCTCCACTTAGATAAATGATTGAAAGAATTTTAGTAATATCCACGAGATCAGAGCAACCTACAAGACCCAAGAGTAGGACACATTCCCTCCTAGAAATAGGGTACTAAAGGTTTATAGTGTTTGAAATCTCCTCTCGAGATCGTTTTGCCTAGTCTAGCCTCCTCAAACAAGGTGCTTAAATTGTCAATTTTCAAGGTGTCCTCATAACTAGTGTAAATGTCACTATCTATTGAGCATGCCATGATGAAATGCCATTTTTTCTCCACCACTTCCTTGTTGCAAAATAGACATATTTGCTTTCCCTAGTCCTCTTTAGGTATCAACTATCCACTAGTTTCGTATCTAAGATGATGTGAACTAGCCCTTAATTAGGCTATCAACATTTTTACTTTCTAGTTAATATATGTTCCCTTATAGGTTCTTTCCTCATGGTTCTACATGGAGTCATTCTTTGATATAATAAGTTTTTTTTGCCCTATTTGTTTTGTCCATGTGACATTTCTATATCTTTCTATCAACATTTTTGTTTTCCACTTAATATTTGTGCC
Source organism: Chamaecyparis obtusa (assembly GCA_027943335.1). Taxonomy (NCBI): domain Eukaryota; kingdom Viridiplantae; phylum Streptophyta; class Pinopsida; order Cupressales; family Cupressaceae; genus Chamaecyparis; species Chamaecyparis obtusa. Next base: position 1,942,611 of record BSBK01001179.1, on the reverse strand, counting down.
TTATAGGCTTTTGCCTCATGGTTCCACATGGAACTAATTCTTTGATATATTAAGTTCTTTTTTTGTCCTATTTCTTTTGTCGAGATGACATTTCTAATTTTTCTATCAACATTTTTGCTTTCCACTTAATATTTGTTCCTTATAGGCTTTATCCTCATGGTTCCACATGGATTTAAATTCTTTGATATATTAAGTTTTTCTTGTTCTATTTGTTTTGTTCATTTGGCATTTCTAAATTTTTCTATCAGCAGTTTTGCTTTCCACCTAATATTACTCCTTATAGGCTTTTTCCTCATGGTTCCACATGGAGTTAAATTCTTTGATGTGGTAAGATTTTTTGTCCTTTTTATTTTGTCCATATGACATTTCTAAATTTTTCTATCAACCTTTTTGCTTTCCACTTAATATTTGCTCTTTATAAACTTTTTCCTCATGGTTCCACTGTTCCACATGGATTTAAATTCTTTACTTATCCTATATGTTTTGTCCATACAATGTTTCTATATTTTTCTCTTACAAATATTATTTTTTTCCTTTACTAATATTTAGACATTCCTTCCTAATGACATTCCAGTTCCTTATTTATCAATTTTGGCTCTTACATATATTTTTCTTCTAATCAACTCTTCTTCCTTAATTAACCTCGATCAATGATAATTCTCCATATTTAAAATCCTCTTTAACTAACTTAACAATTAACAGATCGCTATTATTTAAATTCTTTACTTATCCTATTTGTTTTGTCCATACAATGTTTCTATATTTTTCTCTTACAAATATTATTTTTTTCCTTTACTAATATTTAGACATTCTTTCCTAATGACATTCTAGTTCCTTATTTATCAATTTTGTCTCTTCCGTATATTTTTCTTGTAATCAAATCTTCCTCCTTAATTAACCTCGATCAATGACAATTCTCCATATTTAAAATCTTCTTTAAATAACTTAACAATTAGGAGATCACTATTACTTGAAAGGAAAAATGAGAGTGGAAACCAAGTAATAATAGAGGAATCATGTTGTTGTATGAAATATAGAGTCAATAAATATTATAGTCAACAAGTTCCTTTCATCAAAATTCACAGCCTATAGATGAACGCCAATCTGCTTGCTTATCTTGCACATCACGCGTTATATAAATGGATTAAAATCAATTTCAAAATGGAAACATAAAATCAATATTTTTTATGTTGAACTCGTACGATGACTCAACACGCATTTGGGAATAATTTAGTGGACGGACGGTTTTTAAAACAGCCAGCATTTGATAGGGAAAATCACAAATGTTTTTCTTCTACTCAATTCAAATTCAAATTTCATTTGTGGGAGTTTACAATTGTCTATTCACCTTTGAACTTTGTTTTGTCTTTTATTTATTTAAATGTTGTGATTTATAGGTAGATCAGAAAGTTTGTTTTTTATTTATTTATATTCAAATTAAAATTTGAGTGTGGTGTAGTGGAGATGATTGGTTGGGGTCTCCATTCATCTTTGAATTAAATGGGCATTTTTTTAATTTAATTGTTGTGATTTGGAGGTGTATTGGGGGGAGTTTAATTTTTAAATTTTTAAGATCTACATATGAATATACATGTAATGTTTTTTATTAGTTATGTAAGGATATAAACATGTAATTTAAGTATTACATTTGTAGATTTTATATAGCCTAGCATTGATGTAGAGCCTATCAAAATGAAGTTTATATGGTTTTATTTTTTAAGTATTGCTTAATATGAAAAAAATATTACATCTTTTTGTTTAATTTTTTCCTTTAGGATGGGGTTAAAATTTAGCGTGTCTTATTGGGTGCGGTCTAATGTCCTATCAATTTGTCAGCAAATATTATAATAACAAAATATCTTATTATAAGACTTTAAATCTAATCGAAGTCGCATTCATTAGTTTTTATTTTTTGAAACTCAAAAATATAAATATAATAAAAGATCAACATATATTAAATATGATTTTTAAAAAACTAATACAATAATGGTAAAACTAAAAATATAAATACGTGTCGACATGCCCACTACACTCTATGATGCAACTAATAGTTGATTCAAATGTTAACTTATATTCATAGATTATAGCTTGAAGAAAATTTATTGTTATAATTATTAAAATTTAAGCCTTTTGTTACAGCCTGTGACCTTCATTACATATATGCATATACAAATCTATCTATTTATATAATTTATTTTTTCCTATCTAGATTAATCAAATGAAATGCATCCACATAAGAATAAATCAACTTAGATTAGTAAGAATATTAGAATATGAATTAAATGGACATTTTTATTTATTTAATTGTTGTGATTTGGAGGTGTATTGGGGAGTTAGACTTTAAACTTTATTTTATAGTTGAAGACATCAGTCATATGTTTTTGGGTCTACATATGGTGACAATGATATGGGACTACCTTGTACTCCTTGCGGAAGACACCTAACTGCGCTACAAACGAGGCGTACATACCTCACCCCCTTGTGAGATTTGAACTTGTGACCTCTCTTTCAAGAGTACAAGTTCTCCACCACTAACTTTTAAATTTTTAAGACCTAGATATGAATATACATGTAATGTTTTTTATTAGTTATGTAAGGATATAAAATGTAATTTAAGTATTACATTTGTGGATTTTATATAGCCTAGCATTGACATAGAGCCTATCAAAATGAAGTTTATATGGTTTTATTTTTGTGAGTATTGTTTAATATGAAAAAAATATTACATAAATTTTTTTTAGGAAGGGGTTAAAATTTAGCGTGTCTTATTGGGTGTGGTCTTATGTCCTATTAATTTGTCAGCAAATATTGTAATAACAAAATATCTTATTATAAGACTTTAAATCTAATCGAAGTCACATTCATTGGTTTTTTATTTTTTGAAACTCAAAAACATAAATATAAGAAAAGCTCAACATATATTAAATATGGTTTTTTAAAAAGTAATACAATAATGATTAAACTAAAAATATTAATTCATGTCGACATGCCCACTACCCTCTATGATGCAACTAATAGTTAATTCAAATGTTAGCTTATATTCATAGATTATAGCTTGAAAATTTTATTGTTATAATTAGTAAAATTTAAGCCTTTTGGTATAGCTTTTAACCTTCATTACATATATGCATATACAAATCTATCTATTTATATAATATATTTTTTCCTATCTAGATTAATCAAATGAAATGCATCCACATAAGAATAAATCAACTTAGATTAGTAAGAATATGAGAGGCCTTAGCAACCCTCAGAAATAATATAGCCTTAGGAATAGTACTTTTTAGAATAAAATTGATATATTGTTGTCGTAGGAAATCAAAATGATAGCAAGTACTTTCTGTAATGTTGTTGATCATATTTGGTTTGGCTCTTATTTCCTTATGAGTGATTTTATGGGAGCTTTATGGGGAGTTGTCACTATGTGAGATCCAAGGATTCTAGTGGGGGACATTCTTACTAGCTTAGCTAACAACTTGATACTGGAATTTGCCTCTCCTAATAACTCATGGTATCTAGTCAATGTCTATGCCCCTAACTCTCATTCTGTCTGCAAGGTTGTCTGGAATGAGATCTCAACTCTCATACTAGCAGACTAGGAAAATCATTGGATGGTTGCAGGGGACATTAACTGTACTTTGTTCCCTTTAGAAAGGTTGGGAGGTTTGGTGGATTATTGATGTAGCACACACATACACATTCAAACTAATTCATCTATTACATAATAAGAATAACCAAAACTCAAGAAAGATTCGACAATTCTTTATTTTCCATTCACCAACTTTGCTTCTACAATGATCAAGAGATCCTTAAATAAAATAAAAACTCTAAAAAAATTAAAAATTCCAAAAATTCCCTTTTTGGCATATTTTCACAATTATCAAATTTTGCCATTTTTGGTAATTTTTAACACTACTCCTAAAAAGTTGGGTTTTTTCCTAAAGCTTCCCTAAACTAAGACAAAATGAATTGTCAACTAACCTTTAAAATTAGAAACTTGATTTCAGAGTTATTATTGGCAATTTTTGCCACCATTAAGCCCAACATAGATAACCGATTTGAGACATCTTCATCATGGGTTGATTCTATTGCAGTCAGTTAACACATCATGTTTTCCAGTGGATAACACATCACGTTATCTGAAACACTTCATTGATGGAACATAGGCAAGGTTTTGTTGAAATTTGATTTTGATGTAGCTGGAGGATTGCCAAAGTCAAAAAGTGCTTCATTGAGATGTTTGTTTCATCGACAGGCTTTTTTTGTCAAAATTGTAGGTGGGTTATCATGTCGTGTTATCCCCATTTTGCCATTTCGTAGGGGGCAATTTGGCACCTTGTGAAATGGTGAAACCAATCAGGTTCTACCACATGGATCCATTTTGTTTGACAATCAAGTGAAATGTGCCAGTGCTATTACATGTTTTCTTAAATTTTTATCATGTGCATCTTTATTTTCATCAAGGACCCTGATTTCTTTTTGTTATTTTGTGATTCTCTCCAAGGTGAGGTGTGAAATGGTAAAGGTCAAAGGGTCAATGCCACATGGTGGTTAAACATGTCGTATTATCCCATTTTGATAGTTTTTATCAATGACCTAATTTGATTGTTTACAACCATGATACATTACCATGACTGAATGTTCAATACCAACTGACTTCTTTGGCTCTGTCAACATTGTTGGTTCCCAAATGAATAGATAAGAAATCATATGAGCTTTCCTAACTCAATGCTTGGAATTTCCAACTGACTTGGCCAACAAAAAAGAATGATTAATTATGATCCTCTTCCCCTGCACTTTTGGTAATGTAGGACCAAGAAAGGTGTACCTATTCCTTAACCCAAACTCCACACATTTTATAGCAGATCTCTAGTTGTACTTTGAGTTAGGGTGATCTCTCAAGATGACAATTGGGTCTTGAGGGAGATCGAATTGTATCCTTTAAAATTTATAAATCACTAAACTTATCTTTTGATTGATGTATTGAGAATATGTTGAATTCTTTTATGTAGTAATATCTTATTTATTTTGAATATGTATTACTACTTACTTGTAATCTTTCAAACAATGACTTTTAAAATATTATAGACCAGTGCCTTCTTCAATTGGGCTATAGTCTCTTATTAATCCTATGTACAACTTATGTGAGACGGGAAGTAAAATGTTCCTATCAACTTCTTTTTTATGCTTTTGATTACTTTATCATTCCATAATTAGTCTTATTGAATTTAACCCAAACTTAATGAGACCAATAAGAAAGAGATAATATTGCTTATTAAATCTAATGATCAAGTTGCAGAGTAATATAAATAATCTCTACACATAAAGATTGAAAGTAGCTTTGCCTTCTAGAAGTAAAATCACAAAGGACTGATTAATCCAAAATTATCAAATCCACAACTTCAAATTGAAAGAACTTGCTGATATATATTAATAATGAAAAGTTTTCATTGTTTACAAAAATAACTTGCAAGAATGTAATATATATAAAGTAGTATTCAGATATAATTGCTTCACCCTCTTTACATTTTACGCCATACATATATATGTGGTTGAATATTTTTCACACCCCTTTAGGGAGAAAAGATACCACCCTATTAAAATAAAAATTGAAAAAACTAATCAACTAATTAAATAATAACTACCTATCTTTCAAATTTGGGTTTGGTCGGAAACCCAAAATACCTTGTGAGAAGCTAAGATTTAAGATGGAGATTGGAAATTTGATTTTCAGAACTGGGTCATTCTTATATTTTCAATTTTCAACCGTTATCATCCTCATTCAATACCATTTTTGCAGCAAGTCAAAATTCCAGCATCTCTGAAACCTTCACTCACAAAATTCTGATTGTTCCTGTAACAAAGCTTCTTTCCTTAATCCTTCATATTTGAATTGAAAATAATATAATGTTTAATCCCATTTCATGTGATCTAACATCTCATGAATTATTGGGCATGGAGTTTAGGAGGCCATTTTTAGGGTTTTATCACTATATGGAACTCCAATTTTTTCTAGAAATTTAGAGCTCCAACAAACATGATGCCAATGAATCTCCATACTTATTTATTGATTTGCATGGATATGGTTGTCCCTTCCATCTACTGCATGCATTAATTTGTCCCTTTCTATCACTTCATGGATGAATGTTCTTGCAGAGATCATATTTCTTATCTGATTTCCATTTATTTCTACATTTGTAACCTTAACTCCAGCTAGTTAGTGTTTAAATGTCATTGCTTCAATTAGAGTTATGATAGCTCTATAAATAAAAATATTTTGTAAATATTTTGAGTTCTTCTCTATTTTCACTTGCAACAACATTATGCTCTGTAATTGTATTTTCCTTTTACCGTATGTTAATAAAATCTTTGTTTTCTGCCTTATCTTTCCATTCAATTATCTTGTGCAGGTTTCTTTCCTAGTGTTGAATGTTTCTCTTTTATTCTTCTAATTTTTATGTTGTATCAAATGTTCTTATGGGTGCTACATCATGAAAGTTATTTTTTTTGCATCATTTCATTAATTTTGTTCTACATATGGTTTCTTGGAGGGTAGAATAGAGTCAAGGTATGTTTAGGTTAGGTTTTATTGATGTTATGTGTATTATAGGTAGAGAGAGTAACTGTGTTTCAATCTTGTGCATCACCCCCCCTTTTCCTTTCAGAATATCCTTCTCCCTTTTCCTTAAAAGTCATAGTTTAGATGCATCTTGATTGTAAGGAAGTTGGACTTCTCTAAAGATTCAGACTCAAAGCACATGTCCTACACTTGGAGGTTGTTTCGGGGGTCAAGCCCCAAGCATGGGTGCAAACATTTGTGACAACAGTTATTACAAAAAATCATTTTCTAAAAACCCAAAAAAAATACAAAAATCTAATTTATGAGGCCCAAATGAACTTTATGGCTCTCAAAAAAGTGTCAAAATGGCCACCTACTAAGCTAATATCTATCGAAAATTGAAATAACTTCTCCTAATGAAACCACCTATCAAATTTCAACAAAAATAGGCATCTGGGTCAAAAGTTGTGACCCTCAAAAGCCTCTGCATCAACTACTCTAACAAGATAAAAAAATTCATTGACTTTATCAGCTTGAAGGTGACTCTAATAATATCATTAGATGTTTGAAAGGATCCTCCCCTTCATGGACTATTGAGAACATAATTTTGGAGACTCAAAGCATTCTTAATTCCTTCAAGAAGGTTCATATTTCTCACATGTTCAGAGAAGTGAACCAAATGGTTGATGCTATGTCCAATGTGGCTATTAGACATAAATATTTAGTGAGGTGGCATAATGGAAAGGACATACCACAGAAGGTGATCGAGTTGATCACATAGGATTGCATGCATGGTAGAGAAGGAGCCACATATAGAAATAATGATATTTAATTCACATTTTCCAATGAGTTTTTTCAAGCATAGGAAGTACGATGGTTTTACTACCCACAATTATGAAACTTTAACTCTGCACACTTTTTTGGTTCTTATGAGAGCCAAAGACTTGCATTGATGTTCATTTTCTTTCTAAGCAGTGTAGTCTCTGAAAGTGTAATAGAAGTGCTCATTTTTTATGTTGCGTCTGAAGCTATCTGAAGAGCAGTGCTTAATTCAAATAGTTTCTCCCTATGGGGGTCAAAGAATTAGGAGGGAACCCTTGGATTGCAATAAGTGGAAGAAAAGAAGGGTCATTTGGGATATCTTGCAAACGAGTGGCATTACGCCTTTTATGAAGAGATTGCATGGAGGCAATCAAGAGGTCACCAATCTATTCCTAGAGAACTGGAATGAAGGTAGCATTCAAATCAATAAATTCCAATTTACTGTGACTGAGGAAGTTATTTCCATAGTCATTGGTATCCCTATTATGGGGAAAAAGTTCTATAGGGATCACAAGATTTCGGACCCTACGGTTAATGACTTCCCAAATGACCTAGAAGAGAGACAAGATCTCTCAAAGTCGAGAACCCACTACCTCCCTGAAGGCATAAAGAAATTATGGAGGTTCATGCTTCAGGCCATCATTTACTACATCACCCTTGACTCCAGATTCTCTAGAGTTCATACTTACCATTTTGTTCTTCTTAACCACTTCAGACATGGTAAGACGGTGTCCATCCCATTTTACTTGTATTCTTCCATTAATGAAAACATCAATGGTTTCAGGAGTAAAGCTAATGCTAACCCTACTTTCCATGAGGGTTTATTGCTGCTTATTTATGAATATTTCAAATTGCAAATGGTGAGTAAGTCTATTAAGAACAAAAGGCCCAAGGAGGAGGAGTTGGGGTCTAACTATGAGCCCTCTGACACTAAGGATAACACTGGATTATATTTTGAAGATCTGATGGAGGAGGAGTTTAAGAAAGGGGCCTCTGGTTCTTCTTTCAAAAAACAAAAATGTTTTCAGAGGGTTAACAAAGATGCCATGGGTCCTTCCCCTAAAAAACATACTAGAATTGTCATATCCTTGAATGAGGATTATAATGAGGATGAGGAAGATATGGAAACTAAGGAGGAAGAATCAAGAGGGAAAGGAAAGAAGAATACAGCCAAAATAGCTCCCAAGCACTCCAAGAAGACCAAATTGAACAAGTCAACCTAGCTCTTTGTTGATTTTGAAGAAGATGGTAAGGGTACTTGCTCCCTCCTTGACTCCCATGAGATCACCCCTATTGGTTCCCCAATTGTTGAGAAGAATAATACCCCTAAGGATTGCCTCTCAGTTCTCTCCCCCTAGGACTATGTTGGAACCCCACCCGAATACCAAAGGGAAAGGCATAGTGTGGAAGCTTTTCAATTGCCACACTACCAAATTGGGCATTACCAGAGAAGTGATCAATCCTATGGCTCCTTAAGGGGAAAGAGGAAAAATTGAGACCTGTGAGCTCATAGACCCCTCAATGGTTATCCTGAGTGACTCTACCATGGAATTTGACTTCAACCCACTCAATAATGCCAGGAATAGCATGCTACACAACTATAGGTCTATCAAACGGCTCTTCTTTGAAGTGGCTGATTTGAAATCTAGGATGGGTGATGTGGATAAGAAGAGGAATGATAAAGTGGACAGGGATATGCCTACCTCTGACCCCCTCCTCAATTTGTCCTATTTCTACAAGCTTGAGGCTCACAAGCTAGAGATGGAGAATAGGGTTTCTAGTTTTGAGAATACCCTCAAGGGCATTGCTGAGAAAAGTTTCAATATCCTCAAGGCCTCTAACGAGCATACTAAGATGGAAGCCATCCCCTGTGAAAAAGATGAGTAGAACACCAATGAGGAGCAAGACACCACCCTAGGCTAGGGTATGAGCATGTGCACTAGGTCTAGTACTAGGAAAAGGGCTGCCACTATTTCCCCAGAGGAGGTCACCCAAATTAAAGATGCGGGTGATAAAATTGAGCATCTGGAGGTGCAAGCTACCAATCTTCTTGAGAAGATGGCTTAACCTGTTCCTTTTTTTCTTTTTTCTTTTATTGTTTCTGTTGCTTCTTGTGCTGGTTCCTTTTTGATGTCTTTTGTAGCTGGCCTTCTTGTTGGCCTTTTCTGCTAGTTTCCTATTTTTTCATTGTGGATCTTATTGTAATATCTTAACTTGTTCCGAGTTTTAGGTACCCTTCAAAACTTTTTTTACTTAATAAAAAATAAGCCTTCTTGATATTTAATTAATTGGTCAACTATTCACTTGGTCTAACCATAGGAAGGGGGATCATCTCATACATGTAAAATAACACAAATTCCTTATCTTTACAAATTGGGATCTTGTGTACAACTCCACACTTTGAACCTTACCCAGAACTATTACATATGAAAACCTAATTGTTTTGGATTGGGCTAACAAACCAACAAGGGATCCCTTACCTTTCCAATATGAGATCATGTGGGATTTACATCCTAAATTCAAGGATTGTATTCAAACTTGGTGGAGTACATATATCCAAGAGACACCCATGTATAGGGTTTCTCGTAAACTTGATATTATCATAACAAAAGTGAGGGGATGGAACAAATTCACGTTTGGAGATATTTTTGCTCAAAAGAAGGATAAAATCCAAGCTAATTATTGTTCAAGAATGAATGGATGATGGAGATTGTGCTAAGACAACACATAGAGATGAAGAAGCCTTAAGAGATAAATGGAAAGAGAATTTTAAAAGTGAATAGATATATTGTAAAAAAAATTCTAGGGTGCAGTGGGTGAACGAGGGTGATAGAAACTCAATGTTCTTTCATAGGTTTTCCACAAAACATAGGAAGAGGAACATTGTCCAAATCCTTAAGAATGAAATGAATCAAGATATTACTAATGATACCCAACTGGGAATTATGGCCTCTAACTACTTCTATAATCCTTATAGGGAAGATGGAAGAGAGATGAATCTCACCTTAGAAGATCAATTGCTAAAACACTTTCTCTTTGCTCTCAATTTAGCTAACAATACTCAAATTTTGGCCCTATCATTGAAGAGGGGGTAAAAATAGCCACCTTTTCCATGGGTTTTGTTAAGGCCCCAAGACCTAATGGATTCCTATTGGCTTTCTTTTAGGATATTTTTGGATATAGTGGGGTTTCATGTTATTATGGCCACTAAGGAATTTTTTCACACTAGTAGGAATTAAAAACAACGAATAACTCCATTGGTTTGATCTGTAAGATCTTGGACTCACTAAGACCCTTTGATTTCTGGATCATTAATCTCTAGAATATAGTTTATAATATTTTTCTAAGGCCTTGGTGAATAAAATGAAATCCTTGCTAGATGGTTTTATAAATATAAATAAGAAGGGGTTGTCCCTAGAAAATAAATTTTGGATTTTGTAATAACAACTCATGATATTATACACTCCATGAATAGATGTCATCTCTTAGTGATGGTCCCAAAGCTAGATATTTCTAAAGCTTATGATAGGGTAAGATGGGACTTTATATTTAAAGTCTTAAGAGAATTGGGGTTCGAAGGCAAGTTGATTATATTGATTAAGGATTGTGTTGCAACTATCAAGATTTTTATCCTAGTCAATGGGGTCCCTAGGGGGTTCTTTAGTATTGAAAAATCCTTAAGAAAGGGGACCCTCTTTCTCCTTATCTATTCATAATCTTGGTTAAAGTTTTGGGTAAAAAATTTTAGAATTTGGTGAACGTAGGTAGGATACAAGGGGTTAAGGCTATCTTTACCATCCCAAGATGTCCTACAATAGTTTTTAGATGATACTATCTTATTTGGAGAAACTTCGATGGTTGAAACTAGGGAATGGAATAATTTCCTTAACTAGTTTGCAAAGACCTCAAGAAAACATATAAATTATGATAAGAGTATCATATACTTCTTCAATACTACTAAGGATCTAAAACATAAAATTAAAAGTATTTTAGGTTATCAAAGTGTTGACCTTCCTGGGGTGTGCATGGGCCTACCTCCCATTATCAAAGAGGTGACCTCAACATTCTGGAACACATTTTTACAAAGGCTTCAAAGAAATGTTAGTAGAGTAGAAAGGAAAACTACTATGTAGTAAAGGAAAGCTTCAATTTATTGCCACCTCTCTTCAAGGTATTCCTATTTAATTTCTTTTTTTGTTTAAAATTACAGATATTATGATCGATGAACTATAAATAATATAGAAGAACTTATTATGGATAAGGATGAAGGAGAAGAGAATAATTTCCTTGGTCAACTAGGATATAGTTGTTGGAATTAGGAGAGATAGGTACTGAGAGGGGAGGGGTGAATCAGTGCCTTCAAAACTTTACTTGCAAAACCTTTCAGATCTATAACTGAATACTTGTGATAACCAATCAAAATAACTTGAATATAATTGTGTAAATCAATCATCGAGTTAACTTAAGAAAGTAAACAATATGAAATCAATATGACAATCACATAACACAAGTATTTTGGTAACGCAGAAACCCTTGTAAGAAGGTAAAAATTGCGGTGGGGATGACACCCACAAATTCTTCACTACTGCAGATAGAAAAGATTTGTCTGTTAGGGCTACAATTTTTGATCACTTCTGGTGATCTTACCCTGTTAGGAGTAACATGTTAGATCAGCTAGATCTACCTAGTTATAGGATTTAAACAACACTAATGAAGTGTGTACTCGGTTAAGAGATTTACATAAAATTGTTAAGTCTACTCCATTAAGAGATTTATCAAAAACTCTATCACAATTGTTAGAAAGTAATAGGTAATTATCTGCTAGTTGATAACTCAATTGTCTAAAATAGATCTATAAGTGCTCATCAAAATATCACCTTATCTGTGATGGTTTTCTACTCTGTTCTACTTGGTAGCCTTCCCTAATTCTACTCAATCTGATATCCTCTGTGCTCTGTTCTACTCAGTAAACTGATTGTCTTGAAGATAGGCAATTTCTTCAAGTGCTCCATGATTTATATATATTAGTTCACCCAACCTCATAAAATGGTGCGAACATAAAAAATATATAGTGTTCTATTTTTCCCACCTTAGCAAAAATTAGGTTACAAAAATAATCATAACCCTAAGATCTACGGTGCAAAATAACCTAGATCAACTATTACAATAAGATAAACATTACATTTAATGAGTATCTATTTACAATAAATGCTCCTTGATCTTGGTAAACCATTTTATGATCTGTTGTAACCATTTGCATAGAAGAATGTGCCATTTCAGATTACTATGCCATTTTCTGTGATCATTGGTAAACACTGTATAATTTGCTTAGTGTATACTGCAATGCTTGGTGTTTACTGACTGTCGGTGTCAATGTCACTGGTGCTCGGTTAACTATGTGATGCTCGGTGTAAAGGCTTTACCGACTCCTCTGTCTTACTTCTGGTTACCTACTGACTCTGATATAAGTAACCGACCGACCTGTTTACTATCCTTTGATACTAATGACAACCTTAAATGCTCAATAGAGATTAACAATCTCCCCCTTTGGCATTAGTATCAAAACTTCAAATGTATATAGACAAAAATGTTTCTATATATTCCTTATGTCTCTGCCATATACATATCCACAAAAGTTTCTAAGTATAAAGTACTCCCCCTCGGTGCATGCTCCTGGTAGTATGTAATATACATATCAAAGTATACTTATTTGGAATACACATGGTTTCCCCCTTTTTGATAATAATGCCAAATGCAAAAAAATATATAATGTATACTTACATCTTATCAAAAATGTGTGGATGGGTTTTCTTTTCAGACTCCAAGAGGTTGTCCCATTCCTCTTTCAAGTTGGTAAGAGCAATATGCTCAAGACCGACTTGTGCATGCATGTCAAAGATATTATCCAACACCAAAATCTCTGGTGTTGCTACAAGTTGTTCAGCTTTGACAATGTCTGCTTCAAAAATTTTCAGGAAAGGGATGAGTTCTTTTTGTAACTCTATAACCTGATCAATGATGTGTGCTTCTTGTTTCCTTAAATCTGCTATTAGCTGCCGGAGTTCTTGAACTCAGTTAATATGCTTTAAGAAAGTAGTTGGCTCGGCAATAGCTGCTTGTGTACTCAACTGTATCTCTTCTTCTAAACCTTTTATCTTTTCACTGACTTCTACAATGAAGGTGTCTAAAGTACAAAGCTGGATGAGAAATTGATAGATTATCTGGGTAATAGATTTTACCTCAGTAATGACCTCAGATAATTTTACCTTATTTAGTGCCACTTCTGTGCTAATCCTTTCTGCTAATTTGTTCTGAATCTTTGATTCTACCCATTCTTTTATTCTTTTGTTTGCATCTGTATCAGGGGCATTGATTTTGTCAGTGAGTGAGGCAAGTTGATCTAAGATGGGAGTATTCTCATCAATATTTGTCTCTAGTACTATATGTTGCAGAATATCCCTCACATCATTTAACACTTCTTTATGTTTGTGTTCTTGCCTTAACTTTTCTTGTGCCGCTTTCCTTGAACATAATTCTCCATATCTACTTAGTTCCTCGGGGCTTAGGGTTCTTGGGTCACATTCTGGTATAATGATAACTTCATCAATGGTGACCGGCCCTTTGGCTTTCTTCTTCTTCTTCTTTTGTGCAAGAGGTGAATTCTTCTCACTTATGATAATAGATTTGTCTCCACTTTTCAGAGTATCTTTCCCAGTTGGCACTGTATCATCCTTCTTCTTCTCCTTGGTAGATGGTATGGGAGTCTCGATTGTAGTGTCAGGTGGGTTCACCTCAGTTGACTTTGTTTCTTCTAGTTGCTTTGTTTCTATAGACCATGCCTTTGTTTTGTTAGGCTCATTTGTATCTGCAGGTTGCTCAGGTGCTTTTATCTTAGTTGTATCTTTATTTGGCTTAGGATGAGAAGCATCAGGTTGTACTTGTGAAATTATTTCAACTACCTCTGCAAGTACAAGTAGTTCACCTGGTAGAGATGTGAACACACTATTAGTATCTAGTGCTTCATCTTTGTATGGTGCAATTGTCACATCTTCATCATCCTCATCATCAGGATCACCATTAGTGATGTCCTCAATGAGTGCATCATCATCGATTTTCTTTTGCAAGTGGATCTTTACTTGATCTGGTGCATCCTGTGAAATTTTGATTTCTTCCTTTTGTTCAATGATATCAATTACCTCGATAACTGATATACCAATGTTCTCTATTTTCTTTCCTTTGTTATCATCGATGAAAATACCTTTACCTTTTGAACTGTGTCTCTTCTTAGACAGTTTCAAGAATGCTTCCTATTCAACTTTCTCTTCTGCTTTCAAAATTGATGTCCATAGGGAATCACATATGACATCCATATCATCCACATTCTCATCCATGATCTTCATAGCTCTATTCTTGACTAGAAATCTAGCCTGATACTTTGTCATGTATTCACTTACAACAGCATAGCTAAAGTGTGAGGCTGCACGACTTAGTGACCGTTCTCTTTTCCTTTTCTCTGTATCTTGTTCAATAGCCCATCTCTCACTTATTTTGTCATCAAGTTCCTTTGGCAATTGACATGAAAATTCCATTGGTACTCTCTTGAATTTAATCATCATCTGGATGACAACATGTTCTAGCTTTGTCTTGTCCTTAATTGGCATTTTGTCAAATTTGCCTATGCCTGGATCTGTAAGATTTCCATTCTCAATTATGTCTTCAATTATTTCTTCTATAGTACTTTCCCTATTATGAACTAACTTAAATTGATCAAGATCATTTTCAGTTTCAGTATCCTCTATATCTTCTTTACTTCTTATGTATTTCCTCTTTTTCTTCGATGTCTCAGCTACTTTCTTGTTCTTTCTCTTAACATATTTCCTGGTCGGTGTAGCTTCTCTTCTTTTTGCTACTTTTACTACTTCTACTTGTTCGGTAGATTGTGCAGTAGTTGACGAACATGTCTTCATTCCTTCAGGTTCTAGTAGCTACATTTCTTGTTCATCATTGGTGGGAGGAACCGGTGTGTGATCCTTTTCTTTGTCTGACTTGATCTCCTCGCTATCATAGGGCTTGTCAGCCAACTGTAACTGACCTTCGGTTGCTTCTTTAACTGGTGACTCCTTAGGTGATTCAGATGCATTTCCATATTTTGTTGTGAGATCTTTTCTCATTTTCTTCGCTCTTGTAGACATTGTCCCGATCTCTATGTCTGTTGTGATTCGAGACTTAGCTTCCTCATATACGCCAAACCTACTGGCAGTGATGTCTATCGGTAATGCCAGCAATGCATTGATAGATTTCAAAGAGAAATCATGATTCATTTCATATCCCATCGGTGCTAACCATTTTGTTCTCGGTTCTACTGCCTTTATCATTGAGTGGTCTGTGCTGACTACAAAACATATGTCATCTTCAAATTTACTTACTAATTCACTTGGAATTCTACTTCTTTGTTGCATTTTTGTTTGAAATTCTTTGAAATATGCATTGAATTCCTTATTCAGTTTATATCCTAGACTTTTCATCATTTCACTGATTTGTGCAGTTATCAGTTTGTTCGATTGCCAGTTTACTTTACCGATACCCAGTACATATTTTTGTAGATAGAGAAATGTACAAACAAGCAGTGATTCGTACTTGCATGTATTGGAATTCTTTTCTTTTATTGTCTTCATATTGTCATGCAGTTGGTGTAGTAGCAATTCGACAAGATCTACCTGGTGATCTTTCTTCACAATTTTATATGCCATGTCCACGGCGCTGCAGGGTACATGATTTGGTCTGCTAGATTGGAATATCTTGTACCTAATGACATGAGCTACAAATTTTACTACTGGATCTTTGATAGTTGAGATTTTTAGTGCCCTACCATCCCATTAAGCTCTAGTGTTCTTTTCAATGTCAGGACGAGATGAACTTCAAAAGGCTTTGGCTTTGTCGGTTGTAGGGTACCCAGTAACCCTACTGATAATCTTCTTCATGACCTCAACAGGTTTATCTAACCAAAATTTTCCATCATGAAATCTGCTTAGCATGATTCTTATCCAGTCATTTTGGAAGGATTGCAGGAAATATGTAAAACACCATAACCCTAACTCCTCAATCTTCTTGTATTTGGATTTAATCTTTCCATCCAGTCCACATACTTGTTGATAAGCAGCAATGGTCTCAAAATCACATACTTCACCAATTTTGCAATGAATATAGGCCCTAACGTCTTCTGTTAACAAAACCCTATCTAGAATACTAGAAAATGCACCCATATCATTTGTTTGTGTTGCGACCTTGGGATGAGGTTTGAATTTCTCCTTGGAAAAATGTGCCCTAACAATTAATTCTACTTCCTCCTCAATGTTCTGTGATTTTCTTGCAGTCGATGTCAATGCCATAAATTGTTTCTAGGGTTTCAACAAATAATAGATAACCAGTGTTCAGTAGGCAGATGAACTTACTCGTTATCATTGAAGAATTATTGTCAGTTTGATCTATAGTAGCTTTGAATCTTTTCTGGAAATCTTTAGCTTGAACTCTTCTCTGTAAAATCTCTATTCTTCAAAATCACAATGTAACAATGAACTCTGTTTCTGCGTATTTATAGATTTTTTGATATTCCACTCAAACTTTGGTGCATTAAATGCGTGACCTAACTTCTGATATGAAACATATGTCATCTTGGTAATGTCTACAATTTCTTTTTCTCGGTTAACATAGAATTTCCTCATCGGTTTTCATTGTTGTTAGTTAACCTTGTGTAGTGATTACCGACGCCAACTCATGTTTCTTCTTTTACCAACTATGTGACATTTGTAAACTTATAACACATAAACCATGGTGCATCTTTATTCATGCAGATTTGTCATTTGTACATCATATATAAGGAACTGTATGTAAAATGTGATCATTTAGAATGTTAGTTCCATACATACCTTTGTCATCTTAAGTGGAGGTATGGATGTCACCTAATCCAGTGGATGAGGTTTCACCAACAGTGTTACTTGACTCAACATTCTCATTAGATGCCTTCTTCCACATTGTGTTCCTTAACTTTGTAATATCTACAATGTTATATCCACTCTCAAATATATGGTTTTCACCAGGTGCTCGGTCTCTACAGTTCTTGCTTACATGACTGACCTTGTGACAGTGCATACATGCCATTCCTGCATTTTTCCAGTTTCTTGTTTGTCCAATCCGACTCTTTCTATAACAGTTTGCTATAATGTGTCCATACCAACCACATAAAGTATAGTTAGTCCATGTATTATAATCCCAAACATATGAGTTACCTTGCCTCTTCGGTTGATATGGCTTTCATTGTAGTTTCTCTTTAGGTGTCCAAACTTGTTTCATTTTCTCCTTGCAGTCCCTTGCAGTGTGTCCATGCTTATTACAAGTATAGCATATTTTCTCCTCAGTAGTATTATTAGCAATGTCATTCTTCTTAGCTTTGCATTCATAAGCTAGATGTCCAAACTTACCATAGTAATAACAATAGCCATTGAATTTAGGAATGACAGGAGGTTTACCTTGTGCTTTGCTTCTGCACACATTAGATGTATGCCCTGGTTTTCCACAATGGTAACATGTCATCACTTTAGGTTTTAGACTTTGATTTTTGTTGACTTTTTTAGCTTGTTGTGATGATTCTCCTTCATTGGTGTAGCCTATACCAGCTCTGCTTCCAAATCTCCTCTGATTAGTTAGGAAATCATCAATCTTTTTAGAATTGTCCTCAACTATCTTCATCATTTCATTGTGTTGCTTTTATGTCTTTATTTCATTTCTCAGTTTTTCATTATCTTCTCTGAGTATTGCAACATCTTCAAGTCTTCTTGATAATTCTCTATTTACTTAGTTCATTTCTTGATTAACTATCATCATCTGATTTGATACTTGGAAGTGACGATCAGTGAGTCTCTGTATCTCACTTTCTTTTTCTTGAAGTTGTTCAATCATCAGTCTTTGGTCTTCACTAGCCAGATTCCAATCTTGTTCAGCTTGTCTAACATTGTTCATGATTTCCACCATTCTCACCATTTGAGATTCATGACCGATTTGAAGTGCTTTCACTTGCTCAAATAGATGTTGATTCTTTTCAGATAAATATGAGATTATGCTTTCAGATCCATCAGAGATGCTTCCAGAGCTTGATCCAATATGATCAAATATTTCATCAATAGGTTCTTCATGATAACTGATTTCATTCAGCTAAATTGCAAGGTTCTTCCTTTCAACCAGTAATTTCTTCAGTTCTTCCTTGGCTTGTTTATACTATTCCACAAACATCTGTATTTGTATCTTCTAATTCTCAATAGTCTTGTCAAGCTTGTATCTCTCCATGACTTAGATCTTTACCCTTCAGTGGTTAGATTGTTCAACAAGAGAACTGTGCTCTGATACCAATTGTTGGAATTAGGAGAGATAGGTACTGAGAGGGGAGGGGTGAATCAGTGCCTTCAAAACTTTACTTGCAAAACCTTTCAGATCTATAACTAAATACTTGTGATAACCGATCAAAATAACTTGAATATAATTGTGTAAATCAATCATCTATTTAACTTAAGAAAGTAAACAACATGAAATCAATATGACAATCACATAACACAAGTATTTTGGTAACGCAAAAACCCTTGTAAGAAGGCAAAAACTACGGTGGGGATGACACCTACAAATTCTTCATTACTGCAGATAGAAAAGGTTTGCCTATTAGGGCTACAAGTTTTGATCACTTCTAGTGATCTTACCCTATTAGGAGTAACATGTTAGATCAGCTAGATCTACCTAGTTATAGGATTTAAACAACACTAATGAAGTGTGTACTCGGTTAAGAGATTTACATAAGATTGTTAAGTCTACTCCGTTAAGAGATTTATCAAAAACTCTATCACAATTGTCAGAAAGTAATAGGTAATTATTTGCTAGTTGACAACTCAATTGTCTGAAATAGATCTATAAGTGCTCATCAAAATATCACCTTATCTGTGATGGTTTTCTACTCTGTTATGCTTGCTAGCCTTCTCTGATTCCACTCAATTCGATATCCTCTGTGCTCTGTTCTACTTGGTAAACTAATTGTCTTGAAGATAGGCAATTTCTTCAAGTGCTCCGTGATTCATATATATTAGTTCACCCAACCTCATAAAATGGTGTGAACATACAAAATATATAGTGTTCTATTTTTGCTGCCTTAGCAAAAATTAGGTTACAAAAATAATCATAACCCTAAGATCTATGGTGCAAAATAACCTAGATCAACTATTACAATAAGATAAACATTACATTTAATAAGTATCTAGTTACAATAAATGCTCCTTGATCTTGGTAAACCATTTTATGATATGTTGTAATCATTTGCATAGAAGAATGTGCCATTTCAGATTACTATGCCATTTTATGTGATCATCGATAAACATTGTATAATTTACTCAGTGTATACTGCGATGCTCGGTGTTTACTGGCCGTCAGTGTCAGTGTCGCTGGTGCTCGGTTAACTGTGTAATGATTGGTGTAAAGGCTTTACCGACTACTCTATCTTACTTCTGGTTACCTACCGACTCTGATATAAGTAACTGACCAACCTGTTTACTATCCTTTGATACTAATGACAACCTTAAATGCTCAATAGAGATTAACAATAGTGTGTTTTCCTAATAAGTTTGATCAAGCATAAGAAAAATTAATTTGCTAAATGAAGCTCTAATATCCAAAATGGGGTGGAACCTTTCACTGAAAAACACTAACTATATTAACATTGTGAGTGCTAAATACCTAATTTATATGAGGCCTTATAAGGTGATTTCTACTCCTAGTTATACAAAAGGTGATCAGCTTATAGAAGCTTCTATAGTAAGATAAAATTCCTCTATTCCCAATAGATGACAAGTTTATTCAGAGAAAAATCCCCAAATGAGACTTCTCCATTAGATCATCTTATAATTTTCTGGTAAAGGAGGGAAACTCTTCAGGGTTGTGGCAAAAAGTATAGAATCCTCAATTTCTCCTCGAGATTAACTTCTTTTGGTGGATAGTGATGCCCAATAAAATCCTCAAACAAGATAGTCTAGTAAAATGTGGATTTCAACTCTCCAAGAAATGTGTGATGTGAAAGAAAGAAGAAGAATCCATAACCCAATTGTTGCTTCATTGTTTGATATTCCCATAACATTTGGAGCTTGGTGTTGCAAAAGCTTAGAATTCATTATACAATGAACAAAATCCAATCTCTCACCTTTGATTGGATAGGTTTGATACATAATCCACTTATTAGAGAACTATGGAAGAAAATCCCTTTCCACCTGGGATGAAGTTTGTGGAAGGAGAGAAACAAAATGATATTTAGGGAATTTGAGCATCTAATTGAGGAGGTTTTTAGAAGTTTTTACAAATTGTTATTGGAAAATATTTTAGTTGCCACTTGTGCTTTCCCTTCTTATTCCCCTACTCCTTTTAAGGCTGGGAAATTTTGATATTAATGACATATATATGGAAGGAAAAAGAGTGGTTTATGTTATGGTTTCCTTGGAGTTGGAAATTGAACATCTTATATTTTGGTGGAAAAAAGACTATCTTCTAGTGCACATCCAAAGAATCCTACTAGGGGAGAGAGAAAAAAACCACCATAAAGAATGATGACAAAAAGGGGCTTATGGAGTTTCTAGACTCTTCCTTGCATTACCTATTTTCTATGGATTTTGTGGGATAATGAGTATTATTTCAAAAGATTTTGGCAAGTGCATATTTAGATCTTAAATAGTCTGGACAAGATGAATAAGATGACAACTAACTGGAGTTCAAACATAATGATGTGGATTGGTTGGAGGGGTATGAATACCAACATGATTGGTCACAAGGCTATGGTGTTGATGTGGCTAATATGAAAAGGTGGCAGCCACGTAGGAACTATGGATGGACATTTAGTGATGCTACGACATAATAATTATAATGATACCACACATAAATTTAAATGAGTATAAATTAATAAGATTTTTTTGGGAAGGAAATTTCATAGAAGAAAAACTTTACCCAAAATTTTATCAAATACCACAATGAAATTATCTTACAAGTGAAGATTATCGAGGATGCCAATGAATAATTACTTTTTTCTAGTAAGTATATCACACATTCCCATTTTAAGTTATTATTTTTTACTATGAATTTTCATACCTACATGAGAAATGGGAAACTAAGTTTTGGGTGGGGTTCTCTGCTATTTTTTAGCTATAAATTTTTTAATAATGTGTGGGAACCATATTCACATTGATCCCAACCCTCACCATAAGTTCAAAGAAGATGTCATTGTTTGGCATATCTATAATAAGGGAGGAGTTTCACAATTTATGGAATGCATAAAGGGGTTTGATGAAAGTATTTTCAGGTAATTCACCACTTCCATAGAAGATACAAGGGTGAATATTGGTGACATCTCATTTTATTTTAATGAGGAGGTTATTGCAAAATAAATGGGGTTGTTGACCAAGGGGTGCAAATGGAAGAAGACTAGCAAAGTTGCAAACAATGATAGCTTGAATCAATTCTTCCACGACAATGAAAAACTGGTTAAACTTCATAAGGGTCTTCATGCCTAAAATGTATAGATGGAGGTTGAATTAATTTATCTCCTAGTTGGAGAGGTTTCTTTTTGGAGAATTTTGTAATAAAAATTTATTTTTCTCTTTTTTCAATTATAACTATTTTCTAGTTGTTATGGTCTTCTCTTTAATACTATTGTACTATTTTTATAATACTTTTTAGTGTGGTCAAATTTTGATTGATAGTGATTTTTATAATATCTTGTATCCTAGTAAGAAGTTATATCTTAGTTTTCTTGTTCATAGGGACTTGAATATTAACCTTCACTCTAACACTAATGAAGATGCAAGGTGGATCCCTCTAGATGAAGAGGGGAAAAAACTCACTTTTGATGAAGCAATTAGGGATAGAGATCACCCAATCATCTTCAAGTATCTTTCTTGGATGACCTAATTATGCACTTGATATTCTCTCCAAATTTCACACAGTTGACTATAAGCTTGCATTGACTCTATTTTTTTCATGGGTCAAACTGTTGGATTAGGTATGGAAAGGTAAGTACTGAGAGGGGGGTGTGACTCAGTACTCTTAAACTATTTGAAATTTATTCCTTAACCTTTTACTGATTCCATAAATTTTGCATGCATCACATAAAACATATAAAACATAAGACATAACTCATAACGCATTCATTTTGGTATCACAGAAATCCTTGTTAGAGGATAAAAACTGTGATGGGGATAACACCCACAAAACTTACTGCTGCAATTAAAATTTTGCTCGGTTAGAGCCACACTATTAACTATTTCTGATAGCTTACCCTATTAAGAGTATTAACTTGGTTAAGAGTCTTAAGACCTGATAATTCTACCTTGCTAAAGGATTTTACAATTCTAATCTAAGAACTATACCTAGTTAAAGGATTTATAATATAAGATCTGTTAGGATCTGCTTAGTTAAGAGAATTTACAATTCTGATTACTATTTAATCAATAACACAAAATTGTCTGAGCATAAACTTGCATCAATCATATGCATATCAAACTCTTTATGTTCACTAACTTATTACCTCATACTATGTACCTCTCACAATAACAATTCAATACTCGATAGATTCAATTATAAATCATAATTATTCTATGGTATTTACTGCTCTGTACTCGATGGCTTCTCTGCTCATCACCTTCTATCTACAATCTCTTCTTCAAACATGAAAATCTCCTTCTCACATACGTACTTGATCTTCACACTCTGATCCACTTATATATAATTCTAGAAGCGGTGCTAGATTTTCTAGAATCATCTCTTCAAGCGGTGCTAGCATTGGTTACTCCTCCAATGCATATTTTATACTTAATTAGATCATTTGTATATCTCACCTTGTAATCATGCATAATAATCATGTTTAAATCTCCAATTCTCTTTCATATAATATCCTCGACATTTGTAAACCATTTTCTGTTCGGTGTCCAGGTTCAGTGTATCTAAATATTCTCATTGTGTCGGTCTTCTATGCTCGGTAACACATTTTCCTCTTTCTCGGTAACTATTTTATCTCTCAGTTTAGTTGATGTTGTAGCTCAGTATCACTCGATGCTCGGTGCTCAGTTCTACCTTTCTCGGTGTCTAAACTTATTTTTCCTTTACCGAAATTACATGTTCCCTTGTTTCCTTTTACTGAATAGCTTATGTGATTTACCGACTTGTCTTTCCTTCTTTACCAAATGACTTTGACAATCAATATAACTTCCTTATAATTGATGAAAAAAAAATAACTCTTAGGAGTATCAATCTCCCCCTTTGACATTAGTTTGGAATCTTTGATAAAAACCTTTCAAAGTCATCAAAAAAATTCAAAAATTTTCCTTGTCCATATATCCATATTCTTCGGTAAACTTATTACTTATTACTCCCCCTAAAGTATTACTTCCTGAATCACATATGTCCTTGTATTATCTTGTATTATTTCCTCCTATATACTATATTTCTTTCTTTTTTCATTTTATACATAATTCCCCCCATTTTAACAAAAATGCCAAAATAGTAACTTACTCTTTATTTGATGGAGGGATCTTGTCAAAAATAGTTTTATACCTTTCATGAGCATCCTTCAGTGATGCATTCCATGTATCCTTTAGTGTCTACAACACTATGATTTTCTCACTTAAGTCATCAGTCAAACTCACCATAGTATCCATAGCACTAACATCCGGTGTGTTGACTAAGTTTTTGGCCTATTGTACCTATTTTTGCAATGATTCAATATGTGGAATAAATTTTTTTTGGAGTTCCAATAGATCCATTATGATCTGATTCTCCTCTTTTCTTAGCTCATATTGCACTCACATTAAGTTCTTCAGCCTTTCATAATATTCCTTGAAAGAATTAGGCTAGGTAGAAACTTTTGATAAATGCTCGGTGAGCTCCTTTTCCACATTATCATCCTTCTCTTTGATA
This sequence comes from Chamaecyparis obtusa, assembly GCA_027943335.1. Taxonomy (NCBI): domain Eukaryota; kingdom Viridiplantae; phylum Streptophyta; class Pinopsida; order Cupressales; family Cupressaceae; genus Chamaecyparis; species Chamaecyparis obtusa. The sequence continues at coordinate 1,918,244 of BSBK01001179.1, read as the reverse complement.
TCCTTGGTAAAATTTGAGATTAAACAATTTTTTTGAAATAATAAAAGAATGTTTTGTAATTCATTCTCCAATTCCTAGACTAACTCAGAAAGAGTTAACTTATCCAGCGCAACTAATTGAAGGAGTTCTTCAATCATTTTAGTCTCCATTTTCTTCTTCTACACATGAAACATATATTTTTACGTCTCGATACCAAGCTGGTTTATTTGATTTACCAGTTCTCTCAATTGACTATAAATGTCTCCTTTTTCATTTATATTATCCTTTGGCGTAATTTAATTCAAAATATCTTTGACATTGTCTAAAACATCAGTCTTCATCTTCTTGGAAATTAGCTTGTCCTGTGCAACCTTTCTTTTGAATAGATCTCCAAACTCTGAGATTCCCTTTGAACTCATGGTTGAAATATCAACCTTAGGGATAACAATAGGTTGGCTTACATCAACCTCTTTTCATACTTTCTCTTTTTGAATTTTCCCTTAACAATAGATGCCTTCTTTGCATTAGATCGGTACAATAGATACTTTCTTCTCCCATTTCTCTTCTTTCTTCCCTTCATCTATATCATTTTCTTTCTCTTTTTCATGTTTCTTCTCTTATTTTTTGGTCTCGGTAGGAGTTATTGATTCTTGATCCTGACCTTGTACTATTTTGGTCTTTGTGGTTACATCGGTATCCTTTTTTGCAGTCTCCTATATTGGCTCTGTGGGGGCATCAACCTCAGTTGGTACACCTCCTTTCACCTCTGAGATTACTTCTTCAATCTCAGGAAAACTAAATACCTTCTCAATAATAGGATCTTATGTTATCAGTCTTGCCTTAATAGAATCATCAATGTCCATTTCCTTTGTTTCCTTGGCCTCGATTTCCATGATGTCTTCATAAAATTTTATTGTCTCATCAGGGGCTTGATCTATTATATCCTCAATTATAACTTCTTCTTTACTTATTGTCAAATAAATTTTATCTGATTTATGTATATTTCTTTGACCTCTTTAGCAGTCAGTTGATCAATAGAGAAGATCTTTCTCCAAAGATTATCAATATCATTCTGCACTTCCTCTAACTTACCAACCATTATACTCGGTGCTCTATTTTTTACTCCGAATATTTTTTAATATTATAGCAATGTGTCTTTGATTACTTTCTTGGTTAGGTCCAGGACTGTAATAGCCAGGGACCTCTCCCTCATTTCCTTCTCAGCTGCTAGAGCATACTTCCATCTAGCATCAATTTTCTAATATAGCTCATCTTCAATATTTGGTGCCAGTTCAAATGGTGTTTTTCTAAATTTGTGTAAAGTGGAAATGGAAGTCTCTTCAATTTTATTTTTCTCTTCATCATTCCTCTTGTCATACGCTAGTTATTTCAACACTAAATAACCTCCATATTTTTCAAGTGTCTTGAGTAATGCATCAAGACTTTTCACTTTTGGTACTTGAATTTTCACAACCTTGAATTGTGAAATTCCTTAGACTTAGTTTCACTCTCTTTTTATAGCTTCAATTTCCTTTTGGGACTTCCAGTTGCCTTTTTCTCTCTAATGTAGGTTTTTGTCTTTACCGGTTCTACATCTACTTTCTTCTTTTCTCTTAGTGTGGAGGAAGACCTTGTTGATGGTCTAACATCGATTAGACTGGGGATCTCTTTCTTTATTCTTATCTTCTTCCCCTTAGCCTCTTATGGTTCAAAAACTTTATCATCACCAAAAATACCTAGATTCTTAGAGAAAGTATTAATCATTTTGTTGGTTTTTCTAATAGCCTTAGGTATCAAGATACCTATCCTTATTTTCTCTTTAACTTCTTCAAATGTACCATACCAAGTTGCACTATTGTCAAATGGTTTCTCTAAAAGACCTTTAATCTGCATAGATGCAACATCAATATCTAGTTCATATCTGATGGGTGGTAGTCACATAGTTCTTGGCTCCACAGCTCTTATAATACATAAGTTATTGTCAACTTCAAAACATAACTCATCCTTATACTTTTCCACAAAGTGGGGTGGAATTATGAATCTCTTATGCATATTACTTTGAAACTTACCAAAATAGTCATTCATGACCACATCCAAATTATATCCTATGCTTTCAATATATTCATTAATCTGATAGACAATTGGTTTTTCTGCTTTCTAGACTACTTCATCGATTATAGGAAAGAAGTTATGAAAATAGAAGAAAATACATACCAAAAGTGATCTAAACTTCAATGTATTGGAATTTTTCTTCTTGATAGTGTTCATATTGTCATCTAGTTGCTTCAACAATATCTCACATAATTTTATCTTCATATCCTTCTTAACAATCTTATATGCAATATCAATAGCTCCACAAGGTGCACTGTCTACCCGAGATGACTAAAAGATTCGATAAGATATTATATTGCTTGTGAATCTTAACTTAGGGTCATCAATAGTGGATAAATTTAAACCTATACCATCCCATTTTTCTTGTGTAAGCTCACATAGCTTATTCTTATCATTTTTCGTATATGCCCTATGTCTATCACCAACCAAAAATCTTGTGACACTACAACATTTGGGGTCAAATTTTGATGCCAATTTGTGATGCCACTACAATTTGTGTTTTTTTTTTGTATTTTTTTCCAAGTTCTCCTGACGGTGTCATAATAGTGATGATGATGTCATAATTGTGACACTCATTTGGTTATAAACAAAAAAAGAAAGAAAAAGAAAGTGTCATTTGTAAGTTTTGTGAATTCGAACAGCTGTCGCGAAGATGGCACTGCACTTTTGCATGGCGCGAATAGGGCATTCGATTTTGGCATGCACGAAGAGGTCGACACCGTGTGGGAAGAGGGCACTAGAACTTGAGGTAGGCATTTGAGATTTGTCTTCTCATTAACTCAATTTCATTTTGATGGCATTTGTTGATTTAATGGCATGATATGAATGTTAATAGTGGCATTGTTTACATCTTAGCATTTGGAATGCTCGATGAGCTGCAATCTTTGAGAGCTAGGGCATCATTGCTATTACCTTCAAGGCATTGTGTGAAGTGTTTGATCTCTCTTTTTTTTTTTCTGTTGATATTCACTATGTGGTACTCCCTATTTATGATCATTTCATGAGGAAATGTCTTGGTGGCTCGCAAGCTGCAAGCTAGGGCATCATACATTGTTTATGAGCTCACTGTTTAATACTGGCATTGCTTACATCTTTTTATTTGTAATGCTTGATGACCCGTGAGCTTTGAGAGCTAGGGCATCATTTCTATTACCTTCAAGACATTGTGTGAAGTATTTGATCTCTCTTTATTTGTTTTGTTGTTGATATTCACTATGTGGTACTCTGTGTTTATGATCATTTCATGAGGAAATGTCTTGATGGCTTGCGGGCTACAAGCTAGGGCATCATACATTTTTCATGAGCTCACTGTTTAATACTAGCATTGTTTACATCTTTTCATTTGGAATGCTTGATTGTGATATTTGAGAGCTAGGGCATCATTTCTATTACCTTCAAGGCATTATGTGAAGTGTTTGATCTCTCTTTATTTGTTTTGTTGTTGATATTCACTATGTGGTACTCCCCATTTATGATTATTTCATGAGGAAATGTCTTGATGGCTCACCGGCTGCAAGCTAGGGCGTCATACATTGTTCATGAGCTCACTATTTAATACTGGCATTGTTCATGAGCTCATTGTTTAATATCTGGCATCATGCAAACATACATTAATACACTTATTATTTTGAATTTGAGCTTGGGCATCATGCAATGTTATTTTTGTCATTGCATACTTGCTGTTGTGCACCATATATTGTTTTATACACTATTTATTTCATTGAGACCATGAGCTTGGCATTTGTAATGTATTTTTTGTTATTGGATCAATGCTACCATATTGTTGAGTTTGTGTATGGCTTGACTATGCACATGCATAATTGTAGATGAGGATCAATAATATGGTGCCAGGCATTTCTTAGATCCTTTGGATCTGACCCCATCTTTTCCTTCCTTGCAAGTTTTGGATCATACAAGAGCATACTGGATTGAACCCCAGGTCAACACTTCATTACTTTAGGCAATGTCTGGTACCTTCATTAATTATGTTCATCCACTTATGTATGTTTTCATTCATTCATATTCTTCTGAAAGTTGGCTATTAGTGACCATATAGGACCATTCTTGATATTTTTGGGTCATTTGATGAAAAGATGTAAATAGGGACATCAGTAATAAAATAGGGATATATTAAGATTTATATTGTAAGTAAAAGCATTACACAATGGCATTCAAATTAAGTACAATATGAATTCACATGCCTTTAATTATGATACACTTTTGAAATTATCACTCATTGGTCATTTGACAATTCAAGATATAAGTATCAGAATATAAACTATTGTAAAAGGAAGAAACACATATGTATCATCATTTAATACAAAATATAAAAGTATCCCACAGACACACAGTTCCTATTATAACAGCCATCCTCTAATCCCATGTGTACTAGTCTCAAGGTAAGAAAAATTTACTTAAGCCATCATATAAGTATCATCCTAAAGTTTAAATAAACATTGACTATGGATATACAACACTGAGCCATAATAAATTACATAGTTTCACTGCAATTTTTATGTCCACTTAAAATAATAAATTACAAAGTTTCACTACAATTTCTATATCCACTGCCATTAAAATATATCACTCCTCTTGTTATATAATGTATATGCATACTTATTTAAAATGTCATACTTGTTGCTCTTAAATATTATTACCATTTCACTCAAATTTACATGACATTAAAGCCAAGCCCAAAATGTATACATACGTGTAAATATAGGAGAAGCTGGATTCTACAACTATAGAAAAAAAAAAAAAACTATACCAATAGCAGCTTATGAGAAACTATACTTGTGCTTACCACACCAAACCTCAACATCATAATGCTTATCATTTTCAAGCTTCAGTAAGGCTTCATAGCACATATTATCTACAGATTTGTACGCAACTCTGATTTAGGCTGGAGGTAAACTACATGTGTCATGTAAACAACATGGTTGAATGAAATCTCTTTTGCACATTTTCAAGAGTTTTCCCACCAATACAAGTGTAAATAATGCATTGAATGTAATCTACGAACACTGCATGGTATGAAGTCTCGTTGAAGCTTGAAATATATCACTCCTCTTGTTATTGTCAAAATTAAATTCAAATATTTATCAAAAAAATTATTCTTGTAGAATCAAGATATCTTTATCGCAATAATAAAACAATCTTGCATAATAGCTTTTGAATCACATTAACACACACCCATGTTTTGTAGCATAGTTCATTTTAGAAGTGTATGGATTGAACATGCACATGCATAATTGTAAATGATCTAACCCCATCTTTTCCTTCCTTACAGGTTTTGGATCATACAAGAGCATACTGGATTGAACCCTGGTCAACACTTCATTACATCAGGCAATGTCTAGTACCTTCATTATTTATGTTCATCCACTTATGTATGTTTTCATTCATTCATATTCTTCTGAAAGTTGGCTATTAGTGACCATATATGATGATTCTTGATGTTTTTGGGTCATTTGATGAAAAGATGTAAAAGTTTCTTAAAAGTTTATATTTTTTTTTTCAAGTTTTAAAATCATAAAATGAATAAAATTTAAAGATAACAAATTAAGATAATCTTTGTCTTCACTTTTAAAAAAACATAAAGCTCATAAAGCATGGTAAAAACATAAAGCTCATAAAGCATGGTAAAAACATAAAGCTCATAAAGTGTGGTAAAAGAGGGCCCTAATTATGGTAAAATGGGAAAGTTGCCACCTTGCACTGCTCTTCATATGGCAGCTACTAAGGAATTGTGTTATAAAATTTCAAGGCATGAAATTTCATACTTTTTGACATCATACTTTTTTCTCCTCAGCATTGAGTTTACAATGTGCTGGAGAGTCAAAGAAAATATATGTATAGTTATAAAATTTTATGTCTCAAAATTTGGCATGAAATTTTATAACATAGTTCCTTAGCATTTGATCTTTATATGGCAGCCATGACTTGAGGTAGGCATTTGAGCTTTTTCTTCTCATTAACTCAATTTCATTTTGATGGCATTTGTTGATTTAATGCAAAAATATGAATGTTAATACTGGCATTTTTTACATCTTTTCATTTGGAATGCTTGATGACCCGCGAGCTTTGAGACCTAGGGCATCATTGCTATTACCTTCAAGGCATTGTGTGAAGTGTTTGATCTCTCTTTATTTGTTTTGTTGTCTATATTAACTATGTAGTACTCCCCGTTTATGATCATTTCATGAGGAAATATCTTGATGGCTCATGGACTGCAAGCTAGGGCATCATACATTGTTTATGAGCTCACAGTTTAATACTGGCATTGTTTACATCTTTTCATTTGGAATGCTCGATGACCTGCGAGCTTTGAGAGCTAGGGCATTGTTTCTATTACCTTCAAGGCATTGTGTGAAGTGTTTGATCTCTCTTTATTTGTTTTATTATTGACATTCACTATGTGGTACTCCTTGTTTATGATCATTTCATGAGGAAATGTCTTGATGGCTTGTGGGCTACAAGCTAGGGCATCATACATTGTTTATGAGCTCACTGTTTAATACTAGCATTGTTTATATCTTTTCATTTGGAACGCTTGATGACCCACGAGCTTTGAGAGCTAGGGGATCATTGCTATTACCTTCAAGGCATTGTGTGAAGTGTTTGATCTCTCTTTATTTGTTTTTCTATTGATATTCACTATGTGGTACTCCCTGTTTATGATCATTTCACAAGGAAATGTCTTGATGGCTCGCGGGCTGCAAGCTAGGGCGTCATACATTGTTCATGAGCTTACTATTTAATACTAGCATTTTTTACATCTTTTCATTTGGAATGATTGATGACCTACGAGCTTTGAGAGCTAGCGCATCGTTTCTATTACCTTCAACAAGGCATTGTGTGAAGTGTTTGATCTCTCTTTATTTGTTTTGTTGTTGATATTCACTATGTGGTACTCCCTATTTATGATCATTTCATGGGGAAATGTCTTGATGGCTCATGGGTTGCAAGCTAGGGCATCATACATTGTTCATGAGCTCACTGTTTAATATTGGCATTATTTACATCTTTTCATTTGGAATGCTCGATGACCCATGAGATTTGATAGCTAGGGCATCGTTTCTATTACCTACAAGGCATTGTGTGAAGTGTTTGATCTCTCTTTATTTGTTTTGATGTTGATATTCACTATGTGGTACTCCCTGTTTATGATCATTTCATGAGGAAATGTCTTGATGGCTCGCAGGCTGAAAGTTAGGGCATCATACATTGTTTATGAGCTCACTGTTTAATATTGGCATTGTTTACATCTTTTCATTTGGAATGCTTGATGACCCATGAGCTTTGAGAGCTAGGGCATCATTGCTATTACCTTCAAGGCATTGTGTAAAATGTTTGATCTCTCTTTATTTATTTTGTTGTTGATATTCACTATGTGGTACTCCCCGTTTATGATCATTTCATGAGGAAATGTCTTGATGGCTTGTGGGCTGCAAGTTAGGGCATCATACATTATTCACGAGCTCACTGTTTAATACTGGCATTGTTTACATCTTTTCATTTGGAATGCTTGATGACCTATGAGCTTTGAGAGCTAGGGAATCATTTCTATTACTTTCAACAAGGCATTATGTGAAGTGTTTGATCTCTCTTTATTTGTTTTGTTTTTTATATTCACTATGTGGTACTCCCCGTTTATGATCATTTCATGAGGAAATGTCTTGATGGCTTGTGGGCTGCAAGCTAGGGTATCATACATTGTTCATGAGCTCACTATTTAATACTAGCATTGTTTACATCTTTTCATTTGGAATGCTCGATGACCCACGAGCTTTGGGAGCTAGGGCATCATTTCTACTACCTTCAAGGCATTGTGTGAAGTCTTTGATCTCTCTTTATTTGTTTTACCATTGATATTCACTATGTGGTACTCCCTATTTATGATCATTTCATGAGGAAATGTCTTGATGGCTCATGGGCTACAAGCTAGGGCATCATACATTATTTATGAGCTCACTGTTTAATATTGGCATTGTTTACATCTTTTCATTTGAAATGCTTGATGACCCGTGAGCTTTGAGAGCTAGGGCATCATTTCTATTACCTTCAAGACATTGTGTCAAGTGTTTGATCTCTTTTTATTTGTTTTTTTGTTGATATTTACTATGTGGTACTTCCCGTTTATGATCATTTCATGAGGAAATGTCTTGATGGCTCGCGGGCTACAAGCTAGGGAATCATACATTGTTCATGAGCTCACTGTTTAATACTTGCATTGTTTACATCTTTTAATTTGGAATGCTTGATGACCTGCGAGCTTTGAGAGCTAGGGCATCATTTTTATTACCTTCAACAAGGCATTGTGTGAATTTTTTGATCTCTCTTTATTTATTTTGTTGCTGATATTCACTATGTGGTACTCCTCATTTATGATCATTTCATGAGGAAATGTCTTGATGGCTTATGGGTTGCAAGCTAGGGCATCATACATTGTTCATGAGCTCACTATTTAATACTGACATTGTTTACATCTTTTCATTTGGAATGCTCGATGACCTACGAGCTTTGAGAGCTAGGGCATCATTTCTATTACCTTCAAAGCATTGTGTGAAGTGTTTGACCTCTCTTTATTTGTTTTGTTGTTGATATTCACTATGTGGTACTCCTCATTTATGATCATTTCATGAGGAAATGTCTTGATGGCTCATGGGCTACAAGCTAGGGCATCATACATTATTCATGAGCTCACTATTTAATATTGGCATTGTTCATGAGCTAACTGTTTAATATTTGGCATCATGAAAACATACATTAATACACTTACTATTTTGAATTTGAGCTCGGGCATCATGCAATGTTATTGTTGTCATTGCATGCTTGCTACTTTTGTGTACCATATATTATTTTATACACTATTTATTTCATTGAGACCGTGAGCTTGGCATTTGTAATGTATTTTCTATTATTAGATCAATGATACCATGTTGTTGAGTATGTGTAAAACTTGCAAGTTTTTACCCCAAAATTTATCAGTAATAAAATAGGGACATCATTAATAAAATAATACACTTACTATTTTGAATTTAAGCTCAGGAATCATGCAATGTTATTGTTGTCATTGCATGCTTGCTACTATTGTGCACCATAACAGCAAGGAGAATGCAATGTTATGAAATTTTGGGATTAAATTGGTGAGTTTTTATACTTTCTCCATTTTAAACTAACCTATGATTTAAAAGGAGGAATTATGAAATATAGTTGTAGGTGGTTATCTCTTCTATAATGATGGAGGAGTCAAAGATAATGATCAATGAGGTTTTTGCTATTAGATCATACATATATTAATACACTTACTATTTTGAATTTGAGCTTGGGCATCATATATTGTTTTATACACTGTTTATTTCATTGAGACCGTGAGCTTGACATTTGTAATGTATTTCCTGTTATTGGATTAATATTTCCATGTTGTTGAGGTTGTAGATCTCCTTTTACTAATCTTGTATAAAAAACATATATACCATTTTGACTCACATCCCATGAGGTGTTTCTTGATAACACATTTGATATCATACTTTTTTGCTCCATTTTGGTCTTGATTTACTCACTGCATGCATATGTTTCCTGAGTGCACATGTTATGTAGCGTAGTTCATTTTAGAAGTGTATGGCTTGACTATGCAAATGCATAATTGTAGATGAGGATCAGTAATAGGGTACCAGGCATTGCTTAGATCTAACCCCATCTTTTCCATCCTTGCAGGTTTTGGATCATACAAGAGCATACCAGATTGAACCCTGGGTCAACACTTCATTACTTCAGGCAATGTTTGGTACCTTCATTATTTATGTTCATCCACTTATGTATGTTTGCATTCATTCATATTCTTCTGAAAGTTGGCTACTAGTGACCATATAGGACCATTCTTGATGTTTTTGGGTCATTTAATGAAAATATGTAAATAGGGACATCAGTAATAAAATAGTGATATCTTAATCTTTATGAGCTCAAATTCAAAATAGTAAGTGTATTATTTTATTACTAATGTCCCTATTTTATTACTAATGTCCCTATTTTGAAGTGTTTGATCATTTCTATTACCTTTAAGGCATTGTGTGAAGTGTTTGATCTCTCTTTATTTGTTTTTTTGTGCATATACCTTCTCTAATCAACTCTGATATGCACAGGTGATGAACATTCACATTTTCCTAAGTAGTACTTTGAGCTTTCCTGCCAACACATGTACTATTGTGAAAATCATCACAAGTCCATTTGTTGTAGGAAAGCTCATAGTACACATGTCTACATGTCTACATTTTTTTCACCTGTTCATATACCAAATGATGAAAGTTCAATTGTTGTAATGGAAAAGCATTAGAATCATCCATATAGGACCTTCATTATTTATGTTCATCCACTTATGTATGTTTGCATTCATTTATATTCTTCTGAAAGTTGGCTATTAGCGACCATATAGGACCATTCTTGATGTCTTTGGGTCATTTGATGAAAAGATATAAATAGGGACATCAGTAATAAAATAGGGATTATTTTCATTGCATGCTTGCTGCTGTTGTGCACCATATATTATTTTATACACTATTTATTTCATTGAAACTGTGAGCTTGGTTTTTCTTTCAGAAGTGTATGGCTTGACTGGGCACATGCATAATTCTAGATGAGGATCAATAATAGGATGTCATTCATTGCTTAGATATTTTTTATCTAACCCCTATCTCTCTTTTCTTTGCAGGTTCTGGATCACATAGGGGCACACTAGATTTATACTTGGATTAAAAATTCATCACTTCAAGCAATGTTTGGCACCCTTATTATTTATGTTCATCCTCTTATGTATGCATGTACTCTTGCATTTTCTTCTGAAAGTTATTTTCCTTGTATAGTATATACAAGTTATTTTTCATATATATACATGTAATCTTTAGATGAAAAAATTTCTTTTCCTTTACATGTATCTTTGCATAAAATGAACACAAATTAAAAAAGATCATCTAATAATGCAAACCAGGGTAATGTAGTCACTCATCTAGTAATTAGTTCCCCAAACCATTACTAAGGATTGAACATAAGTTTAAGTCCCCAAACCTATTGTTCTATGTGTATAAAATAATAAATGGTGCACAACAGCAACAAGCATGCAATGACAACAATAACATTGCATGATGCCAGAGCTCAAATTCAAAACAGTAAGTGTATTAATGTATGACCTAATAGTAGTAACCTCATTGATCATTACCTTTCACTCCTCCATCATTATAGAAGAGATAACTACCTACAACTAGGGCATCATGCAGTGTTTATGAGCTTACTGTTTGAGCACCTCATGTCCCTATTTGATTGGTCGGTACTCAAACAGTGAGCTCATAAATAATGCATGATGCCCTAGCTTGTAGCCCGCAAGCAATCAAGATATTTCCTTGTGAAATGATCATAAATGAGGAGTACCACATAGTGAATATCAACAACAAAATAAATAAAGAGAGATCAAACACTTCACACAATATATGTTGTTTTGTAAGATTTTATTAAGACTAAGTATATTATTTATGAGCTCACTGTTTGAGCACCTCATGTCCCTATTTGATTGATTGGTGCTCAAACAGTGAGCTCATAAATAATGTATGATGCCCTAGCTTGTAGCCCGCAAGCCATCAAGGCATTTCCTCATGAAATGATCATAAACAGGGAGTACCACATAGTGTATATCAACAAAAAAAACAAATAAAGACAGATCAAACACTTCACACAATATATGTTGTTTTATAAGATTTTATTAAGACTAAATATATTATTTTATGAGCTCACTGTTTGAGCACCTCATGTCCCTATTTGATTGGCCGATGCTCTATTTTTTATATTGATGCTATTAGATCAAATAGGGACATCAATAATAAAATAATACACTTACTATTTTGAATTTGAGCTCATAAAGATTAAGATATCGTACTGTTTTGAATTTCTATGTGCTTTGAGCCAATGAAATTTTTGTGATTTTGTAATTTTGAAAAAGAAAGTGTCATTTGTAATTTTTGTGAATTCAAAGAGCTATCGTGAAGACGGCACTGCACTTTTGCATGGCATGAAGAGGGAATTTGAGTTTGGCATGCACGAAGAGGCCGGCACCATCTAGGAAGAGGGCACTGGCACTTGAGGTGGGCTTTTGACCTTCATCTTCTCATTAACTCAATTTCATTTTGATGGCATTTTTTGATTTAATGGCACAATATGAATGTTAATAGTGTGCCTTGTTTACATCTTAGCATTTGGAACGTTTGATGACCCGCAAGCTTTGAGAGCTAGGGCATCATTGCTATTACCTTCAAGACATTGTGTGAAGTGTTTGATCTCTCTTTATTTTATTTTTTGTTGATATTCACTATGTGGTACTCCCCATTTATGATTATTTCATGAGGAAATGTCTTGAAGGCTCACGGGCTGCAAGCTAGGGCATCATACATTGTTCGTGAGCTCACTGTTTAATACTGGCATTGTTCATGAGCTCACTATTTAATATCTAGCATCATGCAAACACACATTAATACACTTGAGTTTGAGCTCAGGCATCACGCAATGTTATTGTTGTCATTGCATGCTTGATGTTGTTGTGCACCATATATTATTTTATACACTATTTATTTCATTGAGACCGTGAGCTTGGCATTTGTAATGTATTTTTTGTTATTGGATTAATGCTATGATGTTGTTGAGTCTGTGTATGGCTTGACTATGCATATGTTTTTAATGTATAGATGATGATCAGTAATATGGTGCCAAACATTGCTTAGATCCTTTGGATCTATCTGCATCTTTTCCTTCCTTGCAGGTTTCGGATCATACAAGAGCATACTGGATTGAACCCCGGGTCAACACTTCATTACTTCAGGAAATGTTTGGTACCTTTATTATTTATGTTCATCCGCTTATGTATGTTTACATTCATTCATATTCTTCTAAAATTTGGCTATTAGTGAGCATATAGGACAATTCTTGATGTTTTTGGGTCATTTGATGAAAAGATGTAAATAGGGACATCAGTAATAAAATAAGGATATCTTAATCTTTATGAGCTCAAATTCAAAACAATAAGTGTATTGTTTTATTACTGAAGTCCCTATTTGATCTCCCTATTTTATTACTGATGTCCCTATTTTGAAGTGTTTGATCATTTCTATTACCTTTAAGGCATTGTGTGAAGTGGTTGATCTCTCTTTATTTGTTTTGTTATTTATATACCTTCTCTGATCAACTTTGATATGCACAGGTGATGAACATTCACATTTTCCTAAGCAGTACTTTGAGCTTTCCTGCCAACACATGTACTATTGTGAAAATTATCACAAGTCCATTTGTTGCAGGAAAGCTCATAGTACACATGTCTGGATCTCTGCATGTTTTTCACCTGTTCATATACCAAATGATGAATGCTCAATTGTTGTAATGGAAAAGCATTAGAATTGTCCATATAGGACCTTCATTATTTATGTTCATCCACTTATGTATGTTTGCATTCATTTATATTCTTTTGAAAGTTGGCTATTAGCAACCATATAGGACCATTCTTGATGTTTTTGGGTCATTTGATGAAAAGATGTAAATAGGGACATTATTAATAAAATAGGGATTGTTGTCATTGCATGCTTTCTTCTGTTGTGCACCATATATTGTTTTATACACTATTTATTTCATTGAGACTGTGAGCTTGGTTTTTCTTTCAGAAGTGTATGGCTTGACTATGCACATGCATAATTGTAGATGAGGATCAGTAATAGGATGTCATTCATTGCTTAGATATTTTTTATCTAACCCCCATCTCTCTTTTCTTTGTAGCTTCTAGATCACACAGGGGCACACTAGATTCATACCCGGGTCAAAAATTCATCACTTCAGGCAATGCTTGGCGACCTGATTATTTATGTTCATCCTCTTATGTATGCTTGTACTCTTACATTTTCTTCTGAAAGTCATTTTCCATGTATAGTATATACAATTTATTTATCATATATATACATGTAATCTTTAGATGCAAAAATTTCTTTTCGTTTACATGTATCTTTGCATGAAATGAACACAAATTAAACAAGATCATATAATAATGCAAACTAGGGTACTGTAGTCACTCATCTAGTAATTAGTTCCCCAAACCATTACTAAGGATTGAACATAAGTTTAAGTCCCCAAACTTATTGTTCTATGTGTATAAAACAATATATGGTGCACAACAGCAACAAGCATGCAATGACAGCAATAACATTGCATGATGCCCAAGCTCAAATTCAAAATAGTAAGTGTATTAATGTATGATCTGATAGCAGTAACCTCATTGATCATTACCTTTCACTCCTCCATCATTATAGAAGAGATAACTACCTACAACTAGGGCATCATGCATTGTTTATAAGCTCACTGTTTGAGCACCTCATGTCCTTATTTGATTGGTCAGTGCTCAAACAATGACCTCATAAATAACGCATGATGCCCTAGCTTGCAACCCACAAGCCATCAAGACATTTCCTCATGAAATGATCATAAATGGGGAGTACCACATAGTTAATATCAACAACAAAACAAATAAAGAGAGATCAAACACTTAACACAATATATGTTGTTTTATAAGATTTTATTAAGACTAAATATATTGTTTATGAGCTCATTGTTTGAGCACCTCATGTCCCTATTTGATTGGTTGGTATTCAAATAGTGAGCTCATAAATAATGCATGATGCCCTAGCTTGCAGCCCGCAAGCCATCAAGACATTTCCTCATGAAATGATCATAAACAGGGAGTACCACATAGTGAATGTCAACAACAAAACAAATAAAGAGAGATCAAACACTTCACACAATATATGTTGTTTTATAAGATTTTGTTAAGACTAAATATATTGTTTTATGATCTCATTGTTTGAGCACCTCATGTCCCTATTTGATTGGTTGGTGCTCTGTTTGTTATATTGATGCTATTAGATCAAATAGGGACATCAGTAATAAAATAATACACTTACTATTTTGAATTTGAGCTCATAAAGATTAAGATATCGTACTGTTTTGAATTTCTATGTGCTTTGAGCCAATGAAATTTTTGTAATTTTGTAATTTTGAAAAAGAAAGTGTTATTTGTAATTTTTGTGAATTCAAAGAGCTGCCATGAAGATGACACTGCACTTTTGCATGGTGCGAAGAGGGAATTAGAGTTTGGCATGTACGAAGAGGTCGACACCATGTGGGAAGAGGGCATTGGCACTTGAGGTGGGCATTCAAGCTTTGTCTTCTCATTAACTCAATTTCATTTTGATGGCATTTGTTGATTTAATGGTACAATATGATTTTTAATAGTGCGCATTGTTTACATCTTAGCATTTGGAATGCTCGATGACCCGCGATCTTTGAGAGCTAGGGAATCATTGCTATTACCTTCAAGGCATTGTGTGAAGTGTTTGATCTCTCTTTATTTATTTTTTGTTGATATTCACTATGTGGTACTCCCTGTTTATGATCATTTCATGAGGAAATATCTTGATGGCTCGCAGGCTGCAAGCTAGGGCATCATACATTATTCGTGAGCTCATTGTTTAATACTAGCATTGTTCATGAGCTCACTGTTTAATATCTAGCATCATGCAAACATACATGAATACACTTACTATTTTGAGTTTGAGCTCAGGAATCATGCAATATTATTGTTGTCATTGCATGCTTGATGTTGTTGTGCACCATATATTGTTTTATACACTACTTATTTCATTGAGACCGTGAGCTTGGCATTTGTAATGTATTTTTTGTTATTGGATTAATGCTATGATGTTGTTGAGTCTGTGTATGGATTGACTATGCACATGCTTGTAATGTATAGATGATGATCAGTAATATGGTGCCAGGCATTCCTTAGATCCTTTGGATCTATCTGCATCTTTTCCTTCCTTGCAGGTTTTGGATCATACAAGAGCATACTGGATTGAACCTCGAGTCAGCACTTCATTACTTCAAGAAATATTTGGTACCTTCATTATTTATGTTCATCCACTTATGTATGTTTGCATTCATTCATATTCTTCTGAAAGCTAGCTATTAGTGAGCATATAGGACCATTCTTGATGTTTTTGGGTCATTTGATGAAAAGATGTAAATAGGCACATCAGTAATAAAATATGGATATCTTAATCTTTATGAGCTCAAATTCAAAATAGTAAGTATATTATTTTATTACTTATGTCCCTATTTTGAAGTGTTTGATCATTTCTATTACCTTCAAGGCATTGTGTGAAGTGTTTGATCTCTCTTTATTTGTTTTGTTGTGCATATACCTTCTCTGATCAACTCTGATATGCACAAGTGATGAACATTCATGTTTTCCTAAGTAGTACTTTGAGCTTTCCTACCAACACATGTACTATTGTGAAAATCATCACAAGTCCATTTGTTACAGGAAAGCTCATAGTACACATTTCTGCATGTCTACATGTTTTTCACCTATTCATATACCAAATGATGAATGCTCAATTGTTGTAATGGCAAAGCATTAGAACCGTCCATATAGGACCTTCATTATTTATGTTCATCCACTTACGTATGTTTGCATTCATTTATATTCTTCTGAAAGTTGGTTATTAGCGACCATATAGGACCATTCTTGATTTTTTTGGGTCATTTGATGAAAAGATGTAAATAGGGACATCAGTAATAAAATAGGGATTGTTTTCATTGCATGCTTGTTGCTGTTGTGCACAATATATTGTTTTATACACTATTTATTTCATTGAGACTGTGAGCTTGGTTTTTCTTTCAAAAGTGTATGGCTTGACTATGCACATGCATAATTGTAGATGAGGATCAGTAATTGGATGTCATTCATTGCTTAGATATTTTTTTATCTAACCCCCATCTCTCTTTTCTTTGTAGGTTCTGGATCACACAGGGGCACACTAGATTCATACCCAGGTCAAAAATTCATCACTTCAGGCAATGTCTGGAACCCTTATTATTTATGTTCATCCTCTTATGTATGCATGTACTCTTGCATTTTCTTCTGAAAGTTATTTTCCTTGTATAGTATATACAAGTTATTTTTCATATATATACATGTAATCTTTAGATGCAAAAATTTATTTTCCTTTACATGTATCTTTGCATGAAATGAACACAAATTAAACAAGATTATCTAATAATGCAAACTAGGGTACTGTAGTCACTCATCTAATAGTTAGTTTTCCAAACCATTACTAAGGATTGAGCATAAGTCTAAGTCCCTGAACCTATTGTTCTATGTGTATAAAATAATATATGGTGTACAACAACAGCATGCATGCAATGACAAGAATAACATTGCATGATGCCCAAGCTCAAATTCAAAATAGTAAGTGTATTATTGTATGATCTAATAGCAGCAACCTCATTGATCATTACCTTTCACTCTACCATTCTTGATGTTTTTGGGTCATTTGATGAAAACATGTAAATAGGGACATCAATAATAAAATAGGCCATGTAAATGGTACCAGGCCAACCCAATCAACCCAACAAAATGTGTCATGTTTATCTTTGTCAAATACACTCATTCACCATTTTGTTCTTTCAGTGCTCCTAATGGGCATAGAGAGAGGCCAAAGAATCTTACAAGCCTAAAATGTTGGTATATCACTATATGGCCTCATAATTACAAGGCCAAAGGGGTTTTCTGATTTGAAAGACTTAGCACCCTCCAAGGTCATTTTCTTTTATGTTGCATTAACAGGACGTCTGCTAGAAACATTATGACTACGCATCCCTCTTCTCATCTCTTTAGTTTTTGTTTTTGTAAATTTCACCATCTGACGTTCCTTTTTAGTAAGAGATGGTTGTGAAAAAAGATATTTCTATTTTTCATTCTGAGAAGATCCAGAGTGATTTTGAGTCATAAAGGAAATGCTCTAATCCTTCCACAAGTGCTATTCTGACGAGTTTTGATCACTTGATGAACATAAAATTATCTATTGAGTTGAAAAGAAAATCAACAGAAGACGCTGAAAATGAAGTGAAAAAATTGAAGGTTTCTACTCAACGTAAGTAAAATCCTTTCCCTCAATGAAAGATTGAAGTCTTTCCAAACTCATTTCTCCCAAATTATGGGAAACTATGAACTTACGATTTGAATAACCATGATTTTTTATTTGTATACAGGCCATTATTTTGAGAGTTAAGAACATTTCCATCCATCTCTTACCGAAAAGGAACGTCAGATGGTGGAATCTATGAAAACAAAAACTAAAGAGATGAGCAGAGGGATGTGCAGTCATAATTTTTCTTTATGTGTGTCTTCCAATCCTCGAACAACCACAACCTAGGGTTCTTCATAGCATATCATCTAAGCCATGTACCAGTTACAACCACTACTCCTATAGGGTATTCTAATTCTTCACCATCGATAACCGAGTGATCCCATTTCTTTTTTGCCTCAACACAATGACACACATAAAGAACATGCACATAAACATGACAAATGAGAAACATAAATGTAGAAAACCAAAAAATTGTGACCATGATGCCTACATTTATGTTTCTTAGCTGTTGTGTCCTAGGACCCCTTATGACCCTTTACGATCCCTAAGAATACATCTTAGAGGTCTTGAAATGTCATAAAGGGTCATAAGAGGCTCCTAGGAAGAGTTAGATGAGCTTCCACCTTCACATGGTTGGCCCTGTTAAGTAGAGAATATTAAACTATTCTCAAAACAAAGAGAAGTTCAATAATTTAAGATCTCAATCCATGTATGACAAATATATCGATCTATCTCAATAGCTACCAAATTAATAGATCTCTGCCAAGAACCCAATCGCAAAGAAACACCACAAACCACTCCATGAACCCGCTGTGAAGAGGCATCCAATGTCTCATAAGTCACATCAAATGACCCAGTTTCTATAATCTAAGTCTCTCAGCTTGGCTCACCGAGAAGAAGACTTCTCTTAAGTCATCACAAACACCATTGTGATCTATAAATCTCCAATGTGCAAGTTCTACATGTCACTCTCTCGACATCACATATAACTCAATAATCCATGAGCCACTACTAAATCTATTGCAAAGTCATCTTCGAATGATCCATAACCAAATCACAAGCAGGAACCAAATCTGCAAGAACACCCTTCTGAATCGATACCAGCTCGATCAAAAAATATATATTTTTTTTAAAAAAACTGATTAATGTCGCATTAGCAATGGTCATAAAACAATGACGGCTATTTGTCAAAACAATTTGACATCCAGCCATCGCATGTACAACATCACTGTCATTGAAAAACTATAAATGATGAATAGTCATTGTAAAATTCTGACGGGTCTCCATCGGATGCACAACATCAATGTCATTAAAAAATACAAATAACGTATATACGTCACACACTTCTGACAGATATCTGTCGCACTAAAAACATTTCTATCAGCACACAAATTACAAATGACAATAACCTGTTGGATGATTCTGATGAGTCGTCATCATTTTTATTTTTTTGCGATGGATAGGTGTCACAATTGGGATGGCCACAAATAGGTATGATGTCAAGTTTACCTTGTTGGCACTCCCTTATTGCGATGTCTAGTGTCATCATAATTATGATGCCAATCGAAACCGTCATTTTTTCTAACTACAAAACTACGACGTCAGGTGGTGTCGTTATATCAATGATTAACCATCCCAATTCAGATGACCTAACATTGGAAAAAGGTCTCAAATGTACTAGTGTGACTATGTACAATACATCCTTGGTGATCTTAACTGGTCCATCGAGCCACATGAACTGATCATGTACTCAGCTAAGTACCATCCTCATCCATTCATGCTTAAAAATTGTTGGCGCATGCATAGCATGGACCAAACCCTTGGTTTCCAAATGTGTGTGGTCATCTTTCAATTTTCCATTAACACTAAGATTATTGTATGATGTGTCAATTTCAACTTGGCATATATCTTAAATTTTACAATGAATGAAGGCATGAACATCTTTAATGAGTATCACCCTTGGTGGGATTGATGACAGTGCTCCATACTTATCATTTTCTGCAGCAATGGTGGGAGGCAACTTGTATTTAGGATTGACATGGTCAATCTTCTCAATAATGAATAGTTTTTGAACTTTTGGTGTCATTATGATCTTAGAAATATTCTTCAAAAAAGTAAGGTTTCACTTAAATAGTAATTAGAATTTGTGAAGATGTCTTAGTAAAATACCTTGAATGTGCTTTACAAATGCTTGGAATACTCAAATAATCGCTTGAATTCACTTGGTGATCTATTCTCTATCAAATGCTTCAAATGCTTGCAAAAGTGTAAGGTGAAAATAAAATATAATGACCTCTATTTATAGTTTTTACTAGGTTAGGACTTCCAACGGCTATATTATTTGCATTAAATGCTCCTTACCAACTCCATTTCACCAATAATCAAAATACACTTTCTTTCACCAGATGGAACAAAATGACTCATACACTTTACTAATCAACATATGAAATGTCAACTTTATAACTTATATCCAAAAGCATCTTAGTATGCTAATATGGATCTTTGCACTAATTCTAGGAACTGATTTAAGATAGAAATTAGGTTATCAGCTCCTACACATACCTTTGACCAATTAAGTGAATATAGGTGCACCTGATCCAGTGGATGTGGTGCCATCAGTTGTTCCAAGTTTTGTTCCATCATCTTGATACTTCCTTCTCCAATTCTTGCTAATCTGATCTCTTATTATATACATAACTTGAGCATTTTCACTCAATTTTTCCTTAGTTGAGGGTTTACCTTGGTATCTACAGTCTTTGGCTAGGTGACTGACCTTGTGATAGTGGAAACAATCCATTCTAGAGTTTCTCCATGATATTCTATTATTCATACCATACAACTTAAATCAGTTTGCAGCAATGTGACCAAATCTTCCACATGCAGTACAAGTGATTATTGTATTATAGTCTCATGGTATAGTTGGTCCTTGTCAGTTGTTTGTGGTAATCTATCAGTTAGGGACCCATTTTTTATTCCTTCTTTGTTCTTAAAGCTCTTCAACCTGATCTTGTGTATCTTTCAATTGATGTGCTAGATCATTCCTCTTGTTGATTGAAAAGTTTAATTTCTTACTCAACTCTTCAATCTGCTCATTAGTCATTCTCAATTCTGTTTCCATGTTACCAATCACCCTTTCATAGCTATAGCTCTCCATTCATCTAGATCTTTCCTCTCAAGTGGTTATACTTCTTAATAAGAGATACTTCTCTGATACCAATTGTTGGATTAGGTATGGAAAGGTAAGTACTGAGAGGGGAGGGGTGAATTAGTACTCTTAAACTATTTAAACTTTCTTCCTTAACCTTTTACTGATTCTATAACTTTTTCACGCATCACATAAAACATGTAAAACATAACACATGACTCAAACAAATTTATTTTGGTATTCCAGAAATCCTTGTTAGAGGATAAAAACCGTGGTGGGGATGACACCCATAAAACTTACTACTGTAGTAAAACATTTTCTCAGTTAGAGCTACACTATTAGCTATTTATGGTAGCTTACCCTGTTAAGAGTGTCAACCTGGTTAAGAGTCTTAAGGCCTGTTAAGTATAACTTGCTAAAGGATTTTATAATTCTAATCTAAGAACTATACCTGGTTAAAGGATTTACAATATAAGATCTGTTGGGATCTTCTCAGTTAAGAGACTTTGCAATTATTATTACTCTTTAGTCAATAAAACAAATTGTTTTTGTTAAACTTGCATCAATCATATGCAAATCAAACTCTTTATGCTCACTAACTTATTACCTCATACTATGTACCTCTCACAATAACAATTCAGTACTTGATAGATTCAATTATGAATCACAATCACTCTCTTCTCTTTATTTCTCTATACTTAGTGGCTTCTCTTCTCATCTGCAATCTCTGCTTCATACATGAAAATATCCTTCTCACATGTGTACTTGATCTTCACACTCTGATCCATTTATATACAATTCTAGAAGCGGTGCTAGATGTTCTAGAATCATCTCTTCAAGTGGTGCTAGCATTGGTTACTCCTCCAATGCATATTTCATACTTAATTCTCATTCATAGATCTCACCTTGTAATCATGCATAATCATCATTTTAAAAGCTTCAATGCTCTGTCATATAATATACTTTAGATGTGTAAACCATTTTTTGTTCGATGTCTAGGTTTAGTGTATCCAAAGATTCTCCTTGTGTCACCCTACTATGCTCGGTAACATGTTTCGTCTTGCTTAGTAATTATTTTATCTCTCATTTTAGTTGATTTTGTAGCTTAGTATCACTTGATGCTTAGTACTCGGTGCTCGGTTCTGCCTTGCTTGGTGTCTAAACCTATTTTTCCTTTACCAAAATTAGTTGTTCCCTTATTTCCTTTTATCGAATAGCTTTTGTGCTTTACCAAATTTTCTTTCCTTCTTTACTGAATGACTTAGACAATCAATGTGACTTCCTTATAACTAATGACAAAAAAATAACTATTAGGAGTATCGCAAACTTGAGTCTAATTTCTCTTTAGCCTTGGTTGATGGTACTTTATACCAAAAAATCATTGGGAATCTTATCCACTTGACTTGTAGAAGACCCAACATTTATGTTGTGGGAATGGTCTCTTGATTCATGTACAAGTTACATGAGTTGAATTAGAAAGAAGCTAAGAGGATCCTCCACTATATTCAGAGCACTTTCAATTATGGAATTCAATATGCAATAGAAGTGGATATTTGACTTGGTTGGATATATGTAGATTCAAATTTGGTAGGTAATTCTCAAGATTGACAGTCTACTTGAGGACATTGCTGCTCACTTTGTTTCAATCATGTTTATTGGTCAAGAAAGAAGCATGCTACTATTTCTATATGAATGATCAATAGAGGTTGAGTATTGAGGCACAACTAATACCATCACTAAGGCTATTTGGATTCAAAACCTTCTCATTGAGTTTGATATTTGAGTTAGAAATTCTACAGTCATCTGTTGTGGTAATTAGGGTGTTATTCATATATGAAGAAATCTATTTCATTTCTAGAGGATGAACCACACTGAGATACATATGCACTACATTTGGGAGCTGATTCAAGATGACATAATTGATATTAAGTATTGAAATACATTAAAGAAAAATGTAGACATTTTCACCAAACCCTTAACCAAAAGAAAGTTCCTTCATTTGGACACTTTTCTTGGGGTGTGATAGGTGTCTACTTTAGGAGGGTCTTCTTGGTCCTTGAATCTCTCTCTATTTAGGGGGGTTATTCCCCTTAGGGGGGATTATTTTGGGGAGATCTCTATGTACATGGGTACCTAACATGGCCTCATTTGTCAAGATCCTTATTTTCACCCACATAAGATACAAGGGGTTGTGTTAGTATTTGTTTCTTCTTTTCCTTATGATAGGGGGTATTTATGTTTTTTCTACATATATTTTATATAAGATTTCTTAGGTTATTAGGAGTGGTTAAAATGAGGACATGTGATAAAATACTAAACAACTAAATATGTCACTCTCTCCCACTCATGAGTAGCTGAGGTACACACCCTCTTTGGGCTTGTTTTGCCATCTCTCATAACTACTATCTTGTCATTACCTAAGTAGGTTATGGGGTAGTTGGGTTTCTTACCCTATTTTGGCTTTATGTGCCACCTTTCATAACTCCTTTTATGTTTTCATATAAGGAAGTTGTGCCACATGTTTTGGAATTTACCTTGTAGGTTAAACCTTCCACTTTTATGAGGAGTAGGATTTAATGCACCTTTTGGACATATATGCCTTTATTTGTCTATATAATAAACACTCTACTCTCACCTTCACTAGCTAAGTAAAAGCTCAATGAGCGTATTGAAAGTCTTCTCAAAATTGTATTTCTTTGTCTCTAATTTTCTCTCATTTCATATTTCTCTTCATTCTACTATTTTGACCTTCGATCATCTATCAAGAGGAGTTGTGTGTGATCTACAATCGACATCAGATCTTGATTCGATTCTTGCTCCTTGCAACATCTAACAAATATAAAAATTGAGATATCAAAAATATTTTCATTTCACAAGTTCAATGGACACATGGTAAAATGTTACCTCTAATATCTTGTCCTTTTAGAAATTAAATGACTATAATAAATTATAACATTACATGAGGTTTGGCCAATTAGAAGTCAGAAAACATATAGCCAAAGTGTGTGAGATTGAGGTAAAAATAATGGTTCCACACTTTTACCCATCTGCATTTTACTCTTGAAACCTTAATTTAGTGGTTACATTTTCATCACTTCCCATTTAGAATGGACACCCTAGATATCTTCATGCCAAGAAGCAACAAATGATTTCAAATAGGAGGTGCAATATTTAAGGTTGAAAAAGGTATTTAAACAAACTCTATGATAGTACTACATGAAAGTAGGTTGGTGTTAAGAGACACCTTTCTCTCCTTCTGTAATAACATAGGGTTAATATAGATATATCTTCTATGTTCATTGTTGTTTTTTGGATGCAACGAAAACAAAAGAAGACATTCAGGAAATTATGAACATGATCATCAAATCTTAGTGATGTTGTGGTACTAATAATGTTGTTTATGATGTGGTGATTGGTGTGGGACTCCATCCATAAAATAAAAAGTGACCTCTTATTAACCCTTATTTTTATAGCCCTTGGGTTTTGCTCATCACCGAGGTTGTGGCAAAGGATAATGATACCTATCATCACAAGGAAAAGTGGGGTATTCACTTCCTAAAACTTTTTCCAAAAGTCTCTATCTCACATGACATGAATTGGTCTTTCACATTGGTATATGATAGCTTTGTCATAGACAAAGAAGGGACCTCAACCATAATACATGGTTAAATTATTTAACAAACTAGTATAAAGCATTATATAAATATAAGGTTAAAGTTGTACATATTCAAAATAATTTTATTATTACTACTTTCCAATAGAAATAACTAAATATAATTTTGAATTGTTTATATTAATACAAAGAACATAACTCCTCTAACTATCTTTATCAATAAAAATGCTATCTTAATTATTTTTAAAATATTTATTTTTTTAATCAATATACTTATTTTTCATTTCTTAAAATATAAATCAATATTATTTAATATTCATTTGAGAAAAAATAGATTAAAATATAAGAAAATTTTAATAAAATAGATCTTAATCAAACACTAAATTTTGAATTATATATATAGAGAGAGAGAAGAGTGTAGAGTTTTCATAAAAGGTTGAAGTGAATAAATGTTTTTTGATGAATAGTGCATTTTCTATTAATTGAGTATAAAAAATACATATTCACAAAAAAGGGGTCAGGGGACATAAAAATCAGCCTGTGATAGTCCACACAGTAGAAGCTGGAAATAGTAACAGAAACTAGAAACTATTCATTAAAAAAAAGCATAAAGCCAACAACCTGCAAGAGCAGTGCCAACAAATGGAGGAGGATCTCTATCACCAAAACCCCAAACATCATTGGGATTGACAAGAGGGTCGAGAATCGACCAACCATCATCTTCAGCATTTTTATCTTTCTCCTCCACTTGAGATGGATAAATAGCCAAGAGAGGGAACTTGGAGGAGGTGGTCGGAGGCCAATCAGAACCACGATGAGCAGCAAGAGCATCAGGAGGAGCAGACTGAGTTGGAGCCGGAGACCACCCAGAGGTGTGGTGAGGTGGAGAAGCTGATTGGCACCGCCAACCATCATTGCCACCTCTAGGAGAGTGGTGGCAGGGATCCTGTGACCACGAAGTATGGGAGTGGTGAGCCGAAGAGCTATGCCCATGATAGCAACCCCTGGGTGGGTACCTTCTACAGAAACTAAATCAGGAGGAACTCAAGAAACCGCACAAGGAGCATTGCCCCAATGATTGAAAAACTCCTAAAGGTGAGCCACCTCTAGAGCCACTTTGTTAGCTTGCACCTGAATATGCATCATTACATTGTTACATATGCAAGCTTTATTATATAGAGAAACATTTGTATCAAGAAAGCTATGAGAAAAGAGAACAACATTCCTATCTTTTCATAAAGTGAACAAAATCTCCATCTTGAAAGTATACCAAATCTGGGTGAACTTGGAAGGAATCCTAGGAGAATCTCCTAGGAAAATCATATGCCAGGATAAAGGCTCAGGCTTGAAGGGTTTGAAAAAATCATGAATCCACTACCAATACTATTGAGCTCTCCTACAGAACTAGAAGATGTGCAAAAAAGTCTCAGGGTGACCACATAATGGACAACGAGAGTCATGAACACTGAGGTGTTTGATCCTAGGCCCCACAAGAAGCCCTTGGAAGAGTAAACACCAAGAAAAGAGAGCCATCTTGGGCTCTGTAATGGTAGACCAAATGGTCTCAAAATGAAAGCTCTAGTGGTACATAGAAGAGTGAAAATGCCATCTCTGGTTCAGAATGTCCACCATGGGAAGATGAGGAGACAACCATCTGCATCCCAACATCGGCTTGTAATTACTAGAAGGAGTGGCAAGATACCATTTCCAATCCTTCCACCAAGGTCAAGTAGACTGAACACCAAGCTTATGAAGCAAATGATATGGAATGGCAGAAACCAATAGATCAAAAGTATGATGTGTTAGGAATGGGAACACTGAGATGGGGGGGTGAATTAGTGTTCACTATATTTTATCTTTTTACTTAATGTGAAACTTTACTTAAATACTTAAGTACTAAAATGAATATCCACATAAACATGAAACATGAAATCAACACATAACACTAATATGGTTATGGGGAAACCCAAATAGGTAAAAACCCCAGTGGGAATTGACACCCACTAATATTTTGTACTAGTGTTTTATGATCCTTGTTTGAAGATCCTTAACCCTGTTAGGATTTTCTTTACAATGTATTAAGTACAGTAGACCTTATCAAGGGTCAGACCCTATTAGGAGTCTTTTACAATAAACCCTATTAGAGGTGTGTACTCACTTTCCTAGAGCTCACTTCTTAAGTGGTGAAGACAGCAACCTTCTAATCTCGGATACACACTATATCTGTTGGATGAACTATTACTATGCCACTACTTTTTTTATCATTTCCTTTGATGCGTTGATGCTTTGACCTCTTAAAAAGATCCAATAAATCTTATAGACTCCTCCCACACTTTTTCTCTTCTTATCTTAACTCTATCTCAACTCTCATATTAATTTCAATGGGCGCATCTTATATTTATATGCGCATACAAAACAAATAACTAGGTCAACCCTTTAACTGGTTACATACAATGCTTCCAATTGAATTGGATCAAGCGTGTTTACAAAAAAACATAATTACATGTCAAAAACCTAATTAAAATAGGTTCATGGCCTTTACATCATAATAATATAACCGCAAATCAAAATGCCAACAGTTGGTTGCTTACTTTGTTCTTCTCTGGCACACACTGGCTATGTAACTTAAAATGTCTGTAACTTTGTCATACTTACATATCTAATCATGCACTCATAGAATAAGCATGAATATACTCTAACCAAATTATCTTCTAGGGTGCATACCATAACTCATTCATACACATGTGCGGTGATGCTCTAAGCTTCAGGTACTCTGTACACTGTCCAGTCTTCAACACTTAGCCAATTTCTGATCTTCTCATCAAGTGTGTTGACTCCAAACTACTATATGACTTTGTTTCCATAATGAAAACACTATACTAAGTCATATACACTAGTATAGCCAACTTTCCAACAATCTCCCCATTTTTCATTGATGGTAACAAAGGAATATGGCCAAGCTGCTAATTGTTCCTTAATACAAAAAACTTTTGTCTTATATCTCCCTTATACATAAACTTCTATCTTATATCTCCTTATACATATCTATAACCCATATTCTATACATACTCCCCCTTTGACATTAATAAAAAAGGTGCTTCAAAACTATATCTACAAATACTTACTGTGAGAGAACATCCAGATATGCTATCTATAGGTTTTGAATCTCCTTCTTCCAAAATGTGATCAATGAATTTACAATCTGGAGATGGGTGCATAGTGAATACTATAGCTTCTCCATCTTCTCCAAATATATGCTAGGACCTTGATCATATGTCACCATGGTGGCATCAATCTCCTTGATATTCTGATTGAGTATATCTAGTGAGGGCGCAAGAGCATTCTTGAGATGTGTTTTCCTTGCCCTTATCTTTGACATCTCTTTCTCATCTTTTTCAATCTTATCTATCTATCCTTGGTAGACATTATTACACATGTTCACATCAATGGATGAATCTTCCATTGATTTTCTTATGCTATCTATCATGGCTTCTGCCTCTTGTATCTTCTTGTATAGATCACTATTCAACTTGTCATGGTTCATATAGTCAGTAATAATCTTTTTGCCCTTTGCTGCAAACTCCTTCAAGGATGCTTGACCATTCTTTAGTGAGCTCAGGTCAAGTGAAAATTTACTAACCAATTCACTTAGCCTTTTCTTTCTATACTTCTCCTTTTCAACTAATGATGCTGATTTTTCCAAGCTAGAGAAATTACTCTTGAACTCTGAAATAATTGCACTCACATCATCAACGACATGTACCTTGGACACTTTCTTGTCTGTTGGTAACAAGTTGTTTAAGATGTTTAATAATTATACAAGGAGGGGATTCCTCATTACCTATTTCTCCTTGGATTTCTCCATAGCTAAGATTTTGAACTTGATTAGGTCTTCTTCTCCCCATGAATCCAAACTGGTTGTGTCAGGTGTCAAAATTGACAACAATGTTGTTGAGGGAGTGATAGGAGTGCTATCCATCACTTCTAGTTTTACTTTGCTTAGAATTTCAATAGATGGCTCATCTGTTTACTCACTTTCTTTTATTTCTTCTTCTTCTTTCTATTTTTCTACTTCCTTTTGTTTTTCTTCTTCTTTCTTTTCTTCTTATTTTTCTATTTCTTTTTCTATTTTATCTATCATATTTTCCTCTTTTTCATCTGTTATATCCTCAATCAATACTTCTTCTTGTTGATTGGGAGGAGTTTTACTACAAAGAGTTTCAACCTCTTGTGTGCTTACAAATGCTTCTTCAAACTTGTCTTGATCCATGTATGTGGCCACCATAGTAACTTTTACATTGTCAATAAAGATTGAATCATCCTTAAGTGTCTCTGATATGGGCGCAGACTTCTCTACCTCTGTGGATGCATCAATTGCATGCACTGAATCCTATGGACTTGTATATGGTATATTATTAGTCTCTAACTCTTTTGCAATCATTATGGGTACTTGAGCTATGGGCACAATAGCTGGATACATGTGCCTATTCATGAAGACATTCTCAAATGCCTTCTCTATTTCCTTAGCAACCAATTCATATTTCTTGTCCATTATGTGCAGGGTTCTTGACTTGGTTCTAAGATGTGGCTTCACTAGATCTAGTAACATATATTTCTCCTCTCGATAACATACTAGAAGGGTTTCATCTAGAATCTTTTCTCTTATCCTTAGATCCTCTTCAATAGCCTGTCTCTTTTGGAATTCTAAGATATTCCATACAATGTCTGGAATCATAGTATTTAGTTCTAAGACTATTTTCTTAAATTTCATCATATGTTTGACAATCATTCCATGAATCTCAGACTTGTCAATTTCACTATACTTCTCATAGAACTTTCCTACTTGATCAATTCTTCCTTCATCAACAATCCTTGTATTTAACACACTGAGACTAGGTTTGAAACTTACATCTAGAGGTGCTTGAGTCTTCTTCATGTTTCTTGTTACTTGTGAGGATGGATGACCAATTCTAATCTCTTTCTTCATCTTAGGCATTGTGTTATACTCAGGAGGAGCAGTAAGGTCAACTGTTACTATGGGTGCAGAAGGAGTAACATCAGATTTCTCAATTTTTACCTTCTTCAACTTTGGATCCTGAGATTTTGTCTTTGTTGCTATTGTGCTCTCTATTTCCAAAGCAATCTTCTCTTCCCTTGCTTTATCTAATTCTTCTTGTGATACACCATGGATTCTTAAGATCTCTGAAGTAACCTTGGCAACTTTTCTTTTTGTTGCTGCGCTGTTCAATATAGCATCTAATTATCTTGTTTTCTCTTCGTAAGTTCCCCATCTAGGTTCATTGGGGTCCTTAGGTGATGACAACAGAACTTAAGCATAAGCTTCTAAGATTGGTTCTTCAACTTCATATCTAAGTGGATGAATCCACTTTGTCCTTGGTTCAACTGCCTCTATGCATGTTGTGTCTGTGTCAACCATGAAACAAATGGTATCCTTGTATTTTTCAACTATCTTCTCTGGAATTTTGTATTGCATCTACATCTTGACTCTAAATGTCTTCAACTCCAATGTCATTTAGTCCTTCAAAGTACTCTTATTACATGCCTTGAGAGATATTTGTGGCATTGTGGGGATAGATTTATCTAGATACAAATTAGACACTTTTCCAATAATATGGAAGTACATATATATGATCAAAGACCCAAATCTAAATATCTTGGTCTTGTCATGCTTGATGGCCTTAATGTTATCTATCAGCTATGCACACAGGATCTCACACAAATTCAACTCTCCATTTTCTCTCACAAGTCTTATAGCTACAAGAATTGTGGCCGCAGACACACTATTCACCCTTCTAGTGTGTTGGAACCTATATCCTAGTATCATGGACATCAATTTGATGTCATCTTGCTCAATAGGCTCTATAGTCATTCCACGCCTATCACTTCTTCACTTGCATGTTTTCTCAACAAGTTTCCTTAAATCCTTGCCCGCTGGAAGAACGGTGCCTATCTTTGAGAGGCATGTCATCTCATGAATTAGGTCACCTATAATCCTGACCGGCACTTCACCTATCCAAAATAGGTCTTCACGAATCCTACTAAGTAGAATCTTTATCCATTTGGACTCATAGAACTCATATGCAGTCACATATTCAACTATAGGATGATTATTCCACTGTGCATACTCATCCATGAAGGTTTTATCAGGTTTTAACATAGTGTCCATGTGTTCTTTTATTATTTTCAATCCTACTAGTTCTTTCTTACAATATATGTATGCCCTAATGTCTTTGATATGCATAATGCCCATAGGCGTATAGGAGAATGCCCCTTCTAGGTCATCTAGTGTGGATTTAAATGGATGTCTCTTAAACACATATCTCTTCTTCTCTACCACATGAAATACAATGGGAGTAGCCATCACTTACTTGTATATCACTTTCCAAATGATCTTTTAAAGACTTCTGAATCGGTGTGACAAACTAGGGTTTCCATAACTAATCAACTGCACTACAAATCACTGATGAATCAATCTACAATCCTTCATAATGAAATGCTAGGGCTCTTCTTCTCTCTAATCACTCTGAATTCAAATGCAATGAGAGATCTTCAAACTTTTGTGCACTTGAAAGTAGGAATCCTTCCATTAATGCTTGATGCGCAAACCAGGTTGTCACTGAAAATTTTCTAACTTTCATTGTGTAAACAATCATCTTGTGCACTCTTGCACATAGGTTCTGCTAGTCTCCAAAAGCTTAAGTCCAAAGGTGCATACTCTGAGGGTGAGTATACTAGCTACGCAGGGGTCTAGAGCTAAATTAGCTCCCCCTATGACCCTGAGGTCCATTCATCCTGATGTAGAGGGTTCGTCCACTGTGGATGTATCCAATACATTCTCATCAACCTTATCCATCTTTGCCTCTGACCAAATCAAGCTCACATCCTCTTAATATTTCACAAACTTGACTTCTCCTTCGGTATCCAATACTAGTTCTTTCGGCTTTTTAGGGCTTTCCTGACCTTGCATCCTTGATCTACAAAAATTTGAGACGTGTCCATCCTTGTTACAAGAGTGATAAATGACTAGAGGCCTTATATTCCTCGGTGCATTGACAGGGGTCACCATTTTACATTATCTTGCAGAGTGGCCATTATAGTTACATATCTAACATGTAATATTCTAAGAACTTCTAACAATTGGCTGATTCTGATTTCTGTGATTGTGTTGAGTCTTATTTTTTTGACTTGTCTTACAATTCATAGCTCTATGACCAAATTTATTGCATGAATAATAGTAACCATTAAAAGGTCTTACCTCTGTATAGTTTCTTGCTATATGTGCATGCTTGTTACATGCATAACAGGTTTGATCTACTGGCTTGTGCTCATTCTTGGATGGCTCAACATGATCTTTAGTCTGACTTCCAATCTCCTTAGTATTTGATGTGTCTTTTGGTGCTTTCATTCTTGCTCACATGTTGTCGATATGATTTTGTGCTTCATTGTATCCAATGCAGCTAGTATCTCCTTTAACTCTTCTTGCATACAACTAAGATTCTATCAAATCAGGACTGGTGTGCAATTTATCAATGTGATTCTTTGCCACTTTCAATTTAGATTCCAAGCTTTATTTGTTGTTCCTTAGCTCCAAGATTTCCATGTTTTCTTGCCTTAATTCTTCATTCAGTTGAAGGTTCTCTTTGATCTGTTCATCATAGACTTCTTGATTGTTGGTCAGCTTATCATCTAATTCTTCAATCTGTTCTTTTAGAGATGAGTTTTCTTCACTGATCCTTTTGATCATAATCCCTAAATCACTGGTAGAGCATTCTTTCAAATCTTTTCTTAGCCTTTTGATGACTACTTGAGCATCACTGACTTTTTCTTTAAGTTCTTCAATTTCTTTTTCAGATATGTCCAGGTCTTCAAGAGAAGCTTCATGATTCCTTTTCAGATGTTTCAGTTCTTCTTTGTCCATGATCTCCTCAAGTGGCTAAACTTCTTTGCTAAGGACCAAAGCTCTGATACCAATTGTTAGGAATGGGAACACTAAGAGGGGGGGGTGAATCAGTGTTCACTGTATTTTATCTTTTTACTTAATTTCAAACTGAACTTAAATACTTAAGTACTGAAATGAATATCCACATAAACATGAAACATGAAATCAACACATAACACCAATATGGTTACGGGGAAAGCCAAATAGGTAAAAATCCCAGTGGGAAGTGACACCCACTAATATCATGTACTAGTGTTTTATGATCCTTGTTAGAAGATCCTTAACCCTATTAGGAGTTTCTTTACAATGTCTTAAGTACAGTAGATCTTGTCAAGGGTCAGACCCTATTAGGAGTCTTTTACAATAAACCCTTTTAGGGGTGTGGACTCACTATCCTAGAGCTCACTTCTCATGTGGTGAAGCTTGCAACCTTCTGATCTCAGATACACACTATATATGTTGGATGAAGTGTTATTGTGACATTGCTTGTCTGATCAGTTCCTTTGATGTGTTGATGCTTTGACCTCTTACAAAGCTCTAATACATCTTATAGACTCTTCACACACTTCTACTCTACTTATCTTAACTATATCTAAACTCTCATACTAATTACAATGGGCGCATACAAAACAAATAACTAGGTCGGCCCTTTAACCGATTACATACAACACTTCCAATTGAATTGGCTCAAGCACATTTACAAAAAAACATAATTACATGTCAAAAACCTAATTACCATAGGTGCATGACCTTTACATCATAATAATATAACCACAAATCATAATGCCAACAATCGGCTGCTTACTCTGTTCCTCTCTGGCACACATTGGCTGTGTAACTTCAACTGTATGTAACTTTTTCATACTTGCATATCTGATCATGTACTCATAGACTAAGCATGAATATACTCTAACCAACTTATCTTCTAGGGTACATACCATAACTCAGTCGTAAACATGTGTGTTGATGCTCTGAGCTTCAGGTACTCTGTACACTATCCAGTCTTCAACACTTAGCCAATTTATGATCTTCTCATCAAGTGCACTGACTCCAAACTACTATATGACCTTTTTTTCCATAATGACAACACTATACTAATTCATATACACTAGTATAGCCAACTTGCCAACATGACAATCTAAGCGATCCAAATGGTAATGAACCTGCATATCATCCCAAGAGCGGAAGCTCATAGTGACCCTGGAGAAGAGGTCCTTAGGAATCTGAATGCCACATTTGAAAAAACATAGAGCACTGGACCCTTGAGCCTTAGCCAAAGGAATACCTTGAATGGAAAAAAAAGGAGACCACCAGAGCTTCCATTGATTGAAATAAATATCATTTCAAAATCCATCACCAACCCACTGGAGCTGAGGCTTAATTGCTTCTCAAGCTTTCCATATTCTCGTTATGATGAAAGTGCCTTGAATTTGAATAGGCTCCCTCATAATGAGAAGATTCTGAAAGATAATTCCCTTCTAAGAAGGCCTATGGATAGGGTATCCTAAAGAAATACAATGCCTAACAAGGATTTTCCAGGCCTCATCTCCAGTGAGAGCATGAATAATCCACTTGGCAGAAAGAGAGAGCCCTTTCTTTTGAGTGGAAAGAAGACCAAGGTCACCAGAATCTCTGGGGAGACAAAAATACTCCCAAGCCACTTTGTGAAACCCATGACCATTAGCTCCTGAAGCCCAGAGAAATTCTCTAAGAAGGCATTCCAGCTTGAGGTATGAGGCTTTAGAGGGAGCCTAGCAAGAAGAATAGTAAACATGAGTAGCAGCTAGAACCTTAGAACAAATCTAGAATTTCCCCGCAAGAGAAAGGGGTTTAGAGATCTAATACTGAAGCTTCTTCTCAATATTAGCAATCACAACATTCCATAAGTCCATAGAAGAACCATGAAAGGAAAAGAGAATGCCCAGGAAGTGGAAAACTTCCCCATGTTGAACCCATTTCCAATCAAACTTAGCAAGCCAAGGAGGGGCTAGCAGGAAAGATTGTGTAAAGTAGAGGGTCTTATGCCATTGAATAGCAGACCCAGAGACCTAACAAAAAGTATCCAAGCATTGTAAGGCATTAGAAATATTTTCCTCATCCTCGAGGAGAGTGAGAAAGGAGTCATCAAAAAAGTGACCATTAACAAGCTGAGATGAAGAGTCAGGAAGAGAAATTCCATGAACAAATCTAGAGGAGACAGAATTGGCAAGAAGGTACCCAAAGCCTTCAACAACAAGCACATATAACGCAAGAGCCAATGGGAAACCCTAGCAAATGGACCTGAAAATCCCAAAGGTGTCAGATTGGGACCCATTGATAGTAATGCATGTAGAGGAATCACCAAAAATCATTTCCACATACTATAAAAAATTGGGACCAAAACCAATAGCTTGCAACATGGCAAGAATGAAAGGCCATTCAATGCGATCATAAGCTTTAGAAAAATCAATTTTGAGAGACAATGTGGGTTATTTGGACTGACGAGCCCATTCCATTCCTTCCCAAACAACAATAATATTTTCAAGGATATATCTAGACTTAATGTAACCAATTTTCTCTGGGTGCACAATTAGCAGAAGGAGATGTCTGATTTTGAGAGCTAAAGCCTTAGCAATGATCTTGTAGGAGACATTCAACAAAGTGATGGGCCTCCAATTTTAGATATCTTCAGGATTGCCGACTTTAGGTATGAATTTGATATTCCCTTTATTTATAATAGCACCCAAACTTTTATTATGGTAGGCCTCGAGATAAACTTTATGTAGGCCAGGACCTATAGCATCCCAAAAATGCTTGTAGAATTCACAAGGAAAGCCATCACACCTTGGGGACTTGTCATCATCCATAGTAGAAGGCACACTACTCAACTGCTGGGTGGTTTGGAGTAAAAACAATACATGCCTTGAGAGAATCTTCCCGAGCAACAAAATTTCCCTGAGAAGCAAACACTTTTTCATAGTGTTGAACAAAATCTTTAAGAATAGTAGGAAGCTCTGAAAGGGTTTCATGACCTTGTTTGATTTTTTGAATGCCAGAGTTGGTATGCCATGCTTTGAGAGCTTGAAAAATTCTTTAGAAGCTTTATCGCCCACCTCCAACCAGTGGAGGTGAGATTTGGTTTGAGCTCCCCGAGCAACATAGTTGTCTGCAATTTATTTCTCATGGAAAAGCTAGGCAAGTTTAAGCTGAAACTTAGCGTCAAAGGGGTTCAAAGAAAGGTCATCAGAAGCATTGCAAAGAGCTTTGGTGTTGGCTTCATAGGAACATTTCCTGTAGCAAGCCAACTGATGGTCGTAAATGCAGAGAAATTTGGCAGTACGGGTGATGGCATCATTCCACCATTGGATCCAACTAGTGTGGTTGTGGGGCTAAGGCTCTAAATTCTAGACATGGATAATGTGAGCAATGGTGGAAGCATGTATTAGCATAGAAGTGCTAAGAAAAAATTGAGTACAAGCAGCCCGCCAAGCAAAAGAATGCCATGTAATGGTAAAAAAGATGTGGTAGTGATCTGACAAGGTCACATCTAGCAAAGGAATGACAAGTAAATCTTGATCTTCAGAAAAAGAGAAAAAATATTGATCATTTATCATAGCACGATCTAATCTCTTGAATATGCGATTAGAACCAGCTCTGAATTTAGACCAAGTGTGCCAGACCCCACTCTGCTGGCGGCGGTTAGCATTAGGATAAAAAAGGTCCAATTTATTATGCATATAGTACCATTCTTCTCTCTCTCTCTAACTATCCATCGAAAAGGAAAAATCCCTTCCTTGTCAGAGGCTAGCTCAACCATATTAAATTCCCCACACATCACCCAAGTTGCTGGAGGCAAATTATCCGCCAACCAAAACCAAAGCTGATATCTTTCTATTGGCAATTTGACTATACTGATGTATATGACTATAATTTAGTGTTTTCATTATGGAAACAAAGTCATATGATACTATGGAGTCAGCACAAGCAGTTAGAACATCAAAATTTGTCTAAGTATGGAAGAATGGACAGTTAGCAGAGCACCAGGTGAACAAAGCTTCAACGCACGTGCATATGACTGAGTTATGGTATGCACCCTTCAAAATAAGCTTGTTAGTATGAGTCATGCTAAGTCTAAGAGCACATGATCAGATGAGTCAATATAATGAAGATATAGCTAGTTGAAGAGTCACAAACAGTGAGCGACAGAACAGAATAGAGTATGGAGCTGAATATTTTTATTTTGATTAGCGCTTGTAATATTGTTTTGTAAAGGCTATGCGCCTATTGTATTTAGGTCATAGACATGTTGATATGTTTATATGTAAACATGCTTGAGCCAATTCAATTGGAAGCATTGTATGTAATTAGTTATAGGTTGACTTGATGATTAGTTTTGTATGCACATATAAATAAGACATGCACCCTTGTAATTAGGCATGAGATATGAAAGATAGTTGACAGGAGTAGAGAAAAAGTATACAAAGAATAGATAGAATGACATAGAGCTTTACAAGAGGTTAAAGCATCAGCACACCAAAGGAAATGATCAGACAAGCAGTGTCACAACACTAGTTTACCTTGTAGATATAGTGTGTATCTAAGATCCAGAAGGTTGCAACCTTCACCACTTGAGCAGTGAGCTCTAGGATAGTGTGTCCCCACCCCTAATAGGGATATTCTAAAAGAATCCTAATAGGGTCTAAACTTTGACCAGGTCATTGTACTAAAAGCATTGTAAAGATCAACTCCTAACAGGGTTGCAAGATCTTCTAACAAGGATCATAAAACACTAGTACAGTTCTTAGTGGGTGTTAATTCCCACTAGGGTTTTTACCCATTTGGGTTTTCCCGTAATCATATTGTGTGTTATGTGTTATGGTTGTTTATCTTACTTGCATTGATATTTAGTTCAGTACTTAAGCAATAAATTTAAGTTTAGAAAAAGTAATATTATATAGAACAATGATTCACCCCTCCCCCCCCCCAGTGTTCCCATTCCTAAAAATTGGTATCAAAGCTTTGGTCCTCTGAAGAAAAGTTTAACCACTTGAGGAGATCATGGGTTCAGAAGAAATGAAACATCTGAAAAGGAATCTTGAAGTAGCCCTTGAAGGCCTTGACATATCTAAGAAAGAAATTTGAAGAATTGAAAGACAAGGTTAGTGGTTCTCAAGTAATCATCAAGAAATTAAAAAGGGACTTGAAAGATTATTCTAAAAGTGACTTAGGGATAATGATTAAAAAAATTGAATGAAGAAAACACATCTTTGAATGATTAGATTGAAGAATTAGATGAAAAGATACTTAACAATCAAGAAGTCTATGAAGAATAGATCAAAGAAAATAAACAGTTGGATAAAGAACTAAGGAAAGCAAACATGAAAATCTTGGAATTGGAAAACATCAAGAAATAGATAGAATCTAAATTGACTAAAGAAAAGAATCATATTGACAAGTTGCACACTGTAATCACCTAAAAATGGACAAAGACAATTTAATGATGATTCAAAGCAAATCAAGTCAAATCAAAGCAAATAGAGGAAATAATTTAATCAATTGAATCACAATGCACATTTAGCTAATCAAAACAAAAATCAAGTCCTAATTCGAGATCAATCAAAATTGGGAGCATTTTAATCAAGTGCAATCAAATTGAAATACAATTAATTCAATTAATTGTATAGTCTTTGATTAAATTAAATTCAACCCATTCAAGGGGTACATGGCTAAAATAAATCAATTAAATCAATTAATAAAAATCAATTACTCTCAAGAAACCAAAAGGAGAGAAAATCAATCAACCAATGAGATTTGAGGAAAGACATTCACATGGATCAAGCCAAATTGAATCTCATTCACTCAAAGTGAAAAGGAATCTTGACCATTGATCTTGTCTACTTGTCTCAAGCTTTGAGGACACAAACTTTGCTTTATCTTCAAAGGGTGGAACCAAAGACTTAACCCCAACTCAATCATGATTAAACACAACTACACCCCCTACCATTGGAAAATCTATAAAAGGAAGGCTAAAATCCTTCATAATTCATCAACCACCTATTTGAGAATTGCATCAAACCTCTTGCAATTTGAGTTTAGAAAAGCATTTAAGAGCATTTTTAGCACTTATCTTGATAATTGTTAGCTTTAGCATTGTTTTATCTCTATCATTCTCATTCTAGGACTGTCATTTATGAGAGCTTGCTGAGAGCTCACTCATTAACATCTTAGTTAGAGAGCCATAGGATGCTCAATTAATCATTGATGTTGTTAAATAGTTGCTCAATTGTGGTTGTATTTAGTTATTATTTCACTTATTATTGATGATTAACCCTAATTCTATGAAGGTACATTCAATTGTATACAAAATGGCACGCACCGTGGGGCCGTAAGCCTCATGTTATCATTTTTATCATTTGGATCATCTTTTGTATGCTTGTATCTACTATTTTCTGTGGAATTTTTGTAGGAAACAGGTTAAATCACACCTACAAATAATTCAGTCATGCTTGTAATCATTCGCTGAATGTTTGTGCCTGGTTAACACTTTCTATTCTATCTTACATTCTTCATTGTCGCCTATAATTGAAGAAATCATGCCTGCGTGATAAAGTCGCATTGCCTTTGCCTAAAGAAGTCATGCCTACGAGTGAAGAACTGTCACCTACTGATAATCTATTGTCTCCTGTGATCGAGCTTTGCGAAGCATTTTGGATAACAAGTCACGCCTAGTATCATTCTCTTACGCTTTCTATTCTTAAAATGTCGCCTAGACTTAATTAGTTTACGCATCTTTAAAAAGTGTTTGCGCTTATCAGTGAATTGTTTACGCCTGTCAAATTTATTGTGTCACCTGGTGCACTTGTCAATGTCACTTGCTAATAGTTAACTTACGCCTGTAAACAATTTGATGTCGCCTATTTTCTAGACAATGTCACTTTCAATTTTCTATCTTAATTTCTTTGCAAATTGATTAATTCTATCATCTAACTCTTTGTTTGTATGTTTTGACTATAAATGAACAGACATCAAAAAGTGCAGAAGCCAGAAACCAGGTTTAACAAAGAAGGGAAGGCACTAGCTAAGAAGATAAAGAAGGAAAACATAGCACATATCAAGGCCATTCTTGAGTTAACACAAGAGGAGGACAATCAGGTATATCAAAAATACCTTGCTGTAATTGAAGCTTACAAACAGAAATTTGTCTCTCTTAATTGGATCTTTAGTCCTTAGTTCAAATTTTTATTTGAAAATTTGCAATTAAAGTACTTAAAATTTATTACATAAATTTTTTCTTTGTCAAATTCGATTTTGGTTTCCCCTCATTGTGATTGTTAGTGTTGACTAACTTGTTGGAGGACAAACACACTTGGAAGGAGCTATTGCCAAGGTGAGATGAAAACAATGAAATTCCTTAAAAATGCCCCTAACTTTGGTTAGCTACAAGAAAAAGGTATTTATCTATTCAAGCTTGCATTTGATTAAATTGTGGCATTCCTTTTGATATAAGCTTGAGATAAAATAGGAAATTAATTTCACACTTCAATTTTAAGAATCTCCTTGTCAAGAGATTGGGAAAGAACAAACATGTGTCTAAATGTGTGGAACAAAGAAAGACAATAGGGATATGCTCTTCACTCTTTGAGTGAACCAAACTCCCAAACTTGTCGGCCTAAGTTCATTTCTTGTTTTTCATATATATGCTAGAGCAATAGTGGGCTCGCCTCCCAAGTTTTCCTTAACAAGGCTAGTGAGAGGGACAACCCAAAGTGGGATACGCTCGCTTTTGCCACGGGAATCCAACCCACTCTAAAATGAAATGCATGTATCCTTAATGGGGTGCATGACAAATGGATTTTAATTTTTCAACCTTCCTCTAGTAGTCCTTATGGATTGCTCAAAATCGTACTTCAGTGCATGTGGGAAGCCTCCTTGGAGGATGAGAGATTGAAATCTATTTGAATGGAATATATACTAAAACCTTGAAAAAGTAGCAAAGACCACCTTCTAGAGCTATGTTTACGAACCAAATCTTGTGATAGGTAGGTACTTGAAGTGTTTTCTTGTGAAAAACCTGTGACAACATTCTACAAATCAAACATTTTGTGTTTAAGTGGGTAAAAGAAACAAGTGAATGTGTGGTTGTTGTGTTTGAAAGACATAAACAAGTGAGAGATATCCATTGAAAAGCATCTTATAGTTTTAAATCTCCTCAATAATAAAATCAACAACTCTCATATCAAGGATAAATTCCAAAATGAACCTTTGTTGGATGTCAGTTTCCATGCGGTCACAAACATATAGGGGATCATTACCAAGTGATAGCACTATCTTTGCAAACCCAAGGCAAGAAGTGGAGTGTCAAAGTGAGTTCAAAGATCTTAATCAAGAGGAAATTTTCATGAATCTATTTGAACCAAGAATTGAAGAGATGGGTGATATGAATTTAGCCTATCACAATATCAATAATGCCAACTATAACCCTAAGGAGACACTTGAGGAAAGGGTTGAGAAAGATGCCCAAGATAATGATTTCCTAGAGGTTATGGAAAAATTAATAGACAAAGATAGGGAGAACTTCTTCCTAAGCCTAGCACAAAAGGGCATAAAGCTTCCCTATGACTTTGATATTGATCAACTTAGGAAAGACCAACACCAAGATGACCCTATGAATGTCATGAATAGGTAGATTAAGGCCTTTCAAGAACAAATCGATACCATGAAGAAGGTAGCCGAACCTAAGGACTTTTTCATAGAAGCTTTGTGTCCTTTTCCTTTTGACAAAAGCTTAGCAATGGTATCTTTTCCTAATCAGGATTAAAGTGGGAAAATACTGAAATCTAATTTTTCCAAAATTTCATATGTTTTAGTAAATTGCAATTTTGAGGGTCTTCGGTGCATTTCTGCGCAAATATGCTGCCTGCAAACATGATGGGACATCAATGTTTCCAAAATTTCGTTCAATATTATTTGAATACCTCTCCAACGCATCAAACGGTTCATAATTCGGAGCCAGGATGAGAAAGTTATGCCTTCTCCAAGTGGACCTAAATTTTATATTTAGTTTTTTTGATAAATTTTGATAGTTTTAATAGTTTAATTGTAATAAACATTATGATGACTCTTCATTTCAATTCCAAGGGATTTGTGTGACCCTTGGGATCCATCTGACTTGTATAAACTCCAATTTTGAATAGAATGGAGATAGTTTTTGGTTTGCAAACAAACTACCTCAACTAAAGGAAAAGAGAAGGTTAATGAGGATGATATTATGGAAGAAACAAAAGAAGACTCTATCAAAGTTGTTCAAAGATATACTAAAGAAGCCCATTATCAAAAGATGGATAAAATGATGAAAAACTTTGATAAGCAATGCAAAATTAAACAACAAGGAGTGGGTGAATACTCCTTATCCATGGTGGACCTACCCTTATCACCAAAGTCTTTTGGAAAACCTCCAAGTCTACCTCATAAATATAATGAAAACTTTGTAAGGGTAAGTACATCATCAGCCATGGATGAAGAGGATAATGAAATTTTGAATTGGTTATACAAGGATGAAGAATCAAGTGCTCACGTCAAGCACATTCAAAATATAACCATCTCTACTCATCAATATGGTAAAGGTTTTGCAATCATGCAAAAGATGGGGTACAAAGGTAAAGGACCTTTAGACACAAGAAATGAAGGGCTAATTGAACCCCTACAATCCACATGGCAAGATTGCAAGGAGAAAATAGGTTTAGGATATCTTAAAGAAGGATATACACAAAAACATTATCCCAAAGTATATGATCAAATACTGCAATTGGAATCTCATAGTGATGAGGATTCTAATGAATGGGAATGGGAGACCCTATCAGAGGATTCATGTCAAGACAAGGGTATTGATGTCATTCATACCTATCCTTCTACTAAAAATAAAGGACTAATGGTGGAATCAACTTCAAATCAAGCATCTAGTTCTAGTCAAGAGGGTCCAAATAATGTGCCAATCGTAGAAATTGAAATAAATCAATGGGTAGGTGAGCCATGTGTTCCTTCATGGAGACCTACTATGGAAGAATCAAATGCTAGGTTTAATCCTCACAAATTTTATCCAACAAAAACCATAGTGGAGTCTAGTGAGGAGGATTTTGATCTTTCTTCTTTAGAGCATTTAGAGGAAGCCCATGTCTGAGATCTTCAAGATACAATGTATGAACCCTCTAATAATGAGATATACACTTTAAGCCCAATCGAGACAAACCCAAGTGTTGACCCTTTAACTCTCATTCAGCTAGATCTAATTGAATGGGATACCATTGAACCTGATATCTTACCAACTTTGTTGAATGACAACACGCTGTCCCAATACCTCAATGGGGTTGAACCTTCT
The DNA here is from genome assembly GCA_027943335.1 of Chamaecyparis obtusa. Classification (NCBI taxonomy): domain Eukaryota; kingdom Viridiplantae; phylum Streptophyta; class Pinopsida; order Cupressales; family Cupressaceae; genus Chamaecyparis; species Chamaecyparis obtusa. The sequence continues at coordinate 1,875,071 of BSBK01001179.1, read as the reverse complement.
TTTACCAAGGAATATCAAGAAGAAATGATCAAAGGGAGCATCCAAACTCTTAATTCGAGAAAAAATGAAAAAATAAAAAAAAATAGAAAAGGAAAAGACTCAAGTGTTGAAAACCACCTTGTGGCAACATTAGATCCAAAAGAAAGAAATAAAGAAATAAAGGATGTTTCTAAAGGTGAAAACCCAATTGAGGCACCTATAGAAGGGAGTTTGGATGTTCTACTAGATCACTATGAAGAAAGGTCTCCAATTCTAATTGAGCCAACAGAAAAGATAAACATTGGATCAGAAGCAGAGCCAAAGTTCATCCACTTAGCATCATCCCTATCAAGCGAAGAAAGAATAGAGTTCATTAAGTTCTTTAAAGAAAAGAAAGTTAACTTTGCATGGTCTTATGATGATATGTCAGGGTTAGACCCAAATTTAATAATGCATCATCTCAACATAAAGGAAGGAGCCAAACCGGTCAAGCAAAAACTAAGGAAAATGCACCCTCATATAGCCTTACTTTTCAAAGTGGAATTAGAGAAGCTATTAAAGGTGGGGTTTATAAGAGCCATTGATTATGCACAATGGATCTCCAATATAGTGCTGATATCAAAAGAAGATAAGTCCATCATAATATGCATGAATTTTAGGGACTTAAATTTGGCATGTCCTAAAGATGATTTTCCACTTCCAAGCATTGATGCCATTGTAGACCTAATAGCGGGACACTCCATGTTTTCACTCATGGATGGATTTAGTGGCTATAATCAGATCAAGATAGCACCCAAAGACCAAGATAAAACTGCCTTTACATGTGCATGGGGTACATTTTGTTGGAATGTCATGCCTTTTGGCTTGAAAAATGCCGAAGCAACCTATCAAAGAGCAATGACTACAATATTCCATGATATGATGCATAAGTTCATGGAGGATTATGTGGATGACATACTAGCTAAGTCAAATTCAAGAAAAGAACATCTACCTATCTTGGTGAAAATTTTTGAAAGGTTAGAGGAGTTCAAAGTAAGGCTTAACCCTAAGAAATGTGCTTTTGGAGTTCAATCTGGTAAATTTCTAGGTTACATTGTATCTACCAAAGGGATAGAGGTTGATCCTGCTAAAGTGAAGGCCATAATGGAAATAGAAGCACCTAAAACCATTATTCATATGAGATCTTTACAAGGAAGAATACAATCCATTAGGAGATTCATCTCTCAATGGGCAGAAAAATGCCATAATTTAACCCAACTTTTGCATAAAGATACAATCTTCAAGTGGGATGAAAAATGTGAAGAGGCTTTCAATCTACTAAATAAATACCTCATGAACCCACCAATAGTGATGCCACCTATCAAAGGCAAGCCCTTAATCTTGTACATTTCAGCAACAGAGAATTCATTGGGGACACTTCTAGCACAAGAGGATGAGAATGGAAAAGAGAAGGCAATCTATTACATTAGTAGAACCTTAGTCAAATATGAGCTGAAATATACCTTCATGGAAAGGGCATGCTTGGCTGTAGTTTTTGCTTCCCAAAAATTACACCATTATATGCTAGCCCACAAGATAAGATTAATAGCCAAAATTGATCCTTTGAAGTATCTACTAAGAAAAACAACATTGAATGGAAGATTAGCAAAGTGGCTGATGATCCTAAGCGAATTTGATATAGAATATGTTGACAGAAAGGCAATTAAAGGATAAGTCATTGCAAACCAGTTAGCAGAAGCACCACTTCATGATGATCATCCTATACAAGTTGAATTCCCAAATGTAGAAATTGTGAATGTTGAGGCAAAAACATGGCAGCTTTATTTTGATGGTTCCTACACTCACCATGGGTCAGGAGTAGGCATACTTCTAATCACGCCTCAAGGCTCCACTATCCCTAAGTCATACAAATTGCTATTTCAATGTACAAATAATATAGCAGAATATCAAGCCTTGGTTATTGGAATCAAGTTGGCATTAGAGTGGAAAGTGATAGAATTAAAGGTATATGGAGATTCACAATTAGTCATAAATCAAGTCAATGAAGAATATTAGATGAAAGATGACAAATTAGTACCTTACAAAACCATGGTGGATAATCTCAAGAATTATTTTATAATCATCACATTTGAACAAGTGCCGAGAGAAAAGAACAAGGCAGCAGACGCCATGGCAACATTAGCATCACTTTTATAGATGCCTGATCAGAGTGATAGATATGAGTTCTTGGCAGAAGAAGCAATTCAACCAGCATATGAACCAACCCATCCTTATACCATTTTCATACTTACTACAACTAACTCACCTTGGTATGGACCCATTTAAACCTATTTGAAAGACCAAACTCTTCCTATCAATCAAACCAAAAACCAAAAGAAAAGCTTTATTAGACAAGCCGCCAAATACACTATAATTGATGAAACATTGTATCAGAAAAGTCTTGACGGAATGCTCCTTAGGTGTTTAGAAGAGGAAGAATCAAACTTAGCCTTACGAGAAATTCATGAAGGAATTTGTGGATCACACTCAAATGGATTATCTTTAGCTAAGAAACTTCTTAGGATAGGATATTTTTGGCCTACCATGGAAAAAGATTCTTGTAACTTTGAAAAAACTTGTAAGAAGTGTCAATTCCATAGAAATTTGATACATGCGCCGGTGCAAGAACTTCATCCTATGACAAAACCTTGGCCATTCTATCAGTGGGGTTTAGATCTAATAGGAATGATTCATCCACCATCTTCAAATGGGCATAAATTCATCATAATGGCCACATAATACTTTACTAAGTGGGTGGAAGTTGTACCCCTATCAACTTCAATAGGAAAATAGATATCCTTGCTTATCCTAAATCATATAATTTGTAGATATGGTGTACCTTATGCCATTATAACAGATAATGCAAGGCATTTCAAGAACAAAGACATAATAGAATTGTGCACCAAATTTCACATGATACATCATTCATCTTCAATCTATTACCCTCAAGGTAATGGACAAGCCGAAGCAACAAACAAAAATATATTGAAAATCTTGAAGAGAATGATGGATAATTCTGGTAGAGATTGGCATATCAAGATAAACCCAACCTTATGGGCTTATAGGAAAAGCATAAGGATGCCAACAGGGGCTACACCCTTCTCCTTAGTCTTTGGACCAGAAGCAATTTTGCCTTTGGAGGTAGAACTTCCATCCTTGAGGATAGCTATGCATGGATTGATAAATGAGGAAGACTATAGGGTTTCTAGGCTACAAGAACTAGAACTCTTGGATGAAAAATAGAAAGAAGCCTTTGATCACTTAAAGGTGTACCAAAATAGAATGTCAAGATCTTACAATAAACACATCAAGCCAAGGACATTCCAAATAGGTGACCTAGTGCTACGTGAAAATCCCAAGAACCAAGTAGAAAGAGAGAAAAAAGGAAAGTGGGAAGCAAACTGGTTAGGACCATTTCTCATCGTTGAAGATTTTGGGACCGGCACATACAAATTATCAGATTGTGATGGTGAAGAGTTATAAGAACCCATAAACAACATACATCTCAAAATTTTCTATACCTAAGGTGGATGAAAGAGTATTAGATGGAGAGCATCATATTTATTGTACATAATTCAAAAGAGATCTTGAAAATACCAAAAACAATGGAAAAGCTAAAATTATCAAAAACATTTGAAAAAGCACAAAAGATCAAAAATAGTGGAAAATCAAGCATGAAGAAAGGAAAAACATTCAAATATGATCCTCAAAAATATTTTGTCTTGGTGAAAACCTAGCAAATAGGCACCTTGATTAAAAAAAATGAAAAAAAGAAAAATACAAAAAAATTGAAAAAGAAGAAAAGTGCCTTGGTGAAAACCTAGCAAATAGGCACCTTAGTAGCAAAAAAAAAGGAAAAGCTTTAAAAATAGAAAAAAAAAAAGAGCTTGATCCATTCAATTGGTGAAAACCTGGTAAACAGGCACCATTGAAAGTCCAAGTCAGTTGCATACTTAGAAGGTCACCTTGTTAATATTGCATTCGCCAGCATTTGTATATATTGCATAATAAAACCCCACAGTTGCATTTGCAAGTACCTTAAGATTTTGGGTCACCTAATCAAAAATTGTCCTAATTCCCATAAACAAAATCAATATCAAACTAGGGGCAATCTACTCTCAAGGAGCAAGGATTCATCAACAAGCTTTATTCAATCAGAGAATCAATTCATCACACTCAAAAGAGGAACACTTAATCAAATCTACGTTCCAAACCAATATGAGCCTAAAATGAAAATTTGATCCAAGAACTTAAAATGACCTTACTCTTTATCAGGATTAAAAGTATCAAATGGATGGAACTACACCTGAACTATAGATTTGAAAAACATGGCAAAAAAAAAAATTATTGGCTCAATTGATGAAATCATTTCTTTCTAGCGAATCGATGAAAGTTTTAGACTAGACAAGCTGTGATGAAAGGATGATATTTTCTTGATTTTTGAATGACTATCTTAAAATCAAAGTTTTAAATCATGTATTATTTTTCTAAGGACGTGATCATCAAAGAATCATCGAGGACTTGTACATAGGATAAAATGGAGATTTCTACTTGTTTATGCAAACGGATACCTTGGCTATTCTAATCTTCAATATCATAATACCAACATCCACTTGCAACATAGAATTTGACAAAATCGGTATTCGCACTCTCATGATTGGCTTCAATCAATGATAGTCATACCGAAGAGACCAATGGGAAAGCAAAGGAAAAAGGAAAAATTATTCATATCATCATAGTTGAACTAGTGATGATTGTACTAAAAAATGGGATTCCAAAAATGCTCAATGATGATTATAAGCTCTAAATCTTGAATAATGACAGTTAGCTGTATACATGTTAGATTAAGTGCATTGTATATATTTGTTTTGCCTTTCTTAGCTTAAATTGCAAGGGGAAAAATGAAAGGGGAGGGTTCAATTCAAATATCATGATTCTAAGATTCAAAACACTAAAAATGAGATTATCTTTTGCATTCATGCATAGCATTAATCATTAGTCATTATACATAAATAAACAGAAAAAGAATCATAACTCATACATCATTTGCATACATATAGTTATGGATAGAATTGCATACATTTGAAAATACAAAAACATAGGATCATCCATATCCATATACCCATAAAACAATTTGCATCCATACATTGAAAAACATAAAACATTTCATAGTATCCATACATCAATGCATCCATCTATTTATATCATAAAAATAAGATACATTGCATCCATCACATAAAAGTAAATGCATCATAAACATCATATAGTTTCATATAAAGATAATCTCATAAATCAACTCATCAATAAGAGATGAAGGAATAGATCATCATATATCATCAAAAGAAGGTTCCTCAAAAGATCCAGTACATCAAAGTATATCCAGATATAATATCATGAAAGTGGTACATTAAAAGTTCTGATCAATCAAATAACATGAAATGTGCAATAGAGGACATCAATAATAAATGAATCTATCATCAATCAATCATGATCCCATAGCACCAGAACCACCTGGATCTCTATCATCCTATGGAGGCAAAGCCTGAGAAGTGCTCACTCCGCTAGGTCTCTGAACAACCACTGGTGAAATAAACTACTACATCAAGGCAGCAACCTAGTCTAAATGCCCCACAACAGTAGACATATCTATCCTCATAGATTGCATATCTTAGGCTAAAGAACAAATAGTGGGAACATCCTGTGCATCTTGTCTATGATCCTGTGGCTGTTGAACTGGTGGAGGCATCTATTGTGCTGGAACCTGCTGACCCTGAACCTGCTAAGTATCATCATCCTGTTGTGCTAGGGAAACTCTCTGTAACTGCACCAAAGGATCTAAACCCCCAAGAACTTGCCTAGCAGCCTCAACATGAGCCTGTCTCTGAGCTCTCTGCTGGCAATGAACTCTATCTTGTCTAACTGCTGCTCTAAGATGAACTATCAGGACTACATCAATATGCCTATCTCTGGCTCTACCTTGACCATGTCCATCCCTCACCCATCCTCTATGTCCTATATGCCTCCAATTTCTACCACCACCACACCCATCATCACCACCACCACATCAATTTGGGATAGGCTCCGCCAGATCTATGAAATGAATAAACCTGTTTCAAGACCACCAGTCTCGATACTCATGGGACATCCTTGCATCTGACATACCTGTCAACATCTCCCATCTACAAAAAGGCAAACCAGCAATCTAAGCCAAGGCAAACTGATAATCAATACAAGGGCCCCATAAAGATCTCTCATCCTGAACTCATGCATATAAGGCATTGCCCAGAGGCATATCCTATATCCTACCAAACTATCTGGAAACTCAACCAAAACAAAAATACTCAATAACAGTATTAGATCGGCCAATCATTCAACAAGGAGTAAACATATATGGCAACTCATCATCATCCTCCCGCCAAAGATCACAATCAAGGTAGGGATGCCATGTAACCTAATCAAGATCATCAATCTGACATCTCCAATAATCTAGATGACCTAAATGATGTTGAATCACCATACTAGTATATAGAAAAGCATAAGGATATCCACGAGGCTATCTCCTATCATAAATAGGTCTAGTAATCAGAAGATGCTCCCAAATCCATAACTGAAGAATAATAGCACCGACAGATAAGGAAGAACTCTCTCTGTACACCACCTTGTGAAGATCTTGATATAACTGAGCTAGCACACAAGAACCCCAATCAAAACATCGAGGTTGTGCTAGTAAATCATCTAAAATCCTACCCCAACCAACGGAGAAACTGCGACCTCGTTGGTCAGGAAGAAGTAGACCACCAATCAATGCGCCAAGAATTGTAGGCAATGTAGGGAAAGAAGCAAACTATGGCCATGTAATCATATCATCATCAATTAGATTATCCCCGAACACTCATCGGTAGATAGTAGAATCATACACAGAATCATAATAAACAATCTCTCCTCGATAGGGAATCCGTAGCAAATGATACACATCCTTAGGCGTGATTTTCATCTCACCATGAGGAAGATGGAAAGTATTATGGTCAGAGTGCCAACGCTCTGCCACAGCTATCAACAACCCACGATTCAACTAGAACCGAGGAAGATCAAGAAGGAAGCTCAAACCACAAAGCTCTATAACACAGTACTCAGCCGCAGTCAAGGTTTGTCCAAGGTCAATAACCCATGATGGAACTGATCGGACATATAATACAAGGAAGTCAGCCTGTTTGGCAAAGAACAAAAGAATCATATCAGCATATTATATCAAGGAACATCTAAAGTCGATCAAGTTATTCTAAAAACCATTTGCTCATCATGAGTGCATCAAAACTCCTAACTCTATATCTTGAGCAAGGAGAATCTTTGTTTTATCTCTCTAGATCTTGAGAGTAAAATATTAGACCATCACTTTATCATAACAGATTGACAAATCAACTTCATCAGTATTACTATACAAATATTCTAATTGATTGTTTAGTTCAAACATAACTGACCTAATCATATCATAAAAATCAGTCATCTTGACATACTAAATATTTCAAAATTAAAACAAGAAAATAGTCAAGTACAAGTGAAAATTCTGAGAAAAATGTTGCAGGCATGATTTTATTCATCACAGGTGACATTTCCTTAAGCGACACAAAATTCTTGTCAGGTGACATTACTTTTGTCTCAGGCGACAAATTTTTCACAGTTGACACTGAATTGACTTAAGCGACACTAAAACCTTCTTAGGTGACATCAAATTACTAGGGTTTCATAGGCATAAAATGTTATGCAATCTAGTTTTTAAAACCTAAGGCTACGCGTGAACCATTTAACCTTAGGAAACAATGAAAATTGGTTAAGTGACATTGAAATACTCATGAACGACAATAAAAACCATGGAAGTGACACTTAACAGTGTTAGGCGACATTGAAATTTTCATAAGCGTGACTAAATTACTTCAAAGTAGCAATGAAATTGGAAAATGCAATAAATGCTAATTAATGAGCAATAAATGCAATACTGAAGTTCAAAAAGTACTTACCCAAGGTCCATAGTCAGGCGGCCTCACATATCTCTGACACCGCTTGAATCGATGCTCTCGAATAGGCACAACCATCTCAGAAATCCAAGCAGAACCAGAGAAAAATCTCAAAAGTCAAAAGTAAAAATGAATAGTAAATCAAGGTTTTACAACCTATTTAAGCTAATTTGACCTAATTTTGAGGTAATAATTGACTTTGACCTATACTAATCTATTGCATTAACTAGGGCAAATTGAGAAAGGTGGCATATCATAAAGTGTTTTTCAGAAATGAAAACATATCAATCAATCATTTAAACCTATCCATTGAAAACAACAATATGTTTCATTTTTTAGGGGGCATACCATCAGATAATCAGATCAACATCATCATATCATCATCATCAGAAATTAGGGACCGACCATCAAATCAAATCGAAAGTTGTTATCAAAAAAAAATTTGTAATCAAATGAAAGAGGCATCATATCAGATCATAAAGAGAATTTCATATCGATCAACAAATTAATCAATCATCATATCGAGAATGATCATCAGAATCACATCAATCAGGAGAGTTTCATATCAATCATATCTACATCAACCTCATATCAAAAATTGAGATTGACCATTGAAAGACATTAAGAACGAACATCAGAGATCAACCATCATTGAATCGGGACCTATCAATCAAGCAAGATCAGAGTATTCTTTGAATTGACATGCTTCGCACGTCAACTCAAAGAGGGGCATTTGTAATCGCCTAAAAATGGACAAAGACAATTTAATGATGATTCAAAGAAAATCAAGTCAAATCAAAGAAAATCAAGGAAATAATTGAATCAATTGAATCACAATGCACAATTAGCCAATCAAAATGAAAATCAAGTCCTAATTTGAGATCAATCAAAATTGGGAGCATTTTAATCAAGTGCAATCAAATTGAAATACAATTAATTCAATTAATTGTATAGTCTTTGATTAAATTAAATTCAACCCATTCAAGGGGTACATGGCTAAAATAAATCAATTAAATCAATTAATAAAAATCAATTACTCTCAAGAAACCAAAAGGAGAGAAAATCAATCAACCAATGAGATTTGAGGAAAGGCATTCACATGGATCAAGCCAAATTGAATCTCATTCACTCAAAGTGAAAAGGAATCTTGACCATTGATCTTGTCTACTTGTCTCAAGCTTTGAGGACAATAACTTTGCTTTGTCTTGAAAGGGTGGAACCAAAGACTTAACCCCAACTCAATCATGATTAAACACAACTACACCCCCTACCATTGGAAAATCTATAAAAGGAAGGCTAAAATCCTTCATAATTTATCAACCACCTATCTGAGAATCGCATCAAACCTCTTGCAATTTGAGTTTAGAAAAGCATTTAAAAGCATTTTTAGCATTTATCTTGATAATTGTTAGCTTTAGCATTATTTTATCTTTATCATTCTCATTCTAGGACTGTCATTAATGAGAGCTTGTTGAGAGTTCACTCATTAACATCTTAGTTAGAGAGCCATAGGATGCTCAATTAATCATTGATGTTGTTAAATAGTTGCTCAATTGTGGTTGTATTTAGTTATTATTTCACTTATTATTGATGATTAACCCTAATTCTATGAAGGCACATTCAATTGTATACACACACAAGCAAGGATCTAATAAAGTCACAGTTGTATGCTCGAAAGCTAAAAGGAGATACCACTGGTGTTGGATTCAATGAAGCCCAAGTTTAGATTGATGATATGCGAGATAGAATGAAATATCTTGAAAAACCTAAAAATATTGAAGATCATACTGAAGCTAAAGATGAGCGCAAGCCAGTAAACAAAAAATTTTATGCCTGTAACAAGCATGGACATATAGTAAGAGATTGTAAAGAGGAAAGACCCTTTAATGGTTACTGTTACTCATGCAATAAATTTGGTCATAAAGCTATGAATTGTAGATCAAGTCAAAGAAATCATCCTCAGCATAATGTTAGAAGTCCTCAGAACATTACATGTCAGATATGTAACTATAATGGTCATTCAGCTAGATAGTGAAAAATGGTAACTCGCATCAATGCGCTAAAGAATATAAGGCCTCCAGTCATTTGTCACTCACGCAACAAGGCTAGACACATCTCAAAGTTTTGTAGATCAAAAGCGCAGAGATAGGAAAGCCCTAAAAAGTCAGAAGGATCAATATTGGATGAAGTAGGAGAAGTCAAGTTTATGAAAGCTATAGAAGATGCAAGCTTGATTTAGAAGGAAGAAAAGTCAGACAATGTTGGTGAAATAGTTGAGGATGCATCCCCAATGGATGCACCTCCTATTTATGGTTAAATAACCTTCATGGTCATAGGGGGAGCTAGATTAGCTCTAGACCCTTGCGAGGCTGGTATACTCATCCTCAGAGTATGCACCTTTGGATATAACTGTTTGAAGTCTAGTTAATGCAGTATGCAAGAGCGCACTGCCTGATTGTTAACAAAAACAAAGAATGAATTTTACAGTTGCATTCTATATTTACGCAACAAGCATTAATGGAAAAAAATTTACTTTATAGCCATTAGAGATTCATCATTCACACATTGCATGCTAAGTTGAGCATTTGGAGAGCACAGAAGATCAAGCAGTTGAGTTAAGAAGTGTTGTAGTTGAATTAATCAGTGAAAAAGAAAGATTGATCGTTGGAAGCCCTAGTTCAAACACGATGGTCAAAAAACCCTTGGAAACCTCTGTGAAGTGATAATTCAAGTAATTCATGGCTACACCAGTTGTATTTGATATTGCTAAAAGAAAAAGATATGTGTTTAAGAGGCATCCCTTTAAGTCCACCCTAGATGACCTAGAAGGAGCCTTTTCTAGAACCCCAATGAGTGTTATGCACATAGAAGACATACGCGCATACATCTACTACAAAAAGGAACCAATAAGAGTGGATAGAATTAGAGTGCACATGGAAACCATGATGAATCTAGAAAAGACATTCACTGATGACTTTGCATAGTTGGAAGGCAACCCCATTATAGAGTATGCCACAACATATGAGTTTTATGAATCAGAATGGATTAAAATCCTATTAAGTAGGATACATGATGACCTATTCTGGATAGGTGAATTCCCTATAAGAATAACCACTGATCTCATTCATGAGATGATAGGACTCTCAAAGTCAGGCACCATTCCTCTAGTTGTCAAAGATGTCAAGAAACTAGTAGAACGGGCCTATAAATCCCACAATGATAGGTGCAGCATGACCATAGAGCTGACTAAGGAAAAAGACATCAAGTTAATGTCTATGATACTTGGGTATAGATTTCAACATACAGACAGGGTAAATAGTGTGTCCATAACCACTATTCTAGTAGTCATCAGATTGGTAAGAGAAGATGGAGAATTCAATTTGTGTGAAATCTTGCACACACAATTGATAGATAACATAAGGACAATCAAGCATGATAAGAGTAAGATTTTTAGATTTAGATCTCTAATAATCTATATGTACTTCCATATAGTTGGAAAAGTATCAGACCTTTATCTAGATAAGACTATTCCCACAATGCCCCAAATTTCTTTCAAGGCATCATCAAAGAGAATGCTTAAATACTTCATGGAATTAGAACTAAAAACATTCAGGATAAGGATGCAGATGAGGTATAGGATACTTGAAAGAATAGTTAAAAAGTATAAGGAGAGTATTTATTTTATGGTGGAAACATACATTACTTGTATGGATGTTGTTGAGCTTAGAACTAAGTGGATTCATCCACTTGGCTATGAAGTGGAGGAGCAAGTTTTGGAAGCCTATGCATAAGTCCTACTAATAGCGCCCAAAGATCCCAATGAGCCTAGATGGGGAACATATGAGGAAAAGACCAGATAGGTAGACACGGTCCTAAACAGGGCTACAACCAAGAGGAAAGCCACTAAAATCACCTTTAAGATTTTGAAGATCCATGGTGTGACCCAAGCAGACCTGGATAAAGCTAGAGAAGAAAAGATTGCAATTCAACTTGAGAGCAAACCCACTGGTGAAGTAAAAGTTGAGAAATTAGATGATCCCAAGGAAAAGAGGAGAAAAACTAATGAGAGCACCTCTGCACCCTCAGTTACAGCTGATGTAGAATCCACATCACCTCCTGAATACAGAAAGATTTCAAAAAGGAAGAAGGAGACCGACATAAGCCATCCATCCTCTAGGACAACCAAAAATCTAAGAAGGAACACTCAAGCACCTCCTGAGGTAGGTTTCAGACCAAGTCTTCAAGTATTGAAAATCAAGATAGTTGATGAAGGAAGAATTGATCAAATAGGGAAATTCTATGATATGTACAATGAGATTGATATGTCAGAGATCCATGGTATGATAATAAAACATATGATTAAGTTCAAGAAGATAGTCTTGGAACTTAAAATAGTCATTCCAGACAAAGTATGGAACATCCTAGAATTTTTGAAGAGACAGGCTATTGAGGAGGACCTCAGAATAAGGGAAAAGATATTAGATGAAATCCTCCCTATATGCTAAATAGAAGAGAAAACACTACTGTTGGATCTGGTGAAGCTGCACCTAAGATCAAAACTGATAACTCTACAGATAATGGATAAGGACTATGAGTTGGTAGCTAAAGAGACTGAGAAAGTATTTGAGAAAGTGTTCTTAAACATGCACATGTATCCACCTATTGTGCCCACAACTCAAGTGCCTTCTAAGAAAGCCAAGGAGTTAGAGATCACAAATGCACCAGTAATAGGTCTGTAGGACTCAATACCCTCAGTGATAGTGTCTACAGATGAGCTAAAATCTGTGCCCATGACCAAAACACAAGAAGAGGACACAATAATGATTGATGATGTGAAGATACCAATGGCGGCCACTGACAAAGACTTAGACAAATTTGAGGAAGCCTTTGTGAGTACACAAGAGGTAGAAATACTATGCGATGATAATTCACCTAAGTAGCAAGAAGAGGTATTGATTGAGGATCTAACAGAAAAAGAGGAAGAAAAGGAAAAGGAAAAAGAAAAGGAGAAAGAAGAAGAAGAAGAAAAAGAAAAAGAAAAGGAGAAAGAAAAGGAATCAACAGATGAAACCTCTATTGAATTGAATATAAGGATAAAGAAAGAAGTGATGGACAACACACCTATCACTCCTATGCCATCAACATCATTGTTGTCAAGTTTGACCCCTGACACTACAAGCTTGGACTCATGGGGAGAAGAAGACCTCATCAAGATCAGTGTCCTTTCTATGGAAAAGGCCAAGGAGAAACAAGTGATGACAAATCCTTTATTTGTTGAGTCAGTAAATATATTGAACAGTCTACTGTCAGCAAAGAAGAAGGTAACAAAAGTGCATTATGTGGATGATGTCAGTACCATCCTAACAAGCTTCAAAATAATTTTTTCTAGCCTAGAAGAATTAGCAGCTAAGGTAGAAGAAGGGAAGTATCTCAAGAAGAGATTGAATGAGCTAACTGAAAATTTTTCACTTGACCTTAACTCTCTGAGCTTCATTGAAAAAAATTGTAGCAAAAGGAAGGAAAATCATAGCAAATTGTATGAACCAAGACAGGCTGACTACAGATCTTTACAAGAAAATCTAGGAAGCAGAAGCTATGATAGACGTAGTGAGGAAATCATTAGAAGATCCTTCCTCTAATGTAAATATGTGTATTAATGTGTACCAAGAACAAGTGGACAAAATAGAGAAGGCAGAGAAAGAAATGTCCAAGATAAGGGCAAGGCAAACACAGCTAAGAAATGCTCTTGCACCCTCATTAGATGTATTGAATCAGAACATCAAGGAGATCGATGCCACTATGGTGAAATATGATCAAGGTCCTAGTTCAGATTTGGAGAGAATGGAGAAGTTGACATATACTTTGTGCACCCATCTGCAGACAATAGACACACTGAAGAAGTTTTGGCAGAATGAGATTGCAAACCTTCATATAGCTTACCCGAATGTATTAACTATGTAAGTACTTGTGGATATATATTTTTTGGGCACCTTTGTCATTAATGTCAAAGGGGGAGTATAGAATATAGAAGAGAGAATATGGATTTTTTATATGATGTAAAGGGAGTATAGCACATAGTGAAAGGGGAGATATAAGTTAGAGTATGTATTAGAAAATTTTGTATAAGGATACAATTAGTAACTTGGCCATATTCCTTTGTTTCCATTAATGAAAAAGGTGGATATTGTTGGAAAGTTGACTATACTAATGTGTATGACTATGATTTAGTGTTTTATTTTGGCAACAAAGTCATATGATACTATGGAGTCAGCGCAAGCAGTTAGAACATCAAAATTTGGCTAAGTATGGAAGACTGGATAGTTAGCAGAGCACCAGGTGAACAAAGCTTCAGCGCATGTGCGTATGACCGAGTTATGGCATGCACCCTTGAAGATAATATTGCTAGTATGTAGTCATGATAAGTATAAGATCACATGATCAGATGAGTCATTATGATGAAGATACAACCAGTTGAAGAGTCACAGATAGTGAGCGGCAGAACAGAACAAAGTATGGAGCTGACTGTTTGTATTTTGATTAGCACTTGTAATATTGTTTTGTAAAGGCTATGCACCTATTGTATTTAGTTCATAGACATGTTAATATGATTATATGTAAACATTCTTGAGCCAATTCAATTGGAAGCATTGTATGTAATTAGTTATAGGCTTACTTGATGATTAGTTTTGTATGCACATATAAATAAGACATGTGCCCTTGTAATTAGGCATGAGATATGAAAGACAATTGATAGGAGAAGAGAAGAAGTATGTGAAGAGAAGATAGAATGACATAGAGCTTTACAAGAGGTTAAAGCATTAGCGCACCAAAGGAACTGATCAGACAAGCAGTGTCACAGCACCAATTCACCTTGTAGATATAGTGTGTATCTGCGATCCAGAAGGTTGCAGCCTTCACCACTTGAGCAGTGAGCTCTAGGACAGTGTGTCCCCACCCCTAACAAGGTTATTTTAAAATAATCCTAATAGGGTCTAACCTTTGACCAGGTCACTGTACTAAAAGTATTGTAAAGATCAACTCCTAACAGGGTTACAAGATCTTGTAACAAGGATCATAAAACACTAGTACAGTTCTTAGTGGGTGTCAATTCCCATCGGGGTTTTTACCTATTTCGGTTTCCCCATAATCATATTGCGTGTTGTGTTATGGTTGTTTATCTTACTTGCATTGATATTTAGTTCAGTACTTAAGCAATAAAGTTAAGTTCAGAAAAATTAGGACCTAAGCAAGCAAGGAGGACCTAACTATCTAGGACCTAACCGTTCAGGACCGCAGCTAAAAACTACTTCCGCCTAGGAAGGGTTAGCAAAATGAAATAGAAAAAAACCTTTAGTAAGGTTTTGAACACCTTCAAGGTGAACTCCATGAGGAGTCTAGCTCTTGTTTACCCACTCTTTGCGAATACTTTCAGGAGGAGTGCGACCCACAAAATACCCTATCAAGGTATGTTTCTCTAACCATGCACAAGTAAATATTCTGCTACTTGATGCTACTAATGAAAAAAATCCTACAGTAAATGTAGTGTGACAAGTAGGAAACTCAGGAAAAAAGCGTAGATAAAGAGTCATACGCATGAAACCCTAGCAGAGTGCAGACCTTTTTTGGCTATGCTTTTTTCAACTTTCAGTGATAAAATTTTAATAAATCACTCTTAACAAATTTTGTTTAAAAATCACTTCATATAATTCTGTTCCAATAAAATTGCTTTCGAATAGATGTTGAAAATAACCAGGAAAACAATGCCACTATTTTCTTCATTGCAGAATCCAAATGTTCATTATGTGACATAATTTTTTAACCAAACATATTGAGACAATTTTGTTGGTGATTATTAATATTTTTAGAATCAAAATAGTATTTAGAGTCCAAGAGTATAGATAATGTTTTTTTATAGAATGTAATATAGATAATGTTTTTTAAAGAATGTAATATTTGTGATTGTTTTACCTACTTGATATTAATTTCATAATTTTAGACTTTTATATATTTATTTATTTGGAGGCTAAGATGTATGTTATATAATCATTAGTTTTTTAATGGTTGTATTGATGTTTTAATTTGATATTTGAATAGGGGTCATATATATTTCAATTTAGAGAGTTGAGTGTTGTTTATTAGTTTTTTTGTGGAACTATATTTGAGGGTTCAACATTAACTAATGATTAAAATACTTTATTTTTTCTACAAATCATGAACTCTATTATGGTCCTGCTAATTTATATTTTGAAGATTGAAAATTAAAATGTTC
Source organism: Chamaecyparis obtusa (assembly GCA_027943335.1). Taxonomy (NCBI): domain Eukaryota; kingdom Viridiplantae; phylum Streptophyta; class Pinopsida; order Cupressales; family Cupressaceae; genus Chamaecyparis; species Chamaecyparis obtusa. Next base: position 1,858,772 of record BSBK01001179.1, on the reverse strand, counting down.
TTGAAAGTTAACAAGTCCAAAACTTAACTTCTAAGGAAATAGGTGCCTCGGTGGGCTTTTTATTTTATTTTTAAAAAAATAACATATGAACGCAACAACTCTTCCCACTCAACCTACTACTTTGAAATGCCCAGGTCCTACAACAATATTTTTTGTGGGCATGGCCTATAGGGGCTCATCAAATGATGGATCTAGCTCACTGTTGGAAGATTTGGTGGTCTCCCAAGCCAATATGGTGTTCTCTACTTCTGTTGTTTCCAATTTGAATGTTCCATCTACATCATTCATCAGGCTAGAGTGTGGCACTCAGTTGGCAGATTCTTCTACTCCACCTAAGTTTGAGGTTAGTTCAGGAGTTTCCTCTGGTATTGGCACTGGTGGTGAGAGGATTTCTTTTGAAATTATGTGTAGTGGGAATTCTTCTAAGATTCCTAGGTCTGTGAAGGTCATGAATAAGGGGTCCCCCCTCCCCCAAAGCCTTTTTAATTATTGGTGGATGAAGATTTTCTCATGTGGCTAGATCTATCACTACTCCTCCTCCAAAGGAAAAATATTGACCTATTGCTTGTGCCAAGACCTCCCTAGTGGTGGTTTGTGGCTTTGATGTGGTGGATAATGTGGACTTCTACCAATGACAAGGGTTGGTTTGTAGATTTTCTAGTTTTTGTCCTTCTCTTCCAGATCTTCATTGTTGGGTGACAGATTCCTTGAGACCCTTAGTTTCTACTAACATGGAGCTTTTCATTTTGCTAAGGGGTTTTTTTATTGCTTCCTTTATTTCTTTTTCTGATAGAGATTTGGTGTTGAGAAAGTTGTGGGGTTAGGGGACTCACTCTCTTTTAGCCAAGCCTTGGATAGTCTCCTTCAACCCTCTTATTGAACCACTTAGTGTGCACCTAGTGTGCATTTTGAAGCCATCACTAACTCTATTGGTCATTTCTTAAAGGTGTATGATAGCATAGCTATTGTGGGTTTCTCTAACTTTACATGCACTCTAGTTAACATTGACATCTCCACACCTCTTCATGGGGATGTGGTTCTCATGATTAGGGATAGACCATGTAATCAATCATTGGATTATGAGGGTCTCCCCTTTTTATATCATTGATACTTCTCAACTAGTCAGTTGGTAAAAAATTGTTCTCTCTCACATGGTAAAGGTGTTGCCACTTGGTTGAAGGATGATAATGATCATCATTTGACTATCATGGCATATAATTCTTCAACTAAAGACTCTTCACATATTGTCGATGAATCCCCTCATGATGATGCTCCTAATATTGATTTTGGACTCTTTATATCCAATGGATCCTAATCCACCTCTTGCTACTTGTGCAACCCCTTTGGCTGTCATGTGGTCCCTTTTTAGTCTATTTCTCCTACCCAGCTCCAACATTTACATATTGATGTGAAAACTTTTTATCACTATGCCCCTTGTGTTGGCACTCTCTCAAAGAGGGTTCCACCAATTTCTCCCCTTGGTGGTGGTGATCCTAGTAATTGTATTTCTTGAATGGTTGTCCAATAGTGTAGGAAAATTGTTCTTCAATTTTCCATTCTAGTCCTTATGCTATTGAGCTATCTACCTACTCTTGAGTAGGTTACTAGCTATTCTGCTAGAGTGTTATTAATGGTATATTCTTGACCTTGTTGTAAATAGAATTTTTTTATCTACCTTTATTTATCTTAATAATTAAAAATAAGTTCAAAAATATTTTGGTTGTTATTTCCCTTTGCAAAATGGTAGGGAAGTATTGCGGTTTCCTAGACACGAGAACACACATCTTACTAGGTTATGCTACCACACTATAGATTGTCAAAGAAAAATTTAGACATTTCAAATACATATTCTTTTTGGAGAGCTCAAAAATGGCTACAGGGGAAAATCTAAGCCATATCAGTCACCCATTACTCGAGCATTAATGTGGACACTATTAAGATTGCCTAGAGATTTATCATTCTTAAGCATTGAGAAAAAATGTTTTGCAACCTTTTCCTATAACAGATAGTATTAAAGACATATTCATAGTATGAGTATTTTAGAACTCAATTGTAGGTATTATTAACAATTATCGCCTAATAAAATGAGGATAATTGTAAAATAATTATTGAATTTAATAATCTTTAAAAAATCTTTCAAATGCAATGCACACTAAGCAATCAAAACCACCATATTCATTACTTTTATTAAGTTATTTTTTCCTCTATATAAGAATGTCCTTTTAGAATACTTATTTTATTATTTCTAGCCGAATTGGTAGACTAAAAGCTTAACAGGTAAGTTTTCATGTAATTTAATTCTATATTCTTAGACATCTCTATTGAACATATAGGCTAATATTTTAACAAGACAATATTATGTTTGAAGATGTATTCTAGGTTTAGTGAGCATTATATAAGATTTTTTATTATATTTTTTAATAAAAAAAGAAATGTAGGGATTTGGATTGCTTTCATTGTTATCCTATATCTATAAACTAATTAATTTTATCAAGAAAATTGTTATTAAAGTATATATTTTAAGATTTTAATATTTCAATTCCATTATTTTTTATTGAAGTAAAAAGATATATAATAATTAAAAAGTTGTTTAGAAGTTTTAAACAATTCAACTTGGCTATTTAGTCATTACCAATTCAACTACTTACAAAAATAAATAAGGAACTTCTTATGGTCATATGGAAAAGGAGGAAGAGACATGCAATTAAATGGAATTGGTGCACTATGGGCAGATGGCTTGGAGGATTTGGTCCTAAGGATCTCAAAGTCAAAGGACCAGCCCTCTCTACCAAATGGATCTGCAAAGCCATGTAGGGTCTCAAACCTTGGAAAGTCCTAATAATGAACAAAATCAGTAGGGGTGCCCCACTCAAAGGCCCCTCATGTAAATGGCTTCCTATTGAATATCTAGGCACAAGGTAATTTCTAGTGAAGGTGTCTAGCTTAGTTTCTTTCAAAGCTATCTGGAAGGCTTGGAAAATAGTGAAACATCTCATAGAAAGAGGTTACAAGATGACATACAATAAAACCATATGTGGAGATAAATCTATCTAATGGAACTTGAAACAAAGATAATCCTCTTACCTTTCTATAGGGCTACTAAGCTAAAGCATGGGCTGACAAAGGAATAAAAGTAATGTAAGATATCATCAGTTGGTAAGCTTGTTAGCTAGTAGGACCTCAGAGATAAGTTTGATATTCCTTGTTAATGGTTCAGAACTTTATCCATCATCAGGTCTTCTTGCACCTTTATCCCTTTCCCTCTAACAAGCACTTCCTACAGCCTAATATTTTTATCCATTTGTTGGCCTAATGACTCCCCTTTGCCTCACATCGAAGCCTAAGAATTATACTCCTTACCAACAAACAAAAGTGACATCTTTACCCACCTTAACCTCTATTGGTCCCTTAGCCTGTTTGATTCCCAATGGAAAGATGGTTTGGATAACTTATGGAATAGTCAGATTATTCCAAAGAAAAATTGCTTCTTATGGAAGCTCCTATTGCATAAGCTCCCTCTAAAACAACCTAATGGAGAATATAATGTGTGCTCTAATTTTAGGATACCTGACACAATGATGCACCTATTCTTTGATTGTATGGTAGCCAAATAAATTTGGAAAATGTTTGGTTTAGATTTACATGTTAACACTCTTGTATCTAAGATTGTACTTGGAAATATTTTGGTTCTTAAAAAATAATTCAATGTATTTATTTATATTTTATTAGTTGATATAGTGGGCTAATTAGAAAATTAGGAATAACAATATCTTTAATGGTATACAAAGATTCCTTACTAAGTCTCTGAGGAGACTCGCATATCTTGATATTTCTTTTCAATTCATCTTCACTTTGAGGGTGCTTGCGAGAAGGAATTTTGAAAGGCTTCTATAGGATGGGGCAGTTTGTATTTACCGAGAAGAGATATCAAGTGGATACACATGGTCCAGAGCTATCTCAAAGATGAATCAATTTTAAGTGTCCCTTCAAAACTTCCTTATAGAGATAATAGATTAGGAATAATTCCTAAGGATAACAAATGACCAAACACTCCATGCAGAAGCTCCTCCACATATTGGATCACCTCACACTGCACCTCCCCCACTTCACACAATGACACCCCACCTACTTATCCACCTCACACAGTTTCTCCTACATTTCATACCAAAGCACATCCAATACACATGGAAGCCCCCCCAATCCACACTACTATCCCCCTCCCCCCCCACCCCACCCCACACAATAAATCCCCCACATGTTATTCCACCCATAACCATTAGGCCTCCAATTTCCATACCTAATGAAACAACAACTCCTCCTCCCCCTATTCCAATTACAACAAGAATCACACATCCTTATGAGCCAAGGATCAGGAAAGACAACATACTTAGGTAGAAAGATGGTCAAGTAGGCTAGATTATGTGGATTGAAAAGAGAGGAAATGATAGGAATAGAGTTGATTAGTATTAGTCTCACTCCAGCTCATTGTTATATAATTGAAAATAGAGCGTCAGATATTTTTTTGTATTAGATCTAAAGTACAATTGTTACCATGATACATTTTTGAAAGTACTCATAGTGTGAACACTCGGGTATATAATTTTTTTGAATACTTTATATCTAATACAAAAAAAAGGTTTTAAATAATATATTTTTTACAATAAAGATCAATATAAACATTTTAATACATTCATGTAAGAGATATTGTCCTAATTGAATACACATAAGTTGTAAAAGCATATAGAAGGTGTTATTGTAAAGAATAACATTACAAAAAGGGTGTACAAGCATAAATTGAAGCTAAACAATCATTAATAACATCCAAGAAACTAAGCTATCAAATTAAGTATACATAAAATTTTCAATTTCTTTATCAGCTATAATAGCTTATAATGTGGCTAGAGTACTTTTTAGGTCATGGTAAAATTAGGAAATGGAATAGGGATTCTAGGCTTGCTAATAATTTCAATGTTTCCAAATCAAACAATTGAATTATGGAAGTATAGTGATGAAAAATAGAAATAATTGTGTATGATCCTTCATTTGGAACTTGTATGTAAAGATTTTTCCAAGTGGTATGGGACAGTTGGTTCCAAAAACTCCATCTTTCTAAGATTTTTTCTTTGTTGTGCCCCATTCCTATAACAAAACATGCATATCACATTAATGCATACTTTAAGTGATTAAAAAGAATAAGATTTGACAAAACTCTATCTTAGAATTTACCATGACTTGATAGGAAAGACTTTTTAAATTTATTATATGCATTAATAATATCTAAGGTCTAGCAAATTGATCACTGATTAGAATTCCCTACTACAACACCAATACAGGTCGTAGATTTTTGTAAAAAATACACTTTCCATAATCTTTAAAGAAATGGACTCTCATTTAAATTCAAAAAATAATAAATCATCTTTATAAATAGTAAAAAATACATACCAACACACCTAGAAAAGCATTCAATAAAAAAAAAACTATTATGCCACTCTTCGGTAGGAATTTTTCTACTTTGTAACACTTGTTCATTAAGGATTCAATATTTCATAGAATAGTCTAAATAACTTGTAACTATTAAATAATAAGTTACGTAGATCACATAAATTAATGGTTTATGTCTTATATGTTTTCAACAACTGACAAACACTATTGAGAGCTCATAAGAACCAAATTGATTATCATGAGTCATAGCATATTGGAGGGCTCCTAAGGTTTGTGTTCTTGTTAAAATTTTATCCAACCTAATACCCCAAGAGTTATATGACAAGATAAAGTACAATTATTTTTATTTTTTGATCTTCACATAAGAGAGCACTCAATGATCAATGGGGCCTATAGTGACATCAGCATAACATCACCATGCTAAGTGGTTGGTGGTACTCAAAGGATATCACCAAGTCATAGTGATGTTAGAGGACTACTTAATTATCATTGGTCTATGTAGATTTTATTTCCTGTGACCTTCATCTAGAATAGTCTAAAGGAGATGTAAGGTTGTGTAGAGGTGATATAGTGGGCAAAAATGAGAAAATTTGAAAAATCTATTTTTGATATTTTTTGTGTTTTAGTAAATTGCATTTTTTGAGGCCTTTAGAGTAGAATTTGGGGTTATAATTGTAGTTCATCCTCTAACTCAATTTGGATAAGGCACCATGTTAAGGGATTGAAACTAGATCGGTTGAAGACCTTTCCAGTGGTGTAAGTGGTTTCAAATTCTGAGATAATGAAGAAATTTATGCCCCCACAAAATTGGATCACTCGGCACCAAAGTGGCATAATTTCTACCAAATCTATGAGCTCTTTACCCTCAAATGATTTACTTTTCAAGATCTCTCACTACAGATGGTGCCATGCTTCAGTGACATTAAGGTTTTAAAGGTTGAAAAGGAAGAAAATTTCTACAAATCCCACTGGTATGCCATGTATCATCGCCGCACATCCTCAACTCAACTTCAAGGTAAAGATCATAAAACATTCCCTGCATTATGCAACATCTGTCCAAGTTGTGATCACATTAATTAAAAAACCTATGGGGAACACATCCTTCAAGAAAAATTGTCACTTTTTAGCTAACAACATATCCTGAGGAGAAATTAATCTAAAAATGAAATTGCATCCACGTGCCAAAAGTGACTATTCATTGTGAGGAAGATGAAAAGGTGCAAGAAGAATCCATAATGTTCCTATGAAGGGACAATAATGATGTAGATATCAACATAACAAGGTAGTTGCAACAACCTCCATCATGAGAGCTACATGTGTTTGTTGGATTATGGAGAGGGGGGGTGAATCAGTAATCCTTGATTCTTGGTACCTCAAAAAAAAATTATGATTAACTCGGTGTCAACTTGGTCAGACACAATTCACTATTTACCGACAACAGTAAATAAAATTTAACAATCAATGAATCAAACACATAAATCATTCATCACATGTAACACCAGTATTTAACGTGGAAACCCATCTTTGGGAAAAACTATTGTAGGAATTGTCACCCACTAAAGACAATACTCTTCTGAAGTATGCTCGGTTAAGAGAAGATCTATTTTATGATTACAATACACATAGTTAGGTGTGACCCGGTCAAGGGATTTACCTCAGATCTGTTAGGATATTCACCCTATTAGGAGTGGCTTGGTAAAAGGACTTTGAACACTCTTTAGAATGTTACCTTTTGCAAGGATTTTACAATAAGATTGTTAAGTCCACTCGGATAAGAGATTTCTCTTTTAAAAATTCTAATAAGAAATAGTAAATAAATTGACCTATAGATTCACAACTATCCTTTTCATAATTAGATCCTTTGTGTGCTTTTCTTCTTCACTCCAATCCTTGACTTTCCACTGGCTTCAACACTTCATCAAATTCTACTTTCTAACTTAGAATCTATCTTTTCCTCCTTTGCTGCATCAGTCAGTGACTTAATAACCCTTTAGTTTGCTAGCCATTTGTTCATACAAATTCATCCTTTATATTTTTTTTGCTGCTTAATCTCCTTTATTGTGTTTTCCTTTGATCAATCTCAGTCATTCAATTCATTTCACAAACTTATTCAATGAGTCTAGATCTTGATAACACGTTTTACTTTCACCTCGGAACTTGAACTTTCTTGAACTTGTTCCTTCTATTTTAACCATTTAGATCTAATCCATATATCATTACCTTGAATTTTTTTGATCGTAGATCTCTTACACTAACTTTCCTTATCATAACAACCTTCCATCTCATCATAGCTAATCATTAAATGTTGTTATGATCCTTGTATTTAATTTTTGTTCCTTGCTTGGTGGATAGCTCTAAATTTTAGTTAACTTCACTCAGTGTCTAAAAATTCTTGCTCAATGTCTTGAGTTCCTTTTCCATTTCCCAAACTTACTTTTCTCTTAACAAATTACTTTTCCTCTTTATCAAATGACATATTTTTCTCAATAGCCAAAACTATTTTGCTTACCGACTTATCAAATCCTCTTTTCCATACTTTACCGACTTGATATAATCATATGTTAAGTAGAAAACAATTGTTAGAGAGTAACAGTGATATATGACCTGAATGAAATACAAATTAAATTGTTGATATCAGATCCTTTAAGTACAATAAAGATATCACCTTGTTTTGATGATTATATCCTTCTAAACTTCTTGGTAACCTTATATATGTTCTAATAAAGTGAATGCTTTTGTCAAAATCCTTTAGTCAAAACCTTGTATGATCTTCAGATGTCCCTGAGTGTAGCTACTTCTTGATGATACATATCAAAATGACATCCTTACAAATTTTATATCAAACTGATCTTGACCTAATTAGGGTTTAGAATCTATCTTAGAAAACCTAAGATCTACAATAGAATTAAAAAACCTAGATGATCATTACATATGAATCATCAACAATTTAATGATTACATCCATATTAAATTTTGTCTCAATCTTGGTAAATCATTTCCTTAATCGGTGTAAATTGTTTACCTTGTAGTTTATTTCATTCCAAACTATTTTCATTTCCTGTTTTACTTGGTGTATATTGTATTCATCACTCGATAATTAACTGGTGCTCCGTTCATATGAATGCTCGATGACTACTGTGCTCGATACTCGATGATCATCTGACTTGATAAGAGAGCTCAATCAAAGTTGTGTTTAGTTAACTTAGTGATATACCTTGTGTTCTTCTCAGTGTCTAGGCTCTGTATATTGACTAAATGTCATGTCTTATCTCCTTTACCAACTTTATGACTGAATGATACTAATGAAAACCATTAATTCTCTTTAGGAGTAACAATACCATACTCTGACTGATATGGAAACACAATATAAACCAAAAATCAATTTGTTGACATCAATGATAAGATAATAAATTATCTAACCTTTCTACTATCTTGTATACCTCTTATCTCGGTTGGTCTTCGTCATCGTCACCATCAATTATAGTAACAATTTCCCTCTTTGGCATTGATGACAACACACTAAAAATCTTCATTGTTTAATTGATGATGGTAATACTTTACTGTCATTCCTTTACTCCCTCTAAGCTATAACTTCTCCTTTGTTGTACTTGATCTTCTTCTATATATATTCTCCCTCTATTACTAACAATATTCTCCTTCAATAGATCTTCTTTATTTTCCCCCTTTTATAGCTTATTTTTATGATCTACTCTCTTCTAGTAATCATGAATAATATTCTCCCTCTTTGACAACAATGGCAAAGACACATAAACTCCTAAAAAAAACTCCTAGGCAGTAAATCCTACCTCAAATGAATTGATTTCTCATTGCAGTCATAAACATTTTCACAACTTAAAGCTTCTTGCCTTAGTAGATATTGGATAGGGGAAGAACCCCTAACTTACCTCAGAGATACTCGAAAGCATCCTTCGGTAGTGATTTGGTAAATATATCAGCTATCTATTCCTTTGAATTCACATACTCCAATATCACATGCTTGTCTTGTACTTGTTCTCTCAAGTAATTATAGTTGATAGAAATGTCCTTTTTCTTTGAATGCATCACCAAATTATTTGATATATTAATAGCACTTGTATTATCATAGAAAATCGTAACTCAATCAGTAATCTCTTCTTGCATACCTTCAAGTAATTTTTTGATCCACACAATGTTAGAACAATCCATAGCTGCAGCAACATACTCATTTTTGGTAGTAGACTGTAAAATACTACTTTGTTTCTTGCTTAACCATGTCACTAATCTTTCTCCTAAAAAAAAAGCTCTGCCACTTGTTCTTTTTATGTTATCAATGTTTCCAGCTCAATCAACATCAGTATATACCTTAAGATCAAAATCTCCATTCTCATTGATTTTATTCCAAAAAATCCACTTTGTTCCAATCACATTCTTATCCTTAGGTCTTGGTACTAGTGACCAAGTGTTGTTCTTTTCAATCTAATCAATTCCTTATTTCATTGCATTAATCCAATCTTCATTTCCTAGTGCATCCTTAACTAATCTTGGCTCAAACTCAAAAATCAAACATGCATTATCTTTCAACTTACTCTTGTCATGAATCTTGCGTTCTTGTCTTCAATAATTTTTCTCAGTGAGTGGTGTCTTCTCACATATTTTTCTTAAATAGGCTTGGTAGAATGTTCATCCGTATTTTCGTCTCTTGGTGGAGGCTCAATTTTCTCCTCGGTTCTTTATTGTTGCAGCTTGGTTGTATCAACCAAATTACCTTCTTGTACATAAACAAATCTTTGGTAATCCTCAAGTTCCTTTTTTCTATCTTCTTTATTCCTGTATACAAATTCATCAATCCTCACATTTTCACTTTCAACCATTTTTTAGTAGCCTTGATCAAACATTTATATGATTTGCTCTTTGATGAATATCCTATGAATATACCTTCATCTCCTTTTGAATCAAACTTTCCATTTATAACATCTTTTAGTATGTAACACCTACTGCCAAAAATTTTAAAGTAACTTACATTTTGTGTATGCACATACCATAGCTCATAAGGTCTTGTTTGTACATTTCTTTAATTATACTTAGTTGAGTGTGTAGATAGCAGTATTTAAGGCTTCTCTCCAAAATGTTTGTCCAACCTTTTTTCAATCAACAATGTTCAAGCACAATCAACTATAGATCTATTCCTTCTTTCAATTATACTATTTTATTGTGGAGTCCTCGGTCTAGATACTTGTCTTTTGATTATGTTTTCATTGCAAAAGACAATAAATTCATCAGAGATAAATTCACCTCCTTGATCTGATCTTAAACATTTCAACTATTTACTTGTGTCTTTTTCAACTCTAGCTTTATACCACTTGAAAATTTGGAATGCATCATACTTTCCTTTAGAAACATAATAGACATAATTCTTGAATAGTCATCAACAAACAAAATGAAATGTCGATCTCCATAATAGATTTGTATCTTCATAGGACCACAAAGGTCAATATGAACTAGTTCCAAAATACCATTACATGAGTAAGACTTGCTTGTGAAACTTGATTTTATCATCTTACCAATCTGACATTCCTTACACATCACTTTATTAGGTTTTCTTAATTTTGGTAGACCTCTTACTCTATTATTTTTTCTCACCTTAAACATGTTATCAAAATTTACATGACAAAGTCTTTTATGCCATAGCAATACATATTCAATTTTAACAAACAAGCTACTCTTTGTAGTAGTATCAAGATAAAATAGATTACCTTTTGATTGTTCACCGATTCTAATTAGATCTCCATTAATACCATAAACCTTCACCTTTCTATTTTGAAATTCCAGTTGGTGGCTAGTATTGTTCAGTTATGCAACACTCAAAAATTTATAGTTTATACCTTTAACCCAATATGCATCATTAGATCTCATCTTTTCATTCAATACAATGGATCCTTTACCTTTAACAAGACATGGAACATCATATTCAAATCTGAAAAATCCTCCATCATACTCTTCTAAATCTCAAACTTATCTATATCACCAGTCATATGATGTGAACATCCACTATCAATTATCCATGGGTTAGCTTTACTTACATGAGAAATAAGTTATTTTTCATCTTCATCAGAATCTTCCTTCATAGAAACATAGACAACTTCATAACTATCTTATGTATCATCAGATTCATCATCAGTTACACCTTCCTCAACTAGGTAGCAAGACTTCTTTCCTTTATCCTTGTAGTCTCTAAATATTTGGTCTGGGTTCTCCTTCTTGTCACTTTTATCATTCCTATCATTGTCAAGACATCTAGATGAAATGTGACCAATCTTGTTGTAATTAAAATATTTCAAGGGTAATTTACCTTTATACTTTCATTTACCTCTCGGTAGTCTCTTAGCCAGTAGTGCTTCCATCTCTTCTAGTTCTTTCTCTTCAATTAGGATACTATCATATTCATTCCCACATGAACTACTATGATTCTCTCTTTTGAAGTTCCAATACTCATAGATGATTTGAAGGTAGTCTCAATGGTCTGTAGAATATTATCATAATTGCTAAGCTCAAATGCAATTAGCTTATTGATTAAGGCTTCAAGAGTAACAAAATTATTTGTTATAGATCTTAGTTCTTGAATAGAAGATACTCTAATAGCATACTTGGATGAAAGAGTTGTCATAATTTTACTTACCACTTCTTCATTAGTTAATGTTCCACCAACCCCTCTGATGGCACTAACAACTTCCTTGATTTTGAAACTATATTGAGTAATTTTCTCTTCATCTTTCATTCTCATTTCATCACAGTTTCCTATGAGACTATCACCATTAGCTTTTTGTACATGATGATCACCTCTATAAATAAGTGTAAGCCTATCCCACATCTCTTTTGAAGTATTACAGTCCTTAACATCATTGATTTTAGCATCGATCGAGGAAGAAGCAATTTCAATCATTACTAAGTTGTGTTATTTATTTTCTCTCATCTGATCAATTGTCATGGGTCCGTGAGGTGGTGGAGTGTAGTCATTATCCAAAATATTTAGTGTAGATTCTACAATCCTAGATAGGTATAATCTCATCCTGCTTTTCCATGTAGAGAAACTTTCCTTCTTTAGCTTAGGTACTTCTCTCCTATACATCTCCCTATCTTTTACTCAAGTCTTTCAAACTTATCTCTCTGGAGTACTTGGCTCTAATACCAATTGTTGGATTACAGAGAGGGGGAGTGAATCAATAATCCTTTATTCTTAATACCTCAAAAACTTTTCTCTAATTAACTCGGTGTTAATTCGGTAAGACACAATTCACTATTTACTAACAATAGTAAATAAACTTTAACAATCAACAAATAAAACACAAATAATTCATCACATGTAACACCAGTATTTAACGTGGAAAATCATCTTTGGTGAAAACCATTGTAGGAATTTTCACCCACTAAAGAAAATACTTTTTTGAAGTATGCTCAATTAAGAGACAATCTGGTTAAAGATTAAAATTCACAGTGTTAGGTGTGACCTGGTCAAGGGATTTACCTCAGATCTATTAGGATCTTTACCTTGTTAGGGGTGGCCTAGTAAAAGGACTTTGAACACTCTTTAGAATGTTACCTTTTGCAAGGATTTTACAATAAGACTGTTAAGTCCACTCAGTTAAGAGATTTCTTTGTTAAAAATGCTAATAAGCAATAGTAAATAAATTGACCTATAGATTCACAACTATCCTCTTCATAATTAGATCCTTTGTGTGCTCTACTTCTTCACTTCAATCCTTCACTTTCCATTGGCTTCAACACTTCATCAAATTCTTCAACTGACTCAGAATATATCTTTTCCTCCTTCACTGCATCAGTCAGTGACTTATCAACCCTTCAGTTTGCTAGCCATTTGTTCATACAAATTCATCCTTTATATAGACTTTATTTTTCTACTTAATCTCCTTTATTACATTTCCTTTGGTCAATATCATTTGTTCAATTCATTTCACAAGCTTATTCAATGAATCTAGATCTCGGTAACATGTTTTACCTTCACATCAGAACTTGAACTTTCTTGAGACTTGTTCCTTCTATTTTAATCATTTAGATATAAGCCATAGATCATCACCTTGACTTTTCCTGATTGTAGATCTCTTCAACTAACTTTCCTTATCATCACAACCTTCCATCTCATCATAGATAATTATTAAATCTCATTATGATCTATGTATTTAATTTATGTTCCTTGCTCACTGGATAACTCTAAATTTTAGTTAACTTAGCTTGGTGCCTAAAACTTATTATTACAAGCCAGGGTTGTCGTTGCACCAAAAGATCAACCTGTTAATGTCTGATACAACCACTAGACTTATAGAAGACACAAGAGGTGGTTAAGCCATGTCACAAATCCCAAGGGGAGCACTGACCAAATTTCCAACAATCTCCCCCTCAGTGTTACCCAAGGGGATTCAAATTTGTGATCAAGCTTTGATACCACTTGTTACAAGCTAGGGTTATCGTTGCACCAAAAGATCAACCTGTTAATGCCTGATACAACCACTAGACTTATAGAAGACATAGGAGGTGGTTAAGCCATGTCACAAATCCCAAGGGGAGCGCTGACCAAATTGCCAAAACTTATTACTTGGTATCTTGAGTTTATTTTCCTTTACCAAAACTTACTTTTCTCTTACCAAATTACGTTTCCCCTTTACTGAATGACATATTCTGCTTAGTAGCCAAAAAAAATTTGCTTATAAACTTTTAAAATCTTCTTTTCAATACTTTACCGACTTGATATAATCATATGCTATGTAGAAAAAAATTATATCAACATAATCTTAGCATTGTCCAATCTATACCAGTTGCCCATTTAAGTTCTTCATCTTCACAACATCTCACATCTTCTTCTCCTTAACTCATTCAACATATATCATACTTCGAATGATATGGAAACATAATATAAACCAAAAATAAATTTCTTGACATCAATGAAAAGATAATAACTGATCTAACCTTTCTACTATCTTGTATACCTCTGGTCTTGGTCGGTCTTCATCATCATCACCATCTATTATAGTAACAACGTTGAATTCACTAAGGCCCTTTTTGGTTGCATTTACAAGCTTTAGCTCAAGAAATATTTCTATATAACCCTATGGGCACATTGTACTGGGGAGTATTTTTGGGAGAGTTCTAATGCCTTTTGTTTGCCACTTTTGAAAAAATAACACTTATAAATAGCTACAATTTCATTCTTAGACCTTATCTTTGTACTCAAATAATCAAGGAAATGAAACATATCAGACTATGCCCATTTTTCCTCTACTATGTGTTTACTTTGGTTTTGTGGATGATTTTAAGATCTGTATCATTTCAGATGAACATAGATATTATTTTTTGTGGATTATTTCTTTTATGATTTCAATATATGTTTGTAGGTTTTTGAATCATGTTTTACACTCCTTCAATCATTTGTAACGTTTATTTTCTAACGTCATACTATAACTTTTGGTAAGAAATATTCACATGGAATAACTACTTTAGTGAGTGTTACACCAATTTGAAACTGACCAATTTTGAACTTTCAAATCTACCTCATTAATAATAACCTGATCAATGGATTAAAATCCAACTTATGAATCCTAAGTTCCCTTCTCGAGTCAGGTTAGTAGACATTCTCAGAAGTCCAAAAACATGAGAATGCCCAATCTTATTCATAGGTTCCAATTTTATTTGACCCTCTAACTTAATAACCCAAATACCATCGGGCACTTTGTGACCTTGAACTGGTTCGAGAGTTCTCAATTCTTCTGATCCCCCAAAAATATGTATGGTCAGACAATATATTGGTTTCCAAATATCAGTGGAGACTTGACATGGTTTAGAAGTTCCTATTCTTTCTGATAGCCTTACATGGCTCTAAACTCCCCCAAAGCTCTGACCAAATTGTAAGGCAAGTATTTTCATGAAAATGTCTTTGAGTCTTATAGGGTACAACCTCATAAATGTTGAAATGTAATGAAGTGAATTTACTAAGGTGACAACACATTTTTCCAAATAGGAATTATTATCATCTATCATTAAAATTAAATGAGCTTAAGATCTTGTTTACCAGGAAAGGTGGTGCTATTTTCAAATTCATCTTTCTTTGTAGTAGAAATCAAACAATCCTTCTTAGAATGGTTCTTCCCACAACTAAAGAAGAATGGAACAAGTAACCTACGCATATGGTACAACTAGATTTGAATTGGTCCGAGTCAGATCAACCTGACATTATATTTGAATTATGCTATGTGGCATAGAGGGAAAAGACTAGCTATGAAAAATATCATAGAGACATCTTCGTCCTAGAGGAAGAGTAAGTGAACGCCAAGCTTCATCAACTCTTCATAAAAATATAGTTGGAAATTGAACAGGCTCCTGCACTCTAGGAATGATGGTTTATTTATTTTAGTATGCATGGAATCTTGATAATTTTGGGGTTGGTGAAATTGTTTCTATTTTGAAATCCCTTTCTTGATACCGATCATTTTCAAGACCATTACTTTTTTAATTTAAATGGTTTTTTGCTCTTCTTTGTATATATAGTCCTTAGAGAGGCCAGTGGGGGTGACTTTTTATGGTTTTAAAAACACATGATAGGGGGATAGATTTTTATGTAGCCATTTTTTGTAGTGGAAATAAATCAAACATTGTGTCATGAATTTTTTTGCAAGTATCATTGAATGGAAATGTATGTGTTCAAAGTTGTTTATTTGTTACATTCTTCCTTACTGTGGTTTAAAATTTGTGTTATAACAATGTTCTATGATGTTTGTCTACTTAAAATGGTTGTCATGCTTTTATATCAGAAACTTTACGTTTTGTGTTGAGAGGGATTCTCCCCTTGTTCTTTGGTAACATATTGTGGATGAAGTGAACTTTGTGTCAAATAATTCCCTCTTAATATTTACTTGAATCTTTCTTTGTATCTTTGGTATAGCTATGCTCAAATGTTAGATTTATTTTTACTCTTTCTGGTCAAAAGTATACCCAAAAATCAAATTATATCATAAGGAGTTGTACCTCTAGCTAAAATTTAGAGGAAGGTCATCTATTTAACATATACCTCTCCAACTATTAGTTATAGTTTTTCCTTCATGTTGAGAATTGGGACTCAATTTAGAGTTAGTTTAGGAAGGGAAAAAATCTAAACTAATAGATTTTGGCGACTCTGCTAGGGAGATGAAAGGACCAACACCTTAGTTATTTCTAATATCTAATGGTGTCTTCCTAGTAAGAAGTCTAGTGACTCTATTTCATTTAAGGATCTTGGAAAAATGGTTTGAAGCCGGGCCCAGCCAAGAAACTAATTTAGAAAAAAAATTAGTACCATCAATTGAAGAAATCATTGCTAAAGATGGTCAAATACTTCAAAATATTTAGAATGATTTTTAAAAAGGCATCTGTAAAGATGGAAAAGGAAGGTTAAACCCATCTGAAGATTAAAAATATACATTTACATTGAAAATCCTACATCAGATATATTATCAACTAACGAATCTTGAAAAAAAGACTTATTAGGATGCAACAAAAAGATTAAAATAATTGATATCTTACAATTTCTCAGTTCTTGGGGAACAAGATTTTATGTTGACATTGGTAGAACCATCAGTACCTTGGGGCCAAAATCATCTATAAGGGGGAAATTTGTACCAAGATGAAGGTGAGGAGTCTGAATTTGTTTCATCATGCATTCAAATGGGCCAAAGTGAGAAATCATATATTCCTATTAAAGAAGAAATATTATTAGATGAACACAAGATTGTCTCTATTCCAAGTTGGTTCTTGAAAGGATCAGATGGTGACTTCCGGTGTGGAATTGAGGATGAAAATGATCACATCACCAAGGTTGGAATTCATGTGTTCACTGGTGTCTCTGGCAACGTAAAAAAATATATGAGTCACATCACATTTGTGCCTTCATTTCTTCATGAATTAGAAACTTTTACTTTTGATGCTCACCACATTGATCAAGAAAATGATAGTGCTTTTTATGAGGTTGCAAAGGAAGCTTTAGATCATGGTCCTAAATTGAAAAAAAAAAATTTTGATGACACCAACTTGATATTTGTTGAAGTAATGATTAAATGTTAGATGGATATGGAGAACCAATCAAATTTCCAACCTGACTATTTATCTCTTAATCTTCTTCACCTAGGTAATGGAAGAGAAAAACTACAAGAGAAGGTAATTTTCTCTTTTACTCCCCAAAATTCTTATCATGCAGAAGATATCATACAATCTCAAAAGGTCACACTTCAATGTCTCAGTTGCCATAATGATGGTTCAAAAGAAAATAACTGATGAGTCTAATGATTCAATGAGTGGTCCTAATGGAATCATAGACAGGATTCATTTTCACTCGGCCTATACTCTAGAAGATGTTCACTTATTTATGTGAAGAAATAAGAGGTCATATTTACCAGATTTGATCCCATGCTTGAAGAATGCAATAGTTTAAAACTACAACCAGTACTTGTATGTGAATCCAATAGTCCTAAGGAAGGAGGTTTGCTTATGAATTCTTCTTTTACTTGTTTTGATGAAATTGATGAAATTGATAAAGTAATAACCAATTCTAAGCCAGATTGTGTCACAAAGATCATGCATGAAATAGGGAAAGAAATGGGTTGTAATTCAAAAACTTATGATGAGGAATCCCTCCTTTGGGTATTATTTCATCTATAGGATTTTTATATATGCTATTAGTCTGGAAATGGGTATTCAAAGATTCATTAGGTGACAATTGTTTTTAGTCTCATCTTATGACCACAAGGCCCTATTCTGCAAAGGTTCATTCTTCTCCCAGCTTGATAATGGTTTTGTGTGGGTAGCCTATGACATCCTTGAGGTAGGGAGGCCTCACCCCTATATATATTTGTAAATAATTTTTGGTATGTTGTAGGTCTAGGTGGTTTGGTTTTCCAATTTTTTCCATTGGTTTCGGTGTGCCATGTTTCCCTCTTCCCTCCTGCAAGAAATATCCATGTGCTCTATTTCATTTGACTCTCTAACCCAATAGAACAGGTGTTGATCTATATTCAAATTTTTGAATTCTATTCATCCTTGCAGTCATCATCCCCCTTTAGAGCCTATTATTACCCCAAATTAGAAAATGGTTGATTTTGAACTTTCAAATATGCCTCATTAATATTAACACAATTGACAAATTAAAATCTAGCTCATGAATCCTTAGTTCCCTTCCCGAGTCAAGTTATCGAACATTCTCTAAAGTCTAGAAACATGATAATACCCAATCCAGTTCAGAGGTTCCAATTTTATGTGACCCTTTGACTTAACAACTCAAATACCATCGAGAACTTTTTGACCTTGAACTGGTTTTGAAGTTCTCAATTTCATTGTTTCCCTGACAATATGTATGTTCAGACGATATCTTGGTTTCCAAATGTCAATGGAGACCCAACATGGTTCAAAAATTCCTATTCTTCCCTATAGCCAAACACGGCTCTAAAATTCCCCAAATCTTTGACCAAATTTTAAAGCTTACCTTTTCATAAAAATATCTTTGAGTCTTATAGGGTTCAAATTCATAGATGTTGAAACATAAAGGAGTGAATTTATAGAGGTGGAAACGTATTTTTCCAAATGGAAATTATTATCATCTACCATCAAGATTAAATGAGCTTAAGAGTTTGTTTACCAAGAAAGGTGGCAGTATTTTCAAATTCATATTTCTTTGCAGTAGTAATCAAATAATCCTTCTCAAAATGGTGCTTCCCATGATTGAAGAAGAATATAATGAGGAACTTGTGTCTATGATATAACCAAATTTGAAGGGGCCTAAGTCAGACCATCTCGACATTATATCTGAATTATGCTCCGTGGTATGGAGGGAAAAGACCAACTATGAGGAATACCATAGATACATCTTCATCCTAGAGGAAGAGGAAGTTAACATCGAGCTTCATCAACTCTTCATGAAAATTCAGCTGGAAGTTGAGTGGGCTCTTGCACTCTAGGAATGATGGTTTCTCTTATTTTAGTATGCATGGAATCTTGGTCATTTTTGGGTTGGTGGAACTATTTCGATTTTAAAATTCCTTTCTTGCTACTGGTTGTTTTCAAGACCATTACTTTCATAATTTAATGGTTTTCTTCTCTTCTTTGTGCATATAGGCCTTAGAGAGGCCAGTGTAGGGGGGACTTATTTTGGTTTTAAAAACATGTGATAGGGGGATAAATTTTGATGAAGTCATTTTGGTAGTGGAAATAAATCAAACTTTGTATCATGAATTTCTTTGAAAGTATCATTGAATGGAAATGTATGTGTTCAAATCTGTGTATTTTCCATATTTTTCCTTACTATGGATTAAACTTTGTGTTATAAAAATTTTCTATGATGTTTGTCTACTTAAAATGATTGTTACACTTTCATATCAAAAACTTTGTGTTTTGTGTTGAGAGGGATTATTCCCATGTTCTTTCATAATATATCATGAATGGAATGAACTTTGTGTCAAATCATTCCCTCTTAAGAGTTACCTAAATATTCCTTTACATATGTGGTATAACTATGCTCAGATGTTAGATTTCCTTTTCTACTTTCTAGTCAAAAGCCTACCCAAAAATCAAATTATATCATAATAGGGAGTTGTACCTCTAAAATTAAAAGGAAGGTCATATGTTTAACAAAGAGCTATCTAACCATTAGTTCTAGTTTGTCCTTTGTCATTGGCATTGTTAGTCAATTTTGAGGTAGTTGTGAAGGGAAAAAATATGAAATAATAGTGAGATAATATGAACAACTCTTGAAAGACTTAATGTGTGCTTCTCATGTGGAGATTTGAATATTTTGCACTATGTCTATCTGAATTTTGCATCATACTCACTTTCCAACAATGAAGGGCTTGTGGTGTTGTGTGCTCAAACTTTTGGGATCATTTGTTACTGTTATTTTTTAAGGAAATTTCAAAGGGTTTTAAAATCTCTAGCGCATAACCTTAGTTTAGTCATTTTTTTTATTTTTTCTTCCTTCCCCTTTTCCCAAAAACAACACTATGAAGAGTCAACTTTTAAAACCCCTGAGGTATTTTCACATGGTGCAATATGTCCCACTACTATGAAAATTCCCAAATGTTCTTATTTAGGTGTGAGCCTCTTAGGGATCAACCATATTTTTTGGCACACTCGATAGGTTAAGACTTTCATAAATGGAGATTTGGTGCATTGTTAAATATTTTAAGCCTTAAAGAGGCATGTTTGAAGCACCTTGTGACTTCATAGCTCAAGCAATTTGGCTAATTCTAATGGTATATACCTAATTCTCTATTTTAAGCAGATCTTTCCCTCTTGTTTGAAATATTATTTGTAGATAGTTTTCTTTCCTTATACTTTGGTATGGAAAGATATTATGGATAGTGGATGTTTCCACCCACTTTTCATGAAAATTATAGCATTCCACCTTCTTTCCAATAATATAAGGCTCAATATTATTCTAGTTTTCCTCCATATTCCCCTACTATAGAAAGTTATGAGTGTCTTCATAATGATTTCCTTCCACCTACCCCTATGCAACCTTATTGGCATCATACAAATTCTTACCAATAATAATAAAAAAAGCTTATTATATCTCTCATCAACACAATCATCCTTTTCCCCAGCATCAAAATATGGGAAACTTGGAAAATGTTAGCACCAAGGATATAATGTTGAATTTGCGAGAACATATGATGGCTATTGAGGAGTATGAATATCACCAATGGAAAGAAAAACTTTCTTACGAGGTTTAGATTCAAAAATAGAAACAAGTAGAGGCTCATAAAAAATAACAAGAGTTATTTAATGCAATGCATGTTGCTTCTAGGAAAGAACAAATCAAGAAACTGGTTGATATGGAATAGACACAACTAGCTAGTTATGGGCTTCTATTTTCATTCAAAGACAAGGAGATATATCTAGATTAAGAAGAAGTCCCACAACAACATGAAGATGTTGAGGAAATTAGTGGATCTTATGAGAAAGAGGAAGTCCATGATGAGATTAATGAAGATAAATTTTGATATGAGCTACAAATTTTCTACTCATAACTTGACAGAAATCCATCATCTCCCAATCTCAAGGATTTTGATCAACAAAATAAATTAGAGGAGGTCTCTATTTATGTAGAGGAGTCATTATCACCCTCCCATATTGACCAAAGAGATATTAAAGTAACTGATTATAGTAGTGAGTTCAAAATTTATTGATTGAACTTGATACTTCCAAGAGGATGTATCGTTAGGCATATAGATTATATTTACAAGTTGTTAGATGCAACTAAGAGGGGGGGTGAATCATTTGTATGCCCTTAATATAAAATGTATCTTCTCACATCAAAATATTAAATGAAAATTTGAAACCACAAAATTAACAAAGATCATAACACCAATAATTGTTCTCGAGGAAACCATGTTAAAGGAAAAACCCTAGTGGGGATGAAACCCACTAATAATGCACTAGCAATAAATTATCTCAATTACAAGATCTTTCTCAATTAGGAGAAGATAAATACAACTAGTACAAAGTCCCTATTAAAGGAAAAACTCTTTTCTTTGAGTCAGCAACCCTGTTAGGATTTGATAGGATGAGACTTTCTTTTCTCAGAGCAACCTGCCCAATGTGAAGGTTATATCCACCTTTTGAAGGTTAAACCCACCTTCATGAACCACTATCCAAATACAAGTGAATAAATATATTGATAATTGATACTGAACTAACTAACAACAACTCCTTTTCTAAATGAAGTAAAATGATCAAAATGCATGCTCTACATCTAGCACCCCTCACATCCACACCACCTCATCCACACACTCTTCACATCACCTTTTTCACTCCTTTATACAAGATACAAATGATTTATTAGGTCGGCACCAAATTGGAATTTCCTAATAAAAATGATTACATAAACTCTTGTCAAGATACCCACGAGATCTTGGACAAGTGAATAAAAAACATCAATTGGCCAACATACTCTATAATCCACAAATTATCTTTGCCCAAGGTAGAAAATGCCACATCCCCTAGGTCAAAATAAAATAGGACCTCATAAGGTCACATTGTACAGTTTGCATCACCAAGAGCACAACGATCAAGAAATAAGGGAAACTATTCCTCAATGAGTCTTATTATATCGTGAACTCGCATAACATGAAACCATCTCACATCCAAGTAAACGTAGAAATTCAAAGACTAACTCTGCCACAAACCTCTTTTCTTGTTCCTACGACTAGTTTGTACCAAAGCTATTGTAACTTATTCCTCTGATTAAATTATTCCATGAAATCTTAGATATAATATCTAAACTCCTTCTAAAACATTTATCTAAGATTACAGAGACAAACATGTTGTACATAGCCCATACAACCATGATGATTATGCATGTTCTTATCTTAACCATTATTTCTACAATATCAAATACAGTCAAGTCAATCTTCTGAAACATATGTTGACATCAATGACAACACATGTCAAGAAATAATTCTAACACAATTTTCCCATAGTCATTATTACCTCTGAGCATGAAGACAAGCATCAAGGAGAGAAGGTTCAATTTTCCTATTCATCTCATGAAAACAACATTCAAACATGGGTGAGCTTCTCTATTCTTAGTCTTTATTAGGAACTCCACCAGCCCCTTGGATTCCTTTCAAATCTTCTTTTTTTTGGCTATTTGTCCACAAGCATGAAGAGCATTAGAAGCTAGTTAGAATGGGAATCTATTTTAAGAATCCAATCAATGGTCTTTTTTACTTCTTTTCTCCCACAATGTAAGGTAGGATAGGCTAGGTTAGTTATTTTTATTTTCCAAGAAGTGTTCTTGCACATGTTGCATTTTCCTTTAAGGAATGCATGTTTTAGCTTCCATTTTTCCTCCAAATTCATACTTGCACAAGTTTTTTGTGTCTCCTCTTATTTTTGAGGCAAGTCTATTTTTTACAGTTCCCCTTTTCATAACTTTGTGCCCAATGGAGAAGAATTATAATCTGCAAAACTAGAGGTTCTGATGTTCTTTTCCAATAGGTTGAGGTCCCCTATGAGTCACCAATTATTTATATTTTATCTATTGAAACCTTCATCTAGAAAATTTTGAAGGAGATTTAAGAAAATGTAGAGGAGATAGAGTGGTAGAAATGAAAAAATTCAAAAATTCTATTTTTTGATATTTTTCTATGTTTTAGTAATTTGTATTTTTAGAGGCTTTCAGAGCAAGATTTGGGGTCAAAATTGTCATCTATCTCTTAACTTCATTTTTTGAAGGCATTGTGTTAAAGGATTGAAACTACATATCTTGAAAACCTTTCTAACAGTGTAAGTGGTTTTGAATTTTGAGCAATGAGCAGAAAGTTATGGGCCCACCAAGTTGGATAACCAAGCACCAAAGTAGCATGGTTTCTACCTAATTTGTGAGCTCTTTATCCTCAAAGTCTTTTATTTTCAAGAGCGCTCACTATGGAGTGTTCCATGGGTCAGTGTTGTGAAAGTTTTAAAGGTTGAAAAAGAAGACAATTTCAACAAAGCCCACTAGTATGCCACATGTCAATGTCATGCATCATCAACCAACTTAAAGAAAAATATCTTCAAAAACTCTCTGCCCATGTGACATGTGTCCAAGTTGTGGTCACATCAATCAATGAACCTACGGGCTTACATTCTTCAAGGAAAAATATCACTTTTTTTTAATCTAATGTCATATCTTGAGACAAATTTGATCCAAAAAAAAGAAATCACTTCCACACACCAAAAGTGACTAATCACTACGAGGAAGTTGAAAAGGTACAAGTAGCATCCATACTGCACACATGAAATGACTGCAATAATGATGTAAATATGGTCATACTAAGGTAGTTGCAATGATTGACATTATGAGAGCCACATGCCCCAAATTTGCAGAGGCCCTTTTTTATTGCATTTACAAGGTTAAAATCAAGGAAATATTTCTATATAAGCCTATGAGTGCGTTGTAATGGGGATTTTTTTTCTTAAGAGTTCTAAAGTCTTTTGTGCACCACTTTTGAAAAAAGAACACTTAGAAATAGATGCAATTTCATTCTCAGACCTTATCTTTGTATTCAGATAATCAATGAAAGAAAACATATCAAAATATGCCTAGTTTGCCTCTAGTGTGTGTTTACTTTGGTTTGGGTATGATTTTAAGCTTTGTGCCATTTCATATGAATGTAGCTAATATTTGTTGTGGTTTTTAGCTTTTATGAATCATCATAGGTGTGCAAGTTTTTGAATCATGTTTTACACTCCTTCAGTCATCTGTAATATTTGTGCTTTGGATTTATATTAAGTCATTTGGTGAGAAAAATTTATGTGAAATAACCATTTTAGTGAAATAACAAGAACAACTCATGTGGGCCTTAATGGGTGCTTCTCGCAAGGAGATTTGAATTTTTTACACATTGTCTATCTTTTCTTTTGCATCATGTTCTCTTTCCAACAATTAAGAGTGTGGCATTGTGTGCTCAATCTTTTGGGGTTATTTTTTCCTATTATTTTTGAAGGAAAATTCAAAGGTTTTTAAAATCTCTGACAAATCATCTTATTTTAGTTATTTTTGTATTTTCTTTTCCTTCCCCTTTTCTCAAAAATGACATCATCAAGAGCCAAATTTAAAAATCCCAAAGGTTGTTTTACAAGGTGCAAATTGTCCCAATCCTATGAAACTTTCCAACTCCCCTTATTTAGGCACAATCCTCTTAGGGATCAATAGTTTATAAATTGATGTTTCATTATGTAATGATCCTCGAGCCATTTTTATAGTTTTAAACCCTTAGTCTCTAAAAAAACCTTGAAAACTATTCAATGGTAACCCTCAAAACTTTGATAGATATTAATGAACACTATATGTTGTAAAATCTCAGGGATCATCCAATGACAACATCATTGATAAATCATACATGTTTAATATTATTTATTAATATTAATTGTGCAAAATGGTGGCTTCCAACAAGCTATGATTAGTATTTAGAACTTGGAGTGAAAGAAAAACAAGTGATGGGGATAATGTCAAGGAGGGATCCACATTGGTGTTCAACTACATAAAAATCAAGTTCTAAATTAGTTGTAATTGTTGATCTCTTAGTTATAACTATAATGACATAGTTAAAAAGTGATAACTAATGTAAAGAAGTAGAACATTTCATATCAATGAACTTGTAAAGATAGGTTGAAAGAGATTAAAATTGTGTTCAAGATATATTATTTTGGTATGTAATACCATATTGTTGTCCCTCTTTCGGTGTTGTATTTTTTCTCAAAATAGTTTTCCAAGTAAATGTTGTGTCTCAAATTATTTGTGGGTGTTGTCCGTTCTTTATTTCTTTTCTTTTTTTTTAATTTTTTACCAAGTGAATCAATATAATAACTTAAGCTTTTATTTGATTGCATAGTTTAATATTCAATTGTAATCATCAACTAGAAAATTTTATCAAGAGATCTCAATGATTGGGTGATAAAGTCTAATTGGCAAGGCTCCTTGTTTTCCCACCCAACTCCACACATGGAGGAAGAGATGTTAGGGCCCCTACTATTTGAAGTGGTGGGCAGACCCACTGGGGGGGATGAACCACCAGTAGTATGAGAGTTTAAATTTGAACCTTTCTGAACATCCCTTCCAAATTAGGATGTTTAACCCTCATAATTAAATAGATTCTCTAAAGGTGTTCCTAAAAACTACTCAAATGTGTTGTACTCAAACAATAGAAGAAAAAGACACATAAGTTTCAAATTAATGAAATTGGAAATATCAATTCCTTGAGTAGAAAGTTCACTTGTGTACATTAGGATCATTTATATACTCACATTGATCACTTTTGAACTTGTACAAATAACCCCAAAAAATACACAATTAAATATTTATAGGTCCATGAAAAATTTTAGTACACTAGAAAATAATTTTCTAATACTTGAACAAAGACATGCATTAAAATCAAAACTGAGTACCTATACATTTAATTAATTTAACTTCTACATTTATTAAAATGTTGATTTTCCAGTTTCTTTTATAATCAACCCTGACTTAAATAATTAATTAAAATTTTCCCCTTTAACAAACATATAAACAAATTTATAAATTCTTCATAGCATTTTCAAACAGTAATTTGTATGTGTTAGAGTAAAGTATTAATTATGTTAATTAATCTTTACTCCCTTCTTAAGATGTCAACTCTTTTGCTTTAGTTGTTTACATTTAAACACACATGCACTAGTTGTTTTAAACTCATGCACTAGTTGTTATAAATATAAACTTGCATGCATTAGTCTTGTAACAATTTAACTAATTAAAACATGCACTAGAGTTTTCCTTTCAAGGCTTTCAATCTCCTTTATAAGGATGATCCATTGTATATTTTATTCATTCATTTTTTGAGGATATTTTCTTCTTCATATTTTTGAGTCAAACCCTTGCCCTCTTCTTCTCTCTACTTCCTTGTAACAGGTTTTTGTATGCAAGTGATCTTCGAGTTTGTGGATTTGTATTGCTCAAATCCTATATGGTATTAGAGCCTAATCTGCTAAAGCTTGTTCACGTTTGAAGGATTCAGAGATTAGAAATTCATCTGTTTCAGATTAGGGCTTTTTTTTTGTTTTTTATTGAAATTAGGGGGTCCCTACATTTTGGTGCACTTTGAGCTCAAACAGACCTCACCGTTGAGCTTGCAATGTCCAAAAACCCCTATTTCAATATAAAACATGTCAAATTTGGACAAATTTGCATTTTGGGGCTTTTTTGTACCAGACATGTTAGCATGCTTCCCGAGGCAAAAAATTGTATGTACTAGCATGCTTCCCGAGGTAAAATTATATATTTTTGCATGCAAATCGAGACAAAAAATTTGCTGCCTGTCACATAAATTAAAACCACAAATGGAATGCAAATCAAGGTAAGAATCAGTATGGCTGACACGGATCCCGAGGTGCACATGTGATTTTGTAAATATAAAAATTGTCTGCGATGGCCATTTGGCAGTCAAATTTAAGCTAGGCGAATGCAGTTTAGCCCCTGGTCATATGGCGACTAGGGGCCCAAAATTTTAGCCCCAAGGGGCTTACATGCTGTAATGGTCATTTGGCCATCAATTTTAAGCCCATGAAGTGCTGACATCAGCACATCTAGACACCATTTTGGGCCCTGCGGAGCACTCAGTGGGTTTTTGCTCATAACTTGAGCATACGGTGTCGAAATCGGGCAAACGAGATATCATCAAAAAGCTGGTTCCGAGCTCTATCTAGATCTGGATGTTTGAATTTTTTATTTTTCTTTTTTGATGGTTTTTTGACTTTCAAAGCCAAATGTTTAGTTTTGCACTCCGGAAGCTCTATATTGTGCATTCAAACTCTATTATGGGAAAGTGAGATATCATTGGAAAGCTTGTTCTGAGAGCTTTCTATTTATGTGATTTATTTTTCTAGATTCTGTTACAGGTATATTTTATTCAGTTTTTTGCATTTCTGCACTCTGGTGGATATCTTGGATGTTACAGGTCCTAGGATATCTTCCCTTTAGGGGATGGCTCTTCTTAGGTTGTTATTTTATTTCAGTAGCCTTCACTCTTCTTTGAGCAATGTATACTTCACTTTTGTAGCATTCTTTTGTTATGTATGTGGAGCCTAATCAGACTTAGGTTCTTTCGGCATGGTTTCCCCCCTAACTTATCTATGGGGTCAAGGGGCAAAGCCCCTTACGGGGTCCTGGGGCAGCGCCCCAGGTGGGGTCAAGGGATAGAGCCCCTGATTGGATCAAGGGGCAGTGCCCAATGCCCCATGGCAGGGTCGAGGGGTAGCGCCCCTCGATGCCAACAATGACTTAATAATATTGTAAAGGGTTGGCCATCAATTTTCTATTAGTTGGAGTATTTTTGCCCTAATTTTGTTATGTCAAAAATACTTGTAAAAGGGCTTAGGGTTCGACATTCATGTATGAGGGATTTTGCAACTTCTTATGGTGGTATTGAGTTGCAGGCTTTAGATTGTAATCACTAGATAATAATAAAGATATTGGACTCACTGTTGGTGGACGTAGCCCAAAGATTAGGTGAACCATGTTAAATTATGTGTTATTGTGTTCTCTTCTGTTTGTTAATATTTGCATTTTTCTGCTTATTATTCTAACATCTTTTATGCACATGCACTGAGATAAAGTGTCATTATATTGCATGCTTGAAATCTTGAACATGTTTGTGTTATTTGTACTTGCACTCCATTATAAAGTGCCATGGGGGGTTTTGATGTTTGCCTTTATTTTCCATCTACCTTTGTCAAGTGAGTGTTCCTTCCATGACATTAGCCTTAGGGTATCTTTATTTTTGCTTATGCTTTCTATGCACCTTCGATGTTCCTGGTTCTTCACGATGCATTTCTTATTGGCACTCTTTTTAGTGTACCTATCACCTCTCTCTTGTTAGCATTATGGGGGGTTTCTACTGATTGTTCTTCTACTTCCTTGGTTTGATAGTGTGAGCTATGTATTCAGTATTTGTTCCTATGTACTAGGTGGATGCAGTGGCTGGGTACCTATGCATTTTGGTGAGATGGATCATTTACCATATAGACACTCTTTCTTTCCTATTTTTAGAGGCACTCTTCCATCTTTGATTGATCAGCTCTTTAGGCTTTGGTGTTTTATACCATTTGTATCTTCGAGTTCAATTGTTTGCCTTTGTTTGCCTCCTGATTCAAGTAGTGTCATTTGAGGGAACCTATATAGATTACAGTCTTCTCTACCTGGTCATGCTCTATTTCAGTTGAGGATCTTCAGATCAGCAGTTACTTCTTGACAGAGTTTGCATCTTCTTCCTTCAGTAATGTTCTACATGTTCATTCTTGTTCCTATTTTTTGGAATATTCCTAGTTTTCGAGGCTTCTTCAGTCCTTTGGATTAGTCTTTGTCTCTTTTTGGAGTAGAGTTTTTCCCATGTGGTTTTCTCTGTTTCTCCACTTTATAGAGACTCTCTTTTGTGTTGGGTACCTTATCAGGCCATGTTGTCACGACCCATTTTTTGCTTTCAGCACTGTAGTTTCCTTTGTTTTCTTCTTGCATTGTTTGTAGCTGCATTTTTTCTCATCTTAAGGGGGGGTGTTAGAGTAAAGTATTAATTATGTTAATTAATCTTTACTCCCTTCTTAAGATGTCAACTCTTTTTCTTTAGTTGTTTATATTTAAACACACGTGCACTAGTTGTTTTAAACTCATGCACTAGTTGTTTTAAATATAAACTTGCATGCATTAGTCTTGTAACAATTTAACTAATTATTACATGCACTAGGGTTTTCCTTTCAAGGCTTTCGATCTCCTTTATAAGGATGATCCATTGTATATTTTATTCATTCATTTTTTGAAGATATTTTCTTCTTCATATTTTTGAGCCAAACCCTTGCCCTCTTCTTGTCTCTACTTCCTTGTAATAGGTTTTTGTATGCAAGTGATCTTTGGGTTTTTGGATTTGTATTGCTCAAATCCCATAGTATGAAATTAATATTGTAAGTGTAATAGATAAAATAGTGTATAGGGTCCTAGAATAATGGTTTGCACATAAAAGAGACCCCAAAGGCAATATTTTACACATACATTTGAATTGTAAGGGAAATACATGAAATCAGATAAAATAAGATACATACCTCATGATGAAATTAATTTGGGAAATACCTATTTTTTGGGGCTTGTGTATAGTTTAGGGCAATTCTACAATCTATTTTGGACTGGAAATGCCGAGACGAAGAAAACCCAGAAATCTTTTATCTTTCCAACGGCAGGTAGTCTTTGACCCTCATAAAAGGTCAAAGGCTACATTCTTTATTTGAAGGTCGATTCTGACTTTGTTCACAGATCCTGGAAGTTTGCTGAAAAGGGTATCCAAATCTGCTCTCAGATCCAAAATTTTGCACCTGCACCTGCAAGAAAAATAGGGTTTTTGTTGTTTGCTTAAGGGGTTTGCCTTGGTCAAACCCCATTTTGGAATCAACCTTAATATTGAAATTGAAATGGAGAATGCTAGAAAGTAGTAGAAGTAGATCTAACAACAAAGCTATGATATTCAATAGGTATGCAAATTGTATTTGAAATGTAATCAAGTATGTTGATATGAAAGCTTTGTAAATCAAAACCATGAATACAAAACCTCCATGCTTGTATGCTTTGAATCCACCTTGATAGAAGAATGAATGGATCTTGAAGATGAACACAAGGATCTTGAAGGAAGATCACACCATCATGATGGCTAGATCTAGGGTTTGAATGATGAATCTTGAATGCTTGAACCAAATCCCTTCAATGGCTTGAATGCTTGAATCCTTGATCTTCAATGGAGAACTTGGATGGAGAAGAGGACTTGAATGCTTGAATGGATGCTTGCTTGAATGGATGCTTTCTTGATCACCTTGCTTGAGAGTGCTTGAGCATGAAAACTTGATTGAGAGATGTTCTCACAAAACTTGATGGAGAGAATGAGAGACGAAGGCCTCCTTTTATAGTGAACTAGGGCACAATCCTCTAGAGGGGCCACCTTGGACAATTAAATTCCAATTAGGTCCTAACATTTAGAAAATATACCTAGATTAAATACAGTTTGAGGATTTACCATTTCGACACCCGAAATGGCCGACCCAGAGGCGGAAAAACAAATATCCCTGAAACCCAACACCTGAAAATCAAGGAAATTTGAAATCTAGACAGGGGGTCAAGGATGAGCTTGGAACTAACTAGGTCAAGGTCAAGGTTGACTTTGACCCCATAAGGTTGAATTTGACCTGATGGTCAAAAACCTCAGGATCCTGACTAAGAATATATGCTAGGAAATGCAGATATGAAGCGAAAATCAGGGACAGATAGAAGCAAAATGAGCTGATGTAAGGTGCTTGACATGACCTAGACTACTCACTCGAAGGGCTAAACACTCTTAACATGGAAGTGCTTCCATTTTAAGATGATACATTAAGCTCCCACTTTAGCAAGAGTATGGACTCGATGCAAACTCTTGGTAAAGGAGAAGAAAGAGAAGAGATCCCAATGGATTCGAAATGAGATAGAATGACACTTAGTTAGTGACACAAGCCCCCAGGCTAAGGATTCTAACTCAACATATGCGCACGAGGGTGTGAAAAAGAGAAAACCAAAAGAACAGGGGTTAGCACTAAATAACCCAAATCAATTAGCATCAGAAACCTCACTAAGAAATATTTCTCATACTAATATCATTTTTGGAAAGCTATCATAAAAGCATAAATGATTACATAAGAAAGACAAGAGCAACACTATAAATAACATAGCTTCATGATCTCATCTTACTAGCATGAAAGTGAAAAGAGAGGAAGGAGAAAGTGATTACCTCGCCCAGTAAGATGCCCACCTTACCGTGAATCACCCTAGAGGGAGAGCCCAACAGGTTCACCCATAAACTGTGCTTGCAATTGTAATGCATCTTCTAACGGCTTCTGGAATATCCATAGATCCACCTTCTTGTATCACTATGAATATGAAATGCGTGTCTCCTCAGGATTTAGCAACTTATGTGTGTTACCTTCAGAATATTTAGCATATTTGGAAATACGTGTCCCTTCAAGATTTAGCAACTTATGTGCATTACCTTAAGAGGATTTAGCATCTTTGAAACTCAAAATGTGTGTCCCTTTAGGATTTAGCAGCTTATGTGTGTTACCTTCTGAGATTTAGCATGCTGCAAAACAAAAGGTTAGAACAAAAATACATAATATAGAATGAGGGAGGCCATATATATGCCCCCCTCTTTAATATGGTAAAAACATACTATTTTTACATGTTAAGGAAAGAAAAGAACAAGGATAAAGCCTTCTTCAACATCAAGACAATATCCACAGACAACACCCAGTCCAAGCCAAGAAGGTCACAGCTCCTATGAGACCATGGAAGGGATGAATGCAAAGAGATATCATGCAAGAAGTGAAAAAGTAACCCTTGTAAGGGATAGCACACTATTCAATTTCCAAGGTGAGATATATATCAGCCATGGAAACCCAATGTCAAACAATGAAATTGGTTGTGATCAAGGAAAAAGATCCTCAATGCAAACCAAAATGTTCATGTATAATTGGATATCACATAATAGATAGATAGATACTGCTTAACCAAGGAAAGAGGTGAATCCCGGAAAGACATAAAAGAAGGAGATGACATCCTTGCCCCCCAAGTATATGAACAAAGATGAAAGGGGACCTATTATATCGCTCACAATGCTATGCAAGACAACGAGCCCCCAAGTATTAGGCTACCATTGTTTACATAATGTGGAGCTCCATAATAGGAACATAAATGTTATTTAGAGAAAATAGGATTGAAATACAACTCATTAACACATGATATATAAATAACATTACTATCAATGAGTTGCCTAATCTTATAATGTAAAGCTTGACATTCATTGGTAGAGTGATCATGAAATCTATGATATAAACAAAAAGGAAGAGTCTTCAAGTGTGGACTACATTTCTTTTTGCGTTTAGGTATAGTAATCATCTTAGCATGAATGAGTTTAGGCAAAAGAACTTCTTGGCCAAATTCCTTCACAGGATCATTATGTTTTGAGGTGTTATTTGAGATGTTGTTAACATTGATCTGTTGTTGAGGACTAAATCCCAATCCATAAGAATGCTCATGCCCCCCAGTGTGTAAGGGCATTTGAATTCCCTTATTATGCTTACCACATGCTTGACTATTGAATCCTTGTTTAACTAGGAAATGATAACCAGGACCATAACAAGAATCCATATAAGAAGGAGTGAATGGAACCTCAGTAGTCACAATATCATCCTTAGTAGATTTGACAAATTCATTATGGGTAGAAGCAGTGACAAAGTTATTATGAAGAGTATTAGAAGTAGAAGTAAAAACTCATCGTTCAAACTCTCTTTGTTTCTTCATAAAATCAAGATCATTAACCTTATACTCTCCAATAAAGGTAGGAGTAAAATCCAAGGTTCCCCAATCATCATCAGGACGGGCATTAGAGGTAGAAGGATTACTATTAGGAATAGGAGTAGTGTGAGTTTGAATATTTAGACAAGGATTAGGCACATCATCCACATGAAGCGTATACATCTTGTTATTATGTATAAACTTGACTTTATGGTGAAGGGTGGAAGGGATAACACGCATCTGCAACCAAGGTCTACCCAAAAGAAGGTTATAATTGAGAGGTCCAGGCATAATATGAATAGGTGTATTCAGGATGACCAGTCCTACTTTGATAGGTAAGGTAATGATGCCTAAAGTGTTCTTAGCAATGTTATCAAAGCCACAAATAGGAACATTGTTAGGTTGAATAGTTGAAAGATCGGCGTTAATCGCTTTGAGCATGTCCATGCTACAAACATTAAGCCCAGATCCATTATCAATCAAGGTCCTACGAATGATACTTTTATTGATAGAAACAACAACCATAAGAGTGTCATATTGATTCTGAACTTCTTTAGAAGGAAAATCCTTTTGAGTAAATATAATATCAGGAGGACCCGGGGTAGCATGCATGCATTGTAAGAAGTTATTGATATTCTCTTGATTAGGAGGTGGGGTGGGAAGAGTTGCTAGAGCTTTTTGCAAGGCTTCATAGTAGCTAGGTGAAGTTTGAAGAAGCTCCCATAAATAAATCTTGGCAAGGGTATTTTGTAATTGGGTTATCAAATTATACTCCTTACTAGGAAGACGAGGTGGAGGAGGAAGAATAGGTTGAGAAGGTGGTAAAGATGTATAAACCACTGGATTAGGTTGAGGATTATTCCGTTTATGATAAGTGTGAGCTATAGAATCTTGATCATTGAAAGACTCCATAGGTTTAGCTTTGACAGTAATGCGAGGACAACCTTTGACAGTCAACAAGGGTTTAGGATAAACCATTTTAGTTGTCTCAACACTACAAATAGATTCACAAGAAGGAAGAAAAGAAGACATCCTAGGAGGAGATGAGGTAAGATCTTGATTCTCCATAGGATCATCACTAAAAGGGAGAGCATTCATATCAATCTCCACTAATGCCTCGTCACTAGAAGGAATCTCAAATGGAGGTAAAGCATCTATAATGTCATCTTCTTTCACTAAAATGTCTACTTGTGTTTTAGAAAAAGAGTTATCATCATGTATGAATATATCATCCATTAATAAATCACCCTCTTGTATCAAAGATTCTTCATGAAAAGGGGATAAATCAATGTCTTTATCAAAGGGATCATCCACAATGGTGTCATGAGTTAGAGAGTAATCAACATCCAAATCCAAAGGTTCATCCCAAATAGGAGGATTATCATCCCTACCAATATAGTACATTGTAGGATCCTTAGAGGGGAAAGAAGATAAATTATATTCTAAAGTAGGCTCATAGAAAAGACATGTATTAGGAGAATAATTAACATCAATCCTCAACTCATCTCCATAAAGATAAATATGATGGAGAGATAGATTAAAGTCATCTTCTTTCTCTAATATATCCTTACAAGGAAATTTAAAAGAGGACAAAGCAACATCACACGCACTAGATAAAGTCTTTCTAGGTGTAACATCATGCAATGGTAAGGTAAGAGGAGAATGTTGTGTAATCCCAAAAGTTATAGAAGAATGTTTGGAAAATATTTGAAACAACTTGTGCAACATGATAACAAATAAAGAAATGCATAGAAAATAGATCTACATATATCCCAATGCATTCAAATGAAACTTATAAGCATGAAAAGGAAATCAAACACAATAGGGAATCTAATTCCACAAAAGAAAGGGGTAAGTGTGTTGGGTTCACCAAAATGAATAGAGGTAAAATGAAATCACCTCTATTGAATGTAATGTATGGGGAAAATATGAGATCCACTTCTAAATCCAAATTCCCAAAGGAGAGATCCAAATTGATCAACCAAAAGGTTAATGCATAATCGAATCAATCTATGGAGAATATGAAAGAGGAAGAAAACATTATATTTCCCTATAATGGAATTATGCTTGAAATCTGAAATAATTAAAATATGAGTACTAACCTCAAAATAGGGAAAATCTAGAAAATGCCAATTTCTGGTGCTTGTGTACAGTTTAGGGCAATTCTGCAACTTGTTCTAGACTGAAAATGCCAAGACGAAGAAAACCCAGAAATCTTTTATCTTTCTGATGGCAGGTAGTCTTTGACCCTCATAAAAGGTCAAAGGCTACATTCTTTATTTGAAGGTTGATTTTGACTTTGTTCGCAAATCCTGGAAGTTCACCGAAAAGGGTATCCAAATCCGCTCTCCAATCCAAAATTCCACACCTGCACCTGCAAGAAAAATAGGGTTTTTGTTGTTTGTTTGGGGGGTTTGCCTTGGTCAAACCCCGATTTATAATCAACCTTAATATTGAAATTTAAATGGAGAATGCTAGCAAGTAGTAGAAGTAGATCTAACAACAAAGCTATGATATTCAATAGGTATGCAAATTGTATTTGAAATGTAATCAAGTATGTTGATATGAAAGCTTTGTAAATCAAAACCATGAATACAAAACCTCCATGCGTTTATGCTTTGAATCCACCTTGATAGAAGAATGAATGGATCTTGAAGATGAAAAAAAGGATCTTGAAGGAAGATCACACCATTGTGATGGCTAGATCTAGGGTTTGAATGATGAATCTTGAATGCTTGAACCAAATCCCTTCAATGGCTTGAATGCTTAAATCCTTGATCTTCAATGGAGAACTTGGATGGAGGAGAGGACTTGAATGCTTGAATGGATGCTTGCTTGAATGGATGCTTGCTTGATCACCTTGCTTGAGAGTGCTTGAGCATGAAAACTTGATTGAGAGATGTTCTCACAAAACTTGATGGAGAGAATGAGAGACGAAGGCCTCCTTTTATAGTGAACTAGGGCACAATCCTCTAGAGGGGCCACCTTGGACATTTAAATCCCAATTAGGTCCTAACCTTTAGAAAATATACCTAGATTAAATGCAATTTGAGGATTTACCATTTCGACACCCAAAATGGCCGACCCGGAGGTGAGAAAACAAATATCCCTGAAACCCGACACCCAAAAATCAAGGAAATTTGAAATCTGGACAGGGGGTCAAGGACAAGCTTGGAACTGACTAGGTGAGGGTTGAGGTCGATCCTGACTAGGTTAGGGTCGAGGTCGACTTTGACCCCATAAGGTCAACTTTGACCTTATGGTCAAAACCTCAGGATCCTGACCCAGAATGCTAGGAAATGCATATATGAAGTGAAAATCAGGGACAGATAGAAGCAAAATGAGGAGAACAAGTATGATCCAAGAAAAGAGCTGATTCAAGGTGCTTGACATGACCCAAACCACTCACTCGGAGGGCTAAATGCTCGTAACATGGAAGTGCTTCTATTTTAAGACGATACAGTAAGCTATTAATAATTTTTATCTATCTTGTGGCATTCATGATTTTTTAAAATTATATATAAATCTAGTAAGGCTAATAAGTTGAGTCTAAAACAATAAATTAAATGTTGGTGCCTATTTGACCAAGAGAGACAAAAATTTGAAAGTGTTTAATAACCAAAACTGGAAGCATTATGTTTCTAGCTATGAGCATCCATGAGTGTTGGTGTAATCAAATATTCACTAATTACACTTTACTTAAGCTTACCTAGGATAATGCATAACATTGTAGTTTGCATTAGAGACACCTAGAAGTTGCACCTTTATTTGCACATGGTGTAGGAGTAATTCCACTTTAGGTGGTGATATTTGTTATCACATTCAACTTTATGTATTATCTCCACATTTAGTGTGCTTATCACATCATCATCCTCCACATGTTGCACATATTTCATTTCATAATGGAGGATGATCCACCTTTGGTAAACATGTGATTCCACCGTGTGTGGGTGATAGCTTATCTCCTCCTTATTATAGTCTCTTATTTCCTTGCCTATATAAGAAGACACTTCTACATTATATATAATTTAATTTAGTAAATTCATCTCTTGAATCTAATTGGTTCATTATTGCATCATTTATGAGAATGCAGTTTGTTCTTGTCTATATCATCTCTCTTGTCTTTGTGCTACTCATTATCCTCTACATACTTAGTTAATTTCTATATGTAAATTCTTACATGGTATCAGAGAAATTATTACATGGTATCAAAAAAATTCTCACATGGTATTAGAGCCATTAGAGTGTCATTGATTTTCCATTGGGGATATTTTTGGTGTAATTTGGGGTTTTGCATTTTATGGATTTCTATTACAGGTCAATATTGGAGCTTGTTGGTGCAAATCAGATGTTGGCATCATATTTAAGGAGGAACAAAAACCCCTAAATTGACTTTTTCTTCATCCAAATCAAATGTTGAAGGCTATAGAGTCATTTGAAGTTAGGAGGTGGGACAACAACGATTCAAGAAAAATAATTATGGAGGCAATTTTAAAACAACAATATCTCAATCATCTAGAATCTTTTTTTCAAGATTTTTATTTTATTTTGGGGGTATAATTTTGTGCTCTAAATAGTGGTGTAGGTGGTTTCTGATCTTTGTTCTTGAATTTTTCCAAAAATCACTAATCCCATTTTTTGCAACTTCCAAGGTCTTGTTCAAGCTCATAGGAACTCCTTTTTAGGTGCAATTTTTTTTTAAGTGCATTTTTTTTTCTATATTTTATAGTGATACTAGATTATAGTGATTGTGATCAAAAATTATGCTTTCATAATTTGGCTTAGTTTTGTAATCTTGACACATAGACCTTAGTTTTTCTTTTGCATAGTGATCTAAGTCTATTATAGCCTGATTGTGGGGTGTAATCAATTGTTGATCTCATTTTATGAGGTGAGAAGTATATCATTGATGTAATTGTGGGGTATGAAACACATCCTTCTGTAATATTTTTGACTAAGGGTAATTATGAGTCATGGGAAAAAGGAATCATCACATTGTAGATAGCTTAATCTCTTGACTCATTTTTATTAACTCCTTCCTAAGCCAAAGTCAAAGTGGAAGCAATATGTATGGGGAGAAAAGAATGGTTATATCAAAGATTTTATTGGCATCAACATCAATTCATGTGTCTTCCATTACATCTACCCCAAGTTTGAAGGTATTCAATGCCCACACAGTTTGGACCATTACTTGGGATATTTTTGGAGACTTGCATGTTCCTCCTTTTTCTAGTTGATCCTACTTTTGATTTCCACATTTCACTTGATGATGTAGATTACATACCCTTTTATGATGATACCTTAGAGGAGATTGAATAATTTTCAACACTTAAGAGCTATGTTGTTCCAATAATCCACTTGTAGCTCCTACTTCTCCAATTGAGATCATACATTCATCTCTTGTTGGTGATTCCAGTTAGTCACTGCAAGAGATATATATTTGTCTTGTTGACTGGGATTCCTACTTCACAAACATTGGTGCACTATTTGTGGAGTCACACATTTCAGATTTGGTGTATCTTTTCAATGATAGCTTCATTACAGTTGGAGACACTTCTTCACCTTCTTTGGAGATTTGAATTCATGAGTCTCTTCCTTCACCTGGTTTATCACATTTCATGTTTCATATTGATCATTCTTATATGATGGATTCTATGAGTTTGGAGATACCTATTCAATCTTTAGAGATGCATATTTGGAGACTTCCTTCATCCTTCCATTTGGATATGGATTTTTTCATGGCATCTTCATCATCCTAAATTTTTATTTCACTTAATAATTAATATCTTGAATGGGAAGCATTCCTACATTTATAATTGGTCTATCTTCTTCCCAAGGGAAGAATTTTTTTTGTGGGCATTGGACTAGATATTTCCTGAACAAGCACTCACCATTTTTGTAGGAAATTGTTTATTATGGGGGAGCTATGTTGTCTCCTTCTTTCCTTCCTATGAAGGGATAATTGATTGTATATACATGATGTATGTAGTCCTTAGAGGGTCTTCAGTCCTCCATCCATGCATCTTGTTCATTTTCATCTCTCTTTTGGGGGGGAGTTTTGTCCCATGTGGTTTTCTCCCATTCTCTTATTTATGAGATTAGTGCATTGCATATTGTACATGGGTACCTAACATGGTCTAGTATTCGAGACCGATCTTGCATTATGTGTTTAAGTTCATTCCCAAAAGTTTTACTTAAGGGGGGGGGGGGGTTTGTATTTAAATATTAACTAATTACACTTCTTAAGACTAATTAGGATAATGCATAACATTTTAGTTTGCATTAGAGACACCTAGGATTTTTAACCTTTATTTGCACATGGTGTAAGATTAATTCCACTTTAGGTGGTGATAGTTGTTATCACATTCTACTTTATGTTTTGTCTCCACCTTTAGTGCACTTATCACATTATCATCCTCCACATGTTGCACATACTTCATTACATAATGGAGGATGATCCACCTTTGGATAGCATGTGATTCCACCTTGTGTGGGTGATAGCTTATCTCCTCCTTATCATAGTATCTTATTTTCTTGTCTATATAGGTATGCACTTCTATGTTGTATATAATTGACTTCAGTTAATTCATCTCTTGAGCCCATTTGGTTCATTATTTCATCATTGATGAGAATGTAGTTTGTTCTTGTCTATATCATCTCTCTTGTCTTTGTTCTATTCATTAGCTTCTAGATTTTTGGTTCATTTTTATGTGCAATTTATTACAATGAGAACCAACCCAATAAAATAAAACCATTATTATACTACCTAGTGGACATGTTAAATGGCACATGTCTTGTCAACCCCATAGTAAAATTGCAATCATATTTGTTACAAACACAATTTAGAAAATGAATCTTATCCACCTTCTTTGAATATTCATCCTTTGCATAGTCTAAGATAATTAAAACTTTATTAGTAGGTAATACAATCTTTAAGTCTTAAACTACTACCTATTATAGAAATATTTGCTTCATTTTAGCTATATTGGTATGATCCAAAATATTGTTGACATACACCTCTATTTGATCAACTATATCCTCAATGTTGTCATGATGTAAATACAAATCAATCAACATGTAAATCATATACATAGTATATTGTCCTAAATTATAACCATCCAATTAGTGTACAACTCAAGGACTATTTTGCACCCACCTTAGTATGTTTTCTATAGAGGGACATCATATGGCACTTAATGGACTCATAAATTCAGATATAGGTCCTCTCTCATTTCAATTTTCATGAAATCAAAGTTATCCTTTCTTTCTAATTGTCCTCCTCTATTCTTCCTCTAATCCCATAATCATTTCATCACCTAAGCCCTATAACGCTATTTGTGGCCTTTGTGTTCTATCCTAATCCTAGAATTAGTTGTATCTGAATCTCATATCTACCCTATCTTCTTGACACCTAGTTCAAATTTGGATTGATTTTCCTAGGTACAAAATGTTTCAAACATGTTTTCCCGCATGTTTTGCCTCAAGTTTGGCTTGGAGCCCTATGCTAGGTTTTTGGTGGGAAATTAGGTCTCATGGTCAACTTGCTTGAGTTTTAACCCCCAAAATGTTGTGAGAGGTATATAAACACCCTATCTCTCCTCATTGTGTTATTCATTATAATCCATCATCTATTACAATCCATTATCACAATCAACCATTCAACATTTGAGATCAAAAATTCATAAACAAGCTATCAAGTGCAAGGAATCACATAAAGTTCAAAAGCTATCAAGCAACTAAGTCCAAGCATTCAAGATCCAACCTTATTCTCAATAATTGAATGTTTTTATATCCATAGATATAGCTTATTTCCCCCATTGGAGTCCAAGAAAAT
Organism: Chamaecyparis obtusa; assembly: GCA_027943335.1. Taxonomy (NCBI): domain Eukaryota; kingdom Viridiplantae; phylum Streptophyta; class Pinopsida; order Cupressales; family Cupressaceae; genus Chamaecyparis; species Chamaecyparis obtusa. The sequence continues at coordinate 1,817,617 of BSBK01001179.1, read as the reverse complement.
GATTTCTCTATCCAAGAAGGAGATACCCATTCATATACATTTATTCAAGTCTTCTTCTTTCTCCCCAAATCAAACATTGTGGTGAATTACAAATTCTATTCCATGAGGTTTTCTCCTTCATAATTTCCTTATGGATTTTTGTGTTAAGTCAAAGCTATTGCATCAACATATTTGATCATATTCAAATAATCATTTTCATTACCAAGGTATGTTATACATCATTCCATAGATCGAGCCTCTTCTACATGACAACATGCTTTCCTTTATTTCACTTATTTTAAAGGTTGATTCCTAAACAGGGGTTTGAATAAGAAAAAACCCGTTATTCAACCTTCTTCCCTATTTTTTGTGTGCAATAATAGGTTATGGAGCTACTAGAAATTTTCTGAACAAGTTGGGAACTATCAGAGCATCCTTGGAAGTTTGAGGCAAAAACCAAAGGAAGATAACATTTCAAACATTTTTTTATTAGGCATATAATATTTCAAACATTTTGTACCTCCTATAAATAGCTGAAATTTGGTTTTTAGATAGGTTACAACATTCAAGTTCCAGGTAAACAATTACAAGTATTTATGGGATTATGTTTGTCCAGTATTTAGATCTGAAGTAGCATATCTCCTATTTTGATTCTAGGCGTATATAAATACTCCCTAATTTTCATTTCTTATCTCTCCCCACTTCAATTTTACATATTTAGTGAATGATAACTAACCCATTTAGTGCTTGGGACCTTCCTATCTTATTGGGGCATCTTCCTTTTGAATGTGAAATTTTGAAAAGGAGAAGTTATCTCCCTTTGCATTGCTTCCCTTTTCCTACAATACATTTTGATGAATCCAACTCTTCTTGCATACTTTTAATTTTGGTATTAGATATTCTTCATTGCACGCTTGCATCTAATTTGGATAGCTTTCATGGAGTTTACTAAGTTATAGTGTTGTGTGATAACCTATGTTGTTTCCTTTCTCCTTACTTCTCTTTATCGGTCACATGGAGAGAATCATACTTTCTTACATTTCATGATATTTTTATTCCTTCATGGTGTTCTTGCATATGACATTATGATACTTTCAAATATATTTTTTCATTATAAGGCATATTTCAAGGCTTTTATCAAAATTTCATGTGGTTTTCTCATTTAATTTTTAACAAAATGCATGGAATATGTTGATAATATAAGAGTCTTTATGGATGAATCTAAAAGATAACATTATTATAAACCTTCCTAATTCTACCTCTACAATGCCTATTGATCATGATGATAGAAATCTAGCTCATAATGATCCCATCCTAGTGAGACCTAAATCCTCTTCTTCTCAACCCACCTTAATGGGTAATTTTAGGGAAGCTAGTTTATTCAATTCTTTGGATGATTTTAAACAATATTCCTTTTATAAAAAGATTATTCGTAATCCTAAAGTTAAGCACTTTCTTTATGGCTTCTCTCTGAGAATAATATTAAGTATACATGAAACTCTTGATAAACCTTGTTCTTCTTCTCCACCTAAAGAAGATAAGAATAATGATAGAAATATCTCTAAAGAGAATATATCTCCTCCTATTCCTCTTTATACCACACATTTTCATAAATCTCAAGATGAATCTCCTTTACCCTTTACATTAAAAGCTAATTACAATGTCAGATATGACATTACTACTCAACAAGATCTTGGCATCAATAAACAAGTTATTAAGGTTCCTATAGATCCTCCTACACAAGTCACTAGATTTGGTTTAGGCTTTATACCTGAAGCTACAACTTTTCCTCCTTCCAATCCTTCTTCATCCCAAAACACCTCCTCTTAAAATTCTTTTATGGACACCATCTGTTATCACACCTCCTTTTGATGATTGTTTGGCTTCAGGTAAAAGAATCTTTTGGAGAATTAAATATGATCCTAAAATTCATTTTCCTTATAGAGATTTTCCAAAGAATCAAAGACCTATTAATGGTGAAATTCTATATCTTTTCCATCATAGTAATGAACATGCCCTTCTTGATTGTATTAATTTAGATAATTTTCTCAAGATTTGGTAGATAGATCACTTCTTTCCTTAACAATAGATATTATCTTTTTTCTTGATATCAAAGACATACCTTAGTATCTCTTTTTCTTATTGTGTTTCTCTCCATTATATAAATTTAGTAGCTTACGTCATTGGGGGCTCTTTTTTTTGCATAATGTTCATTGTGAGTAGCATAACAAGTTGTTTTCCTTGTCTTTCTCCTTTGGGGGCAAGGTCTCTTTATTTTATGTATCAAAGGACCAATTATCTCTTTGTTGGTTAGATCTTTTATATTATGACATCCTTCCATACATGGATTTTTTTGTTAAGGACCTTTATCTATAATTGGATTGATGTCCTTTATAATATCTTTCTTGCTTGGAAATGTATATCTTGTATAATTAATTTTTCCACTAAGTTTTCATCAAGTGAAATCCTTCCATTTTTCTTCATTGTCTCTTTATGGATTTGTATTGTTTTATGATGGTACATCCTTTCTGCCATGAGATTATGTGTTTCACATGAGGCATTTACCTCTTTTATAAACAATTTATTTCATGCCTTAAAGGGCATGTCTATCACAAAATGATCTTCCATTTAGGGAATTTATTCATTAATTATCCCTTTGTTGACTTGTCTCTATTATAGTATGATATCCTTTCTTGCATAACTTTGTTTGTTTTACATTAGGATCTTCTCTTTTTAGGATATTTACATCCTCATTTACAACTTATTTTTTCTTGAAAGTGCATGTCTATTATAAAAGATCTACTACTTAGGTTATACAATGAGTTACAGTTGCTCTTTCCTTCACACTTGGGGGGGGGAGGTTTCATTTTATCACTCTTTCTTTTCTTTCTAAGGATCCACATTCCTTAGATAGTGGGATTTGTGTATCATGTGGCATTCTTTTCATATACGAAACTGAATGTTTTGATTCATGATTCTCTCTTATGCAAGAGGTTGGTATCCTTGATCAAAACCTCTTCCTTATTTGCAAAAATATGTTTATCCTAAACAATTTCCCTTACTTTGGGAATTAAAGTGCATTATCCTTCACCAATAATCCCTTTTTCACCTAGCAATAGGGGGCTAAAAGGGTGCATTCTTATTCTCTTCCCCTCTTTGTCTTGAAGATGTTATCTTTGTTCAAGAAATCATTTTGAAGGTCTGTATTGTAGCCAAGATCTCTTCCTTTCAAATATCCCTTCCCACTTTCATATATCCTTTCACGATCATCTTTTCCCTTGGATAATAAGATTACTCACTCTTTGCTAAGGGTACAAGCATACATTGTTATTTTAATGATATCTCCTTGTTGTTAGAAGTAGCTATCCTTGTTCTCTTGTCCTTATGATGCCACCATAATTATATGTCCTTATCATAAGGAGGGGGCATACATACAACTTTATTGTATATTATGTAGCTTGTATTTGGTCCTTACACTAATTGTTTATTTATCCCTAAGGCGATAATGATTTCCTTATGATTGATCACCTTTTTGGATTCCTATGGAGAAAATGTTTTCCATAGGATTGATCCCCTAAGTCACCCCTGAGAACAAAGTTTTTTTTCCAAGCCACCCCTAAGAGAAAACATTTTAAGTTTCCCCTGAGTGAAAAAAATTTAAGCCACCCCGTGTACACATTTTTTAAGGTAGAATTGACTAGCATAACACAACTTTCTAGACCATCGATTCCACTTACCTCCTTTGGGATGAGTAGAACTAGAAAAAAACAACTTGCTAGACTTTCATTTTCCTCTTCTTCTCCCATGAATCACTTACCATAACACAACTTGCTAGCCTATTATATTCATGGCCTCTCTCTCTCTTCCTTTCATGCTCTCATAGCTATGCTAGTGGATTAGATTACAAAGTTTTATCTCATATTTTGTGATGATATTTCTGTTTCCATGTGGTCACCTATTCTGTTGCAATATATTTTTTAATATTATATTATTGGTTGATACATTTCTTTATTAAGGTCTCTTCCACTAGTTAATTTGGAGTTTTGTTTTTAGTACTAAACCCTTTTTATTTTTTCCTTTTGTTGTTTGTTTTCTTTCTTTTGTTTTGTTTCTTGTGCCTTTATGCATGGATGTCTAAGTTGAGATCATTCATTTGGGATCTTGCATCCTTAAACTTAGTGATCTCTCTCTCTCTCTCTCTCTCTCTCTCTCTCTCTCTCCATGAGCATGAGGTTGTCTCATACTCCTACTAAAGTGGGGGCTAAATGTACCACCTTAAATTATAATCACCCAATTAATGTACAATTTAAGAGCTATTTCACACACATCTTACTATATTTTCTATAGCATGACCTCATATGCCACTTAATGGACACCCAAATTTGGGTAAGGTCCTCTCTTATTTCAATCTTTCTTTAAATCAAGGTTAGCCCTTATTTCTAAGTGTTCTATATTTTTCCTCCAATCTCATTATTCATTTCATCACTTCGGCCCTATATCACTATTTGTGGTCTTTGTGCTTTGTCTCGATCTTGGAATTAGTTTTACATGATATATCGCATCTTCCTAACATTCAATTCAAATTTGGGTTAATTCTCCTAGGCACAAAACATTTCAAACATTTTTTTCCTATATATTTTGTCCCAAAGCCCTATGTCAAAGTTTTGGTGGGAACTTAGGTCATGTGGTTGGCCTGCTTGATTTTTAACCCCTGAGATATTATAAGAGTTATATAAAAACCCTATCTCTCCTCATTTTGGTATCTATTATAATCCATCATATACTACAATCCATTATCACAATCAAGTATTCAACATTTCAGATCAAGCATTCTAACCAAGCTATCAAGTGCAAGGAAGAAAATCAAGTTCAAGAGCTATCAACCAACTAAGTCCAAGCATTCAAGATCTAGCATTATTCGCAAGCATGTTAGGAATAAGATGTCTCAACCTTAGATAATTCCTATTCTTATTATTTGTTTTGTAAAATGTATTTCTTGCAAATAATGTTGATGTGTCGGCATCTTGAATTGTGTGTAAGGAGATCATGGCTAAAACGGTTATGACGGATTCCTATGACACGTAAGAGCTATGTCAGGAAGATTCAATGATAGGTGAAGACATGTGGCAATTGATAAATTTGAGTACTGTACACTCTTCCCCAATCGTGGGGTTCGGGGGCATCACCCCGAAAAAAAAATTTGGGTTCCTATTTTCTCAAAGAATGGTAAAACCCTAATACGGTTATCTTTGGGAGTAGCCCTAAAAAGTGAAGTGCATGATATAAGCATTTTTTAGGGTTGTGAAGTGAGGTGATGCGAGTGTATTGTTGGAACGTTTTATGCTGTCATGATTTGTCTTCAAGGGTTTTGAAATCTTCTGAAAGAACTTGCATTGCAAGTGTATTGTAAGCTGTAATAGTTTTGATCAATACATTGTGCAGGTTTTGGAGTGCTGGGGTTTTTACCGAAAGGTTTCCCCAGGGTATATCATTGTGTTCTTCTCTATTTTTCTTTATGTATGGTATGTGGTTGCAATATCTTTGTTAAAGTAGTTAACGAATCTGAAATTGTAAGGATTTAAAAGAATTTGCACAATACTTTCCTATAGAGATTAGCGTAGGAAGCTATTTCCGCACCTGAGTTTCCTTACAAGTGGTATCAGAGCCTGATCAAATTTTGATCCTAGTTGTTGGGTAGGGTTTTTTGAGCTGATCTCAAGTTTGAGTGGGAGTTTTTTGCAGAGCATTCTGAATCTTATTTGCAAATTGAGATGGCGAGTTCATCATATGGAAAAATGGAGGTGGAGAAATTTAATGGCACTAATTTCGAGTTGTGGAAACTCAAGATGGAAGACATGTTGGAAGATCGTGACCTATGGGAAGCAAATTCAAGTGCTACAAGACCAGCAACTATAGCTCAAGTAGATTGGGATATCAAAGACCGTAAAGCTAAGGGTCTCATAACACTCTGTTTAACTGATGTAGTTCTTTTGAATGTTCTAGATGAGAAAACTGCAAATAGTTTGTGGGAAAGACTTGCAGCCATGTATCAGGCCAAATCTCTAGTGAACAAGTTTTTCCTGAGGAAGAAGTTGTACTCTCTATGAATGGAGGAAGGTGGATCCTTAACGGATCATTTAAATGCAATTAATCTGCTGGCTGCACAGTTGACATCAGCTGGTGTCAAGTTAGAGGAGGAGGATCGTTGCTACACACTTTTGTGTTCTTTACTAGATTCATGGGACCATCTTGTGATGGATCTCAGAAGCACGTTAGTCACCTTCAAAATGGATGATGTGGTGTCTTCGCTGCTATCAGAGGAGATGCGGAGAAAGGCTTCCATTTCAGAAAAAGAAGCCCTTGTTGTTCGTGGGAGATCCACTGAAAGAGGGAAGAAAAATGACAATAAGTATGACAATAAGGGTAGATCCAAATCCTGTGGGAAGTCAAAGACTTCCAATAAGTCCAAGGAAAAATGTTGGAACTGTGATAAATCTGGGCACTTCCGTAAAGACTGCAAAGAGCCGAAGAAGAAGAAGAAAGGTTCAGATTCAGCTTCAGAAAGATCTCAAGAAGATGGCGATGCATTCATCACAGCTTTGGCATCCCATGCATCTGATGATGTGTGGTTGGTTGACTTGGGTGCATCTTTTCACATGACCTCTCATCGAAACTGGTTCTCAAAATATGAAGAGTTCGATGGTGGAAAGGTGTACTTGGGTGATGATTCTCACCTAAAGATAGATGGACGCGGAAGGGTCACTATCAAATTTCCTGATGGACGAGTAAAGGAAATCAATAGAGTTATGCACATTCCAGGTTTGGCACAAAATCTATTATCTGTAAGTATGCTGAATGATGTAGGTGTGCAAGTTGTTTTTTCAAAAGAAGGATGCAAGATGATGAGAGGATCAATAGTGCTTGCAAGGGGTACTAGGAGAGGTACCTTATTTTAGCTAGATGCATGTATTCCTCTATGTAATAGTTCTTCATCCTCACCATCTGAATGAGCAGTGAAGAATTCTGTGGTTATTGGTTCTGATGGCAGTGCAAACACTTTGGAAGGTAAGCTTCCTGCAGAAAAGACAATGTTGTGGCATATGAGATTTGGCCACATTGGTGAAAAGGGTCTCAAAACCCTGAAAAATAAAAATCTCATTGAGGGGTTAAATGTTGCAATCTCAAGTTTGACTTCTGCGAACATTGTGTCTATGGTAAAAAAAACCATGTTCAGTTTACTCTAGTTCTCACAAATCTTCTGATGTTTTGGATCTTATTCATTCTGATGTATTTGGTCCTGTAAAATTTCCTTCAATCTCCAAGTTTGTATTTTTTGTATCTTTCATAGATGATTATAGTAGAAGGACATGGATTTATTTCCTTAAAATTAAGACACAAGTCTTTAGTCAGTTCAAGGAATTTAAAGCTCTTGTAGAGAATCAGACTAGTAAGAAGATTAAGTGTGTGATAATTGACAATGGTGGTGAGTTTTTCTCAGCAGAGTTTGAACAGTTCTGTAAAGAACAAGGTATCGAGAGGCATAAGACAACTCCTTATACCCCACAGCAAAATGGAGTTGCAGAGAGAATGAACAGGACACTGATGGAGAAGGCTAGGAGTATGCTTAGTGGAGCTGGTTTAGAATAAAGGTTTTGGGCTAAAGCTATGGCCACTGCTTGCTATCTGGTTAACAGATCTCCTACATCAGCCCTTGTTGGTAAGACACCCATGGAGGTGTGGTCTGGTAAGAAGCCTTTAATTAGACATCTTCATGTTTTTGGTTGTGAAGCTTATGCACATGTTCCAAAGGAGAAAAGATCTAAGTTGGAAAACAAAGCTGTGAAATGTATTTTCATCGGATACAGTGTTGGTGTGAAAGGATACAAGCTTTGGGATCCTGTGACTAGTAAGGTGTTGTATAGTAGAAATGTTATTTTTAGAGAGCTAACATCTTCTCCTATTGTGCTACAACCAGATGAAAAAGAAAAGGAAAAAGACGTTGTTCAGTTGCCTCCTACCCCTGAGAAGATTGAACAGAGAGACCATGTTGGGCCTAATGATGAGGAGAGCTCTAGCAGCGCTGATAGTTTGGAAGAAGAGGAAGAACAACCTCAACCTCAGCCCTTGAGGAGATCCATGAGAGAAAGAAAGCAACCAGAAAGGTTTGGTTATTCTATGTTAGATTCCAGTTGTGCCTTTTCTTTGATTACTAACACTGATGAGCCTAGATCTGTGAAAGAGGCTTTGGGCATGGAAGATGCAGGTTCCTAGATTGAGGCTATGGATGATGAGATGGCTTCATTGGAGAAAAAAAAAAACTTGGGACCTTGTACCTTTGCCTAAAGGGAGAAAATATGTTGGCTGTAAATGGGTGTTCAAGAAGAAATTCTGTGCAGATGGCAGTGTTGAAAGGTACAAAGCTAGATTGGTTGCAAAGGGGTATTCACATGTAGAGGGAATAGATTATGGTGAAATATTCTCTCCTGTTGCAAAGTTGACATCCATTAGATTTTTGTTATCTCTTGCTGCATCATATGATTTAGAGATAGAACAGATGGATGTGAAGACAACTTTCCTTCATGGTGATTTGGAGGAAGAGATTTATATGTCACAGCCTGAGCACTACATTGTTAAAGGTAAAGAATCCTTAGTTTGCAGATTAAAGAAATCTCTATATGGTTTGAAGCAATCTCCTAGGATGTGGTACCTTAAGTTTGATGCCTTTGTGTTGTCAATTGGATTTGTAAGATCGAAATCAGATCATTGTGTTTATTTCAGAGTTGAAAATGATCGCCTTCTTATTGTTGCATTATATGTTGATGATATGTTGTTGTTTGGGAAGGGTAAGGGTATGATTTCTGATTTTAAATCTCAGTTGTCAACATAGTTTGAGATGAAAGATCTTGGGGCAGCAAGGTACATCTTGGGTATGGAAATCAGTAGAGACAGGTCTAACAAAAAACTTTGGTTGAGTCAGAGTAAGTATGTGAAGTATGTGTTGGACAGGTTCAGCATGGCAGATTGTAGACCATTATGTGTTCCTATTTCTATGGGAACAAAGTTATTTGTAGATGATTGTCCAAAATCTCCTAGTGAGGTGGAGGACATGAGTAGAGTACCTTATGCTAGTGCAGTTGGCAGTCTTATGTATGCTATGGTCTGTACTAGACCAGATATTGCCCAAGCAGTGGGAGTCCTAAGTCGGTTTATGGCTAACCCTGGACGGTACATTGGGATGCAGTTAAGCGAGTATTCAGATATTTGAGGGGTACATTAGATTACTCCATATGTTATCATGGTAACTCTTCTGGATCTCCACATTCAGTTTGTAATCGTGGGTTTGTGGATTCAGATTGGGTAGGTGATATTGACAGTAGGAGATCCACCAGTGCTTATGTGTTCACTATGTTTGGTGGTGCCATCAGTTGGATGAGTAAGCGACAACCTGTGGTTGCTTTGTCCACTACAGAAGCTGAGTACATGGCTGCTACTCATGCTTGTAAGCAAGCCATTTGGCTTAGGAGATTGTGTTCTGATGTTGGTGTTGATGCAGAACAAATTACTCTTTAGTGTGACAGTCGGAGCGCTATCTGCCTTGCGAAGAATCCAACTTTCCATGCCAGAACGAAGCACATTGATATGCAGTTTCACTTTGTGAGAGATATGGTGGAAGATGGAAAGGTAAATTTGGAGAAGGTACATACTGTGAAGAATGTTGTAGATGCATTAACGAAACCAGTGGGCACTGAGAAGTTCAGATGGTGTTCGGAGTCTACGGGCCTTTTGGCCTATAGCGGTTAGTTCCTGTTATGTTCTTGTTGCTCTTACAAGGTGTTCGACAAGTGGGAGAATGTTAGGAATAAGGTGTCTCAACTTTGGATAATTCCTATTCTTATTATTTGTTTTGTAAAATGTATTTATTGCAAATAATGTTGATGTGTCGACATCTTGAATTGTGTGTAAGGAGATCATGGCTAAAACGGTTATGACAGATTCCTATGACATGTAAGAGCTATGTCAGGAAGATTCAATGATAGGTGAAGACATGTGGCAACTGATAAATTTGAGTACTGTACACTCTTCCCCAATCGTGGGGTTCGGGGTTCCTATTTTCTCGGAGAATGGTAAAACCCTAATACGGTTATCTTTGGGAGTAGCCCTAAAAAGTGAAGTGCATGATATAAGCATTTTTTAGGGTTGCGAAGTGAGGTGATGCGAGTGTATTGTTTGAATGTTTTATGCTACCGTGATTTGTCTTCAAGGGTTTTGAAATCTTCTTAAAGAACTTGCATTGCAAGTGTATTGTAAGCTGTAATAGTTTTGATCAATACATTGTGCAGGTTTTGGAGTGCTGGGGTTTTTACCGAAAGGTTTCCCCAGGGTATATCATTGTGTTCTTCTCTATTTTTTTATATGTATGGTATGTGGTTGCAATATCTTTGTTAAAGTAGTTAACGAATCTGAAATTGTAAGGATGTAAAAGAATTTGCACAATACTTTCCTATAGAGATTAGCGTAGGAAGCTGTTTCCGCACCTGAGTTTCCTTACAAAGCATTCAATGAGTTTCTATTCATATATCTAGATTATTTCCACCATTGGAGGCCAAGAAAAGGAGTTATTTATCAAGGAAGGAGATACACATTCATCTACATTCATTCAAGTCTTCTACTTTCTCCCTTAATCAAACATTGTGGGAAATTACAACTTCCATTCCATAAGGTTCTGCCTTTCATAATTTTCTTTTGGGTTTTTTTATTAAGACAAAGCTATTGAATTATCATATTTGGTCACATTCAAAGAATTATTTATGTTGCCAATTTATGATATATGTCATTTCATAGATATAGCCTCTTCTACATGACAACACACTTTACCTTATTTCATTTCAAGTTTGATTCCTAAATAGGTGTTTGATTGAGGAAAACTTGTTTATTCAACCTTCTTCCTCATTTTTTTATGTGTAGGAATAGGTTACAGAGCTTCAAAAAATTTCCAAATAGGTCAAGAACTTTCGGAGCATCCTTGGAAGTTTCATGCAAAAACCTAGGGAACACAACATTTCAAACGTTCTATTCTTGGCTACAAAACATTTCAAACATTTTGTTCTTGGATACAGAATGTTTCAAATATCTTGTACCTCCTAGAAATGGCTAAAATAGAATGTTTCAAATGTTATGTACCTCCCAGAAATAGCTAAACTTTGGTTTCTAGATAGGTTGCAACCTTCAGGTTCTAGATCAACAATTACAAGTATTTTAGGGATTACGTATGTTCCATATTCAAATTTGAAGTAGTATATCTCCTATTTCAATTCCAAGTGCATATAAATCCTTCCTAATTTGTATTTATTATCTCTCCCCATTTCAATTTTACATATTTAGCAAAGGATCATTGACCCATTTAGCACTTGGGACCTTCCTATCTTATTGGGACATCTTCCTTCTGAGTGTGCAAGTTTTAAAAGGAGAAGTAATATGGCCCCTTTGCATTGATTCCCTTCTCCTATAGTATATTTTGGTGAGCCCAACTCTTCTTACATACTTCTAATTTTGGTATTAGATATTTTTCATTGCACTCTTGGATCTAATTTGGATAGCTTGCATGGAGTTTACTAAGTTAGATTGGTGTGTGATAACCTATGTTGTTACCTTTCTCCTTACATCTCTTTATCAATCACATGGAGTGAATCATACTTTCTCACATTTAATGATGTTTATATTCCTTCATGGTGTTCTTACAAATGGTATTATGATACTTTTAAATATCTTTCTTCCTTATAAGGCATATTTAAAGACTTTTATCAATATTTCATGTGTTTTCTCATTCATTTTTTAACAAAATGCATGGAATATGTTGATAACATAAGTCTTTGTAGATGAACCTAAATATAACATTAGTATAAACCTTCCTAATCCTACCTCTAGATTCCTATTCATCATGATAATATAAATATAACTCCTAATGGTCCCATCCTAGTGAGACCTAAGTCCTCTTCTTCTCAAATCACCTTAATGGATAGTCTTAGGGAAGCTAGTTTATGCAATTCTTAGGATGATCTTAAGAAATATTCCTTTTATCTATACATTACTCATAATCCTAATGTTAAGCACTTTCTTGATGACTTCTCTCCAATAATGAAATTGAGTAGACATGAAATTTTGAAACTCTTAATAAACCTTCTTCTTCTTCTCCACCTAAAGAAGATAAGAATAGTGATAGGAATATCCCTAAAGAGAATATTTCTCCTCCTATTCCTCTTTATAGAATACATTTTCATAAATCTTGAGATGAATCTCCTTCACCCTCTACATTAAAATCCAATTACAATGTGGCATATGACATTACTACTCAATAAGGTTACAATGGATTATGTCATGGCATTAATGAACACTGTATTAAGGTTCCTATAGATCCTTCTACAAAAGTCACTAGATGTGGTTTAGGTTTTTATACCTCAAGCTACAACTTTTCCTCCTTCCAATCCTTCTTCATCCCAAAACAAAACTCCTCTTGACATTCTTTTACCAACACCATCTGTTGTTACACTTCCTTTTGATGATTGTTTGGCTTCAACTAAAAGAATCTTTTGGAGAATTAAATATGATCCTAAAATGTGTTTTCATTATAGAAATTTTCCAAAGAATCAAAGAACTATTAATGGTGAATTCTCATGTCTTTTTTGACATCATAGCAATAAACACTGTCTCGTTGATTGTATTGAATTTAGTAAATTTGTTCAAGATTTGGTAGATAGATCTCTTCTTTCCTTAACAACAAATCTTATTATTTTTCTTGATATCAAATACATGCCTTATTATCTCTTTTTCCCATTATGTTTCTCTCCATTATGTAAATTTAGTACCTTACATCAATGGGGGCTCTTTGTTTTGCATAATGTGCATTATGAGTAGCATAATGGGTTATTTTACTTGCCTTTCAGCTTGGGAGGCAAGGTATCTCTATTTCATCTATCAAAGTATTTTTTATCTCATTGTTGATTAAATCTTTTATATTATGACATCCTTCCATGCACAAATTTGTTTGTTAAGGATCTTTTTCTCTAATGGGACTATTGTCCTTCTTTACAATCTCTTCCTTGCTCGAAAGTGTATATCTTGTATAATTTATTTTTCCACTAATCTTGCATCATGTGACATCCTTCCATTTATCTTCATTATCTCTTTATGCATTTGTATTAGTTTATGATGGTACATCCTTTCTGGCATTAGATTCTTTGTTTCACATGAGGCATTTACCTCTTTTCTAAACAATCTATTTCATGCCTCAAATCACATGTCTATCACAAACTGATTTTCCATTTATGGAATTCATTCATTCATTATCCCTTGGTTGAATTGTATCTTTTATAGTATGATTTCCTTTCTTGCATAGCTTTGTTTGTTTCACATTAGGATGTTCTCTTTTTTCAAGAGATTTAGATCCTCATTTACAACTTGTTTTTTCTTGAAGTTCATTTCTATTATAAAAGATCTATTACTTAGGGTATACAATAAATTATAGTTTCTCTTTCCTTCACACTTGAGGGGTGGGGGGGGGGGAGTCTCATTTTATCACTCTTTATTTTCTTTTTAAGGATTCACTTTCTTTAGTAGAGTGGGATTTGTTTATCATGTGGCATTCTTTGCATATATGGAATTGATTGTTTTGATCTGGGATTATCCCTTATGCAAGAGGTGGGTATCCTTGATCACAACCTCTTCCTTACTTGAAGAAAATATGTTAAACCTAAACAAATTCCCTTACTTTGGGGCTTAAAGTGCATTATCCTTCATCAAGAATCCATTTTTCACCTAGTAATAGAGGGCTAAAAGGGTGCATTATTGTTCTCTTCCCCTCTTTCTCTTGAAGATGTTGTCTTTGTTCAAGAACTCATTTTGAAGGTAGATGTCTTGTAGCCAAGATCTCTTCCTTTCAAGGGTCTCTTCCCACTTGCGGATATCCTTTCACAATCATCTTTTCCCTTGGATAATAAGGGTGTTCACTCTTTTCTAAGGGTACAAGCATATATTTTTGTTTTAAGGATATCCCATTGTTGTTGGAAGTAGGTATCCTTGTTCTCTTTTCCTTATGATGCCACCATAGTCCTATGTCATCATAATAAGGAGGAAGGCATACATAAGGCCTCCTTGTATATTATGAAGCTTTTGTTTGGTCCTTAGACTAACCATTTATTGATCCCTAAGGAGACAATGCTTTCCTTAGGACTAATCACCTTTTTGGATCTCTATGGAGACAATGCTTTCTATAGGATTGGCCCCCTAAAGCACCCCTGAGTGAATTATTTTTTTCAAGACTATGCCTAAGTCCAAACTTTATAAGTTGCCTTATGCTTAAATTTTTTAAGGTAAAATTGACTAGTATAGAAAAAATTTCTAGACCATCAATTCTCCTTCCCTTCTTCTTTGGGATGAGTGAAACTAGCATAACACAACTTTCTATCTTTTCCTTCTCCTCCTCTTCTTCTCTCATGAATCACCTAGCATACCATAACTTGTAAGCATGTTGGATTCATGATCTCACTCTCTTCTTTTCATGCTCTCATAGCAATGCTAGTGGGTTAGATCATGGAGATTTTTGTCATCTTTGACGGTGCTCTTTTAGTTTCCACGTGGTCACTTATTCTCTTGCAATAGTTTTTCGAACATAATACTAGTGGTTGAGATATTTCTCAATCGAGGTCTCTTCTACTAGTTGATTTAGAATTTTCTTTTTAGTACTAGGCCCTTTTTGTTTTTGTCTTTTATTATTTGTTTTCTTTCTTTTATATTTTTTTGTTTCCGTGCCCTTGTGCATGGATGTCTGAGTTGAGATCCTTCATTTGGGGGGATTTCATCCATAAACTTAGCGATATCTTATCTCTTCGTAGTTCATCTCTCTCTCTCTCTCTCTCTCTCATTTTCCTTTATCATTAGCATGAGGTTTTCTCATACTCCCACTAAAGTGGGGGCTAAATGTACTGTCCTAAATTGTAAGAACCTAACAATGTACAATTTAAGGACTATTTCACACCCACCTTAGTATGTTTTCTATAGTAGGACCTCATATGGAAATGTAATGGAGAGTTCTTAAATTCAAATATAGGTCCTCTCTCATTTTAATCTTGCTTGAAATTGAGGTTAGCCCTTATTTCTAATATTGCTCCTCTATTTTTCTTTCAATCCAATAACTCATTTCATCACCTAGGTGCTATATCACTATTTGTGGCCTTTGTGTTTTGTCTTGATCTCATAATTAGTTGTACTTGATAATCTTGTGTCTACCCTATCTTCCCAAAACCTAGTTCAAATTTGGGTTGATTTCCCTAGGTATAAAATATTTCAAACATTTTGTTTATGTATATTTTGGCCCAAAGCCCTGTGTTGGGTTTTGGTGGGAAATTAGGTCTCGTGGTCAGCCTACTTGAATTTTAACCCTCGAAATATTGTGAAAGGTATATAAAAACCCTATCTCTCCTCATTTCAGTATCCATTATAATACATCATCTATTACAATTTATTATCACAATCAACCATTCAACATTTGAGATCAAGCATTCATAACTAAGCTATCAAGTGTAAGGAAGCAAATCAAGATCAAGAGCTATCAAGCAACTAAGCCGAAGCATTCAATATCTAGCATTCTTCTTTAGTATTCAAGGTGTTTCTCTCTATAGATCTAACTTTTTCCCCCATTGGAGGCCAAGTGAAGTAGTTCTCTATGAAGGAAGGAGATATCCATTCATCTACAATCATTCATGTCTTCTTCTTTCTCCATCAATCAAAGATTGTGATGAATTACAACTTCCATTCCATGAGGTTTTGTCTTTCACAATTTTCTTTTGAGATTTTGTGTTAAGTCAAAGCTATTGCATCAACATATTTGATCGCATCTAAAGAAGCATTTGTGTTGTCAAGGTATGGTATACTTCATTTCATAGATCTAGTCTCTGCTACATGACAACACATTTTCCTTTATTTCATTTCATTTTAAGGTTGATTCCTAAATAGGGGCTTGACTAAGGCAAACCCATTTATTCAACCTTCTTCCCCATTTTTTTGTGTACAGGAACATGTTAGAGAGCTACCACAACTTATCTAGATATGTCGAGAACTGTCGAAGCATCCTTGAATGTTTGAGGCAAAAAACCAAGGAATAGAATGCTCATGGATACATAATGTTTTAAACATTAAGTACCTACCAAAAATGGTTGAAATTTGGTTTGTAGACAGGTTACAACCTTCAGGTTCTAGATTAGCAATTACAGGAATTGTTGGTATTTCATCTATCTGATATTTAGATCTGAAGTAGCATATCTCCTATTTTGATTGCAAGTGTATATAAATCCTCTTTAATTTGCATTTCTTATCTCCTTATTTCAATTTTACATATTTAGCGAAGGATCATTGACTCATTTAGTGCTTGGGACCTTCCTAGCCTATTGGGACATCTTCCTTTTGAATGTGCAAGTTTGAAAAGGAGAAGTGGTCTACCCCTTTGCATTGCTTCCCTTTTCCTACAGTACACATACAAATAAGTAGTTGAGTGACATTAAACACATTTCCTTGCTTGTGAGTATACCTAGGGACCAACAACAAATTTGACATTGCCTCTTAGATGCCAACATGAAAAGCTCCATCCATGTCTTTGGCATGCTCCCAAATCCTCACAATCCAATATCACAATTCCAATTTTTTTTATTTCTCCTACATGAGTGTCATGAAATCAACCACCATTTCCTCCCTAGAAGCTTGCATTTCCTAGTTGTATTTCCACTCCTTAGAACTTGCTCAATCTCTTTCATACTACAAGAGTGAGACATTCTCTCACACCTATCACACCACCTAAAACCATTTGAACTTTGGAAAAGGCCCACCACTAGGATAAAACATGCATTTCCATGCTCATAATGTCACTTGCATGCCATGCTACTAACTTGGTGTGAGCACAAATACTTAACCAACAATGAAGCATGTCTTGTCACCATATTTAACTCCAACCTATTTAAAGATATCTTTGACTCTTAATCTCAATATTGAATACAAGCTTTACAAATTATAAATTCAATTAATTTAATATAAAAATTATTTTTTATGTTAAAACAATATAAATATATTAAAAAATACAAATAAAGAATCCAAAATTTTAGAAAAAAAAATAATAATATACAAATGTTAATCTATACACTTTTAAAACACTACAAACAAATACAATGTAATAAAAAAACAAAAATCAATGATTGATTTTCTTGTTTTATGTACATTTCATCTAAACTGCTATCTTTTCTTTAGTGTATTGTACATTGTTCAATTAATATATTTTTTAAAAAACAACAACTTCTTGTCTAAAGTAAAGATGTAAACTATTTACTCTCTAAACAACCTTATCTTCTAAGTGGAGGTGGATACTCATCCTTCTCTTATACATTACCCACCAATTGAATTTAGACATGGAATCCTTATTCCCATCTCAAATTATGACCGACTCACCTTTATCCCTTCCCCCACAAATATATGTTTCACAATTTATTACCAATTTATACTGTGTTTTAAATGCATAACTCCAATTTAAGGTGTGAATGGTCTTTAGGGTCATCCAAGTTGGCAATGAAGCCATTTGGAAGAAACATGAAAGCATCAAGTCGGTCCACTTAAATGCAATAATGACTTTTAATTATCAAAATTCACATGCATTTAGAGTGTGTATTGGTTGTTCAACATGCTTTGGAAGTAACACAAAAAACTCCTCTTTTTTCCACCTTATGCTCCTCAAGCTTTGGGGAATGAGTGGATGATTGTAGAACAAGCAAGTAAGATTGATTAAGCAACACACACAAGCAAAGGCTTTCTTAAACGCTTCTTCCCTCAAGACTAAGGCAGTAAAAGACAACACCAATAATTAAGCTAAGGAAAGCAAAGCATACCCAACTTTCTTTATTGCTAATAACATAAAAATTATTAACTAAAAATGTTACATATAAATATTCCTATTCCCTAATTTAAAAAGAGCAATTATTCATACTCTTAACACTTAATTACTTACTAGTTTTAATTTAATTACTTACTAGTTTTAACTGGCTATCTAGAATTAAGAATTCACTAAAATTATTGATTCCAAAATAACCCAATCAAATAGATTTGATTTTCTTTTTTAATATATTTAATAAAATAAATATCCCTTATCTTTAATTTAAGAAAATAAATTATAAATTATTCATAGTGCTTAATACCAAATTAACAACTATTTTTAATTGGATATTTAGAGTTAAGAATTCACTAGAACTCATTGACCAAAAAAAACACTTCTTGTAATAGACACGAGATCACGTCAGATTACAAATTCACTGAAATTATTAACTCCAACATAACCCAATTAAATTGATTTGATTTCTCATAGTCCAATAGCAACGCAGCTAAAATTACTTTAACTATCTAGCAGTAATAACTGCTAGAATGTTCTTCCTAAAACTTAAAACATCGAATGATAGGTGATCTCACATGAAACTTCCAACATCGAATGGGTGAAATACATGAGAGCCGTTGGATAAGGGAGGGATCTTGGCTGTCACAGATAGAGCAGGAAACCAGGTTAAATTATTTCAATTTTTGTGATGATAAGGCAAGTGTCAGAACTTGAGGCAATTATGACTCACACGTGTCCAAACCCAGTGCTTCCTAAGAATCCAACAGCCTGTATATATAGCCGATGCGCATAGAGGATCAGAACTCAAATTGAATTGAATCGGATTAGCGCTAAAGCTCTCCTGCAAACAGATACTATTCTCATTAGCTTTCTTGGTGATTCCCGAATCCCCACGTAATCCGTGTAAGTATTCATCTCAGTGTTCAAATTCCCATCCTTTCGTGTTTCTGTGTGTACAGTCAATTGGGTGTGTCTCAGATTTTGATTTTATCAATTTCAATCTTGTTGGGTCGATTTCAGTGTATATAAATTCAATCTGGGTCTTTCTTAGATCTGGTTTTTATCAACCCTAGTTTTGGTGGGTGCCTTCTGCTGTATATAAATCCATTTGCGTGTTGCTCAGATTTTGTTTCATCCAACCCCATCTTGTTGGGTATCTTTCAGTCCAATTGGGCGTTGCTTACATTTCCATTCTTAATAATTCATATCTTTCTGGGTGTATTTTTTCTGGTGTTCTCCAGTTTGTTCTTTAACCTATCACCGCGCCTTAATTGGTGTCTTACAGGGTATAGCAATTCATCTATCTGAAACTAGATTTGTTGTTTTTTTAGTGCCAGATCCAGCAACTGTTTCTTGGCAAATTCCCTGATCGAAATCTCGTCCCTTTGAGATCCTGTTTTACACGTTTTTAGAAAGTCATCTGGGTTAGCCCTCTTTTGTCATTTGATTCTTATCCTTTGGTTCATTTGTTATATTTGTCGCCAAAAAGCCATGGCTCTCCATATTGGGTCCCTTGGAGGTATCTCTGCTTCAAACAAGCCATTAGCCCCTGAATCATCAGATGCATCAGCAACTCTTGTAACAGCTCAATGGAAGCCTTCTACGGGTCTGAATTGCAGAACCCAGAGGCCCAAGACAGAATTTGATGGATTGCATTTGGCAGCTGGCCCTTCTCCTCCTGTAAGCCCTTGCGGCCCCTCTCCTCCTGTAAGCCCTTGCAGTGCTTCTCCAACATCGGAGGACAGATATAGAAAGTTTTTCCAACCTCAATATGCCCAAAATGGCTCACTTAGGCCAGATTTGTCTGTGGCCTGCAAGGCATTTGAAGTCCAAACGCAGGCTCCTCCTGCCACTGATGATTGGCAAGCTGAAGCAGTTCATCAGTTTGAGAGAAGTTATGAAGAAATAGAGCATGTTTTGACCCCTAGTACTGCAAGAAAGCATGATTCAGGGAGAGTCCCGGTGTTTGTTATGCTTCCCCTGGACAGCATAACTCATAATAATACCGTTAATAGACGGAAAGCAATGAATGCCAGTTTACAGGCCTTGAAGAGTGCTGGTGTGGAGGGGATTATGATGGATGTTTGGTGGGGACTTGTTGAACGAGAAGGCCCCGGGCAGTACAATTGGGCTGGCTACAGAGAGCTTCTTGAAATGGCGAAAAAACATGGATTGAAGGTGCAGGCTGTTATGTCCTTCCATCAGTGCGGAGGAAATGTTGGAGATTCTGTTACGTAAGTATATTAGTGCCAATATATCTTTAGCCTTTTTAGTTTCAAAATATGTAACTGTGGAATTTTTATTTTCTGAAAAATATTAGCGTTCTGATCTGTATTTTTTTCTTATGTTGAATTGAGCAGTATTCCTTTGCCCAAATGGGTGGTTGAGGAAATAGATCATGATAATGATCTGGCCTACACAGACCAGTGGGGGAGGCGAAATTACGAGTATCTTTCACTGGGATGTGATGAGCTTCCTGTCTTAAAAGGCAGAACACCTATTCAGTGCTATGCAGATTTCATGAGAAGCTTCAAGGAGAATTTCCATGACCTTCTTGAGGAAACTGTTGTGGTAAGTAATTGTCACATATCATAATTCTAGTTTTGATATCGTTCATATATTTGTTATGGGTTGATCAGTTATGGCTTTTGGTGCCATTTATAAGATAACCTGCATCGTCCGTTTGATTGATTTTCATTCTGTTAAGTTAAAAGCCCTCCATATGACTTACATGTGTTTAGCTCTGCTCTCACTCCTTTGTGCCTTCTACAAACCTTTCTGATGTACGTTGTATAACCATACCTTTTTCTTTGAGAATGAATGGATGCTTACGCTGTATGCAACTTGTATGCTGACAGCTGTTATGTTTGATAGCATCTCAACCTCAAGATGCTTGTTAAGTAGTTGAATCTCCGTATAGGTGAAGTTAGTTTATATCTAGAGACATGATATTTCTACAGTTCATTGTAATTGAATAAGTATACTTCTAGTAAAACATGTGTTATCACTTTCCGGAATTCATGACGATGGATCATGATCAGGATGAGGCTAATTCTGATAATGGATCATGATCAGGATGAGTCAAATTCTGATGATTACACAGTTTTGACAATAAGCATTACTTATTCAAGTTTTTCACGTTGATCTCACCTTAGAGATACATCACTGAACCTTAAGTGAACATTCAATTTTATATTTCATTGATCTCATCTTTAGATATATCATTGAATCCTCATGTCAAACTATCAGCTCTCAAATTTGTTAGAGAAATGCTTCATTTTAATGGTTTCGATTTGCTATCTTTCTATTTTCTGTACAGAATTTCATATCTGGTAGTGAGTTAACGTGCTCCTCTTGTGATTCAGGAAGTTCAAGTGGGGATGGGACCTGCAGGGGAGTTGCGGTATCCATCTTATCCAGAGGCTAACGGTACATGGAGATTCCCTGGGATTGGTGCTTTTCAATGCTATGATAAGGTAATTACATGTAACAAATTGTGTACTTTATACGAATCGTTAGATCCTTAGTTTTCCTTTTCAGGTCCTTTTCCTTTTTAATAAATTTACTTTTGTCATTGAGTTGGCTCTTTTCACTCCCTTGTTTTATATGAATCTATCTATGTATACATTTTGATTTTGCTGTTCAGGTCTTTTTCCCTTGTTTATATATTAAAAGTGACTAAATTGGCTTTCCCCTCCCCTCCGATTGCAGTATATGCTAGCTAGCCTGAAAGCTGCGGCCGAAGCTAAAGGAAAAAAGGAATGGGGTTATGGAGGACCAAGCGATGCTGGGGAATACAAAAATTGGCCAGAAGATACACCCTTTTTCAAGCGTGAGGGTGGCTGGAAATCTGCTTATGGTGAATTTTTCCTAGAGTGGTATTCTGATATGCTTCTTGCCCATGGAGAGAGAATCCTAGCAGCAGCTGAAAATATTTTCCGGGGCACTGGTGCTAAACTCTCTGGTAAAGTGGCCGGCATTCATTGGCATTATGGCTCCAGATCTCATCCTCCTGAGCTTACTGCTGGGTACTACAATACCCGATTGAGAGATGGGTATTTACCCATAGCCCAAATGTTTGCAAGACATGGAGTTGTTTTCAATTTCACTTGCATTGAAATGAAAGATTATGAGCAGCCAGGGGAAGCCCAATGCTCACCAGAGAAGCTTATTAAACAAGTTGTTCTTGCAACAAGGAAAGCTGGGGTTCCTCTTGCCGGGGAGAATGCTCTTCCAAGGTTCGATGAAGGTGCACATAATCAGATTCTTAACAATGCAAGTCTTCGATTGGCAGAAGATGGTGGAAATGATATGGTTGAACCCATGTGTGCGTTTACATATTTGAGGATGAATCCACAGTTGTTCCAGGGTGATAATTGGAGGTTGTTTGTCTCATTTGTAAGGAAAATGGGTGAAGGAAAGCCTAACACATGGGATCAAGAGCACAGCGATACAGAACGTTTTGTACATGCTACCGTGCCTCTAGTCCAGGAGGCTGCTGCTTTGATGCATGGTTAAGTTCAAGTAAACTAAACTCCCTCTTAAAGTTGTTAATACTTTGTATTGCTTTTGTAGTTTCACAGAGGAGGTCGTGAGACATAGATAAGGCTCTTATCCATTGAGCTACTCCTGCCTCATTCTTCTATTTATATGATGGCAGTCAAATTTATCAATGTACCACATAGGTATTTTAGCTGTTAGTAAAGATAATGATGTTAATGTTGTAAGTTTTCTCCTCCCATGGAGGAGATAAACCTCGCAAATTCCGTCTTTCAATGGAAAACATAATGTAAGTATGCTTCTGGAAAAATTTGTGTACAAGTCTACAGCATGATGGGTGATCAATTTCTGATTTCTCTGGCTTTAGATCATGTTACAGTTTTGATTTCAGCATTTATATCAGAATCTTGGAAAATTTGCGGCTCTGCCTGCCTATATGAAGACTGTTTTGTATGGTTTTTAATTTAGGGCCTTATTCAAATAGAATGAACTCAACTTGATAAAAACAATAAATTTTGAAGCAAAACAATGGTTCTCATTGATGCAGAAGCAGCTGTTTCTTGTTCATTAAGAAAGTCCAAAGAGAAGCTTCATAAATTGTCTTACAAAATCTCTCATTTTTTATCTATGAAATGATATAATAAACTCTCCATAACTTTTGTTTTTTTATTATTAAAAACATTAATAATGTGCGAGAAGCAAGTTTTTGAAGTGCAGTTTTCATTTGCAGAGCGAGCTTAGAGATTATCTGTTTACAGACTTTCTTTAGCAGAGGATATAAAAAGAGTATTTATTGCACTTTAAGTAATCAGCTGCAATATGGGTATGGGGGTGAATGACATTTCATTAAGGAAGAATTTATTGAGGAAGCTGCTTCTCTATATTCACATTGTCACAAACTAAGAAAACAAAACAAACTATAAGAGACGAGCAGTTCTTTCCATTAGGCCAATAACAAACTGGGAACCTGACCGAAATTGGAATTTGCTTATGGAAATATTATCTCAAATCAAAACTTTGCTAAATACTTTTTTTGAACAATTTTATGTAAAACCTGTTCAATCAATCATCTCCCCTTTACCACTAAATTGGAATTTGCTTATCGAAAGCTTTCCTCCAATCAAGGCCTTGTTCTATACATTTTTTGAACAATGTTATGTAAAACCTCTTCAATCAATCATAATCATCTTCCCTTTTACACCATCCAAACTCTCTGTTCTATAGAAAATTATATAGCATAAGATCCAGAATGTCATGGAAGATTAATTACATGGCAGTAGTAGACCCATGGTAACTTACCATATTAAAGGGCGCTAAAACTTGCAGGATCACAGAGGGCGTAGCTCAGTTGTGTGCGGTACTCAGGAATATGCAGTACTAGTAGGGCACGCATTGATGTTTATTTACAGATCTGTTTGAGGGGGTGAGAAACTTCAAAACTGACAGCAGGTGCAGAGAAGGTTTTATATTATACGTGATTAGTTTTTTTTTAATTAGATGATTTGTTTACTTGGAAAATTTATTACAATCAGTTGTATGGGACTATGAGTTCCGTCTGCAGTTGTTAGGTTATGGTTTCTGTGGAGGGGATCTTTTTTTTATAGATTCTATAGGGGGGAATGAAATAGATTGGGTATCATGGCAATGTTAGGAACAACATAAACTTGAAAGAAAGCTTAGGGTTCCTTAAATGGAAATGTTAGGAAATAGATTTAGGGTTCCTTAAACGGCAAACATCTCTTCACTTTTTAAGGATTCCATTAAGATGAAAGAAAGCTTGGTCAACGACTTAACAGAGCATGATGATTAGATGATTAGTTGGAAAAGAATCATTATTGATAATTAAGATGGGCTGACTTTTCACTGTGTGGAAATATACATATACACTAGTATATTATATAGGGCACCTCCTCCAAATTTGGAGCATTTCGTTACTTTTGAGTATTTATTTAATCGTTGTAGATATTTACAATTATTGATTTACCATTTATTCGATTATGTTACTTTTTAGTATTTAGATATGTATATTAGTTGATTTTGTTCTAGTTTTAATAGACTACCTTGTATGGGATCTTTACAAATGAAAATAAAAAGTTGAAGTTACTGTGTGAAAGGGCAAAAATAGTATTATTTAAAATGGTACAAGATTTTGTTACTTTTGAGTAGAGCATTATTTAATTGTTTTTTAATTAAAATCAGTACATAAAGGGCAAAAGGGCAAAAGAGCAAAAAATGCAGTAAAATTGGAATTATTTAAAATGGTACAATATTTTGTTACTTTTAAGTATTTATTTAATTATTTTTAAGGGTGTTGACTCTTGCACAACTATAGTCTAGAGTTCAACACATTAACAATAAAGGTGATGGTTGTTACAAGTATAGGGCAAATAGCTCACCCACAACGTTGGGAGGAGAATGAGAGGTTAAAGAATGATTTGTCCTATGTTGTGGACAATTGTCTAGGTGAAATTATCACTGGGATCCAGTACAACGGGGAGCAAGTGGTGGAACCCCATTAGAAAGACTTTTAGCACAAGGGGTAGAGTGTTGAGAAAGTTGCACATTGTCAGCTGAAGATTAGAGCAGAGCGGGTATGGCAGACAAAGAAGGGTCCACACAACTAGAGGGGGTTGTAACAACAAGAGGAGGCGCAGGGGCTATAGAGGTTGGATATGTAGCATGAATGTCATCTAGATCTACAACGGGAGCATCCTCTCGAGGGAGTCCCATAAGTTTGTATTTATTTAATTGTTTTAGATATGCATATTAATTGATTTGGTCTAGTTTTAATTTACCATGCATTTTATCTTGACAAATGAAAATACAAAGCCAAGCTACATGTGTGAAAGGGAAAAAATAAAGCAAAAAATAGAATTATTTAAAATGGTACACGTATAAATTTAAATCTTTATGTACAAATAATAAGTAACAACAACACAAGGAGGCGCAGTGGCTATAGAGGCTGGATATATAGCATGAACGTCATCTAGATCTACAACAGGAGCATCCTCGAGAGAGAGTCGTCGTCAGTCTGTATTTATTTAATTGTTTTAGATATGTATATTAATTAATTTGTTCTAGTTTTAATTTGCCATGTATTTTATCTTTACAAATGAAAATAAAAGCCAAGCTACCAATAGAACAAAAAATAGAATTATTTAAAATCCAGTACAAGTATAAATTTAAATCTTTATGTACAAATGATAAAAGCTAAGAGACATATGTGAACCAACAAATACATAATTACTTAAAATGGTTCAAGTTCATCAAATCTTCATGTACAAAACTATATTGTGCTCCAAGCTTTAGCATGGTGTACATTTGAGATGTATATTTGAGAATTTGTGTGTTTATTGTGTTAACAATTGAAAATTTGAGTTTTTATTTTTCAAATGTTTTTATGTGAAAGGGGAAAAATTGAATTATCTAAAGTACTTCAAATCTCCAATCAAACATGTAAAAGACAATGTAACCTGTTCCAAGCTTTCTAGAATGAATTTGTTTTAAATTTGAAAATTTGAGTGTTGTAATTTTCTACAATGTGTATATGTAGTACTTTATTTAATAATTCTAACATGTTGAAACTTGTCCTTACTCTAAGACTTCTTAGACTGACATCTTTGTAGAAATGTGTCTAACAACTAGGTGATCAAAAGAATTATTGACATTTTTAACAATTAGGTCATCAAAACAATTATCATCTAGTACTTCATATAATTCTAACATGTTGAGTCACGTCCTTACTCCAAGACTTCTTAGACTTAAATCTTCTTCTTAGAAATGTGTCTAACAATTAGGTCATCAAAAGAATTATCAACATTTCTAACAATTAGGTCATCAAAAGTATTATCATCCATGGACGTTTTCTTGATTTTTTACAACACAAAATGCTAATAAAATTTTCTAGTATAAGTGATGCAACATATTACTTATTAGCATTATAAGGTTTTTTCATTAATCTAACAAGACAAAGTAAAACAATGCATATGTCATCTTCATCAATTTTGACTCTTATTGATACAAGTTGACTTTAAATTGCATTAAATCTATTCAAATTATTAGCAATTGGGTCTCCCTTAATTTCAAAGATTTTTTTTAAAAAAGCAATCGTAGCTAGATTATTTGACTAATACAGCATACTATTTTCTCCAATGAAATATTTTGTACTATTTTACTTATACATATTCATTACCACAAAATCTAATAGACAATTAAATTATACTTCTAGCCGCTTGTTTAGTCTTTGCCAAACATACTTGAGGTGGTTTGGTTGAAGTAGATACAAGAAGATCCTTCATCTTCAACTTTCATAGTTCAAGATTTCAACAATTGATTTTGTCAATATTAGATCTTTGACAAATTATAAATAGATTTAGTATTGTTTTGTTTATTCACAAAATCTTCCTTACTTTCTAGTTATACATGAACTAGAACAAGCTTCATCAATTTTGACTCTTATTGATACAAGTTGACTTTAAATTGCATTAAATCTATTCAAATTATTAGCAATTGGGTCTCCCTTAATTTCAAAGATTTTTTTTAAAAAAGCAATCGTAGCTAGATTATTTGACTAATACAGCATACTATTTTCTCCAATGAAATATTTTGTACTATTTTACTTATACATATTCATTACCACAAAATCTAATAGACAATTAAATTATACTTCTAGCCGCTTGTTTAGTCTTTGCCAAACATACTTGAGGTGGTTTGGTTGAAGTAGATACAAGAAGATCCTTCATCTTCAACTTTCATAGTTCAAGATTTCAACAATTGATTTTGTCAATATTAGATCTTTGACAAATTATAAATAGATTTAGTATTGTTTTGTTTATTCACAAAATCTTCCTTACTTTCTAGTTATACATGAACTAGAACAAGCCAACCATTATAAGGATCTATCATCACACATACTAGGTTTTGCAATCCATGATATAGTAACCACTCAAATAACAACCTTGTGCTTGGATACTAAATGTTAGGAATTCAACCCCAATATCAATCAATCAATAGATGAAAGATTATGTATACCTATGATAGTCAACAATCTTACAAAATGAATCTATGATGTATAAAAGTAAATGAAATAGTATGCATCCACAAGATATACACAAGAACCCCACCACCATAAAACATTGATAGCCAAATATTATTAGAAATTAAAATATATTCAATACAACAAAGCCTTTGAAATCTTTCTAGAGTCTCAATCTATACTGTACTCTTTTACAATCACTCTACACTAACAATATAGAATCAAAACATATCGTTTTAGCATGTAATCATTTGAGTAACTATGTGATGCAAGAGCATCCATTGTTGATGTAATTTTCTTCATTTTTATATTTTGGATTTAATTATGTCATAAGGATCAACCTCAGGGGGTTAGGACAAGTGAAAAAGTCTAGGAATTCAAATTTCATAGTTTCTTGCCAAAAACAAATTTGAAATTTCTAGTGCAATTCTGGGTTATGGAAGGTTGGAATTTGTTCTCCAACCATGTTTTTGGGTTGATTAGTGTAAATAAGGTCTTTTTGACTATTTAGGCCTTAGGTTGTGCCTTAAGTTGAAAAGTTGTCAAAATTGCAAAAGTTGTCAAACAATAAGTTGTCAAGTTGTAAAAAGTGAAAATGATGCAACTTTTTAAAAATGAAAATAGGGGATTGGTTTAGTTAGTTAGAGGGATTCATTTTGATGAAAATGGATTGTACTCATGCCCAAGAATGAAGATGTAATGAGATAACTTTTTTTGGAATCATCGTACATTATTTTTTTCTAGTAACCAATCTTAAAACATGCATTATACAGATCTGCACATATTTGTAAAAGTTGTCAATGGTTCTTAGTTTCCAAATGCAATTAATTTCATCCATCATGGTGTTTTAAGCAAGTTATGGCATTTTTCCTCTTGATTGTCCTATTATGACAATTTTCTATGTGAACAGTCCAAGAAAACTACTTTGTACAACTTTGTAGGGACAGTGGAAGGGTTGCAAATGATAGGAAAAGTTTTTGTTTTGAGTTTAGAAACTAATACAATTGGTTTCATGTGATTTCGTTGGGTTTTTCACAAGTTATTGCATTTTTGGTGTTGGTTGTCATGAACCCTACCCAAGGGTTTTAGCAAGTGAAATTAATTCATAGAATGAGTTTCCATTGTTGAAATTTGATGAAATTTTGTGGAAACCTTTGTACTAATGTTTCCCACTTTTTCTCCAAAGGAGAAGTCCATATGATTTGTTTTATGCAATTTATTTAGGTTTGATGATCTCATTGTGTAGGGTATTTGCCATAAAAACATAATTGAAAGAGGGTTTATGGAACAATGTATCATTTGAGTTGTTTGATGCATTGATGAGTTGTATGTCATCAAGAGGCATGGTTGGAGGCCATAGGAAGGCCAAGAATGTATGTCCTTAGATAAGGTTGGGTGTTGTTTGTCAAATAGGTCAAAGAAGCAATGCACATAAGTTATGAATCTAGAATGCACCTAGAATGTAAATGATTAGATCTTGCATGTTTGGAAAAATAGTCCTTTTGCATCACCTTGCATATTTGTACAATATGATATATATGGATGTATTCATCGAAATATTGATCATCTATCCAACCAACCCATGAAATACCAAGATTCATGTAACTATAATTTCATCAATGTCAACATATCACATAAATACCTAGTGTGATGCCTCCACATCGATGATCACCTAGTAAAAACTATAATTACAACGTAGTATGAATCAATAGTGACAATCTTAAAACTACTAATATACATGTATTCTATTGTTTAGCCATCATCCCTAGTTTCTAAATTTTTTTTATTAAATAAAAAGAGGTTTTGAAAGGACCCAAAACCTTATACAAAAGCCGTGAAATATAGGACAATGAAAGACCATAAAACAATTGTGTTGCATCACCTAACAAACCAAAGGAACTAACCATAGTTCCCACCAAGTGAAACAGAAACTAACCTAGCAAACCACAACAAAGGGCATTCAATATTTACATTTTAGCCCATCCTTATGTGAATGTAAATTCTTATCAAAAGAAGGATTGGAAGATTTAGATTTATTTCCTTTAACTGTTGTCCATCCATCCTCCACCTTCTCAGCAACATTCTACCAATCCAAAGAAAAACCAGAAGATCCCACCAAAACAGGGCAGGCCACACCAGCATCCACAAAAGGGATAGGGAAAGCACCACCACCAATCCTCATATCCCCCCATGAGACCCATGGATAGAAAAACTCATAGCACCAGTAGACAAGACAGTTGATCCAGAGACAACATCAACGATCTGATCAGGAACAATAATAGCAGCACCTGAGGGAATAACATCAATAGTCTAAACCAAAGCCGCATCAAAAACAACATCAGTAGCACCAGCCATAGCGTGATCATCCTGGGTAGGACAAGCAACCAAACCCGCATCCTTAGAAACTTTATGAACCATATAGTGGTGGTCAGAAGCCCCCAACCACAAAGAAGATGATTTCTTTGATTTAACCTTATCAGATAAGCACCACATAGTAAGATGGTCGGTCTTGTGGCATTTCCTACATCTAAACGGAATACCCTCATAATCTAGATTCTAGATCCAAGAGCCCAAAGAAGAAGCCAAGGTAATCTTCTTAGGGATACCCTTAGAAACATCAACCTCCAAAAGAAAATGAGCATACATCGGATGAAAAACATCAGAAGAAGTCGAATCAACCATCTGGGAATCCCTAATAGCCTCATAGCCTCCCCCACAAATTACAAAACAGAATCCAACCAAAGATGAAGGGGAAGATTCAACAATCTCGCCCATAAGAGTATTTTATTAAAGGACTCAGAAAGAGGATCAAACCCTTGATGCCAAGGTTTGGCCATAAGGGGGAAACGCTCATCCCAAGAGAAACAACTATCACACAAAATAGTTTTCATATCTTCAACATTTCCAAACTTTGCAATAAAAAAACCCTTTGCCACAGGGTATATCTGAACAATATCAATTAAAATGGGTTCCCAATGTTTGGAAATCCAAGCATGTGAGTCTGAAAGAGAAGGCCAGAAATCCCTAAATCTAAAGATTGTAGCATTAGAGGAGAAATCCTCCGCAGTTTTAAAGGTCTCATCAACTATATCAGGTTTTAGATTAACCATAATGGGATCACTTATAAAGATAGGCTTCGCAGAAGGAATGGACCGGAAGCCCACTCGCCCAGCAAAGGAAGCACCATTACTACCCGCTTCAAAAGCAGCCACATCTACATAGGAGATCACAAACCCAAAAATCCCCTTATCAAAGGACGCCCCATTCAGAGTCCCACTCAACTGGGAAGTAACGAGCCCAAAAATAGGGGAAACTGCCGCTTTGGGGAAACAAGCAGCCAATCCATTAATAGCACCTCCAGTCACCGAAGGAGTGGGATCCATTTGAACAGGAGAAGGATCCATTCGAATGGGAGCAAGAGTGGTTACAGATCGAACAACAACAGCGGGAATAGTTCGAGCGGGAGTCATTTCAAAAATTTCTAATTTGTTATAGATCACACCAACATAATATTACTCCTAACTATATATGGTACCTAAAGCCATCCTCTAGGATATTACAATGCTATTAGACTATGTAACATGAGCTCTCATTTTGTCACATGTATTCTTGCATCCCTATTCATGATTGAACAAATACTAATTACATATGCAATTGTGAGCTTTCCAAGTGGCTTGTGGTTGTTATCACAATAGCAATGCATGCAAAACAAAAAATAAGATGTACCAAGAAACTTGCAACATCATTATCATATGCAAATCTTTACGTGTGTTGTATTAGACAACATTTTTAACTTTTCCACATAGGATTGCAATCATATGTAGGCAAACTTTTCCTACAAGGAGTATTGACATGTGAATATAAGACAAGTCCCAAAGACTTTCAATCTGTAATGATGTTGGATTTAGGTAACATGGATATTCTACAATAATAGAGGATTTATCTAAGAGATATTGGGATGAAAACCAACTGAAGAAGAGTTTTGGGGGTGATATATGGATTGTAGGATAGGGAGAAATGTGGAGATCAAAGTAAAGCTTCAATCAATGGAGGTTTTTCATAGTTGTAGTCATGGAATTACTTTAAGGAGATGCTAGAGATCTATAAACCTAGTATGCAACCTTGGAGAGAAAACTTAATAAAACTTTTTCAAGAGAAGGAGGCAAATTATGAGAAACTGGGATTTTTCCAACTGTTGATATAATGTTTAAGGTTAAATATTCATTAGAAAAAATTTCAAGACAAAAAATAAGATTTTGGAGGTTTAAAGAGAGATTTAGAATTTAAATATAAATCTAGACACTAATGCATTGGTGCATAATGTTCTTGAGGAGAGTGGACTCCAACTTGTAGGGATGGGAAAACTACAAAAATATAAGGCTTTTCATATTTTCCTAACTCATTGGAGAAGGAGTTTAGGCTAGAAAATTAGTAAAATGATAACTATAACATGTCCAAGGAGTGTACACCAAAATGAGAGAAAAATATAAGTTGAAAACTGTGAAGTATGCAATGTTTAATCTTACAAAAACTTTTTGTATAGAAAGAACTAACTTTATTGTCGTTTTTACTTTTATAAATTCAATTCACAACTACATAAAGTGATTGTTTGGTGATTGGAAGGGTTGATCATAATATGGAGTACTATTTGATGACATTTGCTAGATACAAAGATCCCTTTTTATTTTCTTATGTCTTATTTGATGGGAGTTGTCTTTGGATTGGGGAGGATGGTGATATTTTAGTGACAACACTCATTCAAAGGAAGAGTTAAGCACTAATAGTAGTTAAAATAAAAGCACTAGGAGATGACATAATTGATGATGCATTTGTTGTTGAACCTTTAGGGGTTTTTCCAATCATTAATATTGTATGAATATGTCAATCTTACTCGAAGGATATCTTTGATCATATATTGTTGGTGTGTGAATATTAGAATGGTTGTAAAAGAGAATATTATAGATTGAGACTCCAAAAAGATTCCAAAGGTCTTGTTGTATTGAATTTGTTTTGATTTTGAATAAAATAAGTATAAACATATTTTGGTGTAGGGTTTCTCTTAAAAAGATTTCCAACATAAATCTTTGTGTCTTGTTCAAATCTTTAGATACTTACTATTTCATTGTTTGGTACAAGTAAAACCTTCATCATTAAGAAATGGTTTAAAAGGTTAATTGATTAACTCTCTATCAAACATTTGTCATCTCTTATTTACTCAATGACACTTTAAAAGATTCAATTAATGTATAACTCATTACCAACTATACTTTATGATTCATACCCTTACCTTAAATGAACAGCCCAATTTGTCTAAAATCTCTCAAATAAATCATTTAAATCTACCGAAAACATATATGTCAATCCATGAAACGCATACCCCGAAAAAACAAATCTATAAATTTTTTAAATAGTTTTTAATAGAAAACTGGATAACAACAACAATACTGCTGCTGTATTTCCCATGACTACCCTCATGGTTTTCTTAACGAAGAGAAAAACAAGGATTCCTTTATTTCTGTTAGAATTGAAAAGGCATGCCGACACTAATCTAGTGAACCCTAATTTTTCACGTGGTTAGAGAAAAAGATGAGACGTCAACATTTCAATGCTGAGCTTGTAAAGATGCCACGCGCGTTGAAGTGCTCACATTTTGTCACGAGAAAATGTATTTAAAGTAGGTGAGGTTTGGCAGGAATGGACAAGATATTTAAGGTTTCATACTTTTGAAAAGAATATCCTTCAAATCTTTGCAGACTTCCATATGCCAATTTCAATATTTCACCGTCATACTACGTGGGTGGCAGAGCCGGGCATTAACTCCCACAAAAAAAAGAAAAAATATTGCAGAGGAAGAAGTGAATATGTGGGAGAGAAACAAGGGAGATTATAACATAACTGAGATAGCCTACCATAAATGTGGTGCTTTATCTATGAGGTGGACATGTGATAAAAAAGAGGTCCAATACAATACACACAATAAATTTGGTTATTTTTTTCATTCTTTACCACCGCCATGATCATATAATATTTTAGGTGAGGTATACTACTTTTATTTCAAGACATTTTTATAGTGAATGGATGAGAGAGTGAGGAGTTGTTACTAGTAAACCCTAATTTTTCATGTGGTTAGGGGAAGAGAGGAGAAGTCAAGATTACATTGGAGGGCTTGCAAAGATGTGATACGCGTTGAGCTGGTGACATTTTGTCACGAGAAAAAGCAATAAAAGTAGTTTTGGGGAAGCGCATAATCCACAAATGTTTGGCAGGGGTAGACAAGATATTTTACATATTCTTTAAACCTCTGCAGAATACGACGTGGGTGGCAGATTACTTCGTTGACGCTTCGCTACATTTAATTCAAAAGTAAAACCGCCAAACTCATCTTGGTCAGCAAAGGGCATGCCCAAGAGTTGTGGAACATAAAGTAAGTGTTTATATATATTTATATATATATATATACACACGCGATGACTTGTATAATATAGCGGGTGAAATGTACTATATTCAATTTATTTTTATGTAGAAATAAGATAGTTCTGAATTGTTGGGAAAAAAAAATTAAAACAATTTTAATTATTAAATTAACATGTTTTGTCAACTTACTATTTTCGAGGTGGCTACTAACTTTTCTTTCGTGTGTGTTATTGACCTATATTTGTCTATTTGTAACAGTCAGCATCTATGTTGATCACTTTTGATACCTTTGAGTGGTGGTTGTGTAAAGGTCAGCATCCTTGTTATACCGCTGAAATTAATCAAAAACATGTTTTATGCATTTTACAAGATTTGATGAATTTTAGGTCTTTAAGACAATAATGTGATGTCTTTAGTGTAGCTCCTCATAAACACATGCCATCCTAGGATTCAAATCATGAAATGACTAATTGAAAGTTACTCATTTTTAACCATCTCTCGCTACCTATTCCTACTCTCTATATACCTATCTATGCACTCCTCCCTATCTTCCTCTTTACCTCTCTACCTCTCTCATTTTCTCTCTCCCTCTCTCGAACACTTTCTAGATAACATTTATTAAGACTTGGGCTTCCAATATTTTCATATGTTAGAAATAATGGACACTCTTGTTTCAATCCAAGAATCTCTAATTGGTTTGAGTGATGCCTTTACTAAAAAAAAATTTGCCAATAAAATAGTGTGCACATTTTTATAACCAATGCTTTTATAACTAAAAAGTGCATTATTGATGGATGCCACCATTTCCCACCAATGTGGTGATAACCAAATTGAAAACAAAATGTAAAATGTACTTTCTTCTCATCTACAATGCCTCTTGTTTCATTTTGAAATGTCTTAACCAATGTACCTCTACTGCAAGGAGAGGGATCTTCTTGGATAGAGTGTGCCAAGAAAATATGTTAGAAGCCATTAATGAAGGAGAATGTATAAGTGGCTTTAATGATGTTTCTTTTCTAAAGAATAAGCTATTAATTTTGCTCACTGAGCATCAACTTTGTTATCAGATGAATGTCATATTTTTTTGGCAACACCTTATTTCACCCTTCATATATTATAATTTCATGTCCACTTATAACACATATGTGAGCTACAGCCCACCTATATGAACTCCTAAATTAGACCACACACTAATTACAATTCCAAATAAAAACTCATCTTGGAAGTTGTTTGAATATTGTAATATAATTCTATAGAGAAGATATTTGATTGTATTTAAATTGTTTATATGCATGAAAGCTCACTAATCGAACTAATTTGTCACTCCACATAGATTGTGATTTATTTTACAAAACTAATGATATTAAAAACAGTGGGGAAAGAGAAAGTTAAAGATTTTTTTCAAATTTAAAAACGTTGTCAAAAATTTAAAAGAATTTATTAAACTAGTTACCCTAGATGAATGGATCTTCTTTGTACAAGCTATACTCGTTTGATTAGCACTTTGCAATTGTTCTCATTTGAAAAAAGTCCTCATCTGTCAAAATGCAAATGCAAAAATAGCATGACATAAAAGAGTTCGTGTGAATATATGTTTGTCGAACAAGAAGCATACCAGATACATTTTAGGCTCTAGGAAACATTTACAAGGTCTTTTTATGTTTCAATGTTTGAAAAATGTTTTTGCTTTTAATTTTTTTTCATGTATTAATGTTTTTTAACTCACCCTATCAGATGTCAGGGAAGACAACGTCAAAAGTACACTTAGACTTCGTCCGATGTATGTAGGAATGATACAATGATTGAAATGCTGGTGGAAGAAAATCAAGAAAATCATCATTTACAGTTGAAAAGAGAGGGCAAGCCATTAATGGTTTTCAAGGCTTGATTACTCTTTTTAGTCTACCAACTTTCTTTCGTATAAACTTTGATCAATTAGTATCAAGAGATGATAATTGTGATATTGCTATTAAAATTCAATTTTGTAGTTTTTTTAGTCAAATTCGTTGACCCATGTTTTGAGTAGTGGTTAATAAGAACCCATCCCTCATGAAAATGAATGGAACACTTTGCACTCATTGCATCTAGGTGATGCACTGGGACTTCCCGGGAGGTTCACCCATCCCAGCACTACTCTAGCTCAAGCGTGTTTAACTATAGAGTTTCCTCTATGATTAAGCCCACTCTGTTTGCAACCTCATTTTAATGAAATTCAAAATAAGATTGTGTTTCACATCTTCTATTTACAATATTTAGATAATTTGCATGAATCCTCTTAAAATAGGCTTAAAGTTGGACGTGTTTAAGACAAAATGACCTGCTGTACTATTTTCAGATTGTGGAAAACACAACAGATTTTTATAATATATGAACAATTGATCTTCATGATCTACATCCCATTGCTGTTAAACCAAAAAAAAATGTGTTTTGCACATTTCAATTTGTTTCCAAATTTTCTCATGTGATTTTGTACTCATCTTAACCCAGTTTTATATTTCAAATAGAAGTTTAAAATCTTCTCGCAGTTTATGCCCTGCGTCTTATTAAAGATAGCATTACTTATCTTAACTTAGAAATTTTAAATCTTCTTTTAGTTTATGTCCTCCGTCTTCTAATACATAATTAAGATGGATCCTTCACATTAGTTAATTTTCGAATGACGCAATAGTATACCATTATGATTCAGGCTTTTAAATTCCTCCTCAGCATTGATTCTATTTATATTATGAAAGCAGAATAATATTATTTATTAATTCAACAAAAGAATGAGCTAAATGTTTATTAAGTTCATTTTTTTCATAAAATTACATAATAATTTGCAGCTTATAATTAAATTCCCTGTTGTTTCATTCATCACAAACAGGTTGTAAACAGCACTACTGCATAAGCACTCAATTATATTAAAGTCCAATTATCTTGACTAAACTGTCACATAACAATAGTATATTAACATATAAACAAACGGTGATTTATTCATTTTTCTAGGAAATTTTTATTAAAACCTCATCTCTCAATTGAGCGGGAAAAACAATTACTATCTCTAATCTTTATTAAGATGTGTCTAATCTTGGGGCTCACTACTTAATGTGTTGGTTAAGTGGTGCTGTTGAAGTTGTCCCCACCTAGGTTCAAACCCCTGCTAGGCCATTGTAATTGCAGACTTGTGCCTTTGCTGATCCAATGTGCTCCCAGATTTGGACCTCAGCTTTGTAATAAAGGGATGAGGTCCCCCATTTGTGGCCTCACTGGTTCATAACTCCAAGTCAAAAGTGTTTCAGGTGAAGCCGGAGGGCGTGTCATGCTAGGATCACCACTCACATTAAAAAGTTTACCAGGCACTTATTTCAAAAAAAACGAAAAACTTGTGTCTAATCTTCACTATTTATTGTCATAAATTGCAATGCCCATATAACTAGGTTTACAATACTAACTTAAAAATAAAATCTGCAGTTGTTCCTCTTTTCCTGATTTTTTTTGCTTTAAGATTTGTTTGGGTTTCCGGAATGGCGTTTATCTACAAAGATGGCTGCCACAGTGCAGGCTTTGAATTCCTACAGTAACGTGTACTCTGTATGGAGATAAATATCAAAGTACTTCCTAATTTATCACGCCTGCAATAACTAGCCTCCGTAGTAACTTACCACACCTGACATATCTGCCTGAAAGTTTCCACTGGCTGAAATTAAAATCACTGCATCAAATTACACCATGCATACTGACAGTTTAATAGCATTGCATTCAAAAGGCAATATTAAAAAAAAAATTTGAAAAAAAGAAAAAATTCTAACCATAACGGCTAGGAGAAAAATTAATTAATCGGCACAATTCTTACAAAACTTTTACCTGCACCATTGTGAGAATCCAAATTCTGAAATTCACCACAGTGCCAGGAATAGCTATTATTCACCACAAAATCCTTTTCTAAGGTAATTAAATGGCCCGGGTGAATCTTTTAGCTTAATGATATGGATGAAAAATTTTGCAGCAATGAAATACTTCAGCATCAAACTACAAGATAACCCCTATAACACCATATGGCTCCATCAATCTTGAATGGGGGATCCTGTATGAAAAATTCCAAGGTCATGAAAGATTTCAAAGTCTGGGGATCCATGTAAAAAGAAAAATTATAAGACCATATTCGAAATTTATAAAAGTAAATCCTCCATAATTGGCAGCTTAAAAAGCTGCAGCTGCTCAAAAGTTTTAATTAATAGCTGGACACCAAATGGTGTCCCTCAACACAAAAATTTATAGCTAGATCCAGCTTCACACATATGATACATGGCCTCCTGGTTAACAACCATAAAGGCCAAATAATACTGTCAAACTGAGAAAATTAATTTGCATAGTCTATTCTTGAAAATTATTAATAAGCAAAATGTGACTTTATACACCATACATACATTAAAGAATTCCTCTTGCCGATTGCTTTCACTGAATTTACAAAAAAAATATTTTCAATAGGCTGACGTAAACTGAATATGTTGCTTCGTGCTGACCCTTGTACATTGCTTCTTCAAACTATGCATGCAGTTCAACTTCCGCACCCCTCCAAGACTTGTCATAAAACTATTTTGGTGGTAGGATATGATTTTCTTGCAGTGGCATCCTCCAATCTGGAAACCGCAAGAGATAAAGATAATTCCCTTGTGGCATTCAATATAATACCTTGATTCAATACCTTAAGCAACTCTTCAAATATCTTCTAAGCAGAAAGAATAGCAGAACAAGAGGATCTACAGGTGTGTAACATTGATGAATAGCACAAACAGGGGCATTGGTACAGCTCTGCAGCAGTGTTGAACAGTTTCCCGTGCCGCTTCTCATGAGGAGATAATTGGCAGGTAGAACATATTGTGCAGATGTGCAGCACCAGCCAAAGCAAATACCTTCTTTCCAGCGAAAAATGCTATCTAGTTTACACTAATGTATAACTGTAGCACACCACCAAGTGCCTCAGACTTGAATCTAGTACCAATGTACATGCAAATGAAATTGCGTAATCAAATCCATGCAAGAGAACCTCGATCATTTTGAGCCTGCGGTCGGCCTCTTGTCGGTGTTGGTGGTCTATGAACGTTGAGCTCCTGATCAATATACAAAAACAAGTATTAACCAAAGTTGAAGATGAGAAACATCTGATTCTACATAGTGCTAGCGACTATGCATGAGCAATAAAGGCAGAAGCACTCATTACACATGAAGATTTAAACAATTTGGGCAGCTTACTGAATTGTCATCAGACAAATCAGGCATTTAAAACATTGGAAAAACAAGCATTAAGAAGATTCAAACAGCTTATAGCAAACAGTTATCAAGAAAATAGCAAATATCCTACAACAGAACCAGGTGTAAAAAATTTGTTAACTTCTTTTTTCAACCCTTTACATTGTATAGGGTGGGCACAATATTTGAGTTTCAATTGAACCTGATTAGAATTGCAAAAACAGTTCAAAACACAAGGATTTGGGTTCTGTGAAATAAAACACCTGCATCCATGTATCTTCTGCATGACCTTCAGGAGATCCTTCTTCTGACGTGAAGGCAGGAGGAAGAGGATGGATCAGTTTGGGAACCACCACAAGGTCCCTTCCTATAACTAAAATTGCACCCGCATTGTTTGCAGTTCCTATGGAAAAAATCAATAGAATTGTTTTTAAACATCAAACCAATTGAATTAATTTTATAGGCCATAAAAGAAAATAAACATACCACAATAATTGGTGGCTGAAAATAGAGTAATCAAATGTCCTTGAGCAAAGCGTTCAAATCCATCCATAACACATTCATGTGCTCGTATGATAAGCTGCAAGTCATTATTTTTGCAGAAATCCATTACTCGATCAGGCTGCAGGATGTACACCCCATAGCTCAATTAGTGAATGGATACTTGTACAACATGTACGTAAAAGTCTGAACACCTTCCAAATAACACTAATTGATGAATCATTCTAATAGCATCTTACAAAAATTATGAAGTATACCACAGCTTATTTACAAGTGCAACAGGCACTTAGCTTGTCAGAGTTTTGTCTCTTCTACCTCAATTATTGCTGAGATAAATTATCACGAGTTGTTATATACTTGTTCAAGGGGCATCAGGTTCCTTGCAGTGGGGTATTCTAACCATTTTTATTGATTTGCCATTTGTCACAAATTGTTACATACTTCTTTCTTCACATTCTTCCAATACACATGCTTTTCGGTAGCTTCATAGGTCTTACTTCATCCTTTGTAGCTTGAAAGTGGAAAATTCAAAATTGTGAAACTCACGTAAGATTTTATATCTAAAGAGGGTCACTGTTGGGTAGCACCATTGCACTTATGTAAGAAAGTAATTTTTTCTCTTATACACAATCCAGGACAAAGTAATTTAGGAATTTATATTTACTGACGATGTCTTCTTTTAAATTCCATCTACATTTACTTTTAATTTTCCACAAACATGTATAACCGGTCAAGCTCTGTATTGAAACTTGTAATTTTCTAATGAACCATTTATTGGATTTTAGTTGATGATGGGTGATGAAGACAAGTTGGATGAAGTTCCAAATAATTGATGAAGTCATGGGCATAAGATAGAAGGACCACCTATTCTTATACATGGGTAGGTGGTGGAAGGATAGATAGTATTACAATGAACATTTCCTAAAATGGTAATGCAGATGGAAAGAAAACAAATTCAGCAATTCACAAGCCTAAAATATTCCATGGCAACTCCATACAGATGAGAGACATTGTCGCATCAAACCACAGGTAGCTTGTTATTAATTATTACTACTAACAATCAAAGCATAAATGTATACTTCCTATTTTAAAGCAGGCAATGAAGTAACACTGAAAATTCACTTCTGAAACATACCCCAAAGGTCACTAGACCAGGACCTCTAGCATTTGGTCGCAAACCCTCAACACTATCATTTTCTGTTGGGTCAGACCTACATTGCAGAATCATCATACAAGACTTCATAAGTTCAAAGTCTTTTTTAAGTGAAAAATATATAATTATTTTATTACAACCATATATTACCATAGCAGGTCCATAAGAACAACAGATCCAGCTTCCATAGTGATAGGACGTTGCAATTTTTCTATCTGCTCCACATGGTTTATTGACCTGCCAATCCCACCATGCATGCAGATAATTTTTTGCTCAATTACAGCTGCCAAAGGCAACCAATTAAATAGTTGATTAATGCGCTGCCACACCCATATTCCTTCTTTCTCACCCTGCCCACAATATTCAAAATGATTTATAAGCATCCTTTAATAAACTTGCTACAAACATTACAGATTGCTATTTAAAAAATTTGGCCAGATTTACCAATCGTTCAATGCACTCGATCCGGAAACCAAATAGTGCGTTAATGTCAGCAGCTTCATGATTTCCACGAATCAAATGCACAGTGTTTGGATGCTCGACCTGCGAAAGAAGGAATAAGTATGTCCAGAAATAACTATCATCAATCTTCTGAAGACTCTTAGCCACTACGCTGATATAAGGAAAAAAATGAAAGATTAAAATGAATATAAAACTAAATAATTTAGTTTGAAATAAACTCAAAGCACCAACTTATGCTCCAGCTCATTGGATACCTTGAGGGCAAGCAAAAGTGCAATTGTTTCTAAACTGTGTTGTCCTCGGTCAACATAATCCCCCAAGAAAAGATAATCAATGTATCTGAAACAAACCAATAAATAAAATAGAAAAACTATCAAATCATATTCAGTGTATATCATAAAGCTGAAAATGATAGTTCCATAACATTTTATGCTAGTCACAATATTCATTCATATTCAATGTATATCATAGAGCTGAAAATGATTGTTTCATAACATTTTATGCTAGTCACTATATTCATATACAGGCGCCATAATTTTTAGTAACTTAATTCACACTAAGAAGGAAATAAAACCTTTGAATGCAAGGCCTAAATTTGATGGCCGTATGCCTGTATTTAGAGATTTTTATTGTAAAAATATGATGAATATAATTTCTATCTACATGTGAATACATCTAATTTGTTTTGGAAATTGTAAAACAAACAGTTATCAAAATTTGACTGGTATCTTTGTAAGTGTGATGTGTGCATGTGTGACTTAAATAATATGTACAATATTTTAAAACTTCAAAATTATTTAAAAATAAAATGCTACTACATTTTTTAGTTTTTACAATTTTATACTTATATTGCTTTCAGTTATAAAACTTGATTTTCTAAAATAAATATATGAAGTACTTAATCTATATGTTTTTGCCCTTTATTTCTAAATTATTTAAAAACTTCTGTTTTGTTTTTCTAACTCTGAATTTTTGGATTTATTTTGTTTAGTTCTAACTTCTGAATACTTAAATAAGCTTTAGCCTTTATATTGTTGGGTCTTGATTGTTTTGTATATATATATATATGGTTACCGATGCACTCCCTGCCAGCCCAGAGGCGGAAGCGGATGTGAGCGGAGCCAGATTCTGGTCCAGGTGCCCTGTGGATGCCTCCCAGAAGAATCCGGGCTCCCAGGATGTGCTTCTGGGAGGCATCCACAAGGCACCCGGGTGCCTCCATGAGCATCCACCGGCCCAGCCCCCCCAAAACGTTTTTTTGCCCTAAAACGACTTAAGCACATAAACATGTGCTAAATAACATATTTTACCCTCTTTTTTTTTGCTCCTGACCCCTAAAACAGCCCTTAAAGAGGCCATTCAATCATTTTTCATCTCATTTTGTTTGCAGCTGGGCTCTCTTTTCATTTGGTCTCCATTTTGTCATTTTGAAGCCAAGGTGATTATTTTCGAAGAGAATCATTCGTGGGATGAGAGATAGCTTCCACAAAGGAGTTTTAAGCATCTAAGATAAGCATTTGATCCTATTCTTGAGTCCTTTAATGATTTTTTTTGAGATTTTG
This sequence comes from Chamaecyparis obtusa, assembly GCA_027943335.1. Lineage (NCBI taxonomy): Eukaryota > Viridiplantae > Streptophyta > Pinopsida > Cupressales > Cupressaceae > Chamaecyparis > Chamaecyparis obtusa. The sequence continues at coordinate 1,774,862 of BSBK01001179.1, read as the reverse complement.
ATGAATTTTTACTAAGTTTCGGAAGAAATTTTTGAAGTTTTTTTCTTTTTTTTAAAGAACTAAAGAAACAAGTTTAGCTATCTATTTAAGTATTTTTGTATCATTTTTTTGCACTTGTATGCTTGATGTTCATAATTTTTTTCTAATTTAAATTTATTATTGTGCGAGAATGGCTGCCATCGGTAGTCAAAGTTCAGTGGGAGAGTAAGGAGCCAATAGTTTCAAAATTGATGTAGGATCTCTTTTATGGAGACATGCCACAAGAACATCACATGTTTCAGGAGGTGGCTCATATCTTTGGAAGTGTAATTATTGTCAAAGTAACCAAAGCAAACCATTCAATAGCTCATATTCCCGGGTAAAACTTCATTTTATGGGCCCTGTCAGCCAAGGAATGGGAATGTGCAAAGGCAAAGATGGGAAGGGGATGTCTAATGTACAAATAGCTTCATATGTAAAAGAACAAGAAGCTGCTAATAAATTGGTTAAAAGATCAAAACAAAATTCTTATCAACCTTCATCCGAAAAGGAAAACAATGCAATTACCCACTAAACCAATTGTATCCTCCAAACATCCATTCTTGCAAGTAGCTGTACCAAGAGAGGAAGAGGAAGAAGTAGAAATTACCGCTAGCAAAAGAGGTCCACTAGACACTGCATTTAAAATGGAGGCAAGAGAGCTTGTTGATCAAGCCATTGCATCTTGCCTCTATGCCAATAGTCTTCCTTTCAACTTGGTGAGATCACCATATTGGAAGGAAATGGCGACAGCCATCAATAAAGCACCAGTTGATTACACAAGTCTCAGGTATGAAAACGTGCGTACCACTATTGCAAAAGGAGAAGACTTCTATAGAGAGAGCTCTTCAACCAATAAGAAACTCTCGGAAAACTTCGGGTATTTCTATTATTTTTTATGGATGGAAAGATACAAGAAACCGGCCATTCATTAATGTGATTGCAGAGTCCCCCAAAGGGGCAATGTTTTTGAAGGCGGCTGATTGTGAAGGGGAAGTGAAAGATTCACAGTTCATTTCCAAAATTCTCATTGAGGCCATACAGATGGTGGGTAGTGAGGATGTGGTCCAAGTGATTACAGACAATGTCAAAAATTGTAGGGGTGCAAGTGCTTTGGTCGAGGGTTGGTATGACCATATTCTTTGGACACCATGCACCATACACTCCCTCAACTTGGTCATGCAACAAATTGGCACTCAAATAGATTGGGTGAAGCAAATATACCAAGAGGGGGAGGAGATACAGATGTTTGTGACGAACCATCAGATGTCACAATCGATATTTAGATCATTCTCCAAATTGGAGTTGTTGAAGGTAAATAGTAATTACTAAATTTAATTTATTTATTTAATTTGAATAAATTGTCATGTTCAATTATCAAATTGTATATAACTTTGCTTAATATTTATTGACATATTGTTATTAAATTGCTTAGGTTGCTGAGACCCGATTTGCATCTCATACTATTGTTATGAGACTACTTGTCAAGGTGCAAGGGGCATTGAGCCAAATGGTTATTTCTAACCAATGGGGTATGGAAGGCTTTGAATTAAAAGAAGGCACAAAAGGTCAAGGCATTGGTCTTGGATGACAGTTGGTGGGCTCGTGTGCAATTTGTATTGGATTTCACCAAGCCTATCATGACTATGCTTCGCTTTGCTGATACAAATCAACCTTGTTTGGGGGATGTCTATGATGGCATGGACACGATAGTAGAGAAGGTAAAACTTGCTATACAAACACATGAGAATGACCCCACAGAATGTGAAGCCTTATGCAATAAGGTGAAAACAATCATTCATCATCGTTGGGAAAAGATGACTACCCCATTGCACCTCCTTGCATATGCCCTATCTCCGAGGTACTAAAGCGAGGAAATACTTACTATGCCAGATAGAATAGCACCAAATGCGGATGAAGAAGTTGCTAATGGGTGCTACAAAGCTTTCATAAGACTCTTCCAAGATGATGAAATGCACAAAAAAGTTGGGCTAGAATTTGGCTTATTTGCTTCGGGAGCAAAACTTAGTCCAATTGCAATAAAGGACCAAAATGACATCAACGTGGGAGCTATCACATGGTGGTGCCTCTATGGTCAACCATTTAAGAATCTACAACCTCTTGCAATCAAGATCCTCTCACAAGTTTTTTTCTTTTTGTTTACCACTTGTATTCTACAATTTAGTTTGTAACATTCTTTAATTTGCTTTTCATTTGTATGTTTAATTTTGTGAACACTGTCCAAGTTGCAACTTCTTCTATTGATGAACGGAATTGGAGTACATACTCCTTTATACACTTAGTGAAGCGTAACCAGTTGGGCTCAAAAAAAGTTGAGAACTTGGTTTACATTCATACCAACTAGCGTCTTTTGTCACATAAGGAGGATCACTACAAGGAAGGGGCAGCCAAGCTTTGGGATAGCCCCTGAGTGTGCCAACTTGGATGCAACGTTTCAGGATCTTGCTATAATCATAGATGATAACGATAACATCATACACATGGTGCATCTAATGCAAGTGGAAGCGTTTTGGGATCAAATGATACTGAAGTTGCAACAGTTGGAGACGAGGATGTGGATTTTCTTGAGAATCCTTATGATTCTGTATCTGGTTAGTGAATCTTGAATCTTGATTGATGAACACTGAATCATGAACTAAATTTTGATTTTGTGATTCAAATTGCATTGGAATTATGAACATAGACGTATATGATATGGCTTATTGAAATTATTTCATTTTGAATATTTGTGAACTATCATATATGAAATATCTTTATCAATGGTGAAGTATCATACTATCAAATGATTTAATTTTGTAGATTTTCTTGCATTTCGTAGCATATATATATATATATATATATATATATATATATATATATATATATATATATATATATATATATATATATCTCCAAAACCCCCCCCAAAAAAATCGCGCATCTGCGCATCCGATTCCCGCGCCTGCATCCGCACCCGAATCGGTAACTTAGAATCAGCCAACAAAGTGGGCTTATGAAGCTGGAGAATCTGGGTTGTTCAATTTGGGAAGATATCATTTGTAGATGCTTCTAAGGATATAGTGAGAGAACCAAAACCAGTTGATTCATTAACAGAAAATGTCAGAAGTCAGGAAGGCAATGATCAACATTTGAAAAAAGGGAATCCCAATATGGAATCTATGACCATTGAAAATATAGCATTGGCTCTTAAAGAATCTTCACTTCTAGAAGGTTTTATAGTGGCTGTTGCACACACATTGCGGGTCATATAGACATTGCTGTTGTCCTCTTCGATCTTACCGTATGTTTTATTTCAATCAGTACAGTTTTAATTAATATTGCAGATTATTTGAATTGCACCCTCTTCATAAGATTTATGAAAGCAACTAAACACGATCACACTTCAGATTTCACTAGCAGTGGATATACATTTATATCCATGAAAATACAAGTTAATGAAGGAAATAGAAAATATTATTAAACCAAAGAACTTTATTTTGTATCAGAATAACAATCCATAATGAGCACCAGTATTTCCTTTCACCTAAAAATTTCCATCTCTATTTCTTGTATAAATGGATAAAAAATCCTTCAGCCATCTTTCTCCTTGGGAATGTGAAAGGTGCAGCCAATAAGGACAAATTGTACAATAGGAGGTAATGGTTAGTGGTGTAGCTATGTATTTCAAGAAAGTTTGCACCAGTTTTCCTGCCCTAGATAAAGATTCAAAATTTGTATTGTGAAGTGAATTTATTTGGAATAACATGAAATAAATATACATGTTCTTTATTCTAAAATCACTGTAAAGAATTGTTTATAATATATATACATAACTATATAAAATATGAATTGCATTAAAAAATACTAACTGTTATGTAAAAAGCAACAGTGGAGACTAAAATCGTTAAAAAGGATTGCTTGACAGGCAAGGTAGACTGTCAAATTCAAACACTATAGAAGCATGCAAATTTTATTTAGGATTTCAACATGTTCAGAAGGGGAGAATAACATATCTAAACAAGACATGGATGTTGGTCAATACAAGAATGCTTGGAAAATAGGTGCACTTTCATCCATTGCACAGAGGAATAACAAAGATAGTAAGATGGAGTATAATTATAAGAAGCCTCCAGTAGTCAAGCCAAGTATTCAATTGTGGAAGGCCAGGTTAGTTTGAATTCCCTCCAAGACTGTAGCAGCACAACTAGTTTTTAAGACTGGCACTTGTGATATCTTTGAGGACCCACGCAGCACTTTCCAATAAAAAAAAAGTAAGCTTTTCCATCATGTCACCAATCTGATCATTCTCAATCCTCTAGGAGATTTCAAGAGATGAATAGAGTAATCTCTGCAATTCAGTAGGTTAAAGTAATCACAGATAAGATTTTTCTTCAGGTTCTTTAATGTCAACCATATGTCATTTTTCCATTCATATCAATGAAACAAATAAACTAACTAACAAAACTATCTTACCATCCACAATTGATCAAAGTAGATAAATGTGAATTGAGAATACATTTAGCCCTTAAAAAAATACTAGACACTACAAGAGGAAACATGATTAGGAGGTAAACCAAAGCAATCAAACCCCAAATGAAATGCTTGAATTCTGTTGCAAATATTCATGTAAGGGATGGATCTTCCAATGTAGCAAGGAGTTGAAGCCAACAGAACTTCAGCTCCTTCAATTTCAAGGTAATTGTTATACACTAGGTTTGCACCCTTGTTTCAAGCTCTCGTAGTCTTGATAACCTAGTATAACATGGGAATCATCTCCAGGTTGTGGGACCTATGCTAACTAAGATGAGACCTCCAGGTTCTACGCTGGTTCCTCTTGGATAATCACCTTAATTTGCTTCTAGACATGAAAGTAAAACTTTTGAGAGAAAAGGGATAGAAGGAATGCTTGGAAAGGGAAATGACTAAAAGCAAACTACCTACTAGGTGATACACCGAAATTAGGGTATGAATTGCACCATAGAGGGATAGAATCAATGAAAGGCTTAGGTCTAGTAGGTCACAACTTACTGAATAGGCTTGCATAAGTGTTTCATAGGAGGGCCTGAACATAAGACACAACCTATGACCTGCAAGCAGACATTCACTTCTGCAACTCGGTGTAGGATTGAGACAAGACTATTAGGGGGCTGAAGTATACCCACAAAAAATTCACATCCAATCATCCACAATAACACACAATAGTCGCAGAAAGAGAGAGGGATCAGGAACCCTAAGATATCACTAAAACATCATATACTTCAATTCACTAAGAGATAATCAAAACAAGTATAGGGACATGAAGAATTGTCACAAAATACCTCTACAATATTTTAATTATCAATGAAAGATTTACAACTGTATAAGCCAGAGGGTAGGAATAATACCACAGATGACCCTTAAGAAAAATGAAATTCTTTTACAATTGTCCAACTCTGAGCACTAAGGCTCCACAAAAGAACTATATAGCTCTCACTGCACGCAGGCAGGAGTCAAAAACCTAATTAGGGTTACATAGATTTTACTTAGAATAATCAAACCCTAATCCTGTCAAGTCTGATCATAAATGTAACTCTGCAAATATCTCAACCAATCAGATATTTTGTGTGCCCATCCCTGTACTAAATTGCCTGCAGACAAGCAACCTGGATTCATCAACCTTTCTGCAACAGACCCGCCATGAATGCTAAAATGGTACCTCACAGGGACAAGAAACGACTCATGACGGCCACCCAGGCTTCCTCATCATCTTCCTCAACTGCAAACGTCCTGCAGACATAAATTTTTTAGCTACCCTGCCAGCTGCAGCTTGTTTGAATCAATCGCTGGCAGAAAACCCTCTGCAGAGATATTTGAATTTGAATTATAACGGCTAACCGGTCATTTTAAAACGTGTCCGTTGATGTCTTTTATCTCCTGGCAAACGAACGGCTCAGATCAACTTTACAACAGCCGCGAACCTCCTTGAAAAGTCAAAAACCACCTCAGCACACTGCAGCCAATAAAACCTTAGCACGTCGGCACACCTATCATTTTGGCCCCACCTCGAGCCTTTTCTCTCTTAAGTCATTCAATGACTGCGCGACCGAAGACCTTTATTCATTCGTGAAATCCTTCTCATAACCCTAGTCCGGTTAAGCGACTCAGTGAACACTACAGTCACTGAATAGCTGAGTCTTTTTACTAACCCTGGTTTCATTAAGCGAACAAGAGAAATCTTTTATTCGCCAAGTCGCGGAATGTCTTTAAACCCTGGGCCCATTTTGCCACATGTCATCTTTCCATTCGCTCCGGCCGCTTCATCAACAGACACCTCAACCTCCTTCTGACATCGGACCCACTGAGACTTCAAATTTGCATCCAACGGCGGGCGCATGATCTCATGCCTCAGGAATATTCCTTCAAAACATGCCCCAGCCGTTGATCACCTTTTAACTGGGACCCCACTCTGACACATCAAGTCCAACTGTAAATCCATCGTCAGCACTCGGCAACCAATCACATGTGAGCACATCAGCAATACGTAGCACTGGACCCACCTGACAAGTCTTTATATCGCGGCCAATCACAAACCGGCATGTCACCCTGACCTGGCACGGACCCACCTGACAGAACCTAAACACCTTGGCAGATCGAACGGCGGGCGTAAGATCGCATGTGTTAGTAAAGGGCTATGCGAAGATACGCCAGCCGTTGATCTTCGTCCTACTGACATCCCTGCAGACATCTGACACGGTCCCACTAACAAGTTCCAGTCATCACTTCGCCGGCCAATAAGAAGCCTCCACATAGGACGATGTGGCAATGGACCCACACAAGGTATGAAGCGCTGAGCAAAAGGGAAGATCGACGGTTGTCGCAAGATCGCAAGCCTCTAACAGACCCTTCGCGAACTTACGACGACCGTTGATCCTTCGGGATTGGGACCCCACAAATTTGAGACCGCCGAGTCAATTTAGCAATTAAGCGACCAAATGAAACGTTAACCGCTCGCTGAATCGCTAACCATCTAGCGGTCGTCGTAAAACATTAAGCGACTGAGAGAATCACTGCAGTCGCCGAATCGCCGAATGGAAAAGGTAACCGCCGGGGAAATAAGAGAACCCGCGACCAGCCAATAAGAATTTAGCGCACATGGGTATTGAGGGACTTAAGTGGCCGATAAAGTAACAAAGAATTATAACAGGCCAAAGGGTTTTCTAGGGTTTTTTCTTGTAACGGCTACTTTTATGAATTTTTTGAACTGCAGACCAGGGAGTTAGAAAATTTGCAGAGGCCAGAAGATAAGTCATAAAGCCATGAAAATTTCAGGGATGCTTGGTAGGGTAAAAACAGAGACCTTGGGATAGATTTAAACAAATTTGCATGCACAAGGAAATTTGGGTAACAGTAATAGCCAATGATTTCCTATTATTAACTGCTTCACATTTAAAGCCTATAATACGTGCTCAAAGGTCGAAAAAACATTAAAGAGTGGCAAATTCAGTTGTCCTAATCCATTTTTTACTTCCACGTCCCAAAATTAAATGAATCTGCACTCATTATATCAAAACCTCTCTGCCAAGCAATCTCTAATCACCTTCTAGAGTGATGGAATATCTAGAATAAATTCCAGCCTTCCAAATAACATTTTTCTTGCACCATAATTTCCATTCAGAGGTGGGTATTTAACCAATATATTGAAAACGTAATTTTCTCTTATGTAGTCTCAGATGGACAATACTCTAAAGTCTCCATGTTAACCCCCTTTATTCCCAAGGTCACTTGTTTGCTCAGCCCTATGACAATTGTTCCCACTTTCGCAACATCACTCCACCTTCCAATAGAATAGATTTCATTTCATTATCCTCACACCTCCTGCATTTTCTCGTTAGTGTGCTACAAAATGCTTCTTTAATTAAAAAGTTGCGAAGCATTCTAGGGAACCCATTCTGTGTATCCAATGATCACTGTATTTCATGAGATCAAATCGAATTGAGGAATTTTATCGAACAACTAGTTGCAATACATTGAATGGTAAAAAAGAATGAATAAAGTTTTGGAGTAGATGTCAACAGTTGATAGAGGTTTTGAAACCTCAGTAGTACTTGTAACACTCGTATACTTTGCTTTCCCTTCTGAACCACTCTAATAATAGTTAAAAATTAAAATATTTTTCCATGCTTCCAGGTTGCATTAGTAAAGAGGCTTTTGGGAGATATTTCCAACTTGGATAAAAGCATTTAGGTAGTTCAATTCACCTTTGTATTCATCCACCACAGCTCAAACATCTCCAATTGGAACTATTCTAATCATAGACTTGTCCTCAAGAACATGGATGTGCCTTATACAATTATCTGCAATAAGTTATATTGCCTACAATACCTTCCAGTTGGTGTCACTGTATTTCATGAGATCAAATCACATTGAGGAATTTTATCGAACAGCTAGTTGCAATACATTGCATGGTAAAAAAGAATGAATAAAGTTTTGGAGTAGATGTCAGCAGTTGATAGAGGTTTTGAAACCTCACTAGCACTTGTAACACTCGTATAGTTTGCTTTCCCTTTTGAAACACTCTAATAATAGTTAAAATATTTTTCCATGCTACTAGGCTGCATTAGTAAACAGGCTTTTGGGAGACATTTTTCCAACTTGGATGAATGCATCTAGGTAGTTCAATTCACCTTTGTATTCATCCACCACAGCTCAAATATCTCCAATTGGAACTATTCGAATCATAGACTTGTCCTCAAGAACATGGATGTGCCTTATACAATTATCTGCGATAAGTTATATTGCCTACAATACCTTCCAGTTGGTGTCACTGTGATGAGCTTTTTTCATTTTTTTATAATCTTACATTGGTTGCTTTCAAAGACCTTCCATGTACAATGATCTTTTTGAGCTAATCTCTTTCCGTAACAATCTCTTCAATCAACTGCTTCACACCAAGTTTTACTATCAATAGCTCTCCAACATTCTATTGAAACACCCAATTAAATAGATCGCATGCCCTTGCCTATGTTTCACATTTTTGCATACATTCTGCCATAGCAACTGCAACTACAACATCTGACAACATTCATCCATCCTTGTGGTTTGGTAGATGGTTGCGTCTTCTACCAAAACTCCCATTTCAGCACAAATAGGTAGGATGTTGGCATTGATTATGCAATCTACCATTTATATTTGTTTGGAGGTTTCAAACGCCCTTTTAACAAATCCATTTGTATATCCTCCTAAAATGATGTTCCACACTCTTAGGTTTTTAGATCAGAAATGAGACAAAGCAGAAATAACAGATACACCAATAGACAAAACAAATTATCTTGGGAAAATCCTCCAACTTGAGGGAGAAAAACCCAGCCACAAATATATCACTTATATTTAATGTAAGACCAAAATACAGATTTACAATATGGTCACACACAAGACCGAACTGTAGCGATGATAATAGCACCTCTCTAGATGTGAATATACAAACAATAATGAATTCTCCTTAGTATTGAATTCTCCTTGAAGCAAAAGATATCAATCTGTAGTATCCATGCGAATTCCTCTTGGAAGAATATAAAATTGTCTTGACCCTTCATTGTCTTGACGTTACAAAGTGAAGCGACTATAGGAGGGAAAGATAACTCCTGCCACTATAACATCAACACTCCCTCTTAGCTAGGGAGGTATCTTTCCAGATATTCATATCATGGAATCTCTCAACATGACACTCACAATGGCTACACCCATTTATGGAAAAGAGTTTATTACAAAATCTCTAAACGTGTTATCGTTATGGAGTCACTCAACATGATGTCCACCATGGCTACTCCCATGTGTGGAAAAGAGTTTATCACAAAGTCACTCAATGTGATGTACACAATGGCTACACCCATTTGTAGAAGGAAACATATTGTCATGGAGTCTCTCAACATGACGTCCATAATGGCTATACCCATGTATGGAGAACACATCTCAATCTTAGAGATGTCAAATAGTTCATCATGGAGTCACTCAACGTGATGTCCACAATGGCTGCACCCATTTATGGAAGGAAAAAAATTGTCATGGAGTCTCTCAACATGACATGCAAAAGTATGCTGAACTACATGTCCGTCTCAGAGATGTACAAGCATATTGATGCCAAGTCTCAGTGATGCTGAATTTCTCTTTCCGTAAGGTCGACGTTTTCTACAACCCCACAAAGGCCTTTCCTGACCTACAACAAAATTTCTAGCTACATCAGTTGGTTCTAAAAGATGAATTGCACTAGTAGACTTGAAAGGTACATTAGACTCCCTCTGAATGTTAGAGGTATCATCAGGAGATATGTCCATATCCTGAGGAGCCTCCTATTCCTCATAGTCAGAGTAATTTCCTTTGGATCTTTTGAAGGCAACTTCCTCTTTAAAAAAAAACATCCTCGCTGATCTCAATCTTTATATCTGCAATATAGCCAAAGAAGACCAAATTAAGCTAGCCTTTGGGCTATTGACCACAAAGTCTCCCAGGCAGCTTCATCATGCAAACCAACCTCAACTCTGCTAAAGAATAAGTGTCATCTCAACGACAAACACCTAGCACTCCACACGAGCATTATCAACTAGAAGATGCGCAAGAAATCTCAATCACTCTGCACGAGCAATGAAAAGTGTTGTTTGTTAGAAAGGAATCCAGTCAACAGATTCACCACATAAAAAAACGTCATCTTTGAAATCAAAGAAGCTAAACATGAGCAATCCCACGACTCTTGCATGTTGTATATCTTCCTCAAAACATCCATCCCCAAATCACACCAGGCGATGAAGTAATCTCACGCATTTTAATGCCATCACACATTGTAGAGTTATGTTGAATCTTTTGCTCAGAGCCTCCACCGCATCTTTCACACAATCCGGCACATTGAGAACAATTTGTAGAAAATGCGTCGCAAATTTATCCTCCTCTGCGAGATTCAATTCAGGATTGTGACTCGTGGCCTTCACGATCCTGGTTTCCAAGTCCCGAAACCGATTGCAACCACTCCATCTCTGAATTCTTGAGAGACTACCTTAGCAAGTTTCCTTGACCTCTTACTCAAATCTGATCAGATCTTTTCTTAAGCCCGCTTTGATACCATGTTAGTTTTTTAGATCAGAAATGAGACAAAGCATAAATAACAGATACAACAATGGACACAACGAAATGTCTTGGGAAAACCCTCCAACTTGAGGGAGAAAAACCCAAACACAAATATATCACTTACATCTAATGAAAGAGCAAAATACAGATTTACAATATGGTCACACACTAGACCGAACTGTAGTGATGATAATAGCACCTCTCTAGATGTGAATGTACAGAAAATAATGAATTCTCATTAGTATTGATCTCCTTGAAGCAAAAGATATCAATTTGTAGTATCCATGCGAATTCTTCCTGGAAGAATAAAAAAATTGTCTTGACACTTCATTGTCTTGACATTACAAAGTGAAGCAACTATAGGAGGGAACGATAACTCCTGCCGCTATAACATCAACACAGACAATCTCTTTGAAGCCTTCTATCAAACAATGTGCACCTTGCATATGTTTCCACATTTTGCAAAACACCTATTAGGGCATGACAAAATTCCTCTTTCATTATGCTTTGATGAGTGACCATATCCTATTTGAGACTAAGTAGGGATGATGTTGGTGAGGTTGGTGGAATTCAACTTTATACCTACAAATTACATTTGCTTGAAAGTTTCCAAGGCCATTCCAACATACCATGGCATTTTGCGAGGTCACATTCCTTCAATGCATGCAATCCCAAACCTTGGTTTGGTAACACCTTATCAAGCTCCAATAAAAGTTCTAAAACCAACTTAAACTGCTGATAAGTTCTTTAATGTTGGGCTTTGTTGGCGATTTTGCATAGTTTTGAAATGAGCCACACTCGAAAAGTGGTTATAGAACCACTCCCATTTGCCAACAACCACTAAGAAATTTTAACTTGAATGCTTGACTTATCTAGGGTATAAAATTATTTAAATTCACTGCATATTTCATCAGTAAAAAGACCTTTAGACTCATCCCCAACTTTGATGATAATTTGAAAACTATTGAAAGACTAACATAGGCTATTTCAGGATATTTATCAAGTTTCAAAATCTTGGTCAATGCAAGATATTTCAGGATATTTCTGAAAACGTATATTGAAAACCATTGCAAAATACTAAGAAACAAAATCAATGCATTCAAAATCTTGGATGATGACTACCTTAACCAGTCAATGCAAGATATTCAACTAACACAAAAAATTCATATCTCTTGACTAGAAATATATTTTTGTGTGAAAACTGACCAGGTTGTGTATAATACTCCAAGAAAGCAGTCCATTAATTATTTTTTTCTAGCCATCGAAAAACTCATGTTTTAATAATTTTTGTAGACTACTCAACGAAAATTTGAAAAATTGAGATCCCCCAAACGGAAAGTTATTTTAACCCAAAAATTTGCCATGATGTGTTCAATAAAGTCACCAATATCCCTGTAGAAGGATTTCCTTCCATCTCATACAGATCTCCTAATTTAATTGTTTCAACTGATTCAGATCTAACTGCATGGATGACATGAAACACCAATATTTCATGACTACAAGTGTGAATTGACGATTTCAATTTGATGAGAAATTTGACATGAGAAAAACTAAGAACTATTGCGATCAGGAACTACCAATTCAAATGAGATTTGATAACGGGGGTCGATATATAGTGAAGCTGGCTGATTTGACCTGAAAATCTTAAAATTTTGTGAGGTCAAAATATGCAGGTAACAAAATGCAACTTTGAACAGCAACATGCCCTGGAAACTGCATTCTTCGAATGCAACCTTAACCCAGGGTGCCCTGGAAACTGCTAAACTTATTTCTCCTTACTTTTGAAAATGAAGGTTGTTCTGAGTAGATTAATTGACATTTTGAAAGAAATCCTGCATGTGGATAACTGACCATGCAAGTTAAACTCCTACAAGCCAAATAATATACATGTGCACCATGCATTAAAGGTCGTACAGGCCAAACTGACTTTACAGCAACATACCCTGTCACATATGGCAAGTTTGGGAGGGAGGCCAAGCAAAAGTAGCCACACAAGCTTGGACACTTGACAAGATAACAAGGACATCAAGTGGGTTGACTGGTTGCCACCTCATTACATTGGCAACACAGAGAAGCACCAGTACGGCATGCTCACCTAGTTTTCCAACAAAACCATCACCCCGTGAACTGCCATTTGAAAATAATTAAAAAATAAAAATCCCATCCAATTCACCATATAGCTTCAATCTGGGTTCATGTTTTGCAGCCTGGATTCACACAAAGTACACCTATTTCACTTTGAAATCCAGGGTACTGCATAGGATGCCAGTTAATATCTGGAAAGAGGAACAAAAATATATGATGAGCTTAATATGCAAAAGCAGACAGTAAAAAGTTTAGTTCTAGCCTCATCTTTACAAACATTGCTTACATCCCAGCAAAATATTAGCCTTTCAAAACAAAAGCGTCTAAAACTTAAAATACTGCTGCTTGAAATTGAAGATTATATGATAAGAATCAAGATTGAATTGAATGATAACAAAATACAAGAGATGAACCAAACTTCTTACATCAATTAATTTAACTTACGTTATATCTCCTGCAGTTGATGGAGAGCCGTACTCATCAAACAAACGCATCAGATCTCCAAATTGACCATGTAAATCCCCAAAGATCTTTACAGGAGCTTTTATTTGCAAAACACTTGGTTCTCGTGCAAAAATTCGTTCTGCACTCTCACAGAGCTCAGCAATTTCCCCACAATCTAGTATAAATTGACGGCGTACTGGAGGTTTCCAGCCACGAGGCTTTAGCAAATCTGCTAAGACCTGGAAAAAGTCATTTATTTCATTATCTTGCAGGTAATAAAGAAAAAAATAGCCCATTGTACTTCCATATGGATATATAACCATTGCAATATACAAGAGCTGGATGCATAACCACCTTTTTGGGAATACTATAAATAGACATTTGCCTATCAAATAACTTCCTTGCAGCAACAGTACTTTCAGGAGTCCCATAGCTCACTCGCCTGCCTTCATTTTCAAACTGATCAATAGACAGTTGTCTTACAAGACCACCTAAGGCTCCCCCAGGTTCTGCAGGTACATAAACCTGCAAATAACAGAATTAAATACTATAATTATAACAGGCAACAAGCTTATCATTTGTATTTCTCACCTTCTATATGATTTGTAGACAGAAATAGCACACCGCTAAAATAGAAATTCTAATTTATTTATCTAGATAATTTTGTTAAATGACTTGAATGTCCAATCAATCTGCAAAGCTTAGGGAGCATTTACAGATATCATTAGATAATACAAAGCCAGAAAATCACACAGCCAAAAAACTCCTGTACCATACAGCAGCATTTGCCTAGTGACTCTTAACCAGTATTATGTCTTTGTTTATAACAAATGTTCGTACCGCTCTATGATGAATCTTAACTGCAGAGAGTGAAACGTCATTGGGCAAAGCTGCATGAGGCCTTCCTGGTGTTTCAACTCCATTTGGTATTGCATCTGGCCCTTGATCTTGATCAGGAGATTCCAAAGCTTCTCCATTGCTCTGCCTCGCTTTTTCTAACACTCTGCTTATTGCTTCTGCTTCTGCAGCTGAGGCTTTGGCCAGAGACTCTTCACTCCTATTCAATCTCCCAGCAGAATATTTGCTAATCAGTGTAAAGTAAAAATATAGACAATATTTGCTAATCAGGGTAAAGTAAAAATATAGACATTTTATATTCCTAATAAAACTTTAAGAAGATTTTCTCATCTATTTCTGTCCTATAACAATGTTAAGGAATTTACAAGCTTCCATTTTCCTCCAGACAATTGAAGAAGCAAGTTCAAATGCAACTAACCTCTGTCTTTGGACAACTTCATTTTCTGAAAATTCCATGGACATGTGGCCGTTGAGAGGTGCAAAATGGTTATCCATTATAATTGTACCATCAGAGACATTGTTTGGAGATGTTTCTGAGGCTGCAAAATCATCTGCTAGAAGCAAATCATCTAGCAGGGCCCCTGCAGATAATATCATCACATTTTAGTGCAACAAGTATCATATAGATTTAGCTTCCCTCTATGCAAATAAGTGAAAAAAAAAAGTGAATCCTTGCTAAAGTCGAACAAATAACAAGCCAGTAACGTTGTCCAAACAGATACATAAGCAAGAACTAAAATTGTGTAATGACCCCTAATAGGGCCATACTTAATTTTCTCTAGAAATTTCCAATTAGGGTTTGAATTATACTTGGGGATGGCGACTTGTAATGTTTCATACTAGGAGAATACAATCCCCAATAATTATTACATATCGTTATGCATTTAGATCATGTTTTAGGAACAATACATACTAAAACTTCAATTCCTTAATCCTCTCTAATCACTAACCCTAAGGCGGATAGTAGAATTATTGTTCTCGAGTATGGAAACGGTCTACTTGAGGCTCCCTCATGAACAAAGCTCGTTTTGGGAAACTTCGCCTCAACGTGACCGGATTTGTAATGTCCCTTGTTAGCTTGTAACCTTGGGACTCTCTAGTTTACTTATCATGCTTGTAATGCATATAGATCTATTTAGTATTTCAACTTAATTAAATGAAAAGACCATTTAAATAGAATTAATGTTCACTTTATGCCTAGATGGATTATCCCAGATCTTAACTAATTACCCGGTCAAATTGATTAGGATGATTTTGGATGTGGTCGAGGCACTTAGAGACCATTCCCAATAGGCTCCCTCAAAGTTTACAGGTCCAAGCCCAAACTATTGGGACGCTGACCCCCACCTTATTTTGGGACAGAAAGCTATTGGTGGGATTTACACTAGCTTTCCTCGAAGACACCTTTCTCTTCCTTCCAATTCGGCTCGTGATAAGAAGCCAGACCAGGGATATATATATATATATAATTAACTAATTTAATCATACCTAATTGGACATTTAGTATCTGGGAGCAGTGTACCTGATGGGCATATCACTGTATGGTGAAATGCTGTTGGCTAAGCCTGTCGTATAGCCTCGGAACCCAGGTGCGTCTTATATATATGCTTATACCAAAAATATGGTATTGATAGGCGAGAGCTCTTACACAGAGCGATCTTTATATAACAGATAATATCCTTACTTCTTTCTTACCAGATATATAATATAGACTCAGACCTTCCATTCAATCGGTAATCTATATATATACATATATTAGTTCATAATACATATATATTTCTTATTCATTATTATATATATATATATATCTGATTTCATTATTACCAATATATATAAATACTACATATATATAGGTCCCTTATTTCCCGTCATATTCTCTAGATCAGTATTGATCTGTAAGTAATTTATATTATAGTAAATATGCTATGATTTATATACTGTGACCTTATGTGATCTGCAGATATACATATATATATCCTTGTCTCCAAAATAACCAGCAATCCCAAACAATATAGAATAAGAACCCTGTAGTCTCTCTTGATCATCCCAGTCCATTCTTCTAATCTAATGAGTACTGAACATCTTTTATTATATATTTTTTCCTCCTTTTTCTGGTGTTGTCGTGTGCTCCTTTGTATCTGGTGATGCCTAACCCGGTACAATTGTGCTGTTGTCTGTATTGGAATGGCTGAGTAGATTAATTATGCCGATTGGTGTATTGGATGTCTTATCTCCCTGTACACGGTCCATATCTTTCCTGTTCGATGCCTTGTGTTTGCTGATTGGACTGTTCCAATCTGATGTTCAATCCTCCTACGTAGCTGCTGACTGTGTCTCATAACTGTTGATTACGTTGCTGTTGTTCCCCCCTCCATTCCATTCGATGCTGTATATGTATGCGGGGAGGCAAAGGGAAAGGTCGCGACTTTCCCTTAGTCACCATCAACAAATATTTATATATTATTATTATATTAAATGAATGTTAATATATATTATCATATTATACATTTTATTGTCTCATATATGATAATATTTCATTTTGGTATTATTATCCATTATTATTATATTAATAAATAATATGTTAATAGTATAAAATATTACATATTATTATATTAGTATATTAATAATATGTTATTAATATTCATTGTTTATAATAGGTTATCAAATATATATTATTATATTATATTTCAAATATATGATGATATATAAATAAAATTAAGAAATAATATTATTATATTAATAAATAATATATTATTATCAATAATTATTATATTAATATTAATTATATTATTTCTTAATTTTATTTTTTCATATTTAAATTATATTTTAGGAATGAGGACATTACAGTCCTACCCTCCCCAAATTTGCTTGTCCTCAAGCAATTATATGTTTATCCTTATAAATTAATAATTGAATTTGGCAATTGAACTTAGGGATATCACAAGATTACTCCTCTCTCTCTTCACAAACTCCCTACCCGCTTAGTCGTGTTAGTGTGTGATTAAGAACTTAGTTAAGTACGTATTATAATTACAAATATGACATAATGACATACATCTCTGATATCCATTTATATATTATATATGTATAATAATAATATATATATATATATATATATATATATATATATATATATATATATATATATATATATATATTCTGTACTTGTCATTTCTATAAAACATAATGTATATATATGTCAATACATATACAAATAAAATTATCTATAATCATAAAGAAATACTTATCTAATTTATGATTTGGAATGAAGGAAATTTCTTAATTCTATATATATATGCATCTACATATATATATACTATATTCAGCATATATGTACCATTATACATGTTATACAAATACAATATCCCATTGTTAATATTATATTTACATAGAAATGGCTAAGGGTGAAAAGAAACATTGAATATATATACCTGAAGTACTTACCTTAAGCATTTCTAATCCTATGCATCTGACAGTCTCATGCCAAGACTGGTCTTCATCTTATCTCCCTATAATTATCGTCTACTTTCTTCTATCCTTCATCAATAATTTATGAGTTGACATTCCTTCATGTAGGGCGCTATCTTGGTAATTATTGGTATTTCCATGCATATCTCTTTTTTATACCCAAAATCCAGCATGTAACCATACTCAGTAATCTCTATTGAACCATCGATGATAATTGCTTCTTATTACCTATTAAAGATCGCATACTCATTACAAGTGTGTATTTATTTGTCATCAAGGAGTCCTCGGGTTCCGAGATAGGAACCTGTACCAGCTACCAAGGATATTCTTCTTAGTATGTCTTTACTTATTCTGCTGGTTTTTATATTGACTGTTGTGTATCCCGTGTCTGCCGCCATGCATGTTACCTTTCTTTGATACCATACTTATACGTTTCCTAAGACATGGTTGTGGGTCGCGACCCTAGTCCTTGCTATTGGTCCGTGGTCGCAGGAAAGTCGGTGAGTAACATCCACTTATTACAATCCACTTAAATATAATTCATTTAGTCTCGTCGACTATTATTGAAGTTGACTAAATACCGATTCATTAATTAATATTAGTAATATTAGTAATATGGATAATATTAAGTAGTTAATATTATTAATTACATTGATTACTTAAATATATATGTTGATATAGATTATTAATACTAATATGAATTTTAACATTGATATTAATTATATATTAATAAATTATAATTATTGAGTACTGATACTATATCTCATTATATAAATTAATTGATTATATTAATAGGTTAATAATATCGATTATTCTCTAAATATATTGATTAATACATTATTAATTAATTTCACAGATTAATTATTGTTATTTCTAATATTGATGGTACACTGATCATCATGTTTAAGATGATATTCACAATTAATATATTTGTACATCAGTTCTGGTTCGTGACAGTTCGCCCCTCCCAAATTCACTTGTCCTCGAGCAACAATTTATTTTCTGCTTACAATTTAATAAGAGAGATTGGTAACTGAATTTAAAACAATATTGCCAAGGATATTCAAAGAGCAAAGAAAATTTGACTTTTCCATTCCATGCCAGGGAAATTCAAAGAGCAAAGAAAATTTGGAAATTCCACAAGCACAAGAGAAATATTGTTGAGTTCAAATTCTTGACTTCCAACTGATTTCCAAACCCAAAGTTTTCTGCTCAAGAGAAAACCTCATTCCATGCCAAGGAAATTCAAAGAGCAAAGAAAACTTGACTTTTCCATTCCACGCCAAGGAAATTCAAAGAGCAAAGAAAATTTGGAAATTCCACAAGCACAAGAGAAATATTGTTGAATTCAAATTCTTGACTTCCAACTGATTTCCAAACTCAAAGTTTTCGCAATTGAAGGAAGTACATCGCCGTGAACAAAATTTCGCCAAGTATTGAGATGTCAACTCAAGGAGGGATTTCTAGGAAGATTCAAATGAAGATTGATAGCAAGGAGCACAATTGGAGTTCCAAATTGTGTCGAGTGGAAAAAGTTGAAGACACTTACCTCAGCCATGTGAACCTCAAAGATTTCAAGAAAAGGATGTACAGGCTCGATGGATGCTTTCCTTCACCTCATTGGCACAAGAGATGCAGCATTCACTTCACCTTTGGCTCTCCCACAGGAAAGTGAAGTCTTGGGAAAAGAAAAAGGCCCAATTCTTAGACAGCACTTGAACAAGGCATCCACATTCCTTTCCATTGAGGATGGTTTTCGAAAACAGGAATTGGTTTGGGAAAGCATTTTGTGTTAGTATTTTCAGATTATAGCAAGGAATGTACAATCTATAGAGGTCTTTCAAGACTAAGCACAAGATATAAATAAGTAATCACAAAGAAGGAGAGATAGTACCCGGAAATCAACCTCTCAATTTGAATTAGCACACCTAGGACACCTAGGGCTTCTCCCAAATCTGATACAAACTTGTTGCTAATCAGCTCTCAGATCTGGCCCATTATCAGCACTTAGATTCCTATCTTATCCCTCTGTGAAACTACTGTTATGAATCAGCTCTTGAAGTTCTTCAATTCGCTCTTTTAGGGCTGTGTCAATTCTGCCCTAATTCGACCTTTAGGGCTTCTTAATTTGTCCTTGAATTCTGCCCTAGTTTTCTGCTCTGAGGAGCCTCCAATCTGCTCTTTAATTCACTATCAAGGTCTGCTCCAAATTTGCTAGCCCAAGTATGCATTCAATGCATTTAAGGGCTGCATCAATATCAGCCCTACATCAAGTATCGATGCCTACTTATATATATCAGATTTCACTGATATATATGTATATGCTTCAGTTCGCTGCCCTTGAATTGTATTTGAACAGGCTACTAATTTGGCGATGATAAGGACTGCAAGAATAACCCATTCTAGCATATTGAATTTTCTGAGTCTCCTTGACATTTTCGCTCCACCATGATTAACATCGCTCCTTAAGATGCTGACTGAATCTGCATATTAATTCGCTCCAAGCATTGATGAAGAGGACATTCACATGTTATGTTTTTGATATGTTTGTCCTTCATCAAAAACTCCAATATATATCTCCAATATATATGAGCATCATTAAATAAACTCTTCCACCTCAAGGTGGCCGACTTGGGCCCTCCCAAGTAATTGATTTTATTTATAATAAAAATAATAAATGCCTTATTATTTATTATTATAAAATCACACTTCCACATATATATTAATTA